>OZ022506.1:65228629-65874439 GCA_963989385.1 Ctena decussata | reverse complement strand
ATGCATCAATGCTAAGTGGCGTTGTCAAAAGTGTACGCATTCTAATGACAGAGAGAGAGAGAGAGAGAGAGAGAGAGAGAGAGAGAGAGAGGTTTGAGTTAAAGTAAATCATAATAATGAGAGAAAAATAATGAGAATTTGAGAGGTTTGAGTTATTGAGTTCAAGTTTGAGAGAGAGGGAGAGAGGATTCTAAACAGTACCTTGAGCATCTCTTCTGGAGTATGCGACGCTGTATCAGCCTCATTTATTCAACCTCACTCGCGTGAATGCTGTGAACAGGAAAAGGTACGCAGTGAAATGGCACCTAGTGGTGCACCCTGGTTAGTGTGTTTACTTTTACATTCCTTTTACTTGAATCTTATGCATTCAGAAAATGATGAAGACCCTGATCCTGATCAGCATGTGCAAATAGAAGCTGACTGGCCAGATTCATTGCTGCTCAGATAAGATAAAAAAATTTCAAGTGAATCAGCTCCTTTCCACATGATTCTGCTCAATGATTCAATAGTCACGACATTTATGGTAACTAATAGGACAAAAATGTTTGGGCAAACTCTGTAGACTCTGATCAAACTGCTTCCTGAGCAGTCTCTTCAGTGTCTACACTGTTCAACAGTTTTATACACTCTCCCCTGATTGGATAATAGCCCTGTTCAAGTTAAAGGATTTTTTTTTCTATTGTATCTGAATGCTTACAGTAAATGCAATATAGTTTTTGAGCCGCGACACGACAAAACAAACAAAGTGGTTGTGCGACCAGCGCAGTCTCAGATCAGCCTGGCATCCGCCAAGCCTGATCAGAGTCTTCGCTGTCCGCATGGAGGTAGCTTAGACATTTTAGCTACCCTTTCAGCGAAGAGTCTGATCAGACTGGGTGGATGCACAGGCTGATCTGAGTCTGCGCTGGGCGCACAGCCACTTTGTTGGTTTTCTCGTGTCGCGGCTCAGTTATCATGTTAACTAATGAGGATGTTCACAGAAAGATCCTAGTTGGAAGTCTCGACAAAACCTGCACAAGGCATGAGATGGAGACGAGAGCTGAGAAGACCAAACTGATGACGAACATCGCCTGTGGCATCCAGAGGGAGCTCAAGGTAAAATTAACAGTAATCACAGGGTATAATCGATTCCGCCAATTTTCGCTTCCTGCAGAGACTGTACATCATATTTGGCTTCCGCCGAGACTGTCCGCGAACTCTTGCTTTATGCCGAGATTTCTGTACATGATAAATGGCTTCCTGCAGAGACTGTCCGCGTGATTCTGCTTCCTGCCGAGGCTCCCAGCAGGAAGCAAAGTCACGCGAACAGTCTCGGCAAGTAGCCAATTTTTGAGGACAGTAGCCTCTGCAGGAAGAAAGAGTTCGCGGACAGTCTCGGTGGAAGCCAAATATGACGGACAGTCTCTGCAGGAAGCGAAAAATGGCGGAATCGATTATACCCTGTGGTAATAAGCTCCAACTACTTTGGAGCAGTTGTCTCAGATGATATGACTGAAAACAGGTTTTCTCGGGGGACTGCACAAGCCACTGCAGCTCTTGCAAAGCTGAAGCAAGTTTTGAGAGACAACATATCTCTTGAATCAAAATTGAAACTCATGCGTGACCTTGTCATATCCATATTTCTGTATGCTTGTGAATCGTGGAGTTTTGACAGCAGAGTTAGAGAAAAGAAAGCAGGCGTTCGAGGTTATAAAACTTGAGAATAATCTCAAACTCAAAATAAAGCACACTGATTGGCTGCTCCTCGGAAGCAGCAAATTAGTGTGCTCAAACTCAAGATTGCACACTGATTGGCTGCTTCCGAGCATGTGCTCGGAAGCAGCCAATCAGTGTGCTTTATTTTGAGTTTAAGAATGTACTCAAGTTTTATAACCTCTTGGCCAGGCCATTGAGATGAGATGCTTTCGCAGTTTTTTAACATTTCGTACATGGACCACGTTACTGATGAGGATGTTCGCAGAAAAATCCATTGCAGAATTATGACCAACTCATGACCATGGTCACATGGGTCAAGAAACTGAAACTAAGATGTCACATCTCAAGGCCTCATGGTTTAGCAAAGGTGATTTTACAGCTACAGTCAACTCCCGATATCTCGAACTCTGATATCTCAAAGTATCTTCTTATATCGAAGAACGTATTTCCTATTTTTATTTACATTTCAACACCTGTTATCTCAAACTACTGATACCTCAAAGTAAATTTTCTGGTACCAGAAAATTTACTTTGAGATATCAGTAGTTTGGGCTAAAGTCCGACTTCGGGATATCGAAAGTTGACTGTACATGTAGCATAGTGAAAGGAAAAAGAAGAAGCGGTATACAGAAGAAGAGGTGGGAAGACACTACATGTATTAAAGAATGGACGGGAAAGGACTTTCACTCGAATAAGTGAGGCTGTCTCAAACTCGGGCAGCTGAAAACAGGACAAGGTGAAATGGTAAGTCAACTGTGGTGCCCCAACAATCTTGCAAGGGTATGGGCTAGACTAGACTAGACTAGAATATGATATACACTATAGTCTTCAAAGTCGGTTAGGGACTTCCCTCTTTCTACGACGAAAAGTGATACATTGTGGTGGCTAAAACTGAACATAGCGCTGCCGTTAAACATGTGAAAAACAAGTTAAATTGTGATAGCTTGTGCGGTGTGAACACGCTATTGCTTCTAAAATCTCCAAAACTGACCAAACTCGCGAATGCACACACACTGGTCTAAGTATTCGCTTTTTGCCCTTACATGTGCTAAGGTATATTTCTCGTATCTCGACGTGAAGGGAGGCGCCCCAGTGGCCAAGTTGTTAGTTCTCCCCAGTTCTGCATCATCGGCTGAATCAGTCGGAGCTCGCTCGGCCAATTCTGTGAATTCACGGAATTGGCCGAGCGGTGTTCCGATTGCGGCTGAATGGCTCGAATCCCGCTGAAGGTGAGGTTCTGTTTGAACCTCAACGGGCTTCACTGCGCAGAGACTTTCATAATCACCATTTCAGCGTCCTGAAATGACTGAAATAATCGCAAAGTCACCGCATCGACGCTACGTGACATTGCCAAAATTTAGCCTATCATTATTGGAATAGATCAAAGAGAGAGAGAGAGAGAGAGAGAGAGAGAGAGAGAGAGAGAGAGTATTAACGCTGTGCACCTTCAAAGAGAGTTTGAGAGGTTTGAGTTACAGTTAATATTAAAAACATATATCGCCAGAGAGAGAGAGAGAGAGAGAGAGAGAGAGATAGATAGAGAGAGAGAGAGAATTCTAAATAGTACCTTAAACATCACATCTGGAAATCTGGATTATGCGACGTTGTACCAGCCTCACTCTTATTAAACCTTTATCCCATGGCCATAAACGTTGTAATTAAAATACCTGATTTAGAAAATGGTACCTAATTAAATGGCATCCTTGTCAGTGTGTGCTGTTCCGACTCTTTATACTTGATCTATTACATACAGGAAATGATAAAGAAGACCTTGATCAGCGTTTGAACAGAGGCGCTCACCGGTCCGAATTATTGCTGCTCAAATAAAATAAAATCATGAGCATTTTGTCAAGTGATTCAGTTCCTTTACCCGTGATTCCATTCATGATTCAGTGGTCATCGTGGTTATGGTAAATATTAGGGCGAAATGTTGAAGCAAACCTTGTAGACTATGGTCAGACTGCTCCTACAGTATACACGGTTTGCCTACAGTCATATACACCCTCCCTGACCTGTCGAAATTTAAGGATTGTAGGGTCTTTACAAACAGATGGCTAAAGAAAGAGTCCGACTGCTTACAGTAAATACAATATATTGATTTGAACTGTCTTGGGTGAGTGCGTTAATTGCATATTATTGAGAGGACACATGAAACACAGGTATTGAGGCTAAACGAATACAGCTCCAGAGTGCTTGTGGAACTCCCAGTCGATATGCTCCTTTACAAACAAAGCAATGAAAAAAAATAGTGAAAAAATAAATAAATAAAAAGGTGAATTATTATGCAACAATAGGTCTCTGTTTTGTCGCAAGAGCTAAGGTCTACGGGTACACTTCTATGTTCTTCCGCCATGTTTACAAAGGGGAGCAACTTTTGTGACGTTTTTGCTTCACCGGATCGCCAACTCCCTACCGAAGTGGGATCAGTCTGTAAGGGAAGAATTTGCTTTGTATATAATATAAAAAGGGTAAAGATAAAAAGTTAAGTAATAAATGAAAAAAAAAAAAAACAACAACTTTTTATCTGTCTTGTCGGCAAAAATCTCCAAAGGCAACATGCCCATCTTCATGCTGATCCACAACACATGCATAAAGTCTTAAAAGGTCTTTCGAAAGTAGCCGACCATGAATAAACAAACCAGTACCCTAAATTCCTGAGCTGCACGAGTGGTACCCGAAATGACTAAATTGAAAGGTTCGTAATTTTGTCAAAAATAATTTATCCTCTACTAAAATCTTACATGCATATTTTCATTATGTCTACAATATGTATTCACATGTTCAGAAAATTCTTGAAATGCATGAAAGCAAATTTCTTTCTTTTCATATTTTAATTACAGTATTAAATGCGTTGTAACAGCTGGTAGGGTGTCGCAGTAAATTTTTTACTGAGCGTTCGTAGGCCACAGCTTATCCCACTGGGCACACAACGTTGAATGTACATTGGAACAACGTTGATTCATCGTCATGACACAAATGAAAGTTAGAACCAGATGGAGTTAATTCAGTGTTGTTCCAATATTATCACACTGGTCTGGCATTCAACACAGGTAACGAAGACAACGTCCAGGTTTCGTAATTCCTACGTCTAGCCAACGACGAAAATGGCGACTTTCGCGAGGGGGCGAATCGGTAAGTAAACTTTGTTTACGCATTGTAATGAAATGCTTCAGTTTTACCCTATAATAAATGCCTTACGGACCGCTAAAATTACCATGCGTTTGGTGTGTATTGGTATTTTCTGCTTTTGCACGCAGGTTTAATCGCAGTGCTGGATCTCCGTTGAGAGGTGTTTGCTTTACAGTGTCTTTTCTACATGAACAGAAAGAAAATGACGCCCAACTAATAAAATGAGGTGCTTTGGAAAATTGTTTTGTTATGCGAACGAAGATACTGAATACTTAAACTGAATAAAATACCATTTTTGTATTTGGAGTCGGTAATAGCGCTGTAATTTAGGAATTTTCATTACAACACCCCTAGCAACGAGTCCAGTACAGCGGAAAAACAACGAAGTTTTTAATAAAAAGGTTAAATAAGCAGTTTCCAGAGCCCACTATAGATATTTTACATCATTTTACCTTTAACTATAGGTTTTTTTTAATAACTGTCGTATGTGACAATGAAACGTTTATGCCGTTTACTGCTCTATGACTCGCTAATATTTAGTCAGTCAGTTTGGTGGCGTTATGTAGATTTGCAATATTTTTCGACTGTATATGATAGAATTATGCGATGCCAGCCATTTTACCAAGCTTGTAGCAGCCTGATCCAAATTGAGCACACGATGATGGAACAACGTCTACCCAACGTTGTCCAAACGTCATAGACATTTCATAATATATATGTACCAACCTTCATCAAATTTAGTGCAACAGTCGCGCATTTCTATATTTAATTTCTTCACCGCCACTAAACCCCAAAAATCGAAAGGAAAAGGTGATAGGCAGGTTCTAGAAAGCAACGGGCATCCCTCTCTGAACCATTTCGCGGGATACGGTAGTTGCAGACATCTGATAAGTAATGCTTACGTATTAACTCGCCAGCGCACCTCTCTCGCCTCCTCCCCCAGCCCCTCCTCTCCGCCCCCGCGTCCTGAAAAAAGGCAACAGACAAGGGCATCAGAAAGGGACGGAGGAAAGGAGATTTCTGAGGCAACAAAATATGTTCTATTTCTATTCTACCCACTATAACCTAGCAAGGTGGTTGGAGCACCACAGTGGACTTCGCAACAATCCATTTTCACTTTGTCCTGTTATCAGCTGCTCTGGTTAAGCTGGCAATGTTCATCCCCGTCAACTCTTTTATATTGTCTTCCCACCTCTTTTTTTCTGTCTAAATCTCCTTCTTTTTTCTTTCACTGTGTCCCGTTGAATCGCCTTACTTAAGCCAGAAAACCTGGAGACGTGGCCAGACCACCTTAGATTCCGTTTCTTGACCATGGCCAGGAATTCATCATATTCTCCAATGGCGGCTTGGATCTTTCTGCGAGCCTCCTCATTGGTTACGCGATCCTTGTTCTTCTGTGTCATTCTGAGTCTTCTGTGGCATCTCATCTCGAAGGTCTGATGTTCTTTTCTCCTACAGTGCTATCAAACCTGTACGCCTCTACCTCTGCTACGACACCTATTTCCAAATTGCCCCAATTAAAAGCCCAGCAAACCACACACGGGACATATATCAGCAGTGCAGACCCAGATCAGACGCTGCATAAGACAAATGGGTAAAAAAGGCTAAACGTTTTCCATAGCCTACTGGCCGTAGGCCAGTTGGGGTTAGACTTCGTTACGCTAACATGGTATAAAATGCGCCGTGCCATTAGAAAAATAGATTTTAAAGCATGTGCGGTCAGCGAAGGTTCTGATCAGCCTGCGCACCTACGCAGCCTGATCACAACTTTTGTTGTTTTCTGGCACAATAACTGTGTAAGCAGAAAGTGAAGATCGTTATCAAACCGCGCGTATGCGCAGGCTAATTTGGTAGACTCATGTTTTTCCCGTTTTGCTCTTGATAGTCAGATGGCATCGATATTGTAACTGACTTGTAAATCAGAGGTCCTGGGTTCGATACTCAGTCTGGCCACATACGTTCATTTCTCCTTCCGCAGATTCAAGAAGGGCAGTTGTCAGATACTGGCGAAGATATGTGCACTTAGTACTGGTTAACCGCTTAGGAGGTCTAAGCCTGCCCAGGAATAGTGTGGTTAGGCTAACTGACCATCCCGACATGACCATAACTGTTTACCGTAGACGTAAAGCAACAAATCAGTCACTCAGTCAGTCAGTGTCCCTTTCAATCGGATTTCAGTCATATCGAGACGAAAGGCTGTGTGCAGTGGAAGCCTGAATTCCATCGACGGCGAGATAGGTACCCATTGGGCAAATAACATTAAATAAACTTTAATCCAACCTTAATTCAACGTCATAATGTTGAATCAAGGTTGATTCAATGTTGATTCAACGGTGTGTGCCTGCTGGGTAACGGTAAAGCTTCTCGTCGTCTGCGTAGGGGCAGCCGGGGTCAGAGACCCACTGTTTCTTGGGTGAAGCATAGGAAAGGCGGAGCCCATCCCTCTCCTTCGCTGCCAGATCCTTCTCTGATTCAACACCCATAGCCCATCTGGACTTCGAAATTTCATTCTGATCATGAATACAAGTGATACTGTATTTCTCCCCCTTGTTGTATGAAATTCATGTATTTTTGAAAAGTTCTTTGAACCCTTATTTGGAGGAACATATTTTGCGACCAGTCCTAAATCATTATTTCGTATATGAAAGTGCTTCTCTCTCTCTCTCTCTCTCTCTCTGAATTTTGGCAAGTTCCAGCAGGCACATGACGCCGATGCGACGTGATTACGTCTAATCGACGTCGACGTGACGTCATTTCGACGTCATGTGCTGCAATACCCGCAGGACGTCGAAATGACGTCACGTCGACGTAATTTTGATGTCTTTCCGTCTCTGTCTGTTTTTCTCTCTCTCTCTCTCTCGTGTAGAAGCGGCAGTGGTGGAAGACTACCAATACAGAGATCGCAGGTTCCATCCCCCTCTTCGCCAGTCTTTCGCAACGCACGTTATTAATTTCGGCAGTTACTTTTATATTCTTGACCTTATATTAATTTGTCTTATTTGTCAAATGGGTATTACACTTTAGCATTAAGTAAAAAAGAAAAAAATGAACCTGGGAAAACCCTTAACTGTCAAATGAACATACTCATTTGGTAAAGATAGAATAAGAGGCCTAGTCCACTGGGCATAAATGGGTCAATGGAGGCCAAATTCCGCTAAGATCCATGCCGCTCTGACAAGTCAGTCTTAGTTTTAGAATATATGTAGTAGTAGCATATATATACAATGCCAGCAGATGCAAGTAATGAAAAAAATGCTATTTGAATTGAAACCATTTATGAATTTAAACTAAAACATATAGTTGTATATATATTTTTGAAATAATAATCATGGATACTATTTTTTCTGTACAGACTAACGTCTTTTCATACGTCTGCTTAACCACGCCTAGTAAACTTTCACAGGTACCTCCGACGGAGGTACTAAAATTGGTTGTGACAACCATCCGGAGTGGCCTGTGCTTGGCAAAAGGTGACAATAAAAGGTAGACACCCAAGTCAAAATGCCGTCAGAAACAAACTGTTTACGGGATAAATAAAGGTTTGACAAATTTTGTCAGGGTAAATAATTTCCCCGTAAAAGGAAAGAAAAATTGCGTAATTGTTTCATGACTGGTGAGGATTGAAAATATTCGAATATATACGATATTGAAACGCTATATAACTAGTTACTACATGTATAAGCAGAGTAAAAGCTCACTGCAAGGAGATGGGAGCGATGGCACTGTAGTGATTTACGCGCTCGACTACCGATACACGGGTCGCAGGTTTGATTCCTCGCGTCACCTGTCTTTCGAATAAGACTCTAAACCAAAGTCCCATTGCCAGATGATGTGTGTTTGTAGATGGGACGTAAAATCCGCGTCACTCAGTAGGAAACCACCGCAGATCCTGGTCATACTACCCCCATGCAGTTTGATCTTTGTCTGGGTTGTTTGCTCGGGATTCCTGTCCCAGTTGTTTGGGTCATCAGGGCCAAGTAAATGGCAGATCAGTGAAATGAATAAGGACAAAGTTTTCTTGTTTTAGCATCATAAAAGCAAATAGCGCCATCTCTTACGAGATCGCTGGACGGATTTTTTTTTCAAATGCAAACATCGCTGGTGCTTCTAAGAACACTTTACGAAAGCATATGAGCCACGACACGACAAACCCAACAAAGTGGCATGTGTGCCATCGAAGACTCAGATCAGCCTGGGTATTCGCAAAGACTGATCAGAGTCTGTGCTATCCGCATGAAGCTAGCTTAGACCCTTGGCTTCCCTTTTAGTGCACAGCAAATACTCTGATCAGACTGGGCGGGTGCCCAGGCTGATCTAAGTCTTCGTTGGACGTGCCACTTTGTTGGTTTTGTCGTGACGCAGCTGCGCAAAAGCACAATAACCTCATTTGAGCCGCGACACGACAAAAACAACCATGTGGTTGTGCGCCCAGCACAGACTCAGATCAACCTGGGCATCCATCCAATTTACTCTTCGTTAAGTGCTCAAATGGTAGCGAAGGATCTAAGCTGCCTCCATGCGGACAGCGAAGACTCTGGTCAGTCTGGGCGGATGCCCAGGATGATCCGCCCAGGCTGATCTGAGTCTGCGCTGGGTGCACAACCACATTGTTGTTTTGTCGTGTCGCGGCTCAGTTTTTTTTCTCTTTCTCTTGGCTGTCGTTTTACAGGTTTTAGGCTTTCGTTCATATATAACGGTCAAGCTCATTGATCAACAGTTTATTTCTGGATGATCTGTTATCATAATTTGTTTGAGGAGAACTCTTGAATAGCATATGCTGTCACGATGAAACTTCGATAACCTTGGAAAGCATATGATCAAACTATTAAGTCCTAATTCAAACTGTCAGAAATTGCATCTTTTATTGGTCACATTTGATCTTGTTAAATACTACATAAATTCAATGTACTAAATCATTACGGGATCATTAATTTACTCTTGTCATATAAAAGTTCAACATTTTAAGTAAGTCGTGATTTGCGATGTATATACCCTCAACGGTGACGGTCGAGTCTACCGACCACAATCAAACATATCTATGTGCGTTGTTTCTTTCAACTCTCAGTTATGGCGCTAAAGGGAGCGGGTTTGAATCCCTAATGGGCCAGCAATCAACAACTGAGCAGTAAAGGCATACTTTTTCGAACGGGAGACGATTAAAGACAGCGAAGGGTGAGGGATGGATTATGTTTGTTGTACTCTATGCCGTATGCGGTGAACCCATAACACAACTGAAAAGCCACGGTAGCGCTGGTCTGATGACCTGGCGGTCCTGAGTCAAATCAAAAATACAAGGGGCGTTCGAAAAGTTTTGCAAATGACGTAATTTCTTGGTAACCACCATAAAGACAGAACTACTGATAGCAAAAACACATAAAGCTATGTTATGCCTACAGAAGTTTGCAAAAGCAGTATATTTTTCTTAAAAAGACGCGTTTTTAACTTCTTTGAAAGAGGTATACCCTACAGGCACTGCAGAATTTTATGTTAGTAGGCCGTAATTCATATATGAGCAGTCTTTGATTTTTTTTTTAATCTTTGCTGCTAGAAGACAATGCCCAGACAATATTGTCCTATAAATATCGCGGAAATTATAATTAATCTAGGTTCCATACTTTCCCGTTAATGTGTATTATCCGTATTTCATGTAATAGCAAATTCTTCCTTTCCACTAAAGTTATAATGATTTTGTAATAAAAACAAGTCTGTTAGTATTCGAAATCTTGTCAGCAAGAGCCTTTGCATGGATCAACTAAAATCTGTCAATAAATTTAAATTAATGCAAAATACGAAACCGCTACAACCTTTCAAAAATGACCTTGACGTCGATTTTGATAGCGTCATAAGAACTTTGCATTGCTCTGCAAGGAATGAATCGATGACAGTTGCCATCCTTCCAACTTTTGTATGGATAATGTAGGCAACGATAGACATGCAGTTGACAAAGAATTATTTTGTATTTACAATGATATTTGAATCGAGGGCCTAACACTGAAAAGATTTTACATGTGAAATTAGCCCAGTGGTATGACTGAGGCCTAATAAATGCATTGTAAATCAGTAAGATAAGGTGCCTTTGTAAAGTGTTTGGTATCATTGCAAAGACCAAACGTATTGTTTTTAGTACATGCATAGCATTTGTACCCAGCATGTCCCTAAATAAAGTTATGAGGCCATTTGCAAAACTTTTCGAACGCCCCTCGTAATTTGCCTCGTTACCTTTTGGGAGGTTGATAATGATAAAAGCACAAAGTTATTACGTTTGAAAACTCTGGAAACGTAGAAAGTAACTAACACTATATTAAGCCGGACTGACGATATTCTTTCAGGCAATTGAGGCTCGATGGTTCGGTTGGTTAAGCGCTAGCCTGCTGATCTAGCAGTCCTGTGTTCAATCTTGCTAGAATCTTTCAAACGTAAACGAAGCTGTTGCATACCGCCTTTCATAATCACCTTTCCACCGTCAAGACCTAATTACTATTGATACGTGCGTAAAATTGCAAGTCATCCATCCGTCTGAATTTTAATTGGTAATCATTCTTAAGAACATTCTGTTGGGTTTTTAAGCTTTTCTTGTAAAACAAAAGACAAATATCTCTAGTACGCAAATAGTTAACCATGTAATCTTCGTTTCTATTCTTTTGGTATTCATTGTTTCCTAGATCCATCTTCTGATCCTGTATTTCATGCTATACCACGGTGGTAATACCAATTTCCCTGCCTGTGCTGTCGACCAAGCCGTTCATTTACCAAACGTGTACAAAAAGGCTGTCGGCCGAGACAACGACAGCAGTATCAGCTCGGTCGACAGCCGCCATGTATAGTACCGTCTTGGTCAACAGCATAGGTAGTTAAAACAATATTACCACCGTGTATATGTATGCTAAATTGTTACAACTCCTTTTTTCCGAAGAAAATGTCGAAACATGCATACATGTAGATGACCAAACAGTGACTACAACAAAAAAATACTGGCGAAAACCATCCCAGCAGGCACATGATGTCGCGCTGACGTCGATGCGACGTGATGTCGTCGCATCGATGTCACTACGACGCCATGTGCCCGCTGGGATATTGTCCGATCAATACCTAATTCCCGAAAGCTAGTTTGTATCGTATCGTTCCGGTCGATAGCATAGGTAACAATATTGATACTAGTTGATAATAATGCCAGATACATGGTGCAAATTAACAATGACAAGGGCGGGCGGGGGTTGGGGCGGAGGAGTGCTGCCCAATGTGCAAATTAACAATGACAAGGGCGAGCGGGGGAGGGGAGTGATGCTCAAGGCAACAAGTTGTTTTGTACTATTTGCCAGAAAGCGGAATTACAAAAAATACAACAGTTCAGCGACTGGCGTTTACATCACGCTGGTCTGGCATTCAACACAGACAACGAGGCAACGTACTATAAAACACCATTATTTTCGCATACTTCTTACATTAATTTCAAACTATCATTCTTACGGACCCGGCAGTTTGTTATACCTCTTAGTCAGACCAGATTTTCGAAGAAATTCCGTCTAGTATAAATGCAGTGCTTGAATAAGGGTTTTCACCAATTCGTTACCTGGTCGTTGTAGCACAAAAATTGTTTTCAAGCATTTCTTGGATATGCATATCAATTCAGTAAAACTTTTGAGTCCTATTTCAAGAGTAGGAGGTCGGATGGTCCGTGAGACTATACTTCTGAAACAAACTTATCCTGATGAGCAGAACAAGCAGGTTCCTTGTACGTTGTCTTCGTTGCCTGTGTTGAATGCCAGACCAGTGTGTACATGGACAGTACATCGTCAAATCTTTTAAGACGTGTGCAAAATTTGACCATTTCATACACCATACGGTGATCAATATTTCAATACTTTAAAGCAAAATATAAGCATAAATAGATCAAAATTATACGTTACTTAACTCAGTGGGACTCTTGAAGCATCGTTTAATGTTTAAAACTATGTCCTTACCTTAGAGTCTACAGATCTATCTCCAAGGTGTCTGGATTTAATAATGAACAGAATCAAAAGAAATGGGGACTGGCTATTTTTGACGTTGGCCCTGTATTTACACAAGGGATTACGAATCATGTGAACTCTCTTACCTTCTTTCATTGATTTTTGTGAAGATATAAGTCAGGTTTTACTCAGTTTTTCGAGAACTGACGCATCCCTGGTGAGATTGTCTGACAAATAAAAGGGCGAGTCAAAGGTAATAAGCGTACCTTACTTTCGGTCCTGTATAACTTTATAAAATGAGGGCTGCTAAGATAAAAGGATGCAGATGAAAGGAATATTTTCTCTTTTATAGTTACAGTGCCTCCGCAGTCCCCCTACCAAACATTTATAGGGCCTATAGCCCGCGTAGTCTGATGGGCACCCTCATACCAGCACACCTTTTCTTTTCCGGGAGACTATGACGCTTGACCCTTACATAGTGGAATCACTTGGACTTATGTTTATGTATACCGGACAAAATATAACACAGACCATAGTATTAGAACGGCGAGTGATCATTTACTTATAGTTTAAATTCACGAAAAAGGTTTGAAAAATGCATCAATCAGCGCATGGTAACGTTAAGGGCCGCCACTGGTACAGTGCATGCGTGTTTCACTGCTTGTTGTCTACATAAAAAAAAATAATAAATCGGAATATCAACTACGGTTACTCCTAGTAAATTGAATTAAAATATAGACTAACCAATGCCATAAATAGTATCAGGGTAGTAAAGTGTTACAAAAAATGGTCGCAATCCAACAGGTTTTGGTGTCAAACTTTAAAGATTCAACATCACAATGAAGCTACAACCTATATTTATATTACAGAGGGAAACCGATAGTGCGAGCCACAAGCTGTTCAGGATCACCGAGTTCATTTAGATTTTTTTTGAGGGGGGTCTATCTGCTCAAGCCGGTGCTAGGGAATTGCGTTGGGGTGGGGGTGGGGGCTTGGAGAAGGAAGGAAGGGTGCCGATGTGGCACGTTTCATTACTGGCCATGAACAGACCCATCTAACTGATTCTGCTATTTCCATTTCTTTGATGTATTCTTAGCTTATAAAGGATCTAACTATTCAGAACTTATTAAAGTAATCAGGGGCGTTGCCGGTGTGGCACATTTCATTACTGGTCATTAACAGACTCGAATGATTCTGCTATTTTCGTTTCTTTGATGTGTTCCTAGCTCCCAAAGGAACTAACTATTCAGAACTTATTAGAGTAATCGAGAAACATAGTTGTAGAGTTGTTGTAAAATTCTCAATGCTGCATACATAAAGAATGTAAGTAGTGTGTGTGTTTTTCAGTTCTCGTACGATATTCCTCTCTCTCCTCCACCCCACCCCTTCCCCGCATCTATGATGTACGTTCTCATGTCCGCAGTATGAGGCACCATACGTCCGTCCATAACCGTTTAAGGAAACGTGTCTGACATGAAAAATAATTTTACAACTGATGACAGTTTTTACCAGCTATAACTCATTCACGCTGCACTTGTTTGTCATTGTAAGATGGATAATGTTTCAGCTATGTTTGCTGTAAGGACTCAGACTGCATAAATTACCAAGCAATCAAATTCCTCACTGGTGTGCGCCGCCATAGAGGCCAGAATCAGATTTGGTATGGCTAAAAGGATACCGATTGTATATACATATATACAAGGGGAGGAACCCTTGGTTAAAATATTTGGGGTACCTTATTTTATATTAGTCTGGCGAGGAAATCATTGTAATTAGTGGCTAGGTCTTCGTTTACTATACAGAATCAATATAATTCAAGCCTCTGTGGCGCAGTTGATGAGCAGTCTCGTTTTCGAGTCGCTAGTGTTTCACTATAAAGCAAGGTCCCATCTGAAGTGAACTTTTACAGCTAATATCCATCGAATGACTTAGAAACATTTCATGTTTATGGCTTATAGTGCCGCGTTAATTACACGTGTCACTTTTGAGCCCGCCATAGGTAAACATTTTTGCAGTTTAATCCCTTTAAATGTGAAATAAAAGATAACTTCGTTATATCTGCGTTGTATTAAATACGTTGGCAAGGACGTTGTAATGGAAAAATAGCAATATCTGCATATAGAGACAATGACATGCAAACAAACGTACATAATAGGCAACTACTCACACTGCCCCAAGTTCGCATAAAAAAATCAGCAGCTGAATATAGTGAAAAAGGCAGCTAAACAGAGCTATAATCTAAGAATCCTACTTTCCCCAGTGATAGCAGCAGTAGCTGTCTCACGGGATCTTGCATTTCTCCCTCGTGCATCTTTGTGGCCGTTTTTGGATCTTCTTAATAAAATCGAGTATAATTTCTGGGGTCCGTAAGAGTATTGGCATAACTGACACCCTTTACAATACGTAGAAATTGATAACTGAATGTATTATAACCGATTCGCCCCCATTAAAATCCGCCATTTTCGTCGTTGGCTAGACGTAGGAGTTACGAAACCTGGACGTTGTCTTCGTTACCTGTGTTGAATGCCAGACCAGTGTGATTATGTGCTTGCTAGGTATTTTTGCCTCCCTACTCAATGGGATATTAATAACTCTTAAAGGGAAGAGTTTTCTCCCTTTAAACCAACTTCTTTCCTTTAATGTTAAACCCCGTGTTGGAAGACGGTTTTTTTTTTTTTTTTTTTCCATGAAGTCACAAAATTTGTTTCGTTTTGCTAGAATTGCGAAAAAAACCATGAAAGACGGGCATGCTAATTCAGTTTCATTCTTTTTCTTTTGAAAACTATGAAATCGTTTTTTTTTTTTCTAAATAGTTATATGCATTTATATCATATTTGTTTCATTCCTATGTTTTCTGTTATCACATGACCACCCTGTTATGCTGTGGCAAAACATCATTGTTTTTCCATTTACCGCAAAACGGGCTGGCATGACGCGTATCATGATTATAATATACAGGTTAAACTAATAGTAAACATTAAAACTACTTACTTTGAGCTACTGTTTAAAATGTATTCTCGGTTTATCTTTTGAATGTGTCCTAAATGTTTGTTATCAGCCATCCTACCAAAACTAGATCGTATTCTTAACAGTTAGAGATACATTTTAACTGCTAACCCGTTTACAATAAAAGAAACCTTTGGGCAAATGCCAACAGCATTAATACTGATCAGCTTGTGCATCCTTACAATCTGGTCAGTGCTCTTCCGTTATACAGCAACAGTCCATGGATCCTATATAATCTATATATTATAAAGAGAGACTGACCAGTCTGCCCTGATTTTTGGCTGGCCTGAGTACTAATTAAGTAAGCCAAATGTCTTGCCCTACAGTATATTACTTGTGACGTTAAGTACACAGTCAATCTATTGGTCTTTTGTCCCGTCACGAACAGCAAACAACTAAAAATTATGTGCACCTGTAACGCCTTCCCACTGGGCACATAAAGTTGAATCAACATTGAATCAACCTTGATTCAACGTCACGACGTCACTTATTCAAGGGACACACAAGGTTGAATCAACATTGAATCAACCTTGATTCAACGTCACGACGTTGAATCAAGGTTTATTCAAGGGACACACAAGGTTGAATCAACATTGAATCAACCTTGATTCAACGTCACAACGTTGAATCAAGGTTTATTCAAGCTTGATTCAGATATCCATGTGAAATATAAACCTGATCCAATACCTTTTTTGGAAGCACAGTACTCTGATCACACGTTACAAATGGACAGGGTGACACACGGTGTCAAGGTATTTGCCATGTTTTCTACCATTTAGACGAAGGGAAATAACTTTCGTGACTTCCTGTTTGCTTTCGTAGAGAGAGAATCCCTTTCAAAAGCGGTCTTCTTAAAAAAAAAGAAAAAAAAAGAACTTGCTCTTTAGAAGAGTAAATTCTTTCCTTCATGACTTGACCGCCTTTAAAAAGAGAGGCAAATATGAAAATGCAGAGTTGCTTCCCCTGGGAGTATACTCATATACCTTAAAGGAAAGAATTTGCTCTCCCACTAACTTACTTATGACAACAATTCAGGTCTTTACAGGAGAGAACTTTCTCTCCCAATAAAAGTCCAGAACTTTAAAGGAAATAATTTTCTCTCCCATTAACTTACTAGCGACAAAAATTAATCCCCATCCCCATGCCCCCTGTAAGAAGGGTGAAAACTACTGCAAAATCAAACTTATCTCCCTTTAAAACGTCTTCTTACACCTCATACATCTCATTTATTCGATCTGATGTTATCAGTTTATTCAAACAATAAGCTAAACTGGTTATTATCTTATGAATCTGTTCAGAAAATTAATGCTACCACAATTGCCCAAAATAATGGAACATCTCTAAATCCTGTTACACTGTAAAATAAATGAATACATCTTCATGCTTTTTTTCCCACCATTTTACAAAGGGAAAAAACTTTTGTTAATCCAAGTCTGTTTCTATGGGCGACGACACCCTTGCGAAAAGGGGTCCACTCTTCAAGAAAAGAATTTGCTCCTAAGGGAGCAAATTCTTTTCTTCAAGAGGTGACCCACTTTGGAAATGAGACAAAAATGAAAAAGGCAGAGTCGCTGCCCCTGAAAATGTATTCCTTCACCATAAACAAGTAGTTTTACTATCCGGTGATTTAAACAGCAGACAATGTAGCCACTGATTAGACAGTTCCTGAGGTGCAATCTTATAATACTCTGCATGGCTTTAAAATGCCCGGATGCTGTATTTATGACGTAGTGTCTATCGTTAAATATTCTAGATATATGTAATTAAACCGGTTACATATAACTAAATATCAAAAAGGATAGTCAGCAAAGAGCTGGATTTGAGCACACCCTGACTTAAACTTCAAACAGAGTTACTTTTTTTTTCTTTTTCTAGTATGAACAACTGCGACTTCGGCGTCAGACTGATCTGAATACTGTAAAACACTTGTATTTGGCGATTATTGAATTTTGGCGATATTGGCGGTTAAGGCAAAGAGCGCTAAAATATGAGTACGCCAATATTTGAATTTCAATACACATATTAGGCACAGCCCAACCGAGGCTCATATAAAAAGGAGAACCTGATAAATACTTGAGATATTATCTATACCGTTTTCTGAAACTAAACATTGTGGCATTTCATTAGATTCGCCTCGATGAGGCGATTTTAATAGATGCCATAATGTATAGTTTAATAAAAAAATAAGGAAAAAATGTTTCAGTTTTACTTTTCTTTACTATGATCTGAAGCCATGGTATATCATGAACGCCAAAATTGAAATGCGCCAATATGTTATTTTTATTAAACCGCGAAATTTTGATACCGCAAATGTTAAGTGTTTTACATTAATGCCTCAAATAAAATGAAAGCATTAACTTTGAAAACATTTTCTTCTTAGCGTGTCTGTTCGGAAAATCTGCGTCCCGTTTTATGAAGGGCTGAAATGTCACCAACTCGTAGTGCGCGAAATAGATCAGTTGTAGTTGAAAAAGCAAAGAAATATTCTAAATGATACGAAAGACGGGTGATGACATCAAACTCCATAATTCATACTATCAGTGGTCAATGGGAAAATAACTGCAAGTATCGATTAGGAATATTTGACGGAACTGTCACGATTAATTCCCTTGACTGGACCGCAATTTATAGATGGGTATGAAATATTCTAAATGATACGAAAGACGGGTGGTGACATCAAACTCCATAATTCATACTTTACTCTTAATTCACAGTTCACACTACGTAATTCATAATGAACTATCAAAAGAAAAGCATGAGCTATGAAGGCTGAAATATGAAATGTGAAGTATGAACTATCTAGTGTGAAGTAAGAAATCTGAACTGGGAAGTGTGAAGAATGAATGACTCCGAATTTTGAAGTGTAAAAAGTGCAGTGTGAAGTATGAAATGTGAAGCCTTAAGCATAAAATGTGAAGTATGAAATATGAACTGAGAAGTGTAAAAATGGGAAAGTATGAACTATGTGGTGTAAACTACGAACTGTGGAGTATTAAGTGTGAAGTATGAACAGAGAAGCAATAACTATGAAGTGTATCATGTGAACTGTGAAAAGTAAAGAATACACACTTTGTGGTATGAACTATGAAGTGTAATGTATGACATCTGAAGTGTAAAGTATGGACTGCGAATTGCGAAGTATGAAGTCTAAAGTATTAACTTTGAAGTGTGAAGTGTGATAACGAAAATTGTGATCTTTATAAAGTGTGATTTATGAAGGTTGGCGTATGAACTATGGTGTTTGAAGTGCATAAACTACGAAGTAAGACGTAAGAAGTATGAACTGCGAAGTTTGACGTATAAACTGTGAAGTTACCACCAATCATTCTCTGAATTATCACATTGTGGTGTCTTCAGACTTCACACCTCATAGTTCATACGTCACACTAAATAAATGGTCATATTACTTACACTTCTTAATAATTATTCATACTCTACTATTCAACTTCAACCTTCAGAGCTCATACTTCAACGGTATAATTTAGAATTCAAGCTTCATAGTTCACACTTCAAAGTTCATACTTCACACTTCATAATTCATACCTCATACTTAATAGTTCATAAGAGTTTAGTATTAACACTTCACAGTTCATAGTTCAAGCATCACGTTTCTTAGTATATTTATCAGAATTCAAACTTCATAATTCACACATGGACTTCATACTTCAGATTTCTTACTCCACACTTCATGTTCCATACTTAACAAATCATATTTCGCACTTCACAGTTCATACCTCACACTTCATAGTTCATGCTTTACAGTTCAAACTTCCTAATTTGCCCTTCATACTTCACAGTTTATAGTTAATATATAGTTCATAGGTCATATATCACACTCCATTATCTTAATGACCTATGAAATCTGAACTTTGAAGTGTGAAATTCGAGTATGAAATTCAAAGAATTGAGCGAGACTTTAGAAATCACCCTTCCCGTTTTATGCCAAAAATAACATTTTAGGAAACTATTATGTAGGACCTATGGGGGTCTGTCATGGCCATTCCTATTTATATGTACTATAAGCACAATTTCTCGAGACAAGACAATTTAACCTTAAAATTTGGCGCCGAAAGAGTTAACCCTTGATCTCCCTTTACATGTCACTGGCGCTGTTTATCCTCATTGTGGTCTTCTCAGCACTTATCCACATTTTAAACCTTGTGCGGGTTTTGTCAAGATTTTTCCACTGGGGCTTTTACATCCTTTTCCAACTTATCAGCTTTAATTTTTTTATTCATTTATTATTTTTTTTTATTTTACCTCTTTGTTCAGTTTTGACATTTTTAACATGGATTTGAGTGTCAACGAAGAGCCTAATTGGTCGAAACTACCCAGCTAACATATGCTGTCATAATGACGTCGATGCGACGTTACGGTGTCACATAGACGTCATAACGACGTCAAGTGACCGCTTGGTCTGTTTCATGCAGAACCTGAATGTCCGGCTACTTACTTTCGTTTCCTTCCGCTGATTCAAGAAGGGCAGTTGTCAGTTACTGGCGAAAGTAAGTGCACTTAGTACTGGTTAACCGCTTAGGAGGTCTAAGCCTGCCCTGGAATCGTGTGGTTAGGTTAACTGACCATCTCGACGTGACCATAGCTTTTTACCGTGGACGTAAAAACAATAACACAACAACCACAACGTTCAAATTCGCATACAGGTCATTGTTTGGGCCGTTGTCTTTCAGATTGTCTTTCTGTATCTGATGCATGAGCTCTGCCGTTAAATATCAAACATTTTGGCTGTCGGCTATCCAGCAGGAGGTTGCGGGCTTGAATCCCCAAGAGGGCCAGCCAGCGACTGAAAGTTCTGTCAATTCAGCAATGCAATAGTACCTTTTATGAATCAGGGATGGTTATTAGAGGCAGCGAACGGAGTGGTATTGGAGCATTCATTCATATGTTGTGCCCTAGAAACGGTGGGCCTATTACACCCACTGTCCCAACGGCCGCAAAGCTACGGTAAAGCTTTACCTTTATTTTCGTAATGATGTTTACATATGTAATACTGAGAATAAAAACAGAGTTTTTTGAAAGTGAATTACCAAACAAGCTGTAGCCAAACCAATATTCCCGACAATTACAACACCCAAGCTGGTACAATACCATACACCAAGCAATCAAAGTAGACAAAGAAAGAGAAATGAGCCGCGACACGAGAAAACCAACAAAGTGGTTGTACGCTCAGCCCAGACTCAGATCAGCCTGGGCATCCACCCAGTCTGATCAGAGTCTTCGCTGTCCGCATGGAGGTAGCTTAGACCCTAAGCTACCCATTAAGTGCATAGCGAAGAGGCTGATCAGACAGGGCAGAAGCCCGGGCTGATCTGAGTCTGCGCTGGGCGCAGAACCACTTTGTTGGTTTTCTCGTGTCGCGGCTCAAATGTTATCTTAGCCAGAGCTGTTTAAGGTGATTTGGGGCAAAGTTAAAAATCTGCATAAAATGCTGAAAATACAACAGATCTTCCCAAAATTTAGCAGATGCCTTCTTTATGTTGTTTCTCACAATTAAGAATCCCAAAATGCCGGACATGTTGATGTTAAAAGGATTTATATAAGAAAAGATCAAAGGGTAATTTTGTGCGCATAAATCTAAACAAGAGCTGTCGGCTGACAGCATAGCTCGCCTGAATAGGTGCTTGCCCATCACACAGTCACTTTGGTGGTGTGGACTGCTATGCATAAAACTTCAGGCAAGCATGTCCATAATGACAATACATTTATAATAAAAGCTATCTCAGAAATAAGTCTAAAAAAATCGACATGAAATTTAAAAGTCCATGAGCTTGAAATCAAAGAACTAGGAGGTGGGGATGGGGGTGGGGGGAGAGGGGGGGCGGGGGCTAGGATGTATCAAAACCTTGAACCATGATCTAACATCAGTCCAAGTATTAGTATCAACTGAGTCCATCGTGGCACTGTGAAATTATGTCTTCATAAATATAAAACTTTAACAAAATCTTTAAGACAAAATTCAAAGTCGATGACCTTGAATTTAAGGTCACCCAAAGCGGTAAGCATATAGTGTTTTGTAAAAACTCAAAAAACTGTCTAACATCAGTTAAAGTGTATACTAAATCTCTGAATTATGAATCAGTATGCAATTAGAAAACATTAATAAAGACCAAATTTCCTGACCTTGACATCAAGGTACCTGAGCAGGGTTGGGTTAGTACTCTGTAAAACTTTGGACTAATATCTAACTAAAAAGCAAATATAAAAAGAATTCATTGCTGGGTTCAGGAGATATGTGTCTTTAAATGTTTAACTAAAACATCCAATCAATAAAAATACAATTTTCTAAGTCCATGACCGTGACATCAAGGTCACTGAGGGGGGTGGGGGTAGTACATTGGAAAACTTTGGACCAATATCTAACTACAGTGCAAGTATCAAAGGAATCCATCCATGGGTTAAGGAGATATTGGGCTGTATAAAACTTTAACCAAAACATCCAGTCAAAAATACTCCCAATTTTCTAAGTCCATGTCCTTGATATCAAGGTCATGGAGTGGGCATGGGAGTGGTACCCTGTTAAACTTTGGACCAATATCTAACTACAGTGCAAGTATCAAGAGAATCCATCCATGGGTTAAGGAGAAATAGGTCTTTAAAAAACTTTAACCAAAAAATCCAATCCGGACGCGGACGCTGACGCGGACGCGGATGCGGACGCGGACGCTGACGCCGACGCCGGGGCGACAACAATAGCTCTTCCTGAACTTTCGTTCAGGCGAGCTAAAAATGACCATCATTATTGAAAACGTAACCAGGTCTGGACATAAATTAATGTATTATGAAGATCGACCTAACAATTATTTTTCCATTTTGTTTGCACGTTATCAGGCTGCGCAGACAAAAAAAGATGTGGCCTGTGTCCAAATGTTTGTCTAAAAATACATAGTAGAGTCTGTTTTCAAGGTTGAATAATTTCAATAATACACCTGTTTTGGTCATTGTAATGTATTATTTACACTGTGAGTATGATATAGGTATAACTGACCTACCTGTATTAATGAATGCAACCACTATACATGCACTTATATACATGGTCAACATTTGAGAAAAAAGCTACTGTTTTTATCTGGTCTACCTTACAATTTGAGAAAGAGTTGGAACAAATAATTGCTAGTTCGCTCTTTTTACTACATCAAAGTATCTTCAGAGCTAAGTACATTTTCAACAACAGATTTTATTTTTCAGATTTTTGCGCAGAAAATTACCCTTTGATCTTTTTATATAAAAACACTTTTTTTAAACAGCATGTCCTTCTATTTTGTATTCTAAACTGTAAAGAACAATAAAAATGAGAAGTCTGCTAACTTTCAGCGAGATACAATAATTGTATATGCTTGAGATTTTTGTATATACCACAAATCACCACCTTAAGTTGCTATCCTACGTGTGGAATGATGTTTCTAAATGTTCATTTGGTCTGATAGACATATAAAATCTTATAAATGAACTTTGCTTTATTGTTTAAATTGTTATTTGTAAGTATCATGCCATCATTGTAGGGGAGACTGGGGTTGAGGTAGCCACGGGTTGGTTGTGCCAAGGGCAATTTTCCAGCGGTTATTTTGTCGATGGCGTAATTTCTCAAAGTTTTAAACGCGTCTTTCTTAGCTTCCTGTTTATATTCTTTTTACTTTTGATTTTATATCCTTCAACTGTGTGACTTCCTGCAGCTGTTTGCTTCTTTGAATAAGAACGCTTTTAAAATGGGGTCTATTCTTAAATGAAAGAATTTGCTCCTGGGAGCAAATGTTGACCGCCTTTGAGATTTGAGATAAGAACATAAACTCTAGAATTAAAGATGCAAGTTCTGCAAGTTTAATGTATTTTTGCCCCTGAACCATTTTTTGAGGAAAACAGTATTTGAGCATGTTTTCATCGAATAAAAATAAAAAACAAATCAATATTGGCAGAAATTGCCCATTTAGGAGCATTCTTTCCAGATTTTATATTTATTGGCTTCCAGACAATAAGTCCCTGCAGTGGTTATAATCTTTTCTGATAAGTCCTGTTATGCACATTAAATCCTTTGTGACCCTTGTTTTAGCCTGTTTGGGTGGTGCTACTAATCTCAGTATCCATTTTTAGAACCAGAACACTCAGTTGAAATCCTTTCAAGCAAAGTTAGGGGTTCAAAATAGGAATACTTTGCTAATTACAAGTTATAGCTTTTTGAATTTATTTTACAAATAAACAATGTTTGAACATCATTTTTAATACATGCTCGCGAAAAATAGTTACTAGGAGTTGGCTGGCACGCTGAAATTTACGTTCCTGGTAGAATGTGATGTTATTTTAATGGATTGAAGGGGGTCAGATTTGCAGACCTTGCAACTTTAACAGCAATAAAATCATTCGAACTATCATATTTGCGAGAGAATTTGCTCTTAGCGAAGAGTTGAGTTCCATTGAGAATAGGCCGGCAACCCGACCGTTGGTATTCAGACAAGCAGAACCTCCGGCGGGTGTTCTCGCGTAAGGGTCATACTAAACACCGAAGAGAATGGAACATCCGAACGGTTCCGGGGTTACATTGAGAAGGGAGACAAATATGCAAAAGGAAGAGTTGCTTCCCCTGAAATTATATCTAATCACCTTATTTGTAGATATAGTTTCCATTTTACAATAAATGTAAACTTCCACCAAAAGACCTAACTGTGAGACACGAGGGAATATCAAAAAGTTTTGAGCCTCACACAGAAATAGCAAGATAGGGTCGAGTCTGTTAACTTCGGACAGCGGGTAAATTCTGACATACCATTGCAAACAGTGAAAATCCAGAGGAGACGTCTCATAATGAGCCGTCTCATCAGGATTTTTACTGTTTGCCCAGTTAATTTCGTTTTAATTCCAAACAACTGACACATAAAGGAAACAATGTCACTGTCCGAATTTACCTGCTGTCCGAATTTACATGACTTGACCCTATTTGAATTTATTATGCTTGGTTTATTTTTCAACATACTCCCCTTCCAACTCCACACACTTGTTCCATCTAGTTTGCCAGTCATTGATACGCGATCGGTAAAACTCAACATCTTGGTCCCCTAACCAGCCCTCCACAGCAGCAGTCAGCTCATCATCATCCTCAAATCTCCTCCGCCTGGGAAAGAGATGGAAGTCGCTAGGGGCTAGAACTGAAGAACAGGATGGGTGAGAGAGGAGTTCGTAGCTGGTGTGGACAGGTGTGTTGTTCTGGTAAAGCAGAATCTCACTTGGGGTATGTTTCTTCCAAAAAGTGTTGTGACGAAATAATTGCAGCCCAGCCAGCAATATGATCCTGCAAGGAATCAGTAGCTAGAACATTGCTGTACATCAGAGGCCGTATTTATAAAACGACTTAAGTGGTTGCTATGCTGTTGCTAAGGCTGAATTTCTATGAAGGCCCCAGGTGTGGTGCATTGTACTATCCAAATGGAAAAAACATGTGTGAGGCTCAAAACTTTTTGATATCCCCTCGTAAGATAATTGAAAATAGTTTAACACCTGTGCTCACTTCCATTAATAGTATTTCTCTGTCCATATACTTGCTTTCACTCGCTGGTAATTGTTAAGGCAGTTCTTCGTGAAATATCAAACCGTCGCTTTGTTACGTAGACTTCATAATCGCAAATTAATACAACCTTCATTTTTTCTCTCTCTGTCTCTCTGTTTTTTTTAGTTTATTCTTCATACTTTGAACGTGAAGTATGAAAGCAGTTCGTTTTTGCGCACATCACCTTGTATCAGTAGCTTTGGGAATAGTGATAGGATTCGTCACATCGTTGTTAAGTCGTGAAATTCACCTTTTGAGCCACCGTGTACCGGTTAGTAAAGAATATCAAGTTCTTAATCAACAGTCAATATCTCCAAATGATATACGAAAAAGTGTGTGGATGCTAACAGAAAGATATGATACAAATAACAAGATAACAGAATTAGCTAAAGCAATATACAAAGCCAAGAAACATGTAAGAGGAATTAAAACAGCTGATAGTCTCATCCGTGCACTAAGCCTCTTGGAAGATATTCTGGATGATCTAAATATCAACGCAACGCTATTGAAACAGAGAAATGTTGTTACAGCGACATCTGTGTGTCCAGAAGAATTTAAAGGTACCAGGTACGGATATCCATTCTTTTATAAAGGGTTTGAAGTAAAAGCGTGCGATCATGGTAAACCTATAACAGATCTCCTAGCAATCGCCGTATATATTAAGAAGACAAGCATTTCCGGAAATATTGAAAAGACTGTAGAAAGGCTGATAAGGTCTGTGCTTAAAGAAAATACAAGTTATCAGATTGTTCTAGCTGCTGGTATAGATTTCAAAGCAGCTGCTAAATTTAGCAAAGAATTTCCCAACATTGTGTTCAAAAATGCTTCTGATATAAGAGGTTTGTCACCAGGAAAAGTATGGAACAATCTAGTTCAAGCCGCAAAAACACCATATGAGCCGCGACGAGACAAAACCAACAATGTGGTTGTGCGCCCAGCGCAGACTCAGATCAGCCTGGGAATCCGCCCAGTCTGATCAGAGTTTTCGCTGTCCGCATGGAGGTAGCTTAGACCCTTAGCTATCCTTTAAGCGCTAAGTGAAGAGTCTGATCAGATTGGGTGTATGCCCAGGCTGATCTGAGTCAGCGCTATGCGCACAACCACTTTGTTGGTTTTCTCGTGTCACGGCTCATATGTTTTCATAGCCAGGAATGTTGAGGTTCTTACAAATGATACTAGATTTGACCGCCTCATACGAGAGATAGAAAGTCTAAACTTAGTTGCTGCTGGTGGGGCATTTAGAACTCCAGATGGTCACTGGACGAACGGTTGTCATCAAGTTGCATATAAGAATTACTCCACGTCATTCTACCATGGTTATGACGAGTCTATGCATGAGTGCATATTTTGTGATTATATAGAAGGTCCCTTCATAGCATCGAAGAACATTTTAACTAAATTTGGATTTAGTGATTATTTGGATGAAACAGACGGACTGTTTGAGGATTGGTATTTGAGGCTGAAAGCAAGCAACTTAGAAGTTGTTGTTTGTCCTGATTCAATGTTTCATACATTCGATAAAGTCATCGAAAGGGAAAACTGGAAGTTATTCATGAAAGATTGGGATTTATACCAGTTATACACTCCACTCGGTCGATCTATTTTCTCTTCTTGCAATACAGCAGTATTATTTCCCAAGTCTAAAGCGATATCTCCATGTGGACTACAGAGACTAGCGGATGTGCTTAAGTTTGTTATGGCATCCTGCGAAAAAGCAAACATTACATGTGAGTTACAAGAAGGTACTGCATTGGGAGCTGTAAAACTTAATGCAATTCTTCCATGGGAGAGAGATGCAGATGTAACCTTTCTGTCAAGTAATGAATCAGATTCTATATTTCAAATTCTGGAAGAAACATTTGACACTTACAAATATCTTTTGGGTGCTTTAGATTACTTGTGGCTCAATAACAAGGCTAACAAGAAGTTTAAATTTGCAGTGCCTGGATGGTATGTAGAGATGTTTGGACAGCGAATAACGGATTCAGAATTATTGAAGTTTGATAGAATGAAACCAACTAGGGTTCTGCTTGATGGCGAATGGGTGAATGTACCTAGAAATCCAGGTTTGTTTGTAAGAAACAGATATGGCCATGAGATGTATAGACATGCGGTACATTGGCTGACTCTTGGACAAAGAAGTGGTTGGATTAACTATAAGACGGACTATTTCCTAAGTTGTGAGGACCCTGGACACCATGCTTGCCTGGACAGATATAGTACCGATGGAAATCTTCAATTTGAAAGACCATTACCTTAAGGCATTTACGCTTGATATCCCGTAAAATGGGCTTTGCCAAACAGTGCAGACCCCGATCAGACGCCGCAAAACGCGGCGTCTGATGCGGGTGTACATTATTTGCATAAAACAAAGGAATATTTCTTCTTAAAATGAGATAAAAATGATGGAAATAAACTAAACCAGACACCCCTTAATTGACAAATGGACTCATCTATTTTATAAGGACTGAAGATTAGACTAGTCATAAATGGGGTAGCTATACAGAAGTGAATGATATGAAACACAATAAATAAACATAGCAAGATCTATAACTACTACTGAAATAATATGTGCATTTCAAAAAGTGATGTTACAACAGTGAAAAATACTAAACATTTTATGCACTGGCGCTATGTTCTTGATATTCTAAAATTTCAAATTCCTTATTTTAACTGCATAAAATATTTTATTTTCTTATTTCATCTCGTGAAGTGAAAAAAATGTTTCCATTTTATTCGATTCATGAAATGAACGAAAATGCCTCTATACCTAAGAACATTTATATATGTGTCTAAAAAAAGAGTTATGATACATTTTTTATATTTCATTGCCTTTTTACGTGGTCAATAAATGCAAAAATCCAATACATTCAAATGGAAACACCTTTTTAAACTTCATGTTTGCTTCTAGAGGGAGTGGGGGAGGAGAAGGGGCGATAAAACCCTTAAGAGACCTACTCTTAAGGAAAAAGAAAAGAATTTGCTCCTAGAGTAGCAAATTCCTTCCTTTAAGAGTTGACCCTCATTCAGAAGGGACGTAGACAAGATAATGACAGAGCCCCGTCCTTGTTATGCACTAATATTTTTCTTCCGCCTTTGATCCTAGAGGTGCGAAACGCTGCCAAAAATGCAACTTTGTATCACTGTCTTTGGGAATAGCAATCGAATGCAGGGGCGTAACTAGGGGCAATTTCATAATACGCACAACCATGTTTTATTCTCTACTTCTTGAAGGGAAAGCTAGTATTTCAGCCACTTTGGTAATTGGTATTGAAATCTTGTCTAATTTATAAATTTTCAGCATGCAAATTTGCAGGTGCGTTTTGAAATTTTGTCAATTTTGACAAAATTTCAATACGCACTTGCGTATTTGTCGTATACGTAGCTACGCCCTTGGAATGCCTCGTGGCTTCGTTAAGTTTCAAATTGTTAGATCTCAGTTACTGTAGAAAGAGTGGTTCTTAGTCACCAGGCAATGTCTACAATACTGTGTAGATCCCCTGCGAAAAATAGTTCATAAGTTCATGAACCACCAGGTTAGAATTTATGAAGAACAATATTATTGGTATAAAAAGCAAAGTAACGCCTAAGAGAAGTGAAAACAAGTGATACTCTGATAATCTACATATGAGTCGCGACACGACAAAACCAACAAAGTGTGATGTGCGCCCAGCCAAGACTCAGATCAGCCTGGGCATCCGCCTAGTCTCATCTGACTTTTCGCGTACGCATGGAGCTAGCTTTGACCCTTAGCTACCCTTTAATCGCGCACCAAAGACTCTGGACAGACGGATGGCTGCTCAGGCAGACCTGAGTCTTCGCTGGTCGCATATTCCACTTTGTTGGTTTTCTCGTGTCGCGGCTCATATCAAGTCGTATTTACTGGAGCAAAGAAAAACAGTTATGTATGGAAGCCAAGTCAAAATTTCCTCCATCGGCTTCTATACCATAATATGGAACCCGAATGTATGTCTGGGAGTGTTCTATTGGGTCACGCATGAATATCCTTTTCTTATGGGGTTTGAAGTTGAACAGTGCGATTATGCCAAACTTAAAACAGATCTCCTTAAAGTTGTAGGGTATATTGTAAAGATAATAAAAACATGGAGAAGACAAAGAAAAAAGGTGATGAGATCAATATAAAGCATAGAACATCAAGTGCCTTTAGCTCCTGTTGTATTTTCCTGGAGCCGTATTTATAAAACAACTTAAGTGGTTGCTATGCTGTTGCTAGGGCTGAATTTCTATGAAGGAGATTCCCTACAACTATGAAATTTGCTCTGGAGGAACAGTCTTTTTTAGACTGTTCCTCCAGAGCAAATTTCATAGTTGTAGGGAATCTCCTTCATAGAAATCCAGCCTTAACAACAGCATAGCAACGACAATAATTGTTTTATAAATACGGCCCCAGTACTACAACTATACTGACCATTGAACTTCCAAATCTTTTAGTCAGGGATATTTTTCAATTAGAGGTTGGGCGGCAGAAAAATATAGAACGATCTAGTTGCAATAAAAAGACACCATACTTGTTTATAGTGAGGAATGTCGACACTCTGTTACCGTTGATTAATTGATTGATTGATTTGGGTTTAACGGCCCTTTGAGACAGTATTTCAGTTTATATCAGACTGTCTCCCAGAGAGAGGGAGAAAGAAGAGAGAAATGATAGACGAGAGAAAAATGTCCAAACAACCCCCACCCGCACCTACTGCAAGCACAGTAGGCCCTTGCCCTACTATTACCCAAATCAGAAGGACGCCCCAGCACTGGAAGTTACACGCAGCACCATCACACCACCCGACCACCCTCTCTGATGCTAGATTTGAGCAATAGATAATCTGAACACAGCTGCTGATGGTGGCGCACTTAGAATTCCAAATAGTCACTTGACAGGCTGCATACAAAAACTACTCCTTCACCCATGGGTACTACGAATCTATTAACGAAAGCAAATTTTATGGTCACACGGAAGGTTCCTACATAGAACTGAGAAACATTACACATCATTAAAATACATTTTGACAGTCAAGTGGATTATTGAAGGTCTATTTTTAAGGCTGAAATCAAGAGACCTATAAGTTGCAGTTTGCGCGATTTGATGTTTCACACATTTGATAAAGTTACAGAAAACCAACAGTGGAATGTATTCGTGCAAGAGCTTATCACACAAGGGCTTCCAAGTACCCCTATAGGCCTTGTATTTCTGGTCTTTGGGCAAAATTTTATTTCATTGGTCAAAGAGATCAAAGGTTTACTGTAAGCCAGCAATTTCTGTAGGCTCATTGAGATGTGCTACTTGCCCAATTTTAAAAGTTCTTGCTACCTTATGTCTGAGCCTATTCATGGGAAAACCTGTTATCAGGGTTTCCAACCCGGTAAGACACAAACTAGTCTGCTAAGACACAGAGACTAGCCAATGGCTTGTAATTTGAAATTAAGAAACTACAGAGTTTTCACTATCTATGCAGTGAGCTACAAAGGCGCTGATCAGTAGGGCTGGGACGAGTACCCGGGTACCCGAGTTTGGGTCGGGTAGACCAATTACCCGGGTACATATTTACTATCCGTTACCCGAGCGCTTTTTATTATGTAATGTATAAATATCCCTTTCCAATAGAATCCTCAGCAAACAGAGTAAAGATTTAGTGCGACATGTATTTATTGCAATCATACACACTGTGTCCATTCGTGTACGCCTAAAAATGCGAGTTGGAGCAGTGTACGCCGAGTTAGAACACATTCAGAGAATGCTCGCGGACAAGAGGTAAGTGTTTGCCATGTGTTTTAACAGCTAACTAAGGTTTATGTCCCTCTCTTCTTCGTAGTTTTCGTCTTAGACATCATCTACAACCGCAGGTAAATTTTCAAAGCACCACCTCTTGTAATAACACAAGAAACATCGCAAATGCTTGCAAAACATGTCAAAATATTTGCTACTGGACTTAAATTGTGCTCAATATACGCAAACACTGTTTTTATTTACCAACATTATAAAATGGAATAAGAAATGATCCAATTGTGACCATCAGAGCGAAGCCACAAAATGCTGATCGTAAAACTGAGAGAGCTGTTTGTATTTGTTTACACCAGGGGTGTTGCCAAAGTACACGCCGAGTTGCAGCACCTGTGCACGCCGAGTTTAATCATTGTTGACATAAGGGTGTACCGCGAGTTAGAGTATATTAAATGTCAAGCTCAAAGACTAATGACCAAACATGTACCGTGCTCTGTATTTATGGGCCTTATCTGACCTGGCAAAAATAACAGATTTTGTATTTGTTTAAAGGAAGTGCATCTGAACGCTCTTCCACTGATAGAGTTAATTATGAAGCCACATTTTGGTTTAAGAACAGTGATAATACGAAAAAAAAAATGAAAAAATAAACTGTTCCTGAAGAAAATTTCGAAGCATCCTAGCTTAAACAAGCAAGCGCCAAACATTAACGCTGACTAAGCTGCGAGTAAATGGGTTGCGTATCACATAGTGCAAAAACAGTCTGCCCATAGTTATAAGCTTTATACCCTTAATAACACGCACAGGCTGATAAGTATGTTATAAGCTGCAGTCCCTTTTGACACAACTCAATAAAAATATCGGTATCCAACACCTTAGCACCCCCACCGCCACACCCTGTGTAGCGCCTTGTATAGTGGATTATCTTCGCCTTTCACACAAAATGACACAGGTTCAACTCCCACGCACGGCAATGTCCGATCCATTTGTCCAATAGACTAGAAAATACACAGCCAGGGCCAGTGTGTTCTGGGCTGAAATAAGTGGCATCAGAATCGCAGCTGGTGATTACAGCGTCAAGTGAACGATGGTGGTAGCGTCTGCCTGATAAAACCGGCAAAACTGTACATTTGCACGCAAAACACAACACAACTGAGTCAATGTGCCTGATATGGTTTAGTAACCAGGGGCTGTGGTCTCCTTAAAACAAGAACGAATGGGCAAACAACCATCAACGTGATCAACCATTCAAGCCCAGAAAAAAGCACAAAGTTTAAGTTGATGTAGTCGGTACTTTAAGGGCTTTGCCTTTCTGCGCATGTATATTCGGACACAATAATAACAACCCTCAACATGTCTGCAGCATAATTTTATCTGCGAGACCGTCTCCTATTTAACATATTTATCTCCTGTGCCCTTGCAGCCATACGACAAGGCTACAAGTGCAATCCTGATGAATGGCAGCACAGGAGAATGGTTCAGAACAACAGTTGGAGTAAGACAATGATGTCTTCTGTCACCCACCCTCTTCAACATTTTTCTCGAATGGATCATGTCTGATGCGCTGGAGGAACATGACGGAAAGGTTAGCATAGAAAGTCTCGACCACACGTGCACAAAGTATAGGATGGAGATTAATGCTGAGAAGACCAAACTGATGACAAACAGTGTAGTTGGCATCCAGATGGAGATCAAGGTAAAAGGACAGAAGCTGGGTACTGTAACAAGCTTCAAATACCTAGGAGCAGTTGTCTCAGATGATGGCTCAAAACAGGAGGTTCTCTCAAGGATTGCACAATCCACTTCAGCTCTTACCAAGCTGAAACCAAGTTGGAGAGATAACAACATATCTCGTGGACCAAAGGTGAAACTTTTGCGCTCCTTTGTCATTTCCATATTTCTGCATACCTGTGAATCGTTGACCTTGACAGCAGAGTTAGAAAAAAGAACGCAGGCCTTTGAGATGAGATACTACCGAAGGTTACTGAACATTTCGTACAAGGACCATATAACTAATGAGGAGGTTCGCAGAAAGATCCATGCAGCCATCGGAGACTATGATGAACTCCTGACGCTGGTCAAAAAACGGAAACTAAGGTGGTTTGGCCACGTCTCAAGGTCTTCTGGCTTAGCAAAGATTATCTTACAGGGCACTGTGAAAGGAAAAAGAAGAAGAGGTAGACAGAAGAAGAGGATGGAAGACAATATTAAAGAGTGGACAGAGATGGATTTTGCCAGCTCAACTAGGGCAGCTGAAAACAGAACAAGGTGGAAGGGGATTGTTTCGAAGTCATCTGTGGTGCCCCCAACGACCTAGCAAGGTTATGGGATAGAATAGAATAGATCTCCTGTGCAGACGTAGGAACAGTCACATTCTACGAAAATGTGCGGAGAGACGAAAATTGGGACGGACACGAAAAATAACAGAAAAAGGCAACTAGATTTTTTTTCTAGGGTTGCTTTTGAAGAATTGAGGGATCAGAGTTGCCCGACGTGGAGTAAAGCAAAGTAAACGTAGAACTATTGCGTATCTACCCATCTGATTTAGAGAAGCGTACAGAGTAATGCGTCTGCCAATAAAGAGCGACTGAGAGAGAGTTCAAAGATATTTCAATCAGAAAAAAGTTTTATAAAAGAGTCAATAAATCATAGTCCTTTTCCTTAGCATATCAGTAACTTCCATTTTCTTTAGAAAATGATACTTTGCTTGGGTAAATGAATACATTTTCAGAAGAAGCAAATCTGTCATTTTCATTCTTTCCGTCCTTCTAAATTCTGGAAGAGAAGAATTGCTGCCTAAGCAGCTAATGCCTTCCTTTAAGAGAAGAGCCCATTTTGGAAGTTTTTTAATGAGGACGTCAGTACAGATGTTTCCTTTTGTACTCTTTTGGAATGAGTTTAAAATGTAAAGACTGGAATTTACTTTTCCAACTGTCAACAGATAAAGTGAATCTTCGAACTGAAAGTTCACCCGTCGAATGGTATAAGCAACAGTGATCTAACAGCTCTTGCAAAGAAAATGTTCTGAATGATCAGTAATAACATTGGCAGGCAAACTCATCATATCTGGAAGACAAGAAAAATGTGGATGCTTAATTATTTACAATATTCTCAATCATTCTTTTCAATTTACTAATAGAATGATTTTTCATACAAGCAATCGGACAGCCAACAACAACTGACTGACTTTGGTATTTTATACACTATCAGTACGAAGCAATGTCAATAAATGCTCAGCTAGACAGCTACAACTAAATTTAATGCCATTTTTTTTTAAAAAATCACAAAGAGCAGTATTTTATTCCAACTAGGCGTACACCTTTTTTGACAAAAAAGCTTAAACTCGGCGTACATGGGTTCTCCAACTCGCCGTATTTTCGTTAATTATGTATTTGCAACTCGGCGTGCACTTCAAACCATTACAGCCTGCCTACAAATGATTTCTATATTCAAAGCAGACAGGTTTTGACCGATTGATCTATTACAATAGCTTCAATATATATCTGCCTAGCAAATAAGGAACCTATTAATAAAAAATACATGTATTTGTAAAGAAATACTGAATTCTTTTTCAGTAAAGGCAGTCTCACTTGAAAGAATGTACAGATTTGGTTAAATATTTTGTAAATCGAACATCGCATTCATGTGAAACTATATCAGTCTGAAAGCTTATTCAGTTACAGATACACTCATGCTAGTTTATTACATTTAGATGACGAAAAACCCTGATAAATGAACTTACTTTAAAGCCATGATGACATTTCTGAGACGTGTTTTCTTCTAACTCGGCGTACACTGCTCCAACTCGCATTTATAGGCGTACACGAATGGACACAGTGATACATTGACAAACCAATTTTGTAAATTATAAACGGGAGGTATCTACATTATCATATCTCTTCCCATGCACACGTATGCAAATGGCAGATACCTTACTTTTTATTTAATCTAAATATCTATTTTCTAACTGCCGACATGCTCAAAATACAATGGTAACGTATCCAGGTACCCGTGGGTAATAGGCACTCGGGTACCCGGGTACAAAATCTCTACCCGTCCTAGCCCTACTGATCAGCCTACGCGGATGTGCAGCTGATCTGGGCCTTTTGTTGTTCGCAAAACAAAAAGCAGGTTTTCTTATGAGAAATTGCTTCAAAAGAGACGCTATAAAACAGCCAGCTTATATCATCTTTTAAAATGACTTGCCACATTCCTGACTGACCGCTCTGCTTTGATATAATTAGGAGTCTAGAGAAACTGACCAATCAGCTAACGTTTTGCCCCAAGACCTGAAATTATGCCTCAAAGCTCTGTGTGATGTGCTACTTGATTCGTGGCACTTCTGGATACATATCCAGAACGCCGATATGTATCCAGAATTGTCATGAATACATTCCACTATTGATGTTTTGGGTGGGTTGTCCTGTGTAGTAATTATGCTAAAAGTTGCACACAGAAAACACAGGTGCGACTAGCTATGAATATAAACACGGATAGGTAACCCGGAAGTTAAATATACCGTATACACAGAGCTCCAGGTAAGGTGGGGTTTTGCAGATAATTCTGAGATAATATTCCTCAGCTAAAGGCTTTTTTTTTCAAACTGACTCAGAACGAGCCTAGATTATCCCAAACATTATTTTCAAAAAGATGAGGTACGACGGCACTTTTTATGGCAAGCACACGGAACTTTACACTTGCTGCAGTAGAATGAAATAACTCATACTTTTTAATCTGAATCTGAATCTGAATTGTTTACTGGTGATACGCCAAAATTGACAATCTTTCACCAGGGGGGCGTGACTGGAGGAAAATTAGTCCCTAGCTCTCACGAGAGATGAGAACTTTGACACACAATCATCTGACATTTCAGCAGAGGAAATCAGGGAATCAGGGAGGTCATTCCAGTGTTATTAACCTGTTATATACGTTACTGTGATGAAAATACTTATGTTTTAGGCAAAAAAATAAACGTTGGTTTTATATATTGCTTTTTAATAGGAAAAGGTCAAAACAGAGAAAGTAGTTTAAAGGGGCAGCAATCAGGAATTGATTCTTTCTGTGAAACAATCCACTCGCGATACCAAATTGAAAATAGCAGCATAAAGTTACAAGACAAGAAGTCAGACGATACTAGCCAAATAAACATCCAACCCATTCCATGCAAATGATCACAAAGCTAGCCTTAACAAAACATAATTAGGCACACAAATGCCTATTGTCACCCATTTCTGTCCTTTTCTACATGTAGCTATACATGGCAGAATTATGGTAAATATGCCGATGAAATTAAATGCTTTTTTTAAGATTACAGATAACAGGGCAACGCAAACTGTAACATCAATATACCACAACTGATGCTCCACCTTGGAGCTGTAAATAATGAGTTACATTGGTAGCTTAAACCAGACTAGTGTGCGTTTAAAATGTTTTTATTTCACCTCAAAATGATAAAGCTTACACATATTTGGCAGTAGTAATATTTAATCTCAGGAACTGTTTGGAAATTAAGGTTATTAACGTTACCTTTCTGAGTTAAAGCTGTAAGTTATGATTAGCTAGTTTGACACTTTTGGTTTTGTTTCAAAGTCATTTGGCTATTTATCAAAAATATATATACATATTCCATGTACAGATAAATTCACAGATGCTTCATTTGAACACCAGGACAGTCTCAGCTTTGAAAGTCATGTAAATTACACTGTTTTCTGTCTACGTAGGCGATTAAACTCTCATTTTACAATAAATATAAACTATTATGGTTACAACTGTGTTGTTTTAAAGTCAGAATTTCAAAAAGGTTTGTTCCTGGTGGGAATGATCTATGCTTTGCTACAACATTTTAATCTGTTAAGTACGTTACTATCGTTAAATATGTATTGTAAGGCCAAATCAAAATGTGAACTATTGTTTTATATCATGTATTACATGATATTATTGCAACAGGGCCAATTTGTCAGTTTAAAATAACTTTTTAGCCATCTTTTGTACGAACAATTGTGGGAAAATGACTTTGCAGCCACCAACAGGGAATAGGTGTAATCATGTTCAACAGTACATATTTGACTAACTATAAAACTTAGAGGTCTCAAATTTGTTTTGTTAGAAAGGTATTTAACGAAGCAATTAGAAGATTGAAGTAGTTTGGGCTATTTTATCATAACTTTTTTGTAAATGCAACAACCTAAGTGACATTTCAAATTTTCGAGGGGTGCATTATATATTGTAACGAAAATAACAGCACAGAAGTTCTGAACTGTTTTGTAAGCAGTCTTATTTATAGCATATTAATTATTCTTGCAGAAAATATTAATATTTGATACATTTATATTGTTTAAACACATTTCTTATTGACTTCAATAAATATCTTTGATATTTAAAATCTAACGGGGTAACGTAAATAACTGGCCATTGCAGAGTTATGCAAGGTTTGCCAAAGTGGCAAATGCTGATTTTGATAACTATAGACCCAGGCGATCATTTTGATATACAAAAACGAATGTTACACTCCGTAGACCACCCCCTTGAAAGATAGCCCAACATATTTGCTCCACTAATAGCTGACAGTTTCTTATCAGTTTATTAGTCATAGTTCGCAGCTGTTGAGTTGCAATAATTTATTACAAATTTTCATACGACAATAAAGTCTCGTCAAATTAAATCCAGAATCGTACAATGAGTAGTCTGATCACTGTCTACACCTCGACATCGCACTTTACAGTTAACATGGTAGCATTTATAGACAGTCGTTTTCATACCACCCACACTTAAAATACTAATCAGCAATAGTTATGCCAAATTTCAGTTATACATGTACATGTATTAAAAATTCTTTGACTGTTCCTTGCATTTGAAAAACGCCAGACAGCCGTATCAACGTCGATGCAATGTCGTCAGAATCTTTTATCGACATTGATACGATAATTCAACGAACTGCTTTGTCAATAAGCTAAAAACAATGTGGCGTTTCTTTTTCCTTGCCTTTCTTTCACTTTTCTGTGTGGCATTTTTCATTCTATTTCAAGTGTATATAAAGGAGTCGTATCTACTAGATACGAAAGTGAATCCAAGCTGCCTATCATTTTTAGAGAGAGAGAGAGAGAGAGTCGCCAAAGTCCAGTCGTTGAATCGCTAGGTTATAGTGCAGAATATTATAGGTTCGTTCTTGGGTCAGGTCAGGAACTAGAAAACTTGACTCGCTTGACAAGGGAATTGTTCAAATGTCATACCACGTGGAATCCCGCGCCTAAAGTTGTTGCTTCTGAGAGTTTGTCAGTCGGGTGCGCGTCAACTGTATGGATGGGCATAGTGGCAATGGTTTCGATTTTTTTTAAATTGAAAAATAGTTGGTTACGACGGCTTTTGCAGAGACTGAGAGAAAAGTATTACATCTGCCTTCACCCTGCACTTTCCCGACGGAGACAATCATGAGTGATGAAAGTTCCAGACAAATTTGCCGGTAGCCTACAAAAAGCGATAATTGATATGTGGCACGAAAAGTTAAGTAACGTTAACGTCACCATGTGCAACGTTAACATTTCAGTCTAAAGAGACGGCAAGCCGAGCATTTTATGCACATTAGCTCGAAGGTTAAGTCGGCGACCTACTATTTTTATTGCTTTAACGTAGACTTCTATTATTGGGCCATACTGTGTTAGTTTTTGAAGAAAAAAATATGTTTTGTTTCCTCAGAATGAAGGTTTTCATCCAAGAGTGACGAGCAAAAAAGTGCGTTTTCCATAGAACGCCATTATAACGTCGGCTCGAAAAAGTGGAAAAATTGACGTTTTCGAGTTCAGATATATTGAAAACGACATCGGCGACCCCCCTTTTTTATTACATTTTTTGAAAGAGGGGTTGAAAATGAACAATATCTCGAAGTATGAATAAAATCATGTGTTTGTCAATTACTCCCACCTCACCTTAAAACAGACGGCATACTGTAAAATATGGTATGGTATGATGGGTTGGTATGTGGTATAGTATGAAAATCCTATACCATACCACATACCATACCAAAAGACCATACCAAAAGTATTATTTGGGCTTTATACCCATCATTATCAAATGCATGACAACAATGTTAACAAGATCACCTCTGGGTGATCTTGTTAACATTGTTGTCAAGCATTTGATAATGATGGGTGTAATGCTTATATAGAGGTGATCTTGTTAACATTGTTGTCATGCATTTGATAATGATGGGTATGATGCTTTTACCAAGGTCAGACTGCTTTTGACTTTCAGAGACTACAGATCTAGATTAAACTACAGGTCAATAATACTTTTGGTATGGCGGTTTGGTATGGTATACATGTGGTATGGTATGGGATTTTCATACCATACCACATACCAATCCATCATACCATACCATATTTTACAGTATGCCAAAACAGACAGACCAAATGCCTTTTAATCTTTCACTATCTTGTTTTGGGGTTACTGTCTAGCTGTAATGATAATTTATTTGACATGCTAACAGATTGTAGAAAAGAGGTTTAATTATGAAATCTTAGCAATAGGTGATAGAGTGCTAAGTTCTAGAATGAAATATATGTTGTCACCCCTCATTAGACGCCTCGGTAAGACAGTTCTAATGCGGGGTCAAAACGTATGTTGTTGTTTTTAAAGGGGAAAAAATGGAATATTGTCCCTAAATTATCCGTATTATCCCTTCTTATCTGGAGCACTGCCGTTTAATCAGTAATTGTATCCAAGTAGGCCCATATAAAGTATGACGTGTATGTTTGAGAATAGGTGTAAAAGCTTGGGACTGCATTGAGATTTTACCGTGTTAGGATACTTGTTAATACATAAATAGGTTCCTGGTATGATGGCCTTTAGTTAGTGTCTATTTTCTGTGGATGAGTTTGGATCTTCGCCTTATTTGATCAGCGTAAGGTAAATTAGGGCTTGTTTTGAGCTACGTTTACTAATCAACATGTATATTTCCACTAAAATTCCAAAAATACAGCCAACTCTCGATATCTCAAAATCGACGTTCATCTCATACTTATTATCTCAAAGTAATTTTATGGTCCCAGTATATGTAGCCGGGCCGGGTAGCGCAATCGGTAGGGCACCTGAGTCGTAAGTCAGAGGTCCTAGGTTCGAATCCCGGTCTGGCCACATACTTTCGTTTCTCCTTCCGCTGATTCAAGAAGGGCAGTTGTCAGTTACTGGCGAAAGTATGTGCACTTAGTACTGGTTAACGGCTTACGAGGTCTAAGCCTGCCCAGGAATAGTGTGGTTAGGTTAACTGACCGTCCCGACATGACCTTAGTTGTATACCGTGGACGTTAAGCATCAAATCAACCAACCAAACCCAGTATATGTACTTTAAGATACAAGTAGTTTGAGATAACAGGGTTTGAAATGTAAAGAAAAGTAGGAAATGTTTCCAGCCTATATTCTTTGATAGATGAGAGGGTACTTTGAGATATCAGTGTTCGGGATAACGACATTAAAGTGTAAACGCTGACCTTTAGACTCTTGTTAGCCAAAAATGTTAGCAACTAAACCTTTAAATCTTACTTGTTTAGCCTCTCTGATACATTTATATCAGACTCATCTTCTTGGATATGTATTGATTGATTGATTGATTGATTGATTGATTGATTGATTTGATGCTTAACGCCCACGGTAAACAGCTTAGTCATATCGGGACGGTCAGTTAACCTAACCACACTATTCCTGGGCAGGCTTAGACCTCCTAAGCGGTTAACCAGTACTAAGTGCACATACTTTCGCCAGTAACTGACAACTGCCCTTCTTGAATCAGCGGAAGGAGAAACGAAAGTATGTGGCCAGACCGGGTGTCGTAGCCAGGACCTCTGACATATGAGTCAGGTGCCCTACCGATTGCGCTACGCGGCCCGGCGTGGATATGTATTAGTTATATACCATTGTTTGTTCACCTGTTGGAGGAGATAATCCACGAGCTTTAGCGAGTGGATTATCTCTCGTACAGGCGGACAAACCGTGGTATAGCTATTTTATACCACCCTTACCAGTGTAGACCTTTCTCACTGCGAAATATTTCGTACTAAAGTTGGCATTTTCTGGTAAGGGTGGTATAATGGTTTAAACATTATTTCATTCAAGATTTTTTTAACAATATACCGGTATTTACATACAACAAATAGATCTGAACCTGATAGAGATAGAGCTTCTTGCATTTATAAATATCATCTCCTGGAACGTACATATTTTACAACATAACAAACATGCAAAGACATGTAACACGGAAGTAATCAATAGTCAGTTACAAAAAGACGATATTTTAATACGTAAGAAGAAATAATAATGATTAATGTGTACAGAAAAACTTAAAGTAATAAGTGGATACAGAAAAACACGTTATACGCATGTATGTAAGGGACAGAAATTTATGGTTAAAAAATAAAAGTACAATACATATAATAATAATAATAATAATAATAATAATAATAATAATAATAAAAGAATGATAATTGGACCTTTTGGACCAAAACCGTCTGCTGACAACCGGTTGTCACCAGACTTTTTGGATCAAAAACGTCTGCTGACAACCAGCCATATATTTTCTATTAAATGGTTTTAAATAGGGTTTAATTTGACTAAATTTTGTATACATATGCTATAAATACGCAATAAATATAACATTAAGTTTCTCATAGTTAAGGCAAAGGACCAGTTTTACTTGCATCATTCTTTCACTCTTGTCATTGTGTTACACATATATGGGGATTGTTTGTACTTTAATGTATGGAAACCAATGAAGTGAAATATCTACACCATTATATGCCTATGTAAAATGTGACTCCCAGGGCAGGCCATCTGACCCAAGGACCATAATTTGAACAAACTTGGTAGAGGACCACTAGGTGATGCTACAAACCAAATACCATTGCTCTGCACCCAGTGGTTTTAAAAAAGAAGATTTTTTTACATTTCCCTATAAAAAAGCCTGTGTAAAAACGTTTCCCCCAGGCGAAGCTATTTTGGCCACAGGACCATAATTTGTCAAGGCTCTAGGCCTTGTGATTTTAGACAAGGAAATCCCATAATTTGTCAAGGCTGTAGGCCTCGTGGTTTTAGACAAGAAGATTTTCAAAGTTCTCATTCCAAAACTCTATTTTAGCTCATTTGACCTAGCTATGCCACAGACTACGACCATTTGAATAACTTTCAAAGAGGGTCATATAAGGTTCATTCCTGCCAAGTCTGGTCAAAATCCAACCAGCAGTTTAGGAGATGATGCTCTTTGAAGCAAATTGTTGACGAAAAGTAAAGGCACAACACAGGGCATGACGGACAACGGACATTGACTGATCACAATACCTCATCTTGAGCCTATGGCTCAGATGAGCTAAATTTTCTCATGCATTTCTAAGGTTCAAACCTAGGACCCAACGGGCAGGTCCATTTTTTACCTTGAGGCTACCATTTGAACAAACTTGGTAAAAGACCACTAGGCAATGCCTCATACCAAATTTCAAGCATCTGAGCCCAGCAGTTCCGAAGAAGATTTCTGAATATTTTCCTATGTATATCTACAGTTCAAACCCAGGACCCCCTGGGGTTGGCCATTTTGGGCCCAAGGGTCACCATTTTAACGAAGTTGGAAATGACCACTAGGCAATACTACATACCAAATTTCAAGCATCTGATTCTAGCAGTTCTGGAGAAGAATTTTTCAAGTACATGTATATTATATTTTGGAACCCAAACCCCCTGCTGCAGGGCCATTTTGGGCCCTGGGTTCTCCGCTTGTACAAATTTGGTAAAGATCCACTAAACATCGCTTCATACCAAATATCAATCAGCTCAGCCCAGCGGGTGTGAAGCAAAAGATTTTCAATATCAAAGCTCTAGGCTAGGCCTAGCAGTTTCATAGAAGTTGTCATTTAAAGCAAATTGTTGATGACAGACATCGCAAGATGGACGTTGGACATTGACTGATCACAATTGCTCACCTTGAACCTTTGGCTCAGGTGAGCTAAAAACAAACAAAAAAACCTGAATTCTAAAGTTTCAATTTTTTCCAGCATGGACCACAGCTGATCAATTCTAGAACCCAGATATGATAGGGTAAGATGCTGGGGCCTTGGTTGTAATGTTGTCGATATTTGACTTGACTGTGCTCAATGACAAGAGCCATTTATGTTTCAGACATAAATAAAGATCATATGAATAAAACATGATGCACCAAATTTGATAAATGCATCAAGAAGCCTGATTCAGAACTAACTGCTAAACAAACACATGTGATTGAGGTATACACCTTTGTCAAAGATCAAAGTTTGATTTTCACACCTTAATTCTAGGATTTAATTGTAATAGGACAGAGACCATATAGGTATCATAATCAGGCACAAAGGGGCAATGTTAGTTAGATAATATATCACAAACAACAACAGGCAATAAATAAGAAATAAATTTAAAGGCAACATTATTTGTTTCCATACATCAAAGTACAAACAGTAGTCATATATATGTAACACAATGCCAAAAAGTGCAAGAATGCAAATAAAAATAAAAATTTGCCTTTACAATGAGAAAATATATGTTATATTTATAATATATTAACATAAATTCACTTAAACAAAACCCAACTAAAAGCCATTTGATAGAAAATATATGGCCGGTTGTCAGCAGACTGTTTTGGTCCAGAAAGTCTGGTGACAACCGGTTGTCAGCAGACACTTCCATAATAATATAGCAATAAAATATAATATAACGATAGTAATGATAATAATCAACATCATCGAGAAGAATATATAAAGACAAATTTACATCATCTAAATGGACAGACAGACAGACTGACAGACAATAACTTTATTTCACACGAGACATATAAAACATGACATACGAGGAGAAACATAAATTAGAGACAACAGAAGGTAAATACCCATCACCATAAATGGGTCTGCGATCATTAAAACAATTTCTGAAAGTTAGGCAGCAGTGTTTTGAGTCGATACAACCTCAGAGGCATTAACCTTAATTTTCATAAGAGGGGTCTCGATGAACGATTATCAATATCACAACCTGTCATAGTAGACTGTAACCATGAAACGATTGACCCCTGTCCTACCTCATCATCTCAGAATATAGATGTTTGAGCCGCGACACGAGAGACCCAACAATGTGGCATTTGCGCCCAGCGAAGACTCAAGTGAGTCTGGGCAGCCGCCCAACCTGATCAGAGTCTTAGCTTGCGCTTAAAGGGAAGCTTAGGGTCTAAGCTAGGTTCATGAGGACATGGAAGACTCTGATAAGACTGAGCGGATGCCCAGGCTGATATGAGTCTGCGCTGGGTGCACAACCACTTTGTTTGTTTTCTCGTGTCGCAGCTTATTTACTAAACGCTATACAAACCTGTTTGATTTCATCATAAAGTCTTGCACGTTTGCAAATAAAAGTTCGTTTGCTTCAATTGTTGTAATTAACTTCCAAGAAAGAAGGTCATTTGTACTAAGTGTCTGAGGTTCATCAGTAAAACAAATACATGTATATCTTCTTCGCTGATTATAGCTAGGACAAATTTAAAAGAAATGATATGCACTCTCAAAACTGCCACATAAACAAGAAGGACTGTCAACAATATTTTTCTATAAAGATCCGACTTTAGTGAGCTACAACCCAAACGCAGTCTTGTATGCAATCTGTGGCCAGTCTGGCAGCCACTATGATAGCACTTTGGCGGCTGTATTATTCCTGTTAAGGCGATGTTTAAACGAGCAAACAGAAGGAGCTTCTTTGATACCGATAAGCAGAGTATTCCCTCTAAATGTCGATGGTAAAAACGAATTATGATAAAGCTTTGTTCTATAACGCAATGTGCATACATTGTAATTCCTTAGATTATAACAATTTGCATTTTGCACAATTGGGGTATCAGCTCATTAAGATATGTCGGTGTTTCATTATGTTTAATTTATATAAAAGTAATCAGTTTCTGTTTATTTCTTCTTTCCTGCAAAGTCTTCCACTCTAACACAGAATATTGTTTTCAGATTTGCACAATGTCGTTGACCCCCGTGGTAATTCGTGCAGCCTCAGTGCGAATTGATTCTGTTACTTTTGTGTTTTCAGTGGAGCGGTTATGCCAAACAGAACAGCAGTATTCATGTAGGGATCGGCTGAATGCAGAAAAAAGGCTTCTGTTAAGTTCGTCTTTAAGAATTCTCAGTAAATTTACTATACAGACCACTCGTTATCTGTGATAAGTTTTATATTTTCTGACCATGTGCATGCATTTGAAAATGTTAATCCAAGATGTTTGTAAGATGAGCTTTCTGTAAAGACAGTATTGTAGAGATGGATGGGGGTTTATTTGAGCTAGCTTTCTAGATACAACCATTGATACAGTTTCTGACGGACTAAAATCTACTAGCCAATCATTTGCAAAACACATAATAATTCCGAGATCTAAAGTCAAAGAAGTTGCTGCTGTATGCGGATTATCAGCAATTACGAGGGTTGATCCAGAAGTAATGCCACTGCAGCCATAAAATCGTGTAGAATAAAGATAGAGCAACAAAATTTCGAATCCAGGTACCTTAATTTATTTGCATTACTGTCTGAAAATGCCATAAAAACAGTGCACAGTAACTGAGATATCGAGATAGACAGGAGGCATGCTAACTAAACGCGCTGCATGTCAATGACGTCGTTGACGCACCAGACGAAGTTCCGGTATTGTGTAGTGTCCAAAGTACATGTAGAATATTCGTTGTTTCAGCAAAGTACTAATGCCTGTTCACCCATATTTATCTCATTTTTTAATATTAATTGAACAGCCCCGCAGCTCAAGTTTAAGAATTTACTCAATATTCGAATTGCAGAACATTGATCTTCATATATGGGATCAGAACAAGAGTGACGTTATTGTCTGTCATTGTACATAAAGGTCTTCCGGTTTTTTAACTTTCCTCTAGCGACTCATCTGCACCCGTATCGCGCTGATTGCACCTTTACACAAGCCTCATAATAAATTATGTTCTATATCACCACATGTCTAACTAAACAGCTCTAGAGTCTGTAATGGTGATATTTCTTTGAGGCAAAACCACATATATATTTGATGATAACAAGGCTCATCCTCGTCATACACCTCAAAATATGTGATTACACTGCATAAATACTGAATACAAAGGGAAAATAGAAGAAGACATGTTTTGAAAAGGCTATATTCATCTTAAACAGCCTAGCAACATGAAGTTACATATTGGCACACGCCATATTTTATGTTTTCTGTTAATACTTCACAGTGTACATCTCAGAATGCGTGGGTACACCGCTAACAATACTTTCAAGTGAAAGTACAAAAAGACACCTTTTGTAAAGATTATATACATTGTCTATAGCCTCTCTACATAAGGTTACAAGTACTTGATGACAACAGATAAATTTCTCCTCCGTCACCTCAAAATACTTGATTACTCTGGTTACACTGGGTACAAAAGGGAAACAGCAGAAGACAGGTTTGAAAAAGGCTATATATAAACCTTATACAGTCTTTATAAATACGGATGCAAATAGGCACTCACCAAAGATTGCGTCTTCTGCTAATATCTTATATGATAATTGTGCATCTCGGAATACGCGGGTACATTACTTACATGGAATGCACGTGACCACAAGTAAAAATAGAAAAGGCCATTTTTTATAAAGATTATGTACATTCTCTACAGCCTATCTCCATAAGGTAACACGTCGGCAAACTTGATAATTACAGATAATATTCTCATACTTCACCTCAAAATATGTGATTACACTGATTACACTGGGTACAAAGGGACAATAGAAGATGACATGTTTTGAAACGTGTATATACATGTATTCTACAAACGGATACAAATCGGCACACCCCAGAGATTCCGTCTTCTGCTAATATTTTATATTGTACATCTCAGAATACGTTGGTACAGTGCTAACACTGATTACAAGTGAAAATTGAAAAGGCCATTTTTATAAAGAATATGCACTTTGTCCACAAGCTATCTACATAAGGTAAAAAGTCGGCACGATCACAAACTTAATGATTACAAAAATATTCTCATCCTACAGCTCAGAATATGTGATTTCACTGATAACACTGGGCACAACTGTAAATTGAATAGGCAATCTTTTATAAAGACTATGTACATTGTCTACAACGTATCTTCACTGTACATAAGGATACAAGTGGGCACAATCACATGCATGATGATTACAAATTATATCCTAGATCACATGCATGATGATCACAGATTATATCCTAGAATAAGTATATATAATATGTAATCATCATGCATGTGATTGTGCCCACTTGTTTTTCTTTTATAGATATGTTGTAGACAATGTACATAGTCTTTTTCTAAAGGTGACCTTTCTACTTTCACTTGTAAAAGCGTGTTATACCGTTTAGCTATAGAACCCTTTTACGTTAACAATTCAGCTTTTATAGTTAACATATTGCTTTGACTAGTCTATTCAGTAGAACGTTTGTTATTTTGTACCCATGTAACCGTACGTTAATAGCTTAAACATTGTCTTGTTAATTCATTGCGCAATGTTCGTGCAGTACAATCTGGTCTCGTCGCAGTCAGGGCTGTCACTCGCATCAGCCAGGAATGCTTTTAAACATCGTGTAACTGTAACATAGTCAGTAACAAGTAATATGAATTATAAGTATCATAGCTATCGTGCTTGCGTGGCTATGCTGATGTGAGTGACAGTCTGGACTCGCTTTAGTCTAAGCTGCTACTCACATCAGCGTGGATGCATTCATGCATTGTGCTATGGAAATAAAGTCGGCAATAAATTGTTTGCATTATAAGTATTATAGGTCTCATGCTTATATGACTATGTTGTTGTGAGTGTCAGCCTGAACTCGCTGAATTCTCGGCTGTTACTCACATCAGCATGAAGGCATACAGACATTGCGTTATGGTAATATAGTCGGTCTTAAAAGTATCCATTATAAGTGTCATGATGTCATGCTTGTGACTATGCTGATTTGAATGACAGTCTGGACTCGCTGTAGTCTGTGCTGTTACTCACATCGGAATGCACTCAAGGATCGTGTGATGGAAATAAAGTTGGTTATAAATTGTTTGCATTATAAGTATTATAGGTATCATGCTTATATGACTATGCTGGTGTGAGTGTCAGTCTTAGCTAGCTGTAGCCTAAGCTGTTACTCACAACAGCATGGAATGCGTTCAAACATCGTGAAATGGTAATATAGTCGGTAGTAATAGTATCCATTATAAGTGTCATGGGTATCATGCTTGTATGACTATGCTGATCTGAGTGACAGTCTGGACTCGCTGTACTATAAGCGGATACTCACATCAGCATGGAATGCAATTAAACCTCTTGAAATGGTAATAAATTCGGTATTTATAGTATATATTATAAGTGTCATAGGTATCATGCTTGTAAGACTATGCTGATGTGAGTGACAGTATGGCCTCGCTGTGGTCTTAGCTGTTACTCACATCGGTGTGGAATGCATTCAGGCATGGTGTTATGAAAATAAAGTCAGTAATAAATTGTTTGCATTATAAGTACCATAGGAACCATGCTTATATGACTATGCTGGTGTGCGTGGCAGTCTTGACTCGCTGTAGTCTGGGCTGTTACTCACATCGGCATGGAATGCATTCAAACATCGTGAAATGGTAATATAGTCGGTATTAATAGTTTCCATTATAAGTGGCAAGTGTATCATGCTTGTATGACTATGCTGACTTTAGTGACAGTCTGGACTCGCTGTAGTCTAGGCTGTTACTCACATCGGCATGGAGTGTACTCAAGCATCGTGTTATGGAAATAAAGTCGTTAATATTTAGTATGTATTATAAGTATCACAGGTTCTGTGTTTGTATGACTATGCTGATGTGAGTGACAATCTGAACTTGTTGTAGTCTAGGCTGATACTCACATCAGCATGGAATGCATTCAAACATCGTGTCATGGTAATATACTCAGTATTAATATCATCCATTATAAGTGTCATAGTTATCATGCTTGTGTGACTATGCTGATGTGGGTGACAGTATGACTCGCCATAGTCTGAGATGTCACACAGCTCAGCATGGAATGCATTCAAGCACATATTATGGTAGTAGTCGGTATTCAATAGTATGCATTACGGGTGTCATGGGTATCATGCTTGTATGATATTTTATTTACCTTATATGTTTTTCCTTTCTTTCTGCATTTTGTGTTCTTGTCTTTTGTCTGTGTAATTGTATATATGATCGTTTGTAATATGTATGCTCTCCTGTATTGGAGGAAAATAAAATATCTATCTATCTATCTATCTATCTATCTATCTATCTATCTATCTATCTATATCTATCTATCTATTTATTCTGCAATAATTCACTGTTTTGGAGCGCGTTAGTCAGATTGTTGACGTCATTGTCAATTACTAACGTATTTTGTGACGTTTTGAGACGATAGACGGTATAACGTTTCTTTTTCTTTCTAAAATCGCCTTAAAACGTCCATTTACCTTAGATACATTTAAAAATATTGGCGGGAGCATGAACGCGCTGGCAGGAAGGTTGGGAGAGTTTGAATGAAAACAATACATTTTTCAGCTGTTTTGTGTGTCAGAATTGAGGAATAATTCCCTGTTTGTCGGTCAGTTGTAAGTAAATATTTCACTCGCGCTTCGCGCTTGTGATATGATCTACTTTATGACTGACCTCCAAACAGTGAATTATTACTCAACAGTTCAATGCCAGAGCTGACCTATTTCTTAACTTTCGTTCGTTCTTGCATGTTCTCGCCGTTCAAAAACAACCGTCGAGTCATGGCGATTTAGTACAAAATAAAACAGGTAACGTTCGACTTTGCTGCGAAAGTACGATTTTAGACTGGCGGGTTCATTTGCCCTTTACATAAGCTTTTCTTTCTGCAACTAACATAACTTTTTCAGTTAACTGAAAAGGACGGTCAGGACCCCTTACGGAAAAACATGGGAGCTGATGAATCTAGCGTATTTTATGATAACATTGATAACGACGATTATGGTACAGATCGTAGACAGCCTACAAAGCATTTGCCAAAATCTGCATCGTATCGAAGACTGGATACATCGAAACTCTTAGATGAGCTTTCAAAGACGTTTGAAACCTGGCAGGAAATTATTATCAACATGCGAACAAATCGAATGCCTGAGCAGGCTGCACAAGCTTATTTATATCAAGTAATGGTAGAAACAAGGGACAAGCTGAATAGAATTATGGTGAGTACCAAAATAAGACTGTTTGGCGCAATTACGAATGTTGCAGTTTTCAGTATCTCTTATCTACAGATTCCATTAAATCTTAACTTTTGTGTCAACCTAAAGGGGTTTTCACTCCCAAATCATCAGCCTTATTTTATCAAAGGACCGAACAACACCGATTTGTGCAACCGTATTGTAGCCTGATTAAAATATTAGCATATGATCTGAAACATAAGAAGTTAAACAAACCACTATATGGCATGTCAAACGTTGCATTATTCGATATTTTTATATTTGTATTTGATTATCTTTCATTTGTATTGTATATTTTCATAGTTGTATTCAGTCTCTGTTCATTTCTATTGTAGATTTTTTGTTTCAATTCTATAATCGATCATTTATATTCAATATCTGTTCATTTCTATTGTATAAGTTTTGTTTATATTCTATATTCTATTATTTCTATTTAATAATTAATGGTTTGTATGCTAGAATGCTCCATTACTATTCATTGACTTTCAATTATATTCTATATTTTTCATTTATATTCTAAATCACTGTATTTGTATTGCATAATTCTGATTTGCATTAATACTTTCATATTTGTACTAAACTTCTGCTCATTTCTATCCTATATGATTTCATTTCTATTGTATATTTTTCATTTGTATCCTATATTTCGAAATTTACATTCTGTACTTAGTGATTTATATTTGATATGCTCGCATTTGCTTTCAATCTTATTTGATTTCTATTCTAAATTGTTTCATTTCTATTACATATTTTTAATTTTTATTCTATATTTCTAGATTTGTATTTAAGAACTATTGCTTCTATTTGAGGTTTTCCGTTTATATTTATAAATTGCTTTATTTATATATTTCTATTGTATATATTGTTGCGTTTATATTCATTGAGACGCCTATTTATATTCAATAAAAATTCTTGCATTTGTATTGTATAATTTGTTTATTTACTTTGATACGTGGCATTTCATTGGTTAAGAAAAATTGGGATTTCATTGCCTGAGAAAACTTGGGTATGTCTAGTTACCGGAACCAATATTAGACCAGCCATTATAGGCTTACCACCGACATATCAGACGGCTAGAGTAATAATAAATAAATAAATAACAAGTAGCCCAAAGGGCAACAATTGCTCACCTGAGAGACATTGTAAACCTATAGGGATATTTAAGATGCTCAAGGGCAGCTAACTCCACAGTCAGTGGTCCAATCAGGCTGAATATTAAACTCATCCAAAACATTATGTACGCCCTCATTTAATATATGCAAGTTTAAAAAGTATCCGATCAAGAGCACAATAGACAGAGCTGTCAAGGGCAGCTAACTTCATAGTGATTGGCCTGATCTGGCCAAACATTTCCTCATTACCTGCAAGTTTGAAAAGGATCGGATCAGTAGAAACCAAGAAAAAGTGGCAACACTGATTTTTTGGATGCTCAGGGCAGGTACTCCATAGTCAGTGGTGGGATCTAGTCGAAATGCTAACTTATCCAAGCTTTTATGCGTATCCTCATTACCTGCAAGTATGAAGAGGATCCGATGAAAAATGAAAATGTGATGACGTTGTTTTCTCCATTATAAGACTATGGGATTTTTTCAAATGCTCAAGGGCAGCCAACTCCGTAGTCTGTGCTCAAATCCACCCAAATTTCGAACTCATCTAAGCTCTTATGTATGTCATCATTACCTGCAAGTATGATAAGGATCTAATCAAAAACCTTGATTGCAGAACCCTGAAAGTCAAACTTGCTCGAGATATTGTCATGCCCTACATTTGTGTGAATTTATTTTAAAATCCATTGAGAAATGTAGGTGCTAGAGCGATGACAAAGTTTTTCTAAAACTAGCCACAGTGACCTTGACCTTGGGTGCAGCACCCTGGAAGTCAAACTTGTTTGAGATACTGTCATGCCCTACATTTGTGTGAAGTTGATTTAAAATCCGTTGAGAAATGTAGGGGCTAGAGCGATGACCAAGTTTTTCTAAAAATAGCCACAGTGACCTTGACCTTGGGTGCAGCATCCTGAAAGTCAAACTTGCTCGAGATATTGTCATACCCTACATTTGTGTGAAGTTATTTTAGAATCTGCTGAGAAATGTAGGTGCTAGAGCGCTGACAAAGTTTTTCTAAAAATAGCCACAGTGACCTTAACCTTGGGCGCAGCATCCTGAAAGTCAAACTTGCTCGAGATATTGCCATGCCCTACATTTGTGTGAAGTTATTTCAAAATCCGTTGAGAAATGTAGGCAATAGAGCGATGACAAAGTTATTCTCAAAATATGTGATGACGTTGTTTTCTCCATTATAACACTATGGGATTTTTTTCAAACGCTCAAGGGCAGCTATCTCCGTAGTCTGTGCTCGAATCCGGCCAAATTTCGAACTCATCCAAGCTCTTATGTATGTCATCATTACCTGCAAGTATGATAAGGATCTAAGCAAAAGCAGTTGAGAAAACGTGATGACGCCATTTTCCCCATTATAACCCTATGGGATTTTTTTCAAATGCTCAAGGGCAGCTAACTCCGTAGTCTGTGCTCGAATCCAGCCAAATTTCGAACTCATCCAAGCTCTTGTGTATGTCATCATTACCTGCAAGTATGATAAGGATCTAATCAAAAACAGTCGAGAAAACGTGATGACGCCATTTTCCCCATTATAACCCTATGGGGGCTATCTGTTGCCATGGAAACCAGAGTTCTGAGCTGATCGGCACCAACACCTAATGCAGCCTTTCCCCCACCCAAATGATGCTTCAGATAAAATTTGATTGCGATCGGCCCACTGGTCTCTGAGATATTTATGTTTGAAAGTGTTGACGCACCCACGGACCCACGGACCCACGGACGGACGACGGCTCGATTCCCATCCTATAAGCTCACCTCTGAGCCTTCGGCTCAGGTGAGCTAATAAAAAAGATAAGACTGTACACGTGACACCCAGAGATGTCTGTGCTGCCATTTAATTAGAACTGCACCTGTTGCCTTGTATAGAGCTGCTCAATGTTGCAAACCATTTATAAAGGAATCGCAGAAAAACTGGTCAAACACTATCTTATAACGAAGACAGCTGGTAGCTGAACAATTACCTTGCCTGTAATCAAACTGTAATATCCCAAACAGCACATAAAGCCTCTCTTACGTTCCAGTTTTACCTACTCTCTCTAGTGTATGTTAGTGTGTGTGAGTGTTGTCTTGAATCGTGATCACCTTATGAGAGAAGAGAGAACTGAACGTTTTGCTGGCCGTCTACTTATATGTCAGCGTTCAGTAATTTTATATTTACTGTGCTTCTAAGGTGCCACTAGAGGACTCCAACTCCTTAAGATCTCTTCTTTTTCTTTGTTTTCTTTCACGGCTTCCTAAGCTTGGAGCTCTCCAAAAACCCACAAACATAATATATGTTGTGTACCTCGCAATCAGACACACTATCAGATAAACGTCGTACATTTTGGCAAAAATTTGAAACATTAGATCTTGGAAATTAAGAAAATCAGTAGAGCTAAAGTATTTAGCTTCTCTCCTAAGCTGACCACGATCCAACACAACACACACGCACACGCACGCACGCACACACACACACACACAGACTTTAAATGTCTGAGAGAGAGAGAGAGAGAGAGAGAGAGAGAGACAGAGTGAGGCACACAGACAGAAAGAGGCAAAGAGACAGATACAGAGAGACTGACACAGACAGACAGACTGACACAGACAGACAGTCAGAGGGACAGTGAGACGCTAGAGTTTCTTACCATGCTGCCATTGCATAAAGTTACTTGACTTCATGAAAGTTTTTTAAGTATTGTTCAAACAAGTATGTAAACACCAGTCAATAAGATATCCTTAATGAATAACAGGTGTCAAGGTTTCGCCACCATAAATCCTATGACTCCCTCAGCAATTACTGCATGTCCCCTTTATTTCAGTACGTTTCGGTTTCTTTGTGTAGCTAAATGCCGCAATTTATATCTATTTTTTAGAACATCAATTATTTCCACAAAAAGTCGTTTATTTCATTAAATTTTATAAATTTCCAATTATCGTCAAATAAAATTGGCGAGGTTTTGATAATAAAGTAGAAATAGTAACAATCAAGGAAACTTATCTCATTTAATAAAGCTATAAATGGAAATAACCGATAAAAGTTTCCCGATGGCGAGTGGTGGGTTTCATACCCCCGAAAGTGCAACAATTCTCTTTTTTGTCTTAAAACTAAATCTGTTTGAAAAGACTTTTGTACCAGAAATAGTTCATATAATACCCAATATCTATAACCAGAAAAATCTAGAATAACACGTTTGCTTATATCTCAAATGTCGCCACTAAAATTTCCGGTGGTGGGTTTTGAACACGGATGCGGGTGGTGGATATCATACCCGATCCCGGTAACTAGACCATACCCAATTTTTCTCAGCCAATGAAATCCCAATTTTTCTTAGCCAATGAAATGCCACGTAACAAAGTAAATAAACAAATTATACAATACAAATGCAAGATTTTTATCGAATAGGCGTCTCAATGAATGTAAATGCGACAATATATACAATAAAAATCAACGAGTTAAGAATATAAATAAAGCAATTTACAAATATAAACGGAAAACATCAAATAGAAACAATTGTTATCAAATAAAAATCTAGAAATATAGAATAGAAATTAAAAATATGTAATAGAAATAAAACAAATTTAGAATAAAAATCAATATGATTGAAAGCAAATACGAACACATCAAATATAAATCACTAAGTACAGAATGTAAATATCGAAATATAGGATACAAATGAAGGAATATACAATAGAAATGAAATCATATTGGATAGAAATGAACAAAAGTTAAATACAAATATGAAAATATTAAATGCAAATCACAATTATACAATACGAGTGGTACGAGTGGTAAGAACAGTAATACAAATATAGTAATTTAGAATAAAAATGAAAAAAATGTAGAATATAAACGAAAGTCAATGAATAGTAATGAAAAAATCTAGCATACAAACCATGCATTATTAAATAGAAATAATAGAATACAGAATATAAACAAAACTTATACAATCGAAATGAACAGATATTGAATACAAATGATCGATTATAGAATTGAAACAAAAAATATACAATAGAAATGAACAGGGATTGAATACAAATGAAAGAAAATCAAATACAAATATAAAATATCGAATAATGCAACGTTTGACATGCCATACCACTAAGTACACCTATTAGCTTAATAAAAGTGTTCATAGGATCATTAATAACTGACCATTTAAGGTTCTCACTTACTGACAGGATAATGATTTATAAAAGGGACAGCCTTGCACTCACACGTGACTTTGCTAGACATAGCAGATCTGAAAAGTGCTTCAGACCACCAATTCCTCATGTTATATATTATCATTATTTATTATCATTTATTTTAGGGCTACATGACACCTTCAGTTACAAGCCAGTTTCATGCTTGTGAACCTGCAGAAAAGCCAAAAGATCAGCATAAACAAAAAATGTCGAAACCTGTGAACTCTAGCAAACAAAGTAGTTCAACTATTAAAACTCTAGAGCAAGATTTAGAGGACTACAAGAAAGAAAAGCAACTATATCAAGCGCATACAGATGAACTGACTAAGATGTATATTAGTTTAGAGGAAAACTTAAATCGGATTGATAAAGAACGAAATGAAATTTTGTTGAGGTAAAGATACATACTGAGATACCTTTCGGAGTAAGAAATGCTAAACAACAACAGTCAAAGAGTGCAGTCAATCTCATAACAGTTAAAGTTGAAGGAAACGCATTCAAAGAAATATAAATTGAGTTAAATTTGTAGAACTCCATAGGACTAAATTTTATGAACATTTAATGAAAATCGGATTAAAACTCAGAAAAATACTACGGTTCAAAACTTCTAAAGAGCAGGTATGAAGTTCCTGTAGAATGATAAATAGTTTAATCTTCATTAAGTGTATAAAGTACTTACATTTTACAGACTTAATAGGTTTAAATTATTTCTTCATTCATTCCTCAAATTCATCTAATTTGAAATATATTCCAAACTGGATTTCTTTTAAATTTTTAGATTTCACTGTGAGTTAATGGCGTCAGTAACTCATAAATTTGCTGGTTCCCAGTCTTCGCTTCATTTTCTTTATCTAATTCCAATTAGCATGACATTTTCGACAAACTCCATGTTTCTGAAATACTTCAACTTTAGCCAATTTTATATTTTAGTTCACGCGCTTTCCTTTAACTTCTGACATGCAATGAAGGTCTGTGAGTCACATTACAGTGAAATACTTTAAACTGACAATATACTTCACGTAGAAAATTTTAAGATAACAGCAAAAAGTCTGGAACAGTTTAAGATAAATCCCGATAGACACGGCATGTCCTATACATATTTTTGACATATCGGACCGATTTTCTTGAAATAGCAGAATTCCTTCCCTTGAAGCCTAGTTGTGTGTAAGAAAATTGAGCCTGGTCATCGTTACAAAGAACTGACTTAGTCGGCCATCTGAGGTCGGTTAAGGTTTATGTATATTCAGATTGGTACTTGTATCCATTAGTTTTCGCTTTGCTGTGAGAAAAACTTCGTGCCTCTTCCTCTTAGGATAAACAAGTTGAGGTTCTTGAATGCCATCAGAGCAACTTTGCGTTCAATAACTCCGACTGCGTATTTGAAAATACAAAATTACAGAATGTTTTCCTCTGGATTTCGTTGTCAAACTATTACAGGGTCACTGATGAGGCTTTATTAACTGAAACAACATAGTCTTCTCCACCTTCTTTCTTCTTGATTTTTCAGTTCTAGATGCATGCATTTGGATGACTTTTTAAATATTGACAGTATCTAATTTGAACTTATGGTCACTTAAACTTCTTCAGCTAAGTAAGACCAATTCTATCAATATCAAATCACTTTATTTATTTGAATTGTTTAGTCGTCTAAATTCTATGACAAGCGCAAGGTTTACAACTTTTCGGCGATGCCAGAGTTTCTAGTCAGGTGGCTGATTTTTTTTGTACTTTAGTAAACTCTAACAATAGAATATATATATGTACATTGCCTCTTTCGCCTAACTAAGTAACATTTCATTTGCAGACTCAGCAAGTTAACAAGTGAAAAACTGACCAGTAATAATCCAAATGTTGCAGACCTTGCTGATCCTCATCGACCAACTAAATTAGGAGAGATGTTTGCTGAGTTATATGACAATGAATGGACAGATGCGTTTGAAGCTTTGCAAGCAACAGGAAAAGACGACAGAAGTTCTATCCAGATTCTCTTTGAAACTTTCATGGTAATGCATGCTTTCTTCTTTCATATAGTGTTCGTTTACTTTAAAGTTGTTTTGCATTTGCACTAGATTTTGTAGCGAACATTAGGGTGTGTTTTATTTTCCACTTTTCACACAGGCACTATTTTGCTACAGAAGTTGTTTTTAACAGGGGCGTAGCTAGACCTAAAGTTTTGTTGAAGCAAGCATCTTCCATTTTGGGATATATAGCCGAACGCATACACATCCAAGGGAAATTACCCTAAAATGGAAAGATATGCCCCCTCCCCAGCCTTCCACCAGTTTTACAAAGGGGGACATTTTATGTGACTTTCTCTTCGCTTCCCTGGATAGGAAAGCCTTTCTTGAATAAAGTCTACTCTTTAAAGAAAGAATTTGCTCCTAGAGGAGCAAATTCGTTCTTTTAAGAGTTGACCCTCATTGAGAAGGGAGTGAAAATGCAGAGTTGCTTCCCTTGAAAGTGTACCCATTTAACTTAAGCACAAATGGAAATATGTTGAAGCCTGTCTTAGATGATACCAAGGTGCATACAAAGAAAACAAAAGTATTTATATCAGGAGCTAAAAGAGAGAAAATGATACATGTTATGTCAGCCTAATAGTACGGCAGATAGGCAGCCTATGAGAAGGTGCTACTGGTAAGGTTCTGCAAACATCTTGGGTTATATATCAGATTAATCGTTAGAATCTCTAGTTTACAAAACCGGCTGATGACACCTCTGTTTCTGAGTACTAAGCGAGTTATCTCCCTTTGAATTACCCCACCCATTTAATTGGGTGAAATGATACTGAAATGGAAAAGAGTAAAAAAATCATTCATGAGATGGTACTTTGTACGATTTTTCAATTGTATTTAGTTTGTAGCTTAATTACCGTATGTGCGGTACTTATTATTAACTTAAGTTTTCATTTTGTGGCGTTGTGATATCGCGTTTACGTTGAAATTTGTTTTGAAAATAATTTTTTAAATTTCAGGTTTACAATTTTTAACGTTGAGTTCATCAGTAAAGATTTTGAAACAATATTTGCAATAGAATAGCAAGTCTAGAACCTTTGCATTATGTATAGATTATCAGAACTCAAGATGTCAGTACAGAGACAAAGAAACTCAGAGAAACATGAGTAAATACCCCACCCATCTAAATATGCATTGCAAAACTGGAAATCTTTCAGGCTCTTGCGGTTAAAAAAAGTAAGGTTAGGTCATGTTGTAACATAATATACGTGACATTATAGGGCTGCACATCTATGCTAGTGCAAATAAAATTACTTCTAGCAATCCTTCACGCTTCAGTGAGCAAGGATTAATTTACTTGAAACAGTATTATACAGACAGTACTTCTACAAACCTACTTACATAGAGGACATATTCACAATATATTATCACATATCATTTTTAGCAACACTTTTAACTAGCAATGGAAATGCAAAATATATCTCCAGATGTTGTAAATAAGTGATTGTTTACCGTATAACTTATTTATTTGTTATTTACATTTCAAGTGACCATACTGTATGCAACACTTTGTTACTTTGTTATTTTTCTTCGCAAGCGTATACATATTCATTGATGTTTTGATGAACTACTGGCATAGTTTTGACATCTTCAAGATTCAAGACATTGCAAAAGAACAGTTTGTCTTAAAACAGAATAAAAAGAAAAATTACCCACTCACTCAAATGCATTAGAACCTGTATCCTAGTTATACCAGCCGCTAAATAAATGTAGGCCGGGCCAGTAGGATGTTGCCGGCCACCCGACAAAGTTGTGTGGACCTCATTTTTCTAAGCGTCCTATATATGCAGAATATTTGCCTCTTTCTTGCTGCCTACTTAGTGAGGCGACTGAGAGTTCGGACTGTTAAATACGTTACCAATAGAAAGTTTACAAAAATTACTAATTTTTTTTTAAAATAAAAAACGAAAGTCAGTAATCTATTTATAAATCGATATAAATTATTTATTTTTATATTAAGTCATTTTTAAATTTTAAACTTTTATTACTATGCTTAATTATTCTACACTTTATAAGGCTGTAATCTATGTTACCATTAGATACGAATTTAAGACAAATAAAACTATACAAGACAAAATTAAAATTGATAAATTTCATTAGTATTAGTATATTTCTATTTAGGTCTAGGGACAAGCTTTATAGTGGAAAAAAGTGGTTTCATTAAATTTTGTAGTTTACCATACAGAAACTGTTTAATGCGTGTAATATAATTTTTAATGCAATATTCAAAACATTATAATGATTTGAAATGGCGCTTACATGTTGAGATTCCAAAAATTCTCAAAGTATGACACTCTAAGAGTATCTTACGGAATTCATATTAATCAAATTGATGTAACTAACATAAATAGTAACACAGCTTATGAGACTGTGATTTATGTTATCATAAAGAACAAGATTTACAGCACATGAAAAAATAACGAAGTCAGAATTGGAAAATAGAATATACTTTCAACCCTTTTAAGGTATAATTTTAGCACAGCTTTAATAAAGAAAAGGTAGGTGTGATTTATCTTGTGTAGACTACGAGACAGAAACTTTTCAGAGTTGTTGCATGAATTCTAATGCAGGTTCGTAGTCACCTTAATGTGTGAAATAATATTGACACATAAATAGGGAAATAAGTTAAAATAATGACAAAAAATATGAAACAGAAAAAAGATTACTCAGGTGTATCTAGTTTGCTCACTAAAGCTGAGATTATTCAGATTTATGTAGTTTCCTCACTAAAGCTGTATGAGCGCCCTAGATTTTATTCACTGTTACATTTATAGAAAAAATAGTATCATTTGATAACCATACAACCTAAATGTATATTATAATATTTTACATTAGCCTTTTTTAAAATGTAGAATAAACTGGAGATAATGACAAGATGATGACATGAACACTTTTAAAATGTGTTTCATGCATAAAATATTTATGGGTATGCTGTGAGTTACTTTTCTTAATTCTACTTGTAATATTAAATCTATACAGTCAAGTCATGAAACTGAAAACTGTCTGGCGACAGTTTTAAGTAACTGATGTGCCTTTGACTAAAAATGGCATTGGTGTAATTCAGAGTTCAAACACGACAGTAACACATTATATATTATCAGTCTTACAATATTTGATGTAATATACGTTAAGCGAGACTAGTATAGGAGAGAGTATGTGGTAACAAATTCTGAAAATAGTTATCCTGATTGCCTATAAAAACTGGGAGACAGTTCTAATGTACATTCACAGTATATCATTTTATGGAGGATTGAGAGAGAGCAAAATCCCAAAATTATCCTTAAATTATCTTCTACCCCTTCATCCATATATAAAAAAGTGTACATACACTTTAAAATTCCTTTGATCAGTAGCTCCTTGTGTGACAGTGATACAGTTTCAGACTACTCCAAGTCCTCTAGGCAACCATTTAATTACTTTATTTATGATAAAGTTCCACCATAGAATGCTAAAAGACCACTTTAGCAATAACAGTCTCTGTAGCGCAAAATGCCAATTTGGATGCATTTCATTGTTACTCATATTCGGTAACGTATATGACAGTGCAAAGTTTTGCAAGTTTGATAGCATTTGTTTTTATTTAACGATATATAAATGCATTAGTGTTCTTCATTGATTGTACTTACATGCTCATTCTAATCAGATTAAGTAGTTTGTCCATTCTTGGTAACGTAGACAACAGTACGATTTCTAACGCTTCAGACGACAATATTGATTTAATTCAGAGGCTTCCAAGCATATTTTGTACAAAACTAAGATCTATGTCTGTTATTGTGTTTATTTGGATGAGAATATGCAAATGTCATTAAAATGATACGGTCACGTATATAATATGGGAGAACAGCCAAAATGCCCAATACTCTGACAGCAGAAAGCATGGAAATACTTTGTAGACGTTAGGCTTTCAAAAAAAAGAACATGTTGAAAAAGTATCTCATAAAAGGAGAGGGATATATTGGAGCTTAAAAATCTACTAGCTTTTATTAATGTATCATTCGATCAATTTCAACCGACAGATGGACCGACGGAGGAACAAATGGATGAACTGACAAGGACAGACGGCCCAAAGACAATCTTAAAGTACCGGATTGGACTGAAAATGACACAAGAGTATGCAACTACAACGCTTGTATAATCAGCGGCTAGTTTTGACCACTGTTAAGCTTGTCATTTTTGAGAAGTTGACTGCCAAAACAGTGGTCAACACATGCTATTGACAAACCGACGTATGGACGGATGGAAAAATAAATATATAGAGCGCATATTATATAAATGAGTGCGAGGTAAAAGAAGTTACACATATATACTGTTTTCCAAGCATTTAGCCCATTTAGCTGGTCTTAAAGTAGTAATTAAAGTAGATTTTTATCATTTATGTACGTTTTCTGTTTGACCGTGACCTTGACCTTTTGTACATGTTGAAATATATCTAGATAGTTAATTCAACAATGAAATACCTTGTAAATTAGTTTCTGCATAAGACTTGACATATTTATTGTCGTGGTAATAAAACAGACAAATTCTAATATTGATGTCGAAAATTGTCAACCTTTGGTAATCAACGGTAATTAACAAACAGACGCACGGACAAACACTGTTCGATAAGCCATATTCGTTAAAAGCTTCTATGTTTAGTTCATTCCATTTGTTTTCCGTACGTACTACCGGAAATGACAAACACTTGTCTTTAGTTGAAATAAATGGACATTTTTGACGTACTCCGACATAAAATTGTGTAATTTTGCTGTTTATGGGTACGTAAGTTTCAAGGGCCATAACTCTGTTAGTACTCAGCTGCGGCGATGTCATCAGCCGGATCCATACACTAGACATGCTGACAAACAATTTGGTATATAACACTTGATGTTTGCAGAACCTTACCAGTAAAGTCCTTAAGGAGAGCACTTTTGGGGCTCCGTCTGCTCTACTATAAACACTTCTAGCAAATAATGTGTTTAGCTCAATCATTACTTCACTGTCTAATGTTTTACAGGATATATTCAATTTTTGCCACACACAAAGATCCAACATTTTCGAAATAACACCAAAGAAATCACGTCTACCGGAGCTACTAGAAAATGACATTCCGACTGCATTTACTGAGGTTAGTATTACAGAAAATCTGTTTAATTGTTCCATATGATTGATTGATTTGTTGTTTAACGTCCACGGTAAACAGCTATGGTCATGTCGGGACGGTCAGTTAACCAAACCACACTATTCCTGGGCAGGCTTAGACCTCCTAAGCGGTTAACCAGTACTAAGTGTACATACCTTCGCCAGTAACTGACAACTGCCCTTCTTGAATCAGCAGAAGGAGAAAAATTGTTCCATATATTCAGTTTGAAGAACACACTAAAGGAATAATAATTACAAGTTTAGCTTTTGAAAAAGCTTGAGAGGTTATCCCTTAGACGTCGCGCACGGTATTGGGTACATTCACGGACAGATATGAAATGGGCCCCACGGAAGCAATGCTTTTTCGGATTTTATGCCATAAACTGTTTTGAAATCGTCAATTGGTATTTAATTTATTTTCGGGTCAATAATAGTTGGTTTTGAGACGATGTAAATCCTACTGCGGGCGCAAAACGGTTTTTTTTTTTTGCGCGAAAACGCTTGTAACTTTGTAACAAAGTCGGCATGGTGGGCATACTCGAAGGAATGCTACACAGAAATGTCGAAGTGAATTTTTGTGGAAATTTGCTTACGAGAAAGAGGAAATTTTGTAGATTAACTCCATATTCATTTTATTGTTTATTCTTCAACAATCGTCATCTTAAGTATTTATTGTTAAAAGTAAAAAAAGTGTAACTCACGCTCAAATTAACGTCAAAATTGCAGGGCTAGTTACTTCGGAGAGAATTTATTGTATCGGAATAAACAAAATTTGAAAATATTTGTATATGATTCAAATGTACTTATGCATCACCTATGAGTTATGTAAAGATGGTTACTTTTTCTCTACGGACGCGAAAAGAAATTAAAAAATTCGCGGTCTTAATTTTTGTAACAAATTTCAAATTTGACACCAAACTCTTACACCTAACTATGTTATTAAGCTGATTTGGACAAAACACTTACAGCAATCTGTGCAAAGAGCAAATTTCCAAAATGTACATTGTCTGTTTGTATTATCTACTCAATTGGGATTAAATGCTCTTGAACAATAAAATTGTTATGCGCATTTACATCGGTCTTAAATTTTGTAACGCGCTGTCAAATAAAGAAATTCAAACGTTACATGCATATGGAACCTTATAGTTATAAGTGGCTGTCTAGCAATTTTCAGGTCTGTGTCATTATAGTCTAACACGTCTTAAAGGTCAGCTTTGTGAAGCAAATAACTGTATTAAAAGGCAAAAATTTCATTTCCAAAAGTACCATTTTCTTTACAAATTGACCTGTATTAAGCAACCACCTGTCACAAGCAAGCGGTTTTTGCACCTCCCTTGGGTACTTGTTTAATAAGGCAGGCTTGGCCTTACACCAATATTTTCTCTTGCAATCGCAGAAAAATTTTCTCAAAGTTTGAAGCCAATAAATATATAAATACATGTTTATGATATTTCACCAGCAAAAAAATCTTTCTCCTGGCAAGATGACTAGCAGAAAGAAAAGAAACGGGAAAGGAAAGGCAAGAGATATGATTCATTCGACACGAAAACAGAGGATAGTATAGTATAACGAAATAAATTATCGTGAAACGGCTAGAAGCTACCGTGCAGGGATATAGTGTGGTTAATATTTGCAGCTTCCGATAGAATTTGTACAACAAACGCAATTCATATCGTGCTCATAAATGCAAATAGATCCGTCCTAAACAGAAAAAGCTAATGAATAAGCAAAACTGTAAATAAATTCTCATTGATGTCGTCCTAACAGCATGTTTAAAAGATCGGACCGGTTTTCTTTTGTTTTCGTGGGGTGATTGGTTTTGTTTCACTACATTCGGTATAAGACAGTCAAACCCCGCGGTTAACATTCTCATAAGGCGGAAAAAGTAGCCGCTTGACAGTTTGACGTTACGTTTTGTTCCCCAATACCGTGCGCGACGTCTTAGCAAATGAATCTATAGGATGCAACTAGTAAAGCAGAAAAATGACAGCAATACAAATTAATTTTATTGTATTCTTAGATTTGTTGAAGTTGCAGGTAAGTGGCGAGTTTGACAGCTTTTTTCTTTTTGTTTAGTGATTGCTTGTAACAAGTGAGCTTCAGTGCTATTAACTTTTGTTAGATGACCTGTACTGTTTAGTAATGGCTCCTCGTAAGTGGACTGTACTCTCTGGTAAGTGCTTGTATTAGTTGAGATTCTTGTATTAGGCGAGATGAAGTCTACAGCTCATGTCTTAGCAATGCTGGAAGGGACCCTGCAGCTGGGTGCGCCAAACTATGGGAGCAAGTACCGGTAAATAGTGGAACCTGCATTTAGCGTTAATCAAGTAGAACTTGTTATTGATCTGCACTGTAAAGTGCTAACTGAACTTTCAGGTAACTGTTTGTATAAGGTGACATAAAGGGTTTTAAGATATAAGCTATAAAGATCATGCATTAGCGATGCTGGCGAGAACCCTGTAGCAGGGTGTGCCAAATGTAGAAGTACCGGGAGATAGTGGGACCTGTAAGAAACGGCAAAAGCAAAGCAAAAGGAAACGGCGTACAATCGAGTACGAATTCCTATCTTAATATGGTTATCCCCGAGGGGATAACCAATAATATTCGACAGTTGGTTTTGTGCTGTGAATTGTGTGGTGCTGTTAATTGTGTTGGGAGTTTATTACTGCTACATGTATTTACCTATGTTTGTGACTTTTTTGTTCTTTTTTTTTATTTCAGCTGAAAAAAGAGCAAACTAAGTTTAACCCTGCTTACTTGTTCTCTTTCGCGCACGCGTAAATGCAACTACAAACACTTCAATTTATTCGAGGCAATACCTACAAACTCTACATATCATAGAAAAAATATGCGATTTGATAGAGATCAAACATGGTTTTCTTGCATTAACGCTTGCCAGGATCAGAGGGGGTCTTGGAAACCGAGGGCGAAGGGGTGAAACTAAGGTTCATCTGATCAATCAGGCAACATTGTTTAAAGGGTGGCACACTGACAACTATGGGTCACTATAGATGTCTATGGGAAAAATCAGTAGTTCACGGTGTCCTAGTACAATACACTCAACAAAGAGAAACAAAAATACATGTAAATGAAGCTCATCAGCCTCTTCAGGTGGAAGACAAATATGTAAGTTTATAGGATCAGCCGCACTTTGAGGTACATTGTCTCAGGCAGGGGTGAGAATCTTCAGCCTTTTTAGCCAATTTCAGCTCTCTTTTTTTTCCATAAAAAATCAATGATTTCAAAATGTCGCAGATTCAGTCTGATCTGTTAAGATTTGATGTTTTTGGAAGGGAAGTTAGCGGGATTCAGATTTTTCCACTGAAAATGTTTCTCATTATCCCTGTTCAAACTGCTTATTTTCAGACCGCCCTTTGAGCATTCGCGTTCCGTTTGCGTAGAACCCAATTAATACGCCCTGACTAGAGGTGCATGTCGGTTGGTGTATCTTGGCATGCCAGCATGATGTGATTCGTATCTAAGTTTTATTTTCTATTTTATGTTTTTCCCAGACCAGACTGAAAAGATCGAAGAGTATTCCAATAATAAAACCGAAGATAAGACAACAACTAGTCAGCGTAAGTCTCTTGCATATCTACAAACAAATTGAGACGCGACATGAGAAAACCAACCAAGTGGTTGTGCGCCCAGCGAAGAATCAGATCAGCCTTGGGATCCGTCCAGTCCAATCAGAGTCTCCGCTGTCCGCATGGAGGTAGCTTAGACCCTAAGCCACCCTTAAAACGCTTAGAAAAGAGTCTGGTCGGACTAGGCGGATGCCCAGGATAATTTGTCTGCTCTGGGTGCACAACCACTTAGTTTGTTTTCTTATGTCGCGGCTCATATCAAGACGTTTTACTCGTTTGAAGCGCTCTTATCCTTGCACAGTTAACTTCAAGTTCTTTTCATCCATTGATTTGCATATACATGTACATGTTTATTTTTGAATCGATCAAGGCTTATGTATAGCATGTAATGTCTACTCTACCTACGTTGGCATGTAGGCGTGCTGTATCAAACCTCATTAATATACTCAGCGTCAATGAAAACGCACTGGTCAGTCTTTTAATGACATATTTTTGCTTAAATTCAATGATCATACTGTAAAAACATGGTATAGTTATAATATCGAACCATCTTATTTCGCCCATGATGTCGTTTTTCCTAAAGCTGCGCTGTGAGTGTGTGACGTAACGTATGCTCTGAAATCAGGAAAAACGGAATTCCAGCATAATTTTACATGTCAGAATTGCCTCAATCATGGATTTTACTAGAATATAGATAGCCTATCAAATCGACATGGAAGAGAAATCCAGACCGCCGAATGCAACAAAGTGACTTGGATTCGAACGTCACTAGATTGTAACGTTCATCAAACAATGGGCATACAAAAGTGTCTTACGGTAAATATGATACTTTTTTGCAACCCAAAATGTTGAGATCAGTAGTAGAAACTGAATTTCAGAAGTTTTGTTGGGCAAACGGTAACCATTTTCCAGCCCGAGCATGACGTTACATGGATAACGTCACCCTTCTTTTGCCGAACCGCGTCATAATTCCATGGAAGAAACTGGTTATATGTCAAGAGACCTTCCAAGCAACGATTCATTTGCTATCAAGTGTCTGGCATAGCGCAAAATATGGATTTATTACGCTTTAAATACGTCAGTATTGACGTCACGCTTGATAGCGCCCACCGATGAATGAAATTAAATTTGTAAACAGACCATCTCAATACAAGGAATGAAAGAATTAGTTAATTGTCTATTAAATAAAACCAAACATTAAACGAACATAATGTGCCATATGTTCCAAACTGGTGCGTTTTCATTGACGCTGAGTATATATAGAATGCTTAGCGTTGCTTATTATCAATTGTTTAAATTACTTGATAACTTTATAATAATTGTTTTACGTAATAATGAATTTTATGAAAGATTTATACACGCCATTCTTCAAATAAACATATTTGTCAGTGCATGTAACATCTTCAAGTTTATTGTTTTGTTTCATGCTTTTTTACAGTACACGGAGCACATCCCAACCAGGACCAGACTTTGGCTTTATTTGGACTGGCAGGATCGAAATCAAAGCAATCAGGTTAAGAAGAGGAGAAGAGAAAGTAGGGGTGGATGAATGAATTGCGATTTTACGTCCTCTTCAACTGTATTTAAATCATATCAGGCAAACTTCTTAAAGCTTAATTTTATTGTCATGTCTGTTGACAGCTGGTATTGAAATCTCGTCTGATCAACGTAATTTCAGCAAACAAATATGCAGGTGCGTATTGAACTTTTGTCTGCTAGACAAAATTTCAATACGTACCTGTGTATTTGCACATATTAGCTACACTATTGCTTGAGTCCTACTTCTTAAAATTTTATTTGTTGCTGTGAACAAGTAGTTTTCGATTTAAATGCCTGCTGTAAGATACTTTCATTCGAAATGATGTGCTTGTCAATCGTTTTTAAAAGCACCTTTATTTGGTATTAAACGTGTTCCTGCTTACTTGTAATGATGAAAAATATAAATGGGGGTATGGGTCTATAAAAACCAAATATAACATGAAAAAGCATGTCGTCTAGTTTAAATGTTGAATGTTTTCTCATTCTCATTCTCGAAATGTAAACAGTGCCAACAACTAATGCTCTTTTAAATGGTAACATTAGTCCTCTATGCTATCGCCTGTTTCAACTATCAAGATTTTGTTGATAGAGGGAAGCTACTCCACAGTAAATTGTTGTCACAGGGTAATCGCAGAGCAAAGCTCGTGTCAGCTCTTATAAAGTTCTATGAGAGACACATTGGCCTCGTTGATTCCTTCAGTGTGGCAGTTTCTAAACTTATTTCCGACTGGGTAGCCACGGCTGAAACTTAGTATGGACTGCGATTTACACTGACTAGTCCATCAGATACATAGACATGGAGGGTGTGTTATGATAATGGGCAGGTGATAGGGTTACTACTCGCAAGCACCTGACCCCCTTCAATTAAGGGTCCATGTCTGTGTATCTACATATTTCAGAATTGTCAATGTTTCTTTGATTGATGAGTTCGAACTTATTATTTTGGTACTTTTACCGCTTCAGCTGTCACTGTTGTACACTAAGATCGAATGCTGCTCAGAACATTATAAGTCTACAGAGAATATTGTTGGGACTGCATATACGAGGGGCGTTCGAAAAGTAATGCAAATGGCCTCATAACTTTGTTTAGGGGAATACTGGGTACAAATGCTATGCATATGCTGAAAACACTACATCTTGTCTTTACGATGATACCAAACGCTGTACAAAGACACCTATCCATATTGACTTATAACGCATTTTATTAGGCCCCTGTCATACCACTGGGCTAATTTCATATGTAAAATCTTTTCAGTGTTGGGCATTCAAGTCAAATATCGTTGCAAATACAAAATTAATCTTTGTCAGTTCTTGTCCATCGTTGCCTACAACATTCATACAAAAGTTAGAAGGGTGGCAACTATTATCGATTTATTCCTTGCAAAGCAATGCGCAATTTTTATGATGTTATTGAAATATACGTTAACGTCATTTTTGAAAGCTTGTAGAGGCTTCGTTTTTAGCATTAATTTAAATTTATTGACAGGTTTTCGTTGACCAATGTAAATACTCTTGCTGACAAGATTTTGAATGCTAATACACTTGTTTTCATCACAAAATCATTTAATTTTAGTAGAAATGTGGAATTTGCTACTACATAAAGTACGGATAATCCATATTCCCGGGCCAGTATGGAACCAAGATTAAAAATAATTTCCGCGATATTTACAGGACAACATTGCCTGGGCATTGTCTTTATGTAGAAAAAATAAAAATAAATCAAAGACTGCTGATATATAAATTACGGCCTACTAAACTAAAATTCTGCAGTGTCTTTAGGGTATACCTCTTTCAAAGAAGTTAGAAATGCACCCTTTTTAAAAAAAAATACACCGTGTTTGCAGATTTTCCTACGCATATCATAGCTTTATGTGTTTTTGCAATCAGAAGTTCTGTTTTTATAATGATTACCGAGAAATTACGTCATTTGCATTACTTTTCGAACGCCTCTCGTATTATTAAGTAAAATCTAGAATAATATAGAATATAGGTGTATAGTATAGAAACCTACCAAACCTGTGTCGTCAAAGAAATTTTGTCCATGTGAATTCATTTTCTGAAATGCTATTCCGGTTACTGTAAAACACTTATATTTGGCGGATACTGAATTTTGGCGATATTGGCGGTTGGACCAAAGAGCGCTAAAATATAAGTCCGCCAATATTAAATATTATATTAAATACATATACATACGAAACGGATGTTCAGATCGAAAGGAGTATTTGATGATTGTTTAGATTGATGGAACTATACATTGTGGCATCACATCACGGCTGATAGATGCCACAATGTATAGATAAAAAGTAAAACAAAGTGTTACAAATTTACATCAAATTTTCTTCATTATCTGGAGCCATAGTATATCAAGACCGCAAAAATAAATATACGCTAATATACCATTTTCATCAAATCGCGAAATTTTGATACCGCAGATATTAAGTGTTTTACAGTATCCGATAAGTATAGCACATCAGTGTAGGTCGCGACTTTGACTAGGAGTTGTATTAAAAAGTCAAGTTAAAAACTAGAATTGGTAAAGCAAGGGTCATCACGCACTCACAACTAAATTACAAGTAAACTTAGTAAAAGATGTTTCAAGGATGAAATAGAGCATATTCCTCTAAACACACCCTATTTAAACGTAAACATTTTAAACATTGGTTTACTTTGCAGGATGTTGAGAGTAAATCACCTGATCTATCTGAAGAGCATCATGCTGACGAGATTTACCCGGTTATGAAGGAATATAACCAGAAAAGACAGGCTGTGCAACAAGAAATCAACAAATATCTCCAAAGCTTACAACATGAGTTTGGAGAGGCGCTATTTCCATTTATTGAAAAAGTAAGGATAGCTGATATGATGCTTCATATCTATTATTATTTGAGCCGCGACACGTAAAAACCAACAAAGTGGTTATGCGCTATCGCAGACTCAGACTCAGATCAGCCTGGGTATTTGTCCAGTCTGATCAGACTCTTTACTAAGCGCCATAGCTTTACTAAGGTCCATAGCTAAGGGTCTAAGCTACCTCCATGCGGACAGCGAAGACTCTGATTAAACTGGTCGGATGCCCAGGCTAATCTGAGTCTGCGCTGGGCGCACAATCACTGTGTTGGTTTTGTCGTGTCGCGGCTCAATTTTGTTTGTCAAAAGGTACATATCAGTATTTATGTAGTTATACAGTATTAGCTTTGCTCCCAGTTATTTCACTACTCAATAATGTTATTTTCTTAAAATACCTATTCATACATGTCTGATAGAGTGTTGAAGTATCAAAGAGACTATATTTTATAGATTTGCCATGTTTCGTAGCTTACTCAGATTCTAGTCGTTTGTCACAACAAGTCTAAGCATTAATCAAACGTGATTGACTTATTACAGGCATATCTCAAACCTAGATGGAACAACTCCTGTGTGAAAGATCTGAAGCCTTACATCCAAAAATGCATCAAAGTGGCTTGGATGATGTGCATAAAAAGTCCTCCAATGGCGGTAGCAGAAATTCCTAAAGCTGGTGACCCTTTCAGTTTTGAATTGTACAAACAGTACACACATAAAGGTCCGAGCGTAGACAACATTGTTTGGCCAGCTATTTTGTTGCATGATAACGGACCTGTAGTATCGAAAGGAGTGGCACAAGGAAAAGACTGATGTTGTGCATTGTATTCTTTCAAGCAAATGCACCAACGTGATGTCAAAAGATCTCGACCGTGCGACCAGTATCAACTTTGAGAAGCCAAGCAATGTCTTTTTCGAAAAGTTTGATATTTCTCGAGTTTTAAATACAGTTGAACTGGATGTGATATTGAAGACACAGTATTCGAACTCACTGTACCATCTCTTCCGGTTTTCATAGGGTTGAATCGAGAGTACAAACATTCGCTTATACCCAGTAGTCGATAATCATTATGTTTTGAGATTTTATCCGGAATCTGCTGCGTCATTTATAGTTATTCAGCTTCGAAAATGTTAAGAGGTAAGTTTACTATACTTTTACTTTATTGCCCTATACAATGTCGTGTATGGGTGGATAGTAATATGTACAGTATTCAAATCGCCTGTGGCATGATTCTAAAACCATTTTTAGCCTTTTCTTACATGTTTTATAAAAATCTTTAAAATAAACGGAAGGCGTTATCAATCTACAGTTTGTTAGTTTTGATAGTAGGATGATAGCTAGGTTTTGCCCGACACAAACTCATGTTAAATCAGCTGTTCGGAATAAAATTTCTGTGACGACCATGAGGTTTTCATTGTACAGGGCAATAAAGTAAAAGAAAGAAGAACAAATTATATTAAACATACCTCTTTACATTTTCGAAGCTGAATAATTATAAATGACGCAGCCGCGATTCCGGATAAAATCTCAAAACTTAATGATTTCCGACTACTGGTTATAAGCGAATTTTGTACACTCGATTCAACGCTATGAAAACCGGAAGAGATGGTACAGCTAGGTCGGATACTGTGGAAGAGAGTGGCAAAAAGAAATCAACTGTGATAATTCACAAGAAAACTTTTATATGTTGGCGGCAGAGTTTCTTGTTAGGTTTGCTGTCGTTCAGACGGACGAATGTAACCGCTGTTTAGTCGCCTTCCGGTCGTCGCATTAACCCGTTAATGCCTAGTGGACTCTTCTATCTGTATATATTGGACTAGTCCATTTGTAATTTAAGGGGTGTCTTGTATAGTTTATTTTTCGACGATTTTTTGTTTTATTTTGAGGAAAAGTACCCATTTGTTGTATGCAAAAAGTGTAGACCCTGATCAGACGCCGCTTTTGCGGCGTCTGATCTGGTTCTGCACTGTTTGCCTATATCCCATTTTGGGGGGCGCTAGGCATGGATGGGTTAACTGAAATTGAATCAAAGCTCATATTTATCTACATTTTTATATGTACTTAAAATTGAAGAGAAGAAAGTATCTGCTTTCTTTCTTCCAGGTAAAGCGACGGCGGCATGCTGGTCGCCTCCTATGTAAAAGTGGAATAGGACAAAACCAACAATTTACGCAAAATTAATTGATTCCAGATATCCTTTGTAACAGACATTGTTTTGCAGTCCGTTAAGGTTTTTTTTAAAATAAATTCCATACCAAATTACGTGCCATTAGTGATCCACAAAGCTGTGCAATACGTTCCTCCCAATCTCAACGCATTACTAGTAAATTGATGCAAACATTGTTGGCCTTGCATTTTTCCACGTAAAAAATGAAGTAGAGAGAGAAAAAAAAAAACTCTCGAAAAAATATATCTCAAATTTTGATATTTTTCAATGAAATGTGAATATTCCTCAAAGTAGTTTTTTAAGTATACCCCCATTTCAGACAACGTTGTTTCTTTTAGCGTCCAACTGTGCGGGGCGCTCAGAGCGCTTTCCGACATATCTTTTATCTCCAATAAAACAATGACGAGTTAATTGAGAGAATCTATCAAAATGAAAACTGGAAAAAAATTGAAGAAATATCTCATTCCGTCTGCTAGATAGAACAGTTTGAATACGCCAGGGTTTCATTTTCCTGGATTTGCTTTTTCGGAAGTAATTGACGTCGCTAAATACGAGTAATGAAAGGTTTCGATAAACGAGACGTCACGTTACGCAAAAAGAAATATCATGGCTAAAACGAACCGTTGGCCTGTTTAATTAAAGCGTTTTTGCTAAATGACGGAATAACATATTAATTTAGTATTTTCGTTTTTTCGTGCAGTTATATTGCCTAGAACAGATAATAAATGTTTCACTAGAAACTGAAAATATACCGGAAAACATTTTTAGGAATCATCCCCATATATTTACACTTGCCACTGACTTCCCATAGGTAAACCCTTTAGAGCAACTAGCTTCATACACCGATGACGGACAATTAATCATGTGACGTTGTCGTCAAGCGACGTCTTATGTAAACAAACGTCTTGATCGGTTCTTGCAACGTTCGACTGACGCCACGTCAGGGCGACGGCTGTTAAACGTTATGGCCGAACAGGACGTTACTAACTTTTCTACGACCCATATTTTGTCTATTCTAGACCAAATTACCACGAAAACGGCACAGAGAGGTTCACAAATAAAGTGTAAATATAAGAATAAAAATTTGATTTTTCAGCGTTCATCGTGTGAAGAAGCCAGTGGTCGTCGCTAAAATTTTACAAGAAGCGCTTCGCGCTTCATGGAATTTTAGCTCCGCCTACTGGCTTTATCACTCGATGAACGTTGAAAAATCAAATTTCAATTCTTAAATGACGTTGGAAGGAACGACGTTATCGGAACATGGGTTATATTTAAACATATCTACTTTGTGGAAAAAAAAATACTCCGTGAAAACTGAAAATTATTGCAACCATTATATTTAAACATATTTCATTTAAACATATCAAATTTTCAGATATATTTTTCGGAGATCTTTTTTCTCAGTCCAAAGTTTTATGTGAAAAATAGCAATACCTAGTAGCAAATGTACGGTCATATTTGCCTAAATCGACACAAAATGCGAAAACATTTGGAAAAGGTGTTAACACCTCTTCAAAGGTCTCTCGACGGCTCTCACTTAGTATGAAAATTTCAATACCTTTACGGAGAATAAAACAGATGCGAAAATTATGTATCTGCTACCGCCAATTATTCTGCATAAAAAAATGTCAAACCCTCACATTACAACGACATCATAGAAAAAGTTGTATTTGTTTCACACTCAAAAGACATTCAAAACGCTAAACGTTTTGGCCATTCTTCTTTCTACACCAAAAAGGAAAATTTTGAATTTGTCCTATTCCACCTTAAAATATATAAAGATTTGGCAAAACGCGTATTCGTAGATTTTGTCAGTAAAACTTATTTTGATGTGTTTGAATATCTCCTTTGTATTTTCTGAAAGAAAGCATTTCATACTTTTTATTATTATTTTTTTTGTTGTTGTTGTTGTTGTTGTTTTGTTTTGTTTTTGTTTTTTTTTTTTTTTAGATTTTTGCGAAGAAAATTATCCTTTGATCTTTTCGTATATAAACCCTGTTTAACATGAACAGGTTCTGCATTTTGGGATAATAAATTGTGGGATACAATGCATCTGCTAAGTGCCGCGACCTGCCCATCATAAGTTTCTTTTCAACTTTTGAGGTTTAGCAACAGTAAAGAAGTTTGAAATGAAAACGCATATTTGTCGCACTAAAGTTGTTAAAAGTACAATTATATTGAAACCATTGTTCTGATATCACTGCTGGTGGACAATTTGTCCCCTAGAATATAATCAGCCAAGCTAGTCAGTGTGTTTCAGTGTTGATTCTGGTTCTTTAGAATTGGTGTCACAACCTAGAGGTTGGTACCTGGAACTTTAAATGCATTTTCAATTTTCCGATCTTTATCCTAAATTGTCGGAAAGCACTGATAACAAGGAATCAGTAAATCTAACTAATAATTGTGGAGTGAAACATATAAGATTAGTCGTTTTGCGACGGATTCCCCATCTGTGCTTCGTACACCAGTTAGCTTGCACCAAAGCCTGACAACGCTGTTGACGTTATGCTGCACTGTATTTCGGGACAGTGTTAACCTTTAAACCATGCCTAGACATCAACAATAGCTCACGACTAGAAAGAAAACGACCTGTGATGAATAACGTCAGAGTTTGCAGTTATAGACAAACGACAATGCTATTTAAGTACAGAATTTCCAACACGTTAATTGCAAACTAACGATTGCTCCAAAAGGCATGAATTCCAAAGTGTTATTTTAATAACTAGCACCTATTTGACCCCGGGACAGTGTTTTCTATAATCTTTACATGTGAGCCAAATATAACTCATATCAGCCTACGCTGCTGCGCTGTATGATTATCCTTTAATATGCACTCTATTGCGGTTACTAGGGAAGCCTCATTTCTTCATGCAACCTATGGGAGCTCGTCATACTGCTGGGTTGCGCAGGTTGGTTGGTCTGGGTTTTTGCTGATTTATGTGAGTTTGTAGGCATTGCTGTCCCGCGGCTCAGTTTGCATTGAACATGACAATCATTACAGACGTCTTTTAAATATTTAGCTTTAAAATTGCATTTTTCCTGTGATTTTGCATCCTCCAAGATCCTGTTATTGTTAAATGTGCTTAACATTGTTAAATCATCAAGTTTTCACACTATAGTGGAGTTGCTTATGTAATCCCGTGTCCACTTTTTGTTAATCAGGAATGTTATATACCAAAATGTTTGTTTTGACAAGTAGTTTTCAAAAATGGCTCCTGCGAATTTTTTCTATCACTTTTCAAGGTCAAGGTCAAAGGTCAAAGGTCAACGCTTCAAAATAGAAAGGAAAACTTTAAAAGTCGTGATTTATGGTGGGCACAGTGTACGATATGGGACTAAATTTTGGTATTATCGAAAGAAAATAAATGTTTGTAATTAAAAATTCATTTTACAATTGACTTTGACCGCTAGTGTGGCAAGGTCAAGGTCATTTCATTAAAGGTCGAAAGAAAATATATAGATATAAACACTATGATTATTGTTTCGTTAAACGCGCATTGGATATGGCATTTCTCAGATCATTCTTATGGTTAAAATAGTTTAGCGGGCCATTGTATTCAAGATTATTTCTTAATTATCAAATCCGTTGCCATGGCAACAGATTTATGCAATCATATATCTAAAAACTAGGCATTTTAAAGATAAGCATTGGAGTTTGTTGTGCAAACCTTATGGGTTTTGAGACAGTAAATCTTGATTGTTATATGCAAACGGTTCGGTTTTGAGCATAGATGTTGACTCCTGTAATTTTTTAAGAAGGAAATGTGTATATCTTAATTCTTAGCAACCAGTTTCAGCCCTTAGCAACCAACCTTTAACAAATTTGAAATCTTTTACTTCATTCCACGAAGAACAGCTATTATGTGTAATAAATCATGGTAAAAACTGTTGTAAATATTTAAAGGACAGCTGATAGATTTTTAATTGGTTGAAAAGATGCATTTGTATTTGCCTTAGCAACCAGTTTCAGCCCATAGCAACCATCTTTTGTAACAAATTTGGAACTTTTGATTGAATTCCAAATGAGATATCTTCTATTTGCAATGAGTTATGCAGACACTTCTAAGTAATATTTAACAAACAAGTTATGAAAATTAACAATGTGTTAAAAAACCTGCGTATACGTTTGTCCTTAGCAACCAGTTTCAGTCCTTAGCAACTTTCAATCAACAGATTCTAGACTTTAGATTGACTTTCATTCTGGATATCTGTTATGAGCAACAAACTATAAAGACAATTGAAAGTAATATTTAAAGCACAGCTGTCTGACTTTGAAAATCTGTTGGAACATATAGGTATCTATGTGTCCTTAGCAACCAGTTTGAGCCCATAGCAACCACCGTTTAATAAATTTGGATTATTTTTACCTATTTCCAAATGAGATATCTTCTATTATCAATGTATTATGCAGACAATTATTAGTTATATTTAACAAACAGGTAATGGAATTTAACAAACTGTTGACAAACCAGTCTATACATTGGTCCTTAGCAACCAATTTAAGTCCATAGCAACTTCCTATCAACAGATTATAGACTTTTGATTTACTTTTATTCTGGATATCTGTTCTGAGCAACAAACTACGAAGACAATTGGAAGTAATATTTAAAGCACAGCTGTCTGACTTTGAAAACCTGTTGAAACATATGGGTATCTTTATGTCCTTAGCAACCAGTTTGAGCCCATAGCAACCACCTTGTAACAAATTTGGATATTTTTAGCTTATTCCAAATGAAATATCTTCTATAATCAATGTTTATATAGATAACTGTAGGTTATGTTTATCAAACCAGTTACAGACTATACAAATTGTTGAAAAAGAGGCGTATATTTTGTCAATAGCAACGACCCTTAGCACTTAGCAACTTTCTCTTAACAAATTTTAGACATTGTACTGAACTTCATAAGGGATATCTTTTATGTGCAACAAACTTTGAAGACAATTTGAAACATTGTCGGCTGACTTTGAAAAATCATTGAAACAATATGGGTATATATTTGTCCTTAGCAACCGATTTAAGCACTTGACAACCACCTTCCAACAGATTTAGAGCTATTGAAAGAATTCCAAACAAATCATCTTCTATTTACAATGTATTATATTAGCTGTTGTGTATACTTTTGAAGCGTAAGTATTGGACTTAAACAATTTGTTGATAAAAAAAAATTGATATACACTTGTTCTAGAACAATTATTTATACATTTATCCTTAGCATGCTTAGCAACCAGTCTTAGCAACTAACTCTTAGCGAATTCGAGACTGTTTACTGAAATCCATCCGGAATATATGCTACCTGAAACAAAATATGAAGACAGTGTTGTAAGAAACTGTCGGACTTCTACTATCTGTTGATAAATGTGTCCTTAGCAACCGGTTGGAGCCCCTAGCAACAAACTCATATGAGATTTGGAATTTTTGGCCATATTATACTAAGATTGTCTTTTATGCCCTACAAATTATGTAGACAAAATAAAGTCGAGAGAGTTAAAACAAATACCTTGAAAACCTCTATTTATCCGCCCACAGCTTCCAATATGTGCCTTAAGCGACTAAATTTAAACAGCGCTCAAACCTTAACTGAATTTCAAACAGAACATTCTATATGTGCAATGAACTAGATTGCAATGTTTGAAGTACAGCTGTGTGACTTTTAATTCTCTTGAAGAAAAAAAACGTGTTTTGTATTAGACTTGAGCAACCAGTTTGAATCCTCAGCAACCAACTCTTAACTGACTTGAAGCTTATGAATGAATACTAAACAATAGATGTTTATGCTCAACAAACTAGTAACACAACTGTACTCGCAAGTAACGATTTCACTTTTAGCATATGTGAACCGCGACACGACAAAACCAACAAAGTGGCATGTGCACCCAGTAAAGACTCTGACTAACTTGAGCATCCGCCCAGTCTGACCAGAGCCTTTGCTGTACGCTTGGAGGGTAGCTCAGGGTCTAGGCTAGCTCCATGCCGACAGCGAAATCTCTGATCAGACTGAGCGGATTCCCAAGAGGATCAGAGTCGAGCTGGGCGCCAATGCCACTTTGTTGGATTTGTCGTGTCGCGAAAAATATTATCGCTGTAACATACGTTCATTTCTTAAGAAAAAAGTTAATCAATCACGAACATCATATGAACCAGATCACATGTGGTGGTCTATCCACTGCCTTACCGCCTCCCACCACATTCCCATTCTGCCGGGGTGGTATATTACCCCGTCTGTAAAAGGAAATGTATCGAACTGTTATCCTTTTATTGTACCATGAAAAAATTACATGGTTTCCACAGCTTTTTATCAACGATCTGTGCGGAAGAATATATTTTTTCTGGGACAGCTGGTGGGGGTTCGACACATTTATTTGGATAATGAATGTGATCCTGAACTGCATAGAGCGTAATGCATGTTTAACTCTTTTGTCAACATGAGCATTCCAGATCAGATTTTTTCTCTCTTTTTGTTCGCTTCTTGAGTCTTTCTTATATAGAGATAAACAGCCTATATCATAGCTTCCATATGGATTTATCGTGTGATCTGGTACAAGTTTTCGAGGCATTTCTAAACCTTGCAACATATCACATTACACCATACCGATATGTCTGATATCAAGGCAGGTAATTATGTAGGAGCAGTATACGTAATTCTAGAATCCTCCATGTCATCATACTCCCTATTTTTAATTTCGCGACTTCGATGCTTGTAAGTTTACGACTCATTATGTATTAAGCGTAGACGTTAGTATATATATTCAAAACGTTCTCTAATAGAAATTTAAATTGCAGAAATATAGATATAATATCTCCGTAGAGAAATGAAATTAGTTCACCTTGCTAATATTTTGGAAACAATTACTGGCAGGATAATAGGTCTTTACCTGTTATCTTCTTATACCAACATGTCGGGGATCTGAACATTGACAATACAGCTATTACAGATTGAAGAAATAAACTATAAAACTGAAACAGTCTGCTGGTAGAATAGAGGATTAGGTATATAATGTATAAATTATTCTATTCAGTCAGAAAAATGTTCGTTTTCTTTTTTTTAGGACACAAAATCTTTTGGTTAGGTACGGAAATATTCGGCAATGCGGCACAGGTCCTCTAGAACACTGGTATAGTAATGAAAGGTCTTACAAGCAAAACAAAATCTTCATGTAAAATTATGTCTCTCATTTGTTTCTTGACTCATATTTATAATGAACACAAACCAGCATTCCCTGCAGAAGTGCGCATGGCACGATACAGAGACCCTATCCTTTTTGTACTTTTGATATTATTTCCTTTAACATTTTATGCTACTTAATATAATAGCATGGCGAGATATCTTAGTCAATTTGACTACTTGGTATTCTCGCCTTGAGCTAAAAAAGCTGTTTCCTAGTTGGCAAGAGGATTTCTGTGCAAGCTCAAACCTCGTTTCTTAAACCTGCTTGTAAATCTTTTACACTACACTAGTATTGCTTTAAAACAGAAAACAGAAATGTACAGCAAGCTTTTATGTACCCTAGACTTTCTCCGAAATCTCACACCTACGATATCAGTTTATACGGTGTTTAGTATGACCATTCGATTTACGGTATTTCCACTTACCTACAAAAATAAGTGTTTAGTGTTACCAGTCTATGTGCCTTCTGCATATTATTTCTCCATCTCGAACGGTTGACCATAAAATGAATCAGCTAGCGCATTGCGGATATAGAAATCCGATTCTACATAAGGTTTGCTGGCCGAAAATACTGGTTGCCATGGCAACAACTGTGTTCGTTAGGGCCCAACCCTATTTTTCATAATTTAAGGGATTGCTATATAATACCATACGAAGTCTGTAACTGAATATTTTGTCAACCCAGTCTATATAAAGCTCTATTTTCATTGTATTTATGTGGAAAAAGTACTGCAAATACCCGTAAAATGCTCGCTAAAGCTCTCCAAAATCAATTTTTCTTATCGTTTTCATGATTTTGTCCATCAAATGACAATTTTCATTACACTTAATTCATTTACGCCTTTGAAACACGACATTAATGTCTTAAAATGGAGAGAAATGAAATAAAGGTGAAAAATTATAGTGCCGTGCATTTGACCTTGACCTTGACCTTATAAAGGTCATGAAAAAATTCGCAGGAACCATTTTTTGACTCTACTTAGATTGACAAACATTTTGATGTATATAAACCCTGATTAACAAAAAGTGGACACGGGAGCATATTTTTGTTACATAAGCAACTCCATTACTAGACTCATAGCCACTTTCTGACGTCGTTGTCATTGACATCATGTGACGTTGATGTCTTTATGTTTCATTGTTTACAAATATGTCCCTTGGAAAAGGTGTAATATCCGAAACTAGTCGGGAATAAAATATAAAAAACTTCTTGGAGTTTGATCTCTTTTACGAAAATACTGTGACGGTATAAGGTCACGGATATAAATAGATATGCAAATTACAAACTCGGAAGTTTGTGATCGAGTAAATGTTGGGGTATATAAGCAAATAAACCGCCCTTGGTGGGTGAGCATGCTTTTCCACTGACGGGGTTTGTTTGCAGGTCGGCCCACGTTACATTTGGTGGCAGCGGTGGGATAATGACAACTGCCAGACCGGAGTTGCCTTACCCATGTCATTCCCAGGCCAAGTCTCGGGACGAGACTTCTCGGAGGGGGAAGTAATGTGACGGTATAAGGTCACGGATATAAATAGATATGCAAATTACAAACTCGGAAGTTTGTGATCGAGTAAATGTTGGGGTATATAAGCAAATAAACCGCCCTTGGTGTGTGAGCATGCTTTTCCACTGACGGGGTTTGTTTGCAGGTCGGCCCACGTTACATTTGGTGGCAGCGGTGGGATAATGACAACTGCCAGACCGGAGTTGCCTTACCCATGTAATTCCCAGGCCAAGTCTCGGGACGAGACTTCTCGGAGGGGAAAGTAATGTGACGGTAGAAGGTCACAGATATAAATAGATATGCAAATTACAAACTCGGTAGTTTGTGGTCGAGTAAATGTTGGGGTATATAAGCAATTAAACCGCCCTTGGTGGGTGAGCATGCTTTTCCACTGACGGGGTTTGTTTGCAGGTCGGCCCACGTTACATTTGGTGGCAGCGGTGGGATAATGACAACTGCCAGACCGGAGTTGCCTTACCCATGTCATTCCCAGGCCAAGTCTCGGGACGAGACTTCTCGGAGGGGGAAGTAATGTGACGGTATAATGTCACGGATATAAATAGATATGCAAATTACAAACTCGGAAGTTTGTGATCGAGTAAATGTTGGGGTATATAAGCAAATAAACCGCCCTTGGTGGGTGAGCATGCTTTTCCACTGACGGGGTTTGTTTGCAGGTCGGCCCACGTTACATACGTTAATTGCAGATAGAATATAAACAAGTGAAAGACGACGATTTTCATCAAAATTTGACTTTTCCCTCGGCTGCAACATATTCAGAAAAATAGAAGTATTTAAACAGAACACAGAAGAATAGAGAAACTGCTATAGGTAGGGCAGGAACCAACCTTTAAATACTGGGCTAGTAAACTTATTCAATTTGAAATATATCTTGAAAATGTTTAAAATTATTCTAAAACCAAGACCGAATTGTCATAATGACATGAATCTTAGAGGAGATTCAATTCTCTTCGTTAGGAGAATTGAAACAGAACAGAACAAAATACGAGAGAGGAAATAAGCACCATTCTAGAACGCCGAGTTTTGTAATGACATCACTTGTACTGTTGCCGGTTTTCCGAAGCATGCGCCGTCGAATACATTAATGACCCTATTATCGTGCTATCTAAACATTTGTAATCTTGTTCATTATGATTGTTGACACAACGCTTTTACTGCGCCCCTCTCGAAGGGTATCCTAAATACTCGTGACATCATTCTATATCTTGTACATATAAAAGTGTGAAAATGTAATCAACATAACTACACGACATAATAATTTCATTGGCTGACTGGAGATGTTGACACTATGTGACCACCAAGGGACAAAATTACACTGCGGAAGGTAGTCCTTCTAATATAGTACCACCCCTGTCTTGAATTTAATGATTTTAAAATGATTTGATGTTTGAAACAACCAATTTATACTTGTTTAAAGACAAGACGTCTCTAGGGGTCTAGTTCCCTGTTCATAAAATATACTGGTAACCAGACCTTATTCGGGCGAAGCTTAACCCATTAGGGGGAAATACCAAGAGGTGTCATAAACTAATAAGGATTAGTGATTGCAATAAACAGCTTTCATTATTGATCATCATTGATAAGAAAATGTTTGAGAAAGAATTCTTTGAAAGAAATAAAATGCTTTAAGATGTCACTCCTATCCAAAGTTCTAGATATATAACAGAATCTATCCTTTCGAAATATGACCAAAAAGTAACATTGCTGATTTGAAAATCTGTTTAAAAATTCATTATGTATAGGAGATAACGGAAATCCCCGCAGTGGCGTCATCGGATGATCACGTGGTTAGTTTGGTTGGCAAAAGATTGGTTTAAACAATATTTTATTCAGGAATAATTTTTGCAACATAATAGACATACACCAAAAGTTTAGAGGCTGACAGTGTTTTTTCTAAAGGATATTCTGAGGTGTAACCACTAAAATGCGTAAAAGATTAAAAAATAGTGCCTTTAGTCTCAGGGTTCTTTAAAAAAAATCACAAAAATAGAAAAAACAAAAAACAAAAAAAAACAAATAATGAAACAAAAAGTATAAAGAAATAAAATAAGGAAGGTCACACAGTTGTGCTAACTGATAATTAGCCGCGCCGCACAAACCGTTTATTTTAGACATATGTTATTTTTCAATTATCACCACAGGAAATCAGCGGCGTTTTTGGCGATGGTTTTAACTATGATAAATCATCCTTGATCAAAAGATCCATTTTAAACAGAGTAGATACTATTATACAACAGGAAACAAATATCATGTGTTTAATCCAGAAAATTAACAAAGGATACAGACACAGATACTATTTGTAAGTGTATCAATGACAAGTAAATCTTTCACTAATAGCTTGGTCTACGCTTAGTAACCATCAATGGTTGATGCTTCTGATACCTCAAAAGCCGGCACTAAAATCTCCAGTGTTGGTTTCAAGCACGGGTGCGAGTGGTGGGTGTCATACCATTCCATGAAAACAGTTAAACGGCTATATTATCAGAGGTCAGTAATTCATTTGTACCATGCAATGCATTCTGCTACATGTACCTTGCGACATAATGTGCGATTCTGCCGTATTTCATATGACCACTCATAACATCTATGCGAAATGCGCTCTATGACAAACCATCCTTGATCAAAAGATCCATTTAAATTACATTTATGCGACTAGCTGATGACCACTCACGACATCTATAGGAGTAGCGCTCACGGCATATGGTGTCAGACCTCTCAAATTGACTCTCATAGAAAACAATGCAAAATGAGGCCCATTCACAGCACTATCCAATGTTCCACAACATTCACTGGCCAATAAGAAACCATTATCAGATTAGATCACCAACTGGACTCTTCAAAAATAAACAAATAAATACATCATGATCGATTCAGTTTTTCACAAGATTTCCTAGATCACATGTACCGCCTCTGGATTGCGTAAATAAAAATAAACCGCAGTGCTTCCCCTTGACTTCTGACAGCATCCATACAGGAGATATAGTCCTGCAAAAGATCATGTATTTGAGGCTCATTGGCTTAGAAATACTTAATATTCCAATATCAAATCAAATAAATGCCACAGAATACCTTCAGGAATGAAAATCACACCTCTGAACAAGGCAGCATATTTTTTCTATGGAACTATTTTAGCACCCTACTACCCCGGAAGCAATTCTTGTGTGGCCTGACACCTAGAAGCAACCTTATTTCTCTCAAAGGAATAAAATGAATGTTTTTACTGCAAATTAGGACTTCCTGACAAACACTGTATACACATCAAATTCATTAGTTCAACAAAATTTGTATAAAACTGCGAAAAAAATGTCGCGTCTGATTTTACGACAAACTTACGAGTAGCGTTTGTGATTCTGAAGAAGCACAAAGTTATTCGATCGCTTTGACAGGATTTCAAAACCAATCCAAACCAGTGGTATACTATGCTGAACTTCAAGGTGTTCCACTCCTAAAATACAGAAAAAAAACATGTATTGATGCCATCTCTTCAATGACTTGTAACTGTTCTTGGACATGTACCCCCTATTTTCAGTGAAATGGCCATTCTCAAGGGTTGATTGAGTCTAAAAAAATATTTAAGCTATTATGGAGGGCATTTTATGCAATGGAATGTGCATAAAATGCAATGTTTCACTCAAATAAATTGATTAAATGTAACAAAAAGGCTGAGCCAGTTGCAATATAGAAAATCATACTTTCACTTTTAGGTGTCAGACCTCTCAAATTGACTCTCATAGAAAACAATGCAAAATGAGGCCCATTCACAGCACTATCCAATGTTCCACAACATTCACTGGCCAATAAGAAACCATTATCAGATTAGATCAGCAACTGCATTTTCGAAAATAGACAAATAAATACATCATGATCGATTCAGTTTTTCACAAGATTTCCTAGATCACATGTACCGCCTCTGGATTGCGTAAATAAAAACAAAACGCAGTGCTTCCCCTTAATTTCTGGCAGCATCCATACAGGAGATATAGTCCTACAAAAGATCATGTATTTGAGGCTCATTGGCTTAGAAATACTTAAAATTCCAAGATCAAATCAAATAAATGCCACAGAATACCTTCAGGAATGAAAATCACACCTCTGAACAAGGCAGCATATTTTTTCTATGGAACTATTTTAGCACCCTACGACCCCGGAAGCAATTCTTGAGTGGCCTGACACCATATATGCGAACAGTAGCATAAAGGTCAAGCTGCATTGTGGGTAACTTATGGCTGTACTTCCATGTCAAAAGCCATTACTAGATATTCTACGCCCATGGGCGTAGACAATAAAACATAGCATCTCAAGTGGCATCAATTTACATGAATCCTGAAATATTATAAAACAAATTATCACACAAAGATGCCTTTGCTTCACAATATCATAATTTATATAATAAATATGCTCCATGATGTGCTAAAAAATTAAGCATGGTTATTTAGAAAATTTAACATCCACCCTGTAAATAAGCCGCTATCGATATTTTGCCAACCAAGCGGGAAAGTACCCTCGCAGTCCTAATCGATGATGTCACCGTTTTATCTCCTGTTACGGTAAACAATATTTATACTCCTATTTCATGAAAATTTTAGAAGGTCTGTTTTTCGCTGATGTATGCTGTCGAAATTTTACATTCCTCTGCATTATTTTACTTTGAATAAAATAATATATTGAAATGTCGCCATTGTTTTAAAAGCTTGACTCATTTTAAGACATATAATTGGTACTTTGAAGAAATCTTAATTAAACATTAGGGGGTGGTCGGGTGGTGCGATAGTGCTGTGTTTAACTTCCAGTGCCGGGGCGTCCTACCAATTTGGAACATTGTAGGGCAATGGCCTACTGTGCTTGCAGTAGGTACGGATGGGGTTGTTTGGACTATCATTTGTCTTCTTTCTCCCCCTCTCTGGGAGACGGCCCGATATAGACTGAAATACTATCTCAAAAGGCCGTTAAACCCAAAGCAATAAATCAATCAATTAAAAATCATGTCATTGCAAAAAAAAAAAAAAAAATACATAAGCAGAAGAGATTAAAAAGTGCACTCTATCAAAACTCATATTAGCCTGTGCCTATGCCCAAATTGATCAGAGTTTTCACTACGCAGGTTTAAGATTTCTAAGGTCTCATTTATTCTTTATATGAAGAAAGAATAATTCTGAAGGAAGACTGTTCAGAATGCTGGACTGCGTTATCAGCTGTATTAAACTTATTTTTCGGTAAAAAGGCAGCTTATGTAAACGGATATAGTTTAAGCTTTTCAACACAGATAACGCCTACTGATGCTTCATTATATGCAAAGCAATATATCCCAGCGGGCACACAACCTTGAATCAACATTGACGTTGAATCAAGGCTGATTCAAGGTTGTGTGCCCAGTGGGATCCGATATGGTAAAGATCCTGTATTGAAACGGGTTCCTATTACCCTTTATCATTTGCAACAGATGAGTGCCTTTATCTGTACGACTGACAGGTAACTCCCCTTGCGTATCGTTTAGGCGACATCGGCATGCAAAGGGTTAGAAAGTCAATCAAAGGGAACATCATTTGATAACGCCAACATGTGGTATTTATATTCAGAATGGGCATGTTCGCACACTGTTCGATGTTATTTCTTCTCACTAAACCTTCACAGGGACGTCTCAGTCTGATCTGAGTTTCTCTTTTCCAACAGGTGCACATAGTCATAATGACGTCGGTTGTACGTCTATAAGACGCCATTACGCCTGGTAGACGTCACGTCAGTTCAATATCATGACCTACATCTTTCTTCTTCACAGGGTATAATCGATTCCGCTAATTTTCGCTTCCTGCAGAGACTGTTCATCATATTTGGCTTCCGCCGAGACTGTCCGCGAACTCTTGCTTCCTGCCGAGACTTCTGTACATGATAAATGGCTTCCTGCAGAGACTGTCCGCGTGATTCTGCTTCCTGCCGAGGCTCTCGGCAGGAAGCAGTATCACGCGGACAGTCTCGGCAGGAAGCTATTTTTCGAGGACTTTAGTCTCTGCAGGAAGCAAGAGTTCGCGGACAGTCTCGGCGGAAGCCAAATATGATGTACAGTCTCTGCAGGAAGCGAAAATTGGCGGAATTGATTATACCCTGTGTTCTTGAATGCCGACATCAGACACGGATGTCAATTAAACTGTCGATTTCTCGGTATTGTTGATTTGTGTTTAAAATACGCACATTAAAAAAAAAATGTGAAGGACATTTCTTTACAACGATTTATTGCTTTATTGCTAGACAAAGGCGTTAATCGAAAGACAGTAAATATGATGAGGATTTATTTTTAACCATGCGTATCGTATGTTATAATTGGACGGTAACTGCGTTTTGGTAATCTCAGAGCTCTAGATAAGAGGGGTATTTGATGATAATTGAAGGATAATTTTCTTTATTTCTCATTGAAACCATATGTTGTGACCCTCATCTGAACCGTCTCGTCGAGACGGTTCAGATGAGGGATCACAACCTATGTTTTTGTCCAGAATTAACAAAAGTTATCCCTAATTATCACCAAATACTCCCTCTTATCTAGGGCTCTGCATCTGACGCGTTGTTTCTCGAATTTTGGACATTTGCATTATATAAGAGCTCTAACAATGACTGGATACAATTTCAGGGGAATCAACTTTGATGGTACATGTAGTCTACCCTTAAATAGAAGAATAGGCTCGCAGATCCCTTTTCAGCGGGTAGTCTTCGTACAGGATAATCAATTCTGAACTCGAAGTTGACTTCTTTTTATGAACGTCGGAAAACATATATGTGCATTAATACACTTTAACAAGGACGTTAAACAACAGGGATAAAAAGACAAAAATCACTGGAAGAAATTGATACTGAATTGTTAAGTATGGCCATAAAAGGACCGCTCATGCAATTAGCTGCGACGTGACTAAACCAACAAGTAGATGTGCGCCCAGCGAAGAGTCAGATCAGCCTGGGCATCTCCAACGTCTGATCAACGTCTTCGATGACCGCATACCCTAAGTTACCCTTTAGGCGCTCAGCAAGGTCTGCTCAGACTGGGCTTATGCCCAGGCTGATCTGAGTCTTCGCTGGGCGCACATGCCACTTTGTTGGTTTTGTCATGTCGAGGCTCAAATTTATTAGAAATAGTCCGTGTAAATTTATATGATAACAGATATGGCGAGTCACCTTTAGTTTAAAAACAGCTTGAAGACATGGAAAACGAGTACTGACATTATCTGCCTTTTTAAAACCAACCGAACTTGATGCGCTTTGGCAAAAATGGACGAACCTGAAAAACGCACAATTAGAGAATGTAATAGTATACTCGTGAGCAACTTAGATGCAACCATCATAGCTCCAGTCTTGTTTTCGAAGGGTTTTCTCACTGAAGATCAAATGCTGAAGTTGTTTTCGGGTACAGGCATCAGGCGAAATGTTTGCCAGTTGTTTCTGCTAAACATTGTTAAAACCTGTCCGTTTGAAGCCTTTCTGTGGGCCCTTAGATCTGAAAATCAGTATAATTTCTTAGCCGATAAGCTGGAGGAATACAAGAAATGCCTTGAACAATGTAAGGAGAATAATAACCACGGGACAGAAACATTAAATACACCTTCAAAAGAACAAGACAATCTTCCCGTAGACAGCATTACTAAGCCGGTCGACAGGATACGTGTGAACACGCCTCACAGGAGAAAAATTTCACTGATTGCACATAAGTTGAAGACTTTATCACATGATGGGCAGATGGAAAAACTAAAAGAACACACCAAAACGATCTTGGATAATTTCAACAAGAAAAAGTTATCCGTTAGTTATAAAAAGTCAGTTACGGTGCAAATGCAATTAGCTGATCTCGCCTTTACGGCTCTTGAAGCTGAGGTTATCGCAAGAAGAGTGAAGTACGATATTACTTTGTATGGAAGTGAAGTATTTGACCAGATGAAAGGTCTTGTGCCCTTCACTAGCAACCCAACTATGAGTAGTATGACGTTCTTGGCCAGGTAATAATATTTGTACCAAAAAAGGTAATTAAATGTATCTTGCATGCAAAATGCAGTATACATTCAAGCACAGTGATCATGTGTAAATAGGATACTTCTGCCTTCTGTTTTGTTTTGTTTTGTAATTAAAAAGAATTAGTAAAAGTAGATGTTGATGCTGATATTGGGGTAGCTGAATGACCATCTGTTTGGGGAAGAGCTGCTAATTCGATTTACTGTGCGTGTCTAGTAAGCTTGTGTCAACCTCCTTGTGTATGAGCTTCTTTCCCTATTGGTTTTGAGAGCGGAATGTGGGATTTGATTGTATTAATTCCTGATCATTGCCTGTCTTTTTACTTTGAATGCATTTCATTTAACATGCCCTAATAGACTGATTTAGTCTTTGCAATTAGGCATTCCAGATATAATTATCAGAGCTAAATGACGAGCTTAATACTATTGCATGTATATTTTCTGAATATAACTTTCTATATGCAGTCCCAGTTAGCAAATAACTGAACCCTTCGGAAAAGATGAATGACACTCACTCCATACTCGAGTGTGTTTTATAGTGCCTTTTTTATTCTGGTGTATTACTTAACTCTCAGAATGTCAAACATTTTCTTTCAGATTTGGTTCTTCTCTAACCATGCTAGAATCCTTAGACGTCGGGCTTCAATATCTAGACATCGCAAAACACCATGCTGTACAAATTGAGCCAGGCCAGGAAACGGGAATGGTCTATTATATTGAAGGCAACCTCCTAACCCAAAAGTACGAAAGAGATCCTAATGAACAGTTAAAATATAAAGTTCTAAAGACAGCTGAAATTGCCATCTCACAATTTGACAAAGAAACAGACCAAATTAGACTTGATTACCAACGAATGATAATGCTTAAAATGGTATTCTGTTATTTAGGTTTGGGGTTGTTCTGTAAATCGATTTCAAACGTGAAAGTAAGCGAGGCTGACATGAAGGCCGCAAAGAAATTATTAAATTTTGTTGAGAAGCCTGAAGTCTGGGAGGGAATGGAAGTGAGAAGAAAAATGCTATATCATGTTGCTAAAGCTGAACTTAGCAGGAAAGAGAACAATATGGAAGTCGCTCGGTGTCATGCCAAAGAGGCTGAAAAAATTGCAGAACAGTTTGAATGGAAAACAGAGTTGCCAAATATTTGCTCACTGACAGACGATATTGAAAAGTCTTTAGAGACGAAATGTAGTTTTTCTGAAACAGAAAATATTGACAAACTGATTTCCAAAATATTAAACTCTGCTGATATCGAAACATGACGTTTATCAGAGAGTATCTGTTCAGTAAAGCATAAAATACCAGTGTAGGTTATAAAGACTTCCTATGAAAGGAGCCCTGTGTATAGAGAATAAGAATTATCGACCATCATTGCCTGTTACCAGCGTATGCACGACAGCAACAACTTCAGTTTTTGCTAATGCTCAGAATATCAAGTACATGTTTGACTGTATGAAACTTGGCTTTCTAACGCCTGACTTTAATAACCCTTTCGACTATCTTAAATACATTGTTCTACATTTTGAACTTGTGCAGTCTGATCACAGCCTTTACTATCCGCAAACATGATGTATGGACCCTGAGGAATATACAGATATAAAATGACAGCTCTAGCTAGACTATGCACGGACTCACAGGTTTGAGTACTGGCTATTCGCAGAAAGATCTGTATGTAATTTTTGTGCCTAACCATTGAAGCTGAGCTGAGAGTGTGTAAATCCATCTCCGTTGCAAGAAATTACTGAATTTTCATTTCTTTCAACATTTCTGTCGCTGAATAGCGTGGTTTTCGAAATCCATAAAGACGGAGACCCTATCATAAAAGTGACGTTTTATACCCGAATTGAAATCATAAACCCTTAGCAAACACACACCGCCTGGTATACCCTCAGTACCCCAACGGACGTGAGGTCGTGCACAAGTAGATGAAAGGGCAATGATCCGGAGCCGACATGCTTTCGTAAACACCAAATGGGAAAGGAAAACAAAATTGAGCCGCGAAGTGAGAAAACCAACAAAGTGATTGTGCGCCCAGCGAGGACTCAGATCAGCCTGGGCGGATCAGAGTCTTCGCTGTCCGCATGGAGGTAGCAAAGACCCTTAGCTACTCTTTAAGCGCTCAGGGAATAGTCTGACGGGTACTGGGCAGATGCCCAGGCATATCTGTGTCTGTGCATTACGCACAACCACTTTGTTGGTTTTCTCGTGTCGCGGCTCAAATAAAGATGGCACAAAAATAAAACAAGGCAAGCTAAAAGTCATGAGGTCAGCTCTTTCCCAGCAGATTGCCGCGAGGCTATTTTCAATAATGTACAAAAAAGTCAAAGACTAACAGAAAGCCGACGACCAATGACAGTAATAGTAAACCACAACAGAAGCAAGGACTTGGAACGGTCAGTAATAAATAATTAGGAGTTTATACCGGTTTTACCTGCGCTTGACCATCGCCCAGGATTTTGTTGTAGTTCATAATACCGGTAATACAAGTTATTCGGTCACTGTGAAGGACTTCTAGCCCATTAATGGATCAAAAAAGCATTAGGTAAGAAGTAAACTAATATGCGCATAAAGGTATGTGGCAAATATATGCATGGCTCAGGTGCATATTTTTGGTAATCTGTCCGGTGTGTTGAAATGTTTTTTCCTGTTTTAAAAGGTAACAATTCCATGTATATTTTTCCTCCGACTTTCAATTTATTTTTTAAGTTTGGTTAAATTTTGCACTAATTGCAAAAGACATTGGGGAATGGACGATCATATTCTTGAAAACGGCTTTCGATCCACATGTGTTTTCTTTCTTTTTTTTTTTTCTTTTTTTTTTTTCGTTCCACAACCAAAGAAGAGTTTTTTGGTGCGAGTTCTGCAAGATTTTTCATAAGAATCAGTGCAGTGTTAATGCGACTGTCTGCGGAAATAAAACAACCATGAAGTGTTTATAGCCTTTATCAACGCAAATAACTCATTGGAAATTTCACATTTAGATTCTACTAATTGTGTGTAACATAATACCGTATATCTATATATAATACAAAATGTGAATGGATATAAATATAAATATAAATAAATGCTGCGACAGATAAATTATTTGACATGGCATGCATCTAATATTGCAATATTGCGCTTATGTCTTTTACACGAGTTACAGCATCTTCATATATATAATATCCTTCTCAATACTGTGTCATAGGCTAGTTTGAACATGCAACAAAGGCGCTAATTGGTATAAACTTATAGCAATAAATGTGTTCAGTAAATGACTCGTTCGATTGCAGTCCTGAGCAAAACTATTGAAGTAGAAACGTTTGCGAAATGCTACATACTTGTATCATTATTCTTTTCTCTGTATTGTTCTGTCATTTATTTTTGTATGTTTTGTCTCAACTTAACATTCTGTGGCTCAAGCATTATTCTTCAATATATATATACCGCTACAGCACTGAAATAATTTATTTGAAAGAATTCAGAAATATTCGCCTGACTGTTCGTCTTATTCGTTTTCGTCATCCACGCCTAGCAGATCATTTATCAAGTCATCTATGTCTTCTTCACGTTCATCATTATTAGATTCTACAGACCTATCAATGATTTGTATTAAAGCTTCAATATTTGCCAGTTCAACCTTCCAGCTACACTCAACTGCGAGTTTTTGTGCTTCGATAGCATGGCAACGCGAAAGATCATTCTGCTTATCTTGTCTATAAAGCTCTGATTTTGCGACTAGAAATAACATTTTACGCCTTTTCTCCATTCCTTTCCAAATTTCAGGTTTTTCTATGAAATCTAAGCAAGATTTTGCATAATTGCGGTCATCCGTAGAAACAGAAATATTTTCGAGCAATCTGCAAAAGAGTCCTATCCCTAGATGACAAAAGGCTATCTTCAACATTAACATTCTCTGATAATCTTTTCTTATCTCGTCATCTTCGTGTTCAAAATGTGACATCGCTTCCTCCGCCGTTTTGAGTATTTGCTGTTTAAGTTCTGAGACAGGTTCCCGTTCGTATTTTTGAGACAGCAGATTCACTTCAATATAGTAGACCATCCCTGTTGATTTGCCAGGCTCAATATGTTGAGCATGATGTTTGGCATATAGCAGATGCGCTAAACCAGTATCCAATGTTTCTAGCATTGACACAGCCGAACCGTATCTGGAAAAAAAGTAATAAGTATCAATTAATTATCGGATGGTTATAATAAGAGTGCATTTAGAGCTCTAAAGATACATCTTTACATATGTATATTTTGATCTTTACATATGTATATTTTGATCTTTAAACACTTGTTATATCAATCCGAGAAGAAGCATTTATAAGCGAGCTTCAGACAAATGTTGTTTTTACTTATATGCTTCAGGATGTTAATGTGTATCACTGCCTGTTTCCATCTTTTTAGGATGTATTTATCTGGAAAATCGTTTTATATTTTGCGCACATTTCAGCCGCTCCTAGGATGGTAGGATCGGGTGAAGATCCCGTGAAACTTGTGGCATGGGGGACATCCTACTTGTATGGCTTTAAAGTACATCAAGGATCTGCACGCATTTGCTTCATACGTTCAGTATAACTTTAGGCTGCATTTTTGTTGTCAGTAGAAAATACAAAGGTATCTTCCTGTTAGATACATGAGTAAGGGCCCCATTACTGCAAGAAAACAAATTACCTGACACTAATGTAACATTGCGTTGTGCATGCACGCAAGCATAAGCACAAGGTAGTTATATGTGCACATGATGCTCTTGTGGATACGTGAAAAGGATGTCTAAATTAGAAGTACAAAGTAATTATTAAACCCTATGCAACCAGCCTGTCGGTACACTGTTGTACATGTGTACGGTATACAGTGCATAGCAGCTAGGGGATAGATGACGTTGAACATGGAATCCCATAGGCTTCGCTCGAGGGCTGGGATTCCTTTTGTCGATTTATCAAGACTCCAATATGGTGTATTAAGTGACGCGATGTATTGTGACAAAGTCATGGATGCGTCGGTACCTGCAGTGACAGATTGTTTTGCCCTTTTCTTATATTAAGATAAGAGTTTCAGGGAAGAGTACAGTTACATATTAAAAGTACCGCACTTGACATGTGTTTTGAAACATAACCTTGCCATTGACATCCGAAATGCGGATTTAGACCTATGTTATACTGACTATCTGAAAGAAACGAAATTAAAAACAAATATTAATCTAACAACGTGTTAATTGATTTAGTAATTTCTGCACTAGTCAAACACACGTCAATGTGGCTCACTGATGCGTATTTAAGTAAGACTAGAAATCTCATTTACCTTGCTAAGTAGGTCATGCTGCTACTTGTTGGATTACTTGTAAAAGGTATCACAGACTCCATTTCTTTAAACACATCACTTCCGTACAGTGTTACGTCATACTTCACACGTTTCGCACTAGCTTCTGCCTCCAAAACTGTGAAAGCAAGATCCGCCTCTTTCAGTTTCAAAGCAACTGCATGATCCAATCGAGGTTTGTTCGTTCGGAATCTGCTCAGGACATTTTGGGTTATTTCCCTAAATTTTTCTACATTTCCATCATGGGAAAGAGTCTTAAGCTTGTGTGCGAGAAGAGTTATCTTCCTTGTATGACTAGAATCACGAGTTCTAATCCTTCCAACTGGCTGGGGTAACGTATCTTGCTGTACCAATGGTGCATCTGACTTGTCTTCTTTAGCTAGATGAGATAAAGCAACAGTCTCCTGAGAATTTTGGGCCAATTTTTGCCCGTTTCGATGTAACTTTAATTGGTCTTCAAGTTTCTGGGCAAGAAAATCGTACTGATTGTCATGCCTCAGTGCTTTTAGAAATGCATCAAAGGGGCAAGAATTCACAACCGACAAAAGAAATTTTTGACAAATATTTCGGCGGGTTCCATTTATTTCGAACATTTCTTCCATCTTCTCCTCGCTTATATACCCGCCAGCAAAGAGAAATGGGGCGATATCTTTTGCATCTAAGTCTTTTATTAACATAACATTACAATCTTGCAAAACTTTTCTCTCTGTAGCGTTCATCATACACTTTTTAAATCGAGACTCTTTGTCTCCTACTACCTATGACCTATGAATTACCTTCAAGCTTTGAAAAGGACATAATATAGCATATGTGATTGTCTTCATGTTCATAATTATAGAGACTAGAATTTTCACTACAGACTTGTTGTCACAAACGTATGTTGACCACCTTTGTCTGTAAGCTGCTTATTCAATTTTCCCCTCTCACGCCAATGTCCACAGCTGTGCAGTCTTGAAATAGAATGACTTATGTAGAAGTGTATACAAACTGTCGTGAAGGGATCAACAGCATCCATATTTTCCATGACCCTTTGTTCTAACCTGATACGACACGAGTTACATACCAGGTTGTTTCACCCAAGTTAAGTTTTCCACACAGAAAAAATCATTTACAATGCTGGTCCTTTGCAATACACTATACTAGTATATTATTAAATCTTATCGTGTTAACTTGTCCGTGTTAGTCAATTTTTGTAATTAAATCAACCAGCCATTCAAGTGTATCATATGTCGAACTGAAGTGGTTTGTCCTTGACAGTTGTTTTGTTTGACAGTTTGTGTCGCTTTGCTTGAACCACTCTAGATAGCTCTCATAGATGACTCTAAAAGTCTGTTTCCCGCAGCTTTATTATATATAAAACGATAAAATTACACAAAATAACACTATAAAGATCAGCATTTTAAACGGCGTGATGCTTGTAATTATTTTATAGAAAAAATACTGACAGACATTTGTCCTGAGAATTCAGTACACCTTTTAATATGTTATCATTTACTTATTTGTTGATCTGATCGATTTCATGCATTTTTCATTCTTTTTAAATCAGTTTCGTCCTCCAACACTTTAGATTTCATCTATTAATTCCATATTACATAATCATATTCGCATGTCGAACTGTGTAGAATCAGAAAAATATAAAAATAAATACACTTGTCCTCGCAACAAACTTATCGATCAAAAATCATATAGAACAGACTGAAGTAAATTCACAAACAAACTACGTTGCAGTTTATTTATATTTATATTTTCACACAATTCCAAGGAATCATCGATACGAGGATTTAGTTTACCGGGAAAACCAGTAATGCTATTTTTAGCTCTGAATGCCTATGTGCGCTTGTATCAACACTCTGAAACAGAAAGCATTGAGTTATAGTTTCAGGTATACGAAGCAAACGTTTGGTGCAATTACATATTGTATTCTTGTCTCGAAATCACAGTTTCAGCAGCACTGAAATCACTCTCTCATTATAGTTTTGCTTACGTAATATAACATCTATTCTGTTTCCATCTCTATGTCGTTTCCTCGTACATTACGGAATGTTATTTTACTATTATATCCTGTCGATGGATATCCAGGTATCCAAAATAGAATTTTGGATATCTTGAGTGAATTATGGCTATCCTAAAATGAATTATGGATTTCCAAAAGCATCGGGAATATATAGTACAATAGTGCAGTGAAAAGGACGATGATTAGGAACGCATCTTTGAAATGAGTTAAAAAATAACATGAAGTTTCAAACCTTATGGCTTTCAGGACCATGTAAAATATGTTCCATGTTTTCGGACAATTAGTTTCTTGTGTTATCCAAATTTGTTTCGCGTGCCTGATCAAACAGAAACACACAAAAAAAAGCTCGTTAAAGTAACTAGACGTTATCCGTGGCTTTTTAAGCATACATCATGAAAATCACTTTGAGACAGAACGTCCACAACTTCGGCGAAAGATTTATCGGCGTAGCCATCGAAATGAACAGTATACTAATGATTGACCAATTGCAGGTTGCAGTTTTTTCACATCCGGAAGACGATCGTCGGTGAACTGTTAGAAACCAACTGACCTGCTGACACCTGTGAAAACAAACAATATATCACTGGTAAACAATATAAAACAAACGCGCGACAGAGGGGTGTTCTCCAATCATTTTGATAGAGAAACTCGCATCAAATAAGAGAAATGAGGTTTTGATACTAGTTTGGCTATAAGAAGACATGCATTGAAATGTAAGACCGTGACACAACATGTCCCTACTAAATGTTTTATTCCAATATCAATCAAAATAACAAAACTCCGGGGGCACAGAATGCCTATTAAACATAACTTTGTTGAAAAGGTATTCTTCTGTCAAAGATACAGGCCCAAAGCTGTGGCCAGTTTAACCAATGAAATTTGTAAAGCGTATCCCTAGTTTCTAGAAGCCGAGCATTCAGACTGTTACAAAAATGCAGAAATGATCATAGCTACAGTTGTTGATTTATCTATTTGATGTTAAACTACATTTGTTATTTGTACTTGTTAGAATTTGTCCAATATCAAATTCAGATTCGATAGGCTCAGATTAGCTATACTGGCCCATCATCTACTATTGCTAGTGTAATCATTTTGCCGGCAACTGTCTGCGTAGTCCTTTATACTCGTCGCTTGATAGTGGAAGGGTTATTCCCTCAGCTGCCCGTCTGTCTATCCGTGGACAAATGGTTTCCGATCGATACTTTGACCACTCTTCAGACTTGGTGTGTGTCAAGGTCTTGGGAATACCTTGTTGTTTATTGGCAAATTTAGATTATTTCTGACGAAGTAATGGCATTTATCAGTGCTCAAAACGCAGTTTGAGGCCTAAAGTTTCTTCTCACTTTGAAATATCTCGGTGAAACCACACAGACATGACCGCAAAACCTTTTGATACAATCGAAATTTTGTCCAGTGGATTTATATGTCCTCTCCCCAGGCTATATACGAACATAAAATTGCTTTTCGATTGTTAACTTGAGTATTTGATGATAGATTTTATTCATCTTCCTTGGGATTTTTAACGGGCAAAATTGCTAATTGTTGATATCCAACACATAGTTTGGTCTGTAATTCTCTTTCGATGGTGAAACATCACAGAAACAAGTAACAAAAGCTTTCTAATGCAATCAGTCTTTGTCACACGGGTTATCTTTGTCACATGGGTTATCATCATTTCCCTTCGATTTATTTATGTATAAAACATTTTTTGCGACCTATTACTTGAGTGTTTGATGAAGGAATTTCTACGAATTCAGTGTATTAATATCGAGCAAATTTCGATTTTTCGTCTCTAAATTACACAACCAATATGCAGACTACATCCGTTCTGGTTCATATGGGCTCACTGAAGTCAGTTTACGAATAGACTTCATATAGTGCCCTTATTAAACCAATCCTCAGGGGTTGACTTGCGCAATCATTTTTCAGTATTCTGATGAACCAAGGCAAAACAAAAGGCGAGGGTTGGTCGACCATAAAACGGTTAAGCCCAACCCATCCCCCATCCCAAGTAATTTCATTACTGGCCGTACCAAGGCGGCAGTTCTGTTTTGGTTCTTCTTTGCTGTTAAAGATTATGTGTTGTTAGTTGCTATGTATGTTATTGATATGAGCCACGACACGAGAAAACCAACAATGTGGTTGTGCGCCCAGCGAAGACTCAGATCAGCCTGGGCATCCTCCCAGGCTAATCAGACTCTTCTCTAAGCGCTTAGAGGGTAGCTAAGGGTCTAAGCTACCTTCATGCGGACAGCGAAGACTCTGATCAGACTGGGCGGATGCCAAGGCTGATCTGAGTCTGCGCAGGGCGCACAACCATATTGTTGGTTTTCTCGCGTCGCGGCTCAATTATATTGTTTGTGATTTCAAGCTAGCTCGTTGACCACCTACATGGGAAATGGTTGTTCACATTGCTGCCGCTGGTGTTGTCTTTGGTGGTAACTAATTTTGTGTTGTCTCTTCCACCTAGTGTCTTAGGTAGGATCTGGGATTGAATTTTGTCAGTTCCTGATAATTTTTCTCCTTACTTTTCCGTTTAAAGTAGTGCTAGAGGGCGTGATCGATGTGGCAAAATGAAAATAGCCCAGCAGACACATGACATCATAATGATGTCGCAATGACGTCATTTCGACGTCATGTGCACGCTGGCAGGTCATGAACTCAATTAAACCAAGTCGGCTATTTTCTTTTCTTGGGAGTAATCCTTGCTTCTCAAGGATCTAACTTTTCAGGACTTATTTTAGCACGTATTGCATTTCACCAGAAACACGGCGTCAGAGTGAAGTCATATTTACGATGGTGCGACGTCACACTACGTCGGAATGACATCATTTCTACATATGGTGCCCTCTAGGATATTCCATAGATCCCTAAAACTTATTTAAGCTATCACCGGCCCTTTTATTGTGCTTTACGTAGCTGCAAATATAAAGTGGTTTGCATTTTCATCCAGGCATTTACAGTCTGTTTGCTACTCGGCCATCTCACTGCATATATAAAGCTTTTGCCGTCATGGATACTGCCAGACTTCCCCTTTCTGTCCATTGTTACCACATCTTTGTAGTATATGCTTTAAGTGAATATTACCATCCATTTTGGACTTCACTCCTACATTAATAACTGGACTGATGTTATTTCTCACACTGCATGAAAAGGGCTACAATCGAAATACCGCTTGGCCAATTCCGTGAGTTCTGCTTTTGGTTGTGCAGAGCATTTAGCTACTAATTTTACTCCTCTTGTAAGGCCTAGGGACTGGCTTCCCTGGTCACAGGTTCCAGTGAATGAGTGTCTTTTGGACGTATTACTAATAAAAAATTCTTAACTGATCTGATCTGATCTGCTCAAGAGCATCGAAGATGGGTATGTTGCACACTTGTACTCACCGTCTTCTAAACAATAATGAAAACATCCCACTTTGACTGCAAACCCAAGTTCGAAGGTCGAGATGTGGCTGGTGCGAGTGATTTTAATTGGCATTGGAATGTGTACCTACATAATGAAGGCGTTTCTTTCGTTTCGTTTCTTAGCCATCTATAGGCCCTGGTAGCACAAAGGTATAGTCTTCTTCAGTAGTTTCAAGTTTCATCTGCGTATAAACTCAAAGTAGTTTTAAAGCGCAATGTGACGTTCATATTTAAGTTTGTTTTATTTAATCTGTTTCTCTCTTTTTTCTTAATAATTCAAAATCTGTTTGTTGAGTCAATGTAGGTGTCTAAGAGGTTGAGGAGGTCTTGTTGAATGTATTTTGTTTCTTCATCTATTTCTTTCTCTTCTAGACACATATCTAATGTCAGGTCTTTCGCTCCAAATCTCAAGAATATCTCCTGCTTCATTCACTATGAAGTGTTATGGGCTTTCAACTTCTCCACAATCACAAAAAGGGTCAGTTACCAAACCCACTTTATGCTAATATTCTTTGAGTTTGTTGTAACCACTCTGCAGTTGAAGTATGGTTCTTTGGTGATTTAAACACTGAAAGCTGATGGGTTCTTTTAGCTTGACCTTTGATTTAAAGTGGAAAATATGTCTACCCTTGTCTGAAACTTGCCACCTTCTCTGCCATTTTGCCGCCACTGCTTCTCTGGCACCTTGTTTGAACTCTGCTAGACTAGTTTCTCCTCTGTTGTCTCTCATGCCTTCTGCCTCTTTAGCAGCGTCCTTCGCGAGTCTGTCTGCTCTCTCGTTCCCGGCTATATCTGCATGGCCTGGACTCCACTGTATTTTACTTCAATGCCAGCTTCTGTCATAAGCTGGTGTATCTCTGAACTGGTCCTCTTGTGGGTTTTGTTTTCCCAACCAAGTTCGAGAATTCCAATAGAAGTTTGACTGTCACTGAAGATCAATACAGAATCTATTTGATGTCTTTTTCTTTCCTCAAGGATAATTATTACCACTAACTCGCCAAGGAGGATAGACGGCCCATAGAATTACCAAAAAACACCGAAATACCGAAATGTCATATTCTTTGCAAGAGTATGGGGTATAACATGGATCTGGATGTACTATAAAGGGGTCCAGTAACTCATGATGTTAATTGTGATTACTGAAAAACACCAGTATATCATAAATATTTTACCCGGATGTGATATACAATAGGGGTTCGGTTAAGGTATCAAGTTACTCATTAAGTACGTTGTTATTACCGAAAAGCACCTATATGCCACATTATACGGGAACGTTAGTGATTTGGGTGCATTACAAAAAAATCAAGTACTTCATTTGTTGATTCTTTTAAGTTCTTCATTTATTAACTTGCTTTGTACGGCCCTTCCAGATGCGGGTTGGGGGGGATCTTTGCATACCCCCGCCGACTAACTAGTGTGTATGCAATCGGCGGGTATATTGGTACATTTCCCGGTCTGACCGCACACGGAAACGCAAAATTTGCAAATTCTGAGTACGGTACCTCAGAACACCAGCATATGTTATGTCGGACGTAAAAGAATTACTAAAAACGGGCAAACCAAAAAATGGTTTTTGAAAAACTAAAGAAAAAGTATGACGAAGTTACGAGACTCTCAAGCATACAACAGGTCCGAGATTAGAAGAAGAATGAACGCACTAAGGTTGCTCAAACTAGTCAATCAAAAAAACACAGCAGATAATTTGCTAGGATTAGAGAATACGGTAACCCATAACCATCCGTATGTAAAATACGTCATTAGGACATCAGGTAAAACCCCATTCACTATTCTTTATAATGATGAACAAGTAGCAGAGATAGAAGAAGCTTATGTTGCACAGGCCGCACTATTCGGGGGTGGACAAGACAGTTAACTTATGCGACATGCACGTGACAGTCACGTTCTTCAAACAACTGTCTGTTACTAAAATCCTCTCAGATGACTCCCCAGTATCCATCGGTTCCGTCTTTTTACACGACGATAGCGATTTTGAAAGTTCTGCCAGTTTTTTTTATCACCTCATGATGGAACTGGTTGGTACAGATCTTTCTAAATTAGTAATAGGTACTGATGGGGAAGCTGCTACGATAAAGGCTATAACTAGTGCCTTTCCTGAGTCCACTCACACACTGAGCACTCGCTATTTCCGCCAAAACACAAATCAGAAACTGCTTGACGACACTGTAGATAAGCGCGACAGAAATTCCATCTTAAACAGAATGTTTGGCTCCGATGGCATTATTAATTCTGATGACATCATTTGCTTTGAAAGTAAATGCTATGACCTGGAAGAGCGCTGTGGTGAAATGCCTAGGAAATCCATGATGTACTTCAGGAACCACTTTAAAGACAACTTGAAAACTAAAGTCAATGAGCCGGTAAAAAGGCTATGATTACGCAGGAATGGACAAATAACAACTGCGAGTTCATGAATCCCGTGATATAATAAGCAGGCTATCGATTAGAAATAGAGGCATTTGCTTGAGCTCGTCGATGTGTTGCAAGACTTGGCAGATGGACAGTATAAAGATTTGCGCGCTGCATTGCTGGGTACTCGTGAGTTCAGGCTTGCGGTGGATATCGTCATTTTCAGATGTCAAAAACTGATTGGGTAGCCAAAATCGCAGACCAGAGCAGAGGCTATTGACACTCAGTCAATACAAAACCATCCAAAGTCCCCCAACAACCAAATATTATAGCTTCTTCTATTATATAGTGAACTATTATTAAGCCTCAGAGGCATTGGTATTTGTTCCATGGACGCAACATCAATGGCCTGTGGATCAGAGAAACCAACTTTATAAACTCTTCCGTAAGTACATCCCATCCGACGGGAAAATACTCCAGTTGACAGACTGGAGTTCCGAAATCGTTGCGCCCAGAACTCATGGACAAAAAACCTGACCAGCGTAATCGAAAGGTGACTGAAAGGTCTACTACTATTAAAAAGCAAAAAAAAAATAAAACTCGAGGTTAATTAGTTAGATTTGAAGAGTCAGTACTGTAAAAACACTTAAAATCTGCGCTGTCAAAATTTCGCAGTTTACTGATAATGACATATTTATTGGCGCACATTAATTTTGTCGTTCATAATAAACCATGGCTCAGGATAATACAGAAAATTGAATATAAATTTGTCAAGAATGTCATACTTTTCTATTAAACTGTAAATTAGGGCAGTGGTTCTTGAAAAATGGGTACCATTGTGAAAAAACTATGTCGCTAATGTTTAACAGACCCACACACGAATATGCTTTAGACTAAATAAGTGACGTATAGCTATTTTGGCAATGCATTATGTATATATAAACCCTGTGGCATTCCCAGTTGGATTTCAGACGCTATGAATTGAATTTCTTACAATGCTTTTGTGTTGGGGTGTGTTTTTTTTTTTTTTTTTTTTTTTTTTTTTTACTGTCGCAAGCACAATAGCTATAATAAACACCTTTAATAAACGAGGTTATTGCTTCAAACAAGTTAAAATTTCTTTTCCATTTCAAACTCCCAGGTCGACCGATGTCTTTCGTAGTTTCGTTCAGTTTCTAATCCATTCATTTACAAAAATAATAGAAAAAATTCCCTGTTGCCAAAATGCTACTCCCCTACCGTAACGATTTCTAAACCCGACCTGTAAACAACAGTGAATGGTTATCGTGATGGGAAATGGGTCTATTTTCATACCAGAATATCAAGTCGAATGAAAATGGTAAGAACCAATTCATTTGTCACACTAAAACCGGAGTATGGGGGGCTTTAAGTTTTACTTTTCATTTGTCACTTTTCAGAGCCTCCTCTCCGTAACGGCCCTTTTCTCAAACATTAGTTCTTTTGCAGGATGCGCTCTATCAGTTTGAGAATGTTTAACGTGGATGTGGTTTATAAAAACCATTTTCATGCTCCCGTGATTCTTAACTTATTCTAAAATAACTGTTATGCCCCATGTCCTCTCCCCTCCATAACGGCTCAGCTTCGTAACGAAGTCTTTGACCCAAAGCACTGTGTTATTTGGAAGTAAGTATCACAATCAAATGATCTATATACTTCACCAAAGCAAGAGGAAGCAGAAAAGAAAGATTTCTGTCATCGGAGTTGTATATTTTTTTAGGAATTTAATCGACTCCAGGTGATATATTTTTCGAGGCTGTCAACTTAATGTGTGATCAACATTAAAATACACATTTTCTTATCGAACTCTTGTGTATTCGGGTAGATATAGTTAGAAGGCAGGGATAAAGCACAGAAAATGTGAACTTGCCGTTATTTAGTCCAGTGCTGACAGACTTAATTGTCTCGTTACGGAGGGGAGAAAAATTCCATCAACTGAATGTGCACAAATACAGTGCATTCTAATGGTAAATGAAAGGTGGAAAGTCCAAGGACTCGTTCTTGTATTGAACCTGCGATGCTCAATTGGATAAAACAGTTTTTGAATAAACATGTATGGAAATTATTTTTGCTGCTCCGTTACGGAGGGGAGCGGTTAATTTCAATCATTACAAAACAAATATGCGACAAAAACAGATTTTTGTAAATGATACTGGAATGAGCTGGTAGAACAAATTTTACCTCCTGTAACATAAACGTCTTTGACAAACTATACCGATGGGGCATGGACAGTTTTGAGTACCGAAAAAAAACACTCTGTCAAAAAAGCCCCTACCAGTGTTATGGTGGAAAAGGTGCACATTTCAATAAAAGCCAGCTAATTGTTTAAAAGTAGCATATTTTGTATAGCAAAACTTTCCTCGGGAATGTTATTTTAAGATTCATAAGTTGTAGCATCACAGGTAATTAATAAGAATGAAAATAAAGTCGATTCGTGACAAAACCAAGAATGCTGTCTGTTGTCCAAACGGCGGATGTGCAACATTGAAATGGCACATACAATCGAGCCGCAGCATGATCCCCCAGCCCCATATACACACACCTCCCCCATCCCCCCCCCGCCCCCCACGAAAAACAAAGAAAATAAAGGTCATATATGCCGAGCGAAGACTCAGATTACGCGCTGTCTGATCAAAGTCTTCAAATGTAATATCAAGAAAGTAGACAGTAGAGTCTCATCAAACATAGCGAATGCAAATGGAAAATCACATTCGGTTGAGCCTCATCCATAAAAAAGAACGAAAATAAAAATAAATAAAATAAATGAAAAAAAAAACAAAACAGAAATGTGTGTCCAGCAGAGCCTCAGATCAGAACAAAAATCAGAATGGGCGGATGCCCTTAGAAATTGCTCATACAACAGAGCCCCAACGTGAAGAAAAAAACAGCATGTGTGCCCAGCGAAGAATCAGATCAGCCTGGGCATCCGCACAGTCTAGTCAGAGTCGTTGCTGACCGCATGAAGAAAACAGACAGCGAAAACTAACATTAGACGGCGGATGCCCAGGCTTTTCTTAGTCTTCGCTCGGCACACGTGTGTTATTTGTTTGGTTCTGCTATGTACATTGAGGCTCAGTGGTGTGCAATTTCGATGACACTCAATATTTTCGGAGACCCGTAGCTCAACAGAAATGATTACATGACAACTCCAATAATGTGTATAAATAATGACTTTACAAAGTGACTGAAATTTACAAAGTCAGGAAAGATACTGAAATTACACCATGTATTGTACCCTTAAAGAATTACCGGTAATAGATTAGAAAACGGATGGCGCACCTTAAACTTTCTCCCCTCTGTAACGAAAATAATTGTCCAATAGAATGACAACAAAATGGTACACAGAGCAGATCATGATTAGTTTCTATCTGTAGGTGTTAAAAATGTGGACAACATTGACCAGTTGTGGAGTTTGTTTTCATATTTTATTACGAATGATGGAGGGTCATATTTCGAATACGTTTCTCTAATGATATATAATTTGCTTTAAATAACAGTTTCGTGGTATTAACATCGACTGCGCATTTCAACTGATCTTTATTTAGAAGAGAAAAAAAATGGAAATTTAGAAGTTACCTCCTTCCTTCTAAATAGGGCAGTTTTATTAAATAGTTCCTCTAAAGAAAGTCTTCTTTTTTCATTTTAATAAACTATCTATATAGGATACTCAACGTGATCAATGTCATATAGAAATTAGAGTTCTAGGTTAAAACTACGAAATGAGCACTTATTCCGCAAAATACATACATTTTAGGCCTGCCAAATCTACGGCTATATGCATTGTGCGGTTATATCTCACCTCCATAACGACGATTTTAACGCCAAATGTTGACCTGACACCATTTTTTTACTATTTACTTAGTGTGGGTAACTTTTTGCATACTTGAATAAGGGACTGTCTACTATCTAAAATTCATATCTTCGAAACGACGCAAGGAAGTTAACTTTTTATATTTTTTTCATCCACAATTGTACCCTTTTTTCAAGAATCACTGAGGGGCATCTAATGGGATGCTATAATGTGTAGTTCAAACGATATATTAAATACTGATCTGATCTGATCTCACTAATTCACTAACACTTCCTTAAAAGCAAAGCAAAGTTTTTTTTTTCGTTAAGAGTTTAGCTCTCTCTATCTTTTCACGGCAAATAGGAAATCACAAAACCGTGGTAAAATGGTGGAAAATATTTTGCTGCACGCGCATTACAAGTTTCAGTTGATTCGATTACTATCAAAATTAGATGATCACATTACTGCAGTTTAATGGTGTTATGTTGCGCATCCCAATGTAGGGGGGCTGTTAATCCCGCACTAATATTTTTGATGGCTCAAAGGATTAAAAACATTTTTAATGATCTTATATGAAAAGATACAACTCAAAGGGAGGTGATACACTCAAATATTTTCCGTGCCCTGTCAATGGAGGTCTGCTGTTAGAGGAAAAATGTACGTACGCAAAAATTCACATTTACTGTCTTATTAACTGGAGCTCAACGCCCCTCCCAGAAAAAGCGGATTCATTCTTCTGGGAAAGAAGTTGCTCCTAAGTAAATAGGAAAGAATTCGCTCCTCTGTATCATTTTTTGTCATGAGCGAATTCTTTCCTATACGTATTCTCGGGAGCAATTTCTTTCCTAGAAAAGTAGATTCCCTTTTTGTGGGAGGGGGAGAGGACGTTGAGTCCCACATAATAGAACAGTAAATGTGAATTTTTGATGAAACACATTTGTTAAAAAGACGTTCAAATAGCGTATTATTTCATGCATTTTGCACAAGTAGCCAACAATGAGAGATGCAGAATACAGTAAGGCATATCGCTGCATTTAACAGCCTTAAGTCGCGTTTCATTCAAGTGATCTGCACATCCAGACGTAGGGAGGACTATTAAAATCGCAGTGCTATTACATATTGTTTCTTCTGCATTTTATTGCTATATATTTATATAATGCGTATAATGATGTCAAATTATAGTTTGCTTTCTTTATATTCGGTTTTATTTCCAAACTTACAGTTTCTGTTTTACTTCAGAACCTTTCCAGCTTTTGCTAAGTACCTATCGAGTTACTTAATACCTTTACCGAACCCCTGTGGTATATCATATCCGAGTAAAATATTTATGATATACTGGTGTTTTTCAGTAATCACAATTAACCTAATGAGTTACTGGACCCCTTTATAATACATCCAGACTCATGGTGTATCCCATATTCTTGCAAAGAGTATGACATATTTGTGTTTTACGGTAATTCTATGTTTTTCGGTATTTCGGTGATTTTCGATATTTCGGTGCTTTTTGGTAATTCTGTGGACCCGAGGATAGATGCTAATTTTGAGACTGTTTTTTTTTAAGTTCAACTTTTTCACCATTCGGTAAAATGATGCAGGATTCTGCACATGGGCCTGGATGGCCCCTACAAGATCCATCTGTGAATACCACAATGGTATGGGTGGAAATACAATCCAAAAGCCCTTCAATTATTTCTCTAGCATCTTCTTGCTTTTTTGCCCTATATTTTGATGAGCCCAGGTTTGACTAATACTCTGGTTTCCTTTTTGAGGGTTGTGGATATTTTAGATAATTCACTTCGTGTTCAGTTGTATTTATGCTGATGTCTGCAAGGGATGTCATGTCACTGATTTTCCCAACATTCTTCCAAAAGGGGTCACTATTTTTTCTCGAGTGTCTGCCTCAAGAGCAGACTGGCATATACTAAGAGATTATTTAACAACTTCTGTAGATGGTTTGGCCATGATTTTGGTATATTTGCTGATTGATCGTCTCGTCTTAAATCAAGGGTAGAACTCCTACCATAACTTCTAAAGCCTTGCAACTAGTGGAGTTTGGGCATCCAAGACACAGAACCAGGGCCTTTCTTTGTACCTTTTCTAATTGTCCACACTTAGTCGTCTGTCACACAGGGGCTGCAGATTTCATCTGTGGTAGAACAATGCTTTTGTAAAGCTGAACCATATTTTTTAACGGCACGACACCTGTCGTTGGAATGCACGGCCGTCATACAGATAGTAGCCCATATATTGAGCAAATAGATCCATATGTTATTCTGGCGGGAAAAAATGGTGGAAGGTCCAGGTTGCAAACTCAAAGGGATCAAAATTAAGGCTAAATTGAAGAGCCAGACTGTTCACTCTGTGAGGGGAAATGCAGTTGATAAGGTTTGCTTCAAGTCTATGATAAATTTAAGACATGCTGTTAAGCTGATTCTATGACAACTCGGTTCACACAGTCATGCGTCGTCCGTCAACAGTTGAAAAAAAAAACTGTTAAAAAAACCCAAAAACCCTTAAACACTGAACTTGACATTGCGCTTTAAAAAACTACCTTGAGTTTATACCCAGATGGAACTTGAAACTACTGAAGAAGACTATACCTTTGTGCTACCACGGCCTACAGATGGCTAAGAAACGAAACGAAACGAAAACCAGTTTAATAATGAGTTATTCAACATGTTCTTCTATAAAACCTTCAACCAATGAATCATGAATGATCCTCAAATTTCACACGGAGCAATCCCTGACTCCAGGGTCTCAGAATTGTAAAATTGGGTCCGGCCAAATATCCAAGATGGCTGCCATTACTGAAAATAGCAAAAAGAACATCAACAGTGGTCTGGCTGTCACTTAGGATCTTTTTATGTCCTCCCACTGCAAGCTGAGGGTGTAATATCAGGTGCAAGGACCATAAGGACTGCCACTAGTTCTGCAAGTAAAATGGACCCGATTTTGGAAACCCCTGTTTGCCTGTACGAAACGTTACGCCCGAAATAGAGGCGTAAAGATACGTAATATTTCGCCCATGATTTCTTCCTTTTTTCGCCACAGTAAGGTGCTTTTAGTTCAGTGTAATCCGGGCGTAATCTGGGCGTAAATATGGGGCGAAATATTTAAATTAGGCGTAATCCTTTGAAATTTACGGGCGGAAAATAGCAAAGATTACAGGCGGAAACATGAACTACGGGCGTAATACCACAGCACTTACGGGCAGAAATTCATGCTCTTTTGGCATATATCCATATATCGGAGGACTGACTGAGTATACACAGCATATTTTGTGTAACATATATCACTAAAATAAACAAACAAATGATATTATATCTGTATCTGCTTTATTTGGTATTTTCAAACCAACCAGATTTTAGAAAGATTCAGATATCTTTGAATAAGCTCAGGGAGGCATTATCGACACCGTCATTCAAGCTGTGCTGGTTGGAAGTAATGAGGCCAATAAAATGGGTGGGGTGCTGAAACTTAGAAAAAAAGCAACATTTTGATGCCATGACAGAAATCTGCTATCACATTAATTAAAAACAACAACATTTAAAGTAAACTTACTTTTTCTTCAGTGTATACTACAAACTCCTCAGCATCTTTCATTAAAGAAAATATTTTCTCCTTTGAAACAAGGACTAAATTAACCCGTTTTTCTAGAACAACCATGATAAATCTATGTAAGTTTTAATTTCCCTCCAAAATGTCATGTGACAGGAAGTGGTTATTCCGCCTCAGATTTACGCCAGAAATTAGTGTCTTGTTTCTGCGCCCGAAATATTTGATATTACGCACGTAAGATTTGACAGCATCTATGATTTCTCAGGCGTAATTGTCGACTCAGCCACTGTTTCACCCGGAAAACTAATTTTTCGCCCCAATTTCGCCCTTTTACGGGCGAAAACCGCTCAAAACTTTCATACGGGTTAGTAGCACTGGCTCTCCAACAGATGGGAAAATTATAGCTCCGGCACCACAGGGGCCTGGGTTGGGAATGCATGAACCATCTGTAAAAGCAAATGCCATATCTAGTGGTGCTTCCATTATCTGATCCATTACGACAACTCTTCCAAGTGTTTCCTGGTCTTTGGATCTAGATTTTGATGATCCAAGTATATTCCAGTACTCAGGGGGTCTCAATGATCTGCACAGTGAGCCCTTTTCATAGTCTGGCTCTGGTTCTATCAGCCTGAATGAAACTTTTGTTGTGTTTTCCATTTCTGCTGCTTGGCTAATTGCCAGTGCCATGGGGGTTACATGCCTTGGTGCATGCACTTGTTCTGTCTGCATCAAGTCATTTAGAGCCGCTTTCAGGGTGTGTGTGATTTTCTTAGCCTGGATTTTTGTGAGCTCTCTGATTGCTATTTCGCTGAGTCGTAGGTCCAGTGGGAGGATTCCAGTGGCTACTTCTAATGCTTCCCTGTTTGAGGTTTGTGGTAGGTTCAGGCATTATGGCAAGGCCCTTCCTTTGGACTGCGTCTAACTGTCCTATGTGTCTGGTACCCTGCCATATGAAGGCTCCATACTCTATGATTGACCTCACCGTTGTAGTATACAGGCTAATCATTTTCCTTGTAGATATTTTGTCCGCGATGCCTTTGACTTCTCTTATTACCCTCAGTGCTCTGCTAGCTTTCTTTTCCACCATTTGTATGTGGGGTTCGAAAGTCATCATTTCATCTAGAACTATGCCAAGAATTTGGGCTGGTTGTTATATATATGGTAGTATGCTATTGTTGACCTGGAAACACTGTTTGTCAAAGGCAATGTCTGTTGCAGAAAATATGGTTGCTTCTGTCTTCTGTAGATGCATCACCATCCTCCATGAAAAGCACCACTTAACCACTCGAAGAGCCATCTGACAGGCTCAGTGTCATGGCCTCTTAAACCACTGAGCCCATGGGTCTCAAATTTCACATGAAACATGACCAGACAGCAGGGTTTCAGAATTATAAAACTGGGTCAGGATGAATCAGAATTGTTTACTGGTGATACGTCCAAGGACAATCATTCACCAGGACAAGGACAATCATCAGTGTTCCCACTCAAATTTTAAACTGAGGGTTTTTATACCCCCTATCTATAAAATTAGCGGGTATGAAGTAAAATTTACGGGTATGACTTTTTATCTCGAAAAAGTTATGGGCCGAAATGGACATGGGCCGAAATGACCCGGAATCCTTGGTCCGCTTCTTTTGCAAACACTAAAGTGCCGATATGTTTCCAATTGAAACCTGAAAAAACGAAGAAAACGGCTGTCATGCCTTTTTCCAGTCCTCGTTTTTTCCAATATTAATCATTTGATGGATTCCTTTCCAAATGAAAAATAGAAAGTGCCGTTTCCAAACAGAAACAGCGAAAATAACCGCAAAAATACAGACAAATTCTGTCGGCCATTATGACAGTTCTAGTGCGCAACATGACCGCACATGTCATTAATATTCATGCAGCTGATTAGTGGTAGTGTTTTCCAATAATGAATTTGATTGGCCGTAGGACGGATGTGACGGACGTGAATGAAAGCATGGTATCTTACTACGGCCTGCATTTCAGATCAAAACAGCGACTTCTGACTCTCTTCTCAAAAATCACTCTCGGCTACAAAAATCATCTGGCCTGGCAGACTCGCAATAGAATGAAGAAAAATGATGATTTTTTATATTTTTGAGAGAAACATATGCGCATGAATGCACGTTCTTGCCCCAAAATTTATGCATGATTAGAATGATTTCCGCGTGATTCACGCACAATTCTACGTGAATGGGAACACTGAATCATTCACCAGGATGAGAAGCCAAGATGGCCGCTGTTGCTAAAAGTAGTAGAAACAACAAAATCAACTTCTTCTCCATAACCATTGGGTATATTTGTTCAAAAGTGGGACCTTGGAATTTAAGATCATAAAATAGAAAAAATCTATAGCGGAATTAGGTCACAGTGACCTACTTAACATTTACAAGGCAGATTTTGCTCAAATGTCAATATCACAAGAAAACATAAATGGATTTTGGTCAGATTTGGGTATAAACATTATATCAGAAAACTCTTTTATGGTGGAAGAAAGTACTTGTCAACTGCACAGGGGCTGGGAGTTCTAGTTCTGGTAAATACTATGTGAAACCACCCCAACCACAAAGGGAACAGCCAACCATTCATACTTAACAGCGTAAGGTTTGATTTTGTTGGTTGGTTGATTTGATGCTTAACGTCCACGGTAAACAACTAAGATCATGTCGGGACGGTCAGTTAACCTAACCACACTATTCCTGGGCAGGCTTAGACCTCCTAAGCGGTTAACTAGTACTAAGTGCACATACTGTCGCTAGTAACTGACAACTGCCCTTCTTGAATCAGCGGAAGGAGAAACGAAAGTATGTGGCCAGACCGGGATTCGAACCCAGGACCTCTGACTTACGAGTCACGTGCCCTACCGATTGCGCTACCCGGCCCAGGTTTGAACTTCTCAGTCTGTGCCGCAGGGATATGTACATGTAGCAGGCAGAGCTCTAGATAAGAGTGAGTATTTGGTGATAATTAGGGATAATTTTTGTTAATTCTTCATACAAACATATGTTGTGACCCCTCATCTGAACTGTCTCCATGAGACGGTTCAGATGAGGGGTCACAACATATGGTTTCGATGAGGAATGAAAAAAATTATCCTTAATTATCATCAAATACTCCCTCTTATCTAGAGCTCTGAGCAGGTCTAGAGACAACCATTGCTACAGACTGAGTTATTGAGGCGCAAGCCTGTTAACAAATTTATTCAAAAGAAATCATTAAACAAGTGAAAAAAAATCACCTACACATGAGCCGCGACATGAGAAACCCAACAAAGTGGTTGTGCCTGCAGACTCAGATCAGCCTGGGCATCCGCCCAGTCTGATCAGAGTCTTCGCTGTCCGCATAGAGGTAGCTTAGACCCTTAGCTACACTTTAAGAACTTAGGAAAGAGTCTGATCGGACTTGGCGGATGCCCAGACTGATCTGAGTCTTCGCTGGGGGCACAACCACTTTGTTGGTTTTCTTGTGTCGCGGCTAACATCATCTTTCCAGTCATTACTCGTAGCCCTATTCTGTAGGCATTTATGATGGAGACTTAACAATGCCTAAACACTAAGATCCATAATAGGGATTCCAGTTAGTTCTGGGAATATTAAAGGAGTTTGAGTCTTATAACAAATCAGAGAACAGTACCTTTATTACATTTCATAGTTTTTCAGACTTCCGTAAGTCTTATACATGTCTCTTTTTTCTGCTTGACTAAGAAATAGTATGCATGAATTTTTCCAGTTTTAAGATGCAGGCACTGTCCAGTAAAAGTAGTAAAATCAGTGGGCTTGAAAATTAAATCTTACCTGCCTCTGTTACAGCAAGTAAAGAAGAAGCAGTCTGAGGGTGTGTCAACATTCCATCAGCTGATTGGACGAGAACTTGATGATGTGCAGACACTAGGGAAAGAACTGTTTATGTACTTTGGAGACTTGTGCCTAAGGTAAATTGCTGAATGAATGAGGCTTGAAAAGAACAAAGCCTGCTTCTGACTTTATTTCTTTGTATCTTCACTAAAAAAGATAACTGGGAGCTCCAGTTAATTATGGTTTCGATAATAGTTAAGAAATAATTTCATGCACTTTGATAACAAAGTAAAAAGATAGGCAATGATCAGGAATTAATACAAGCAAACCCTCATCATGACCCAAAGTGGTTAGAGAATGAGAACCCTTAACCCCATTCAAGACTAGAAACCCATTTTTGGGACATGCAAACAGTGTAGACCCAGTTTATGTCCCACAGAACCAGCATGTTATCAGGGTCTACACAGTTTGCTTATAAATAGGAATTTCTAAAATACAATAAAATTGAGAATGTCCACCAGAAGACCCTAAGAACTAGGATCAGACAACTGATAAGGATGGCCAAGTCCTGTGGTTAGAAAAAAAGGGTTAATGTGTTTAATGTACCATTAATACTTGAAGGGCCAACTTTGAATCTGCAAACAGCAGAGATCCAAATGACGTGGCTTACCCTGTTTTGGATGTAAAATTTAAAAAAGAAAGAAAGAAAATGCCTAGAATTATCCTGTTAACCTCACTTTATCTTGACTTTGAAAAATTCCCTAAACAACGAAGTACTGAGGTACCTCGTCAGTGAGTTGAAAGTAAGGTAAGTGATTCCAATAGTAAGTGAGTATAGAACTTTTAGTGGGACCAGAAGCCCGGTATCTCGGTAGGTTAAGGGCTGGCCAACTGATCTAGCGTACCCGGGTTTGAGCCCTGCTTGAGGTGAGAATCTTTCCAACTGTAAACAGGGTTCCACTGCACCCAGCCTTTTATTATCACCCTCCCATCATCCTGATATGACTGAAATACTGTTGAAAAGGATGTAAAATCCCAAGTCATCCATCCATCCATCAGTGGGACCAGGGGCCTTCCTCAGGTAGGTGTTGAATGCAACTGGCTAATCAAGATCTTGTTTCAGCTGATTCAATTGTTGGCTGTGCAGTGGCGAAACACAGGGATGATAAAATCTTACAGGGGCCCAGTCACTCACGGCCCCTAAATTTTAGGGTGGGCCTTCGAGTTTTGAGAGAAACTGTCTATTACCTTCATGTAAAATTCCAGTTTCTTTGGAAGTCTTGGCCTCTTAATTTTATTCCAGAAACAGATTGTGAATTATTTGTATATAATAATTGTGTCTAGTGAGTACAACCACATTGTTTACTGTAGGGCAAGGTTGGCAAAATGCAGGCAAATATGAGTATTTTCCATGCCGGCTGTATTTACCATTATTTTCCACTTTGGGAGTATTTTCCAGACTGGTAAATACCACCGGTAAATACCGGGGTGGAATTTACCGCCCAACCTTGCTGTAGGGATATTAAGTGTAGTGCTCCAGGTAAGAAGGGGTAACATGGATAATTTAGAGATAATTTTCCTTGTTATACCCCGCCACACGTTAGTGGCTGGGTATTATGTTTTCACGTTGGCCGTCCATCTGCCGGTAGTATGTACGTCTGTCGGTCGGTCCGTCCGCACTTCGTTTCCGTTCGATAACTTAAGTATTTATCAACGGATTTCCTTCAGATTTTGCATATGGATTTGTATCAAGAATGTCTCGATTGGGATTGTTAATGGGCAAATTTTGATAATTTCTGACAAGAGTTAGGGCACTTGTCAATGCACAGAAATGGTTTCTGGCCTCTCATTCCTTTACTTCTTGGAGTTTCATGATGAAACTTCACAAACATGATCGAAGTAACAAAAGCTTTGTATGAGCACAGAAATTATATCATTGGGGGTTATCTGCCCCTGCCCTGGGCTATATACATGTAACATCATGTAAAATTACATATAAAATCAGAGTTTGAAGCAATTTTTCAGAAACTTTCAGCAAATGATCAAAATGATGAAGGCCTCCAGTGATGCTCAAATTTACCCCATGGGAGTTATCTCCCCCTGCCCCCGGGCTATATACATGCACAAAATTAAATGATAAAATCTATATAAATTCATGTGAAACAGATTTTCAGAAATCTACAGATTAGAAGTAATAACAGCTTCTTGTGGTGATTAAAATTTGACCCTTTAGGGATTATCTGCCCCTGCCCCATGGCCACATGTTTAAAATCACTAAATTTGTATTTGTATAGATTGGTGAGTGATTTATCAGAAGCTTACTGTAAGTGATCAGGGTAATGAAGTGTTCTGTCATGACAAAGACTTTTATCCGTGTTCAGTGAGGACAGGCTGCCCCTGCCCTGGGGTTATTATAAAACAGAGAAAAAATAAATCTGGAAAAATCGGTGTGAAAAAGGTTTGCAGTGGCGGGGAATCACGCAGTCGTTTGCGATGCTTTTATTTTTCCATAAAAATCATACATTATGACCCCTTGCTAGACTATCTCGTCCAGACTACTCTTAAGAGGGTCACAACATATAATTTTGTTGGGGAATAAGAAAAAATAACCGAATTATCCTCAAAGCCGATCCTTATCTGGAGCTCTGGCCCGGACATTAAAATTTTTTTCACATCCCAACAATTGGTCACACAATTGATATTGAGCTATAAGATGTAGGTATTGTCCCTCCAGAATATCTACTAGAGTACTAGGTTATTGTGCCGTTACAATTTTTTCTTCCAAAACAATCTCAAATATCTAGACCCCTCTTATTAGACGGATCTAGATATTTGGGGTTGTTTTAGGAGACCATGCTATGTCTCACAGTTCCAAAACTCTTTTCTCTCATATACTGTAGTGTGCTTAAATTTTGGGACACCTAAAATAATTAAATTTCCATTTGGGACAAATGGAAACCTAATTATTTCAGATGTCACAGTACTAACAGACATTACGTTATTACTTTAGGGTCCACTTCCTGATGTCTGGGCAGTCGTTCATCAACAGCCAAAAGGTTGATAATGATCTTGGTGGTAAAGCAGAGACAGCATCTCTGGAACTTCAGATGTCGAGAGATCTTCTTACCTTTAGAAACAGCTCTGTTGACATCAGGTATAGCAATACACCATGTAAGAAGGGACTATAGTGATAATTTAGGGATAAATTCAATTTTTTTTCTCACAGTTCAGAGAAAACATGGTCTTTAAAAAAGTGACAGTCCATGAAAAATAGAAATGATAAATAAAAAGAAATATTTTAATTTTAATTGTAGCATGGAAATCAACTACTTTTGCAATTAGCAGATTGATTATTTATTATTGAGCAGCTGTCAGCGAGTAAATGCATGAACAGTATAAAAATTGAACTAGTATATGATAAATAATAAAACAATTTTTGTACCATTGCATGTTTGTGAGCTTACCTAAGCTGATGGCTTACAACGAGCTTATAGTAGAGCTATGATAAACCTTGAAAGGTAGAGTTTTATCCCAGAAGAGTCATGGAAAAGTCCGAGAATTTTATTTTGAAAAAAAAAATCTGTTTGAACCCTGCTGTCAAAACCTAGCTTTCAAGCCCCTTAGGCATCTAACAGGATTTATATGGTGGATTTGTTTTTCAGGCCAGCAGACATTTGTAAACAGAAGTTTATTGAACTGAATGACCTTGACATTTGTTCCCCAGTCTTCAATTTCAAAAGAGCAGTTGCTTTGGTGATGGAGCAGCAAGGGAGACAAATCTGTGATGTCTTGTTGGATCAGCTGATATTACCAGGTGTTGGAAACATCATCAAGAATGAGGTTAAGAATTCAATTTTATCATATGACGTCACTGTTATTCAGTGGATAACGTCGTGTCATAAAAATTGTATTACCACGTGTAATAACACTTTGGTGCGTACTCATAATTGACAACATCCATGTCAGCAATGTGCTTTCTTATTGAAATAATGCTCATTTTGAAAGTGATAAATCCTATTTAAAAGGGTCATATGATAAACAGAATCTTACACTCGTGGTCATTTCATATGAAATTTATGAAACTCATTGAAGGCTGGTTTCATAAATTTCATATGAAATGGCCACTTGTGTAAGACCCTCTGTTATTTAGATTATGATTATATACTTATTTGGTCCCCTCTATGACAGTCAAAAAATATGTTCATATATACGGTTTATGACCTGAAAGTTTAAATGGTCTACAACTGGAACACTGAAAATAATTTAGGACATGTTCCTGAAACTTCAAGTTTTGAGTGCTTTTATAGAATTCACCAAGACAGTTCTAATGAGGGGTTACAACATACAATTTTTTTGATGAATAAAAAAAAACAACGTTGATTCATCAGATGCTGAACTTACCTGGGCTTCTAATAATAATTATTGTGTTATATTAAAAAATGTTATAAAGGGGGTTGTTAATGGCTGATAAAACTTTCATTAAAGTAGCTCTGACAGAATTATAAAGTGAGGCTATGACATGTTAGGCAGTACTCAAGATAAGAAGGGGTAGTTTAGGGATAATTATAAATATTTCTCCAATAAAGCATATATTGTGAACCCTCTACATTAGAAAATCCTCAATAAGAGGAAAATAAGTTTTCATTGATAAATAAGAAAAAAAAAATATCTCAGAAGTACCTTCAAAACCTCACCTTATGTGGGAGCTCTGTTAAGGTATTTTCCATGTTATTGATTGGCCATAATGAATTGCTCACATGAGCAGGTCTGGGTTAGTCTTCACAAGTTTTGTAAACTAGCTTTGCTCTGCTGATATGAATTATAGCTGTTTATCCATGTAAACATAGAAGGAGTACTTGTTCTAGTAGTTACAGGTATTTACTTCAGTGAGCTTGCTGCCACTATATTCCCAGATTCCAGTATTCTATACTTTGACACACAGAGTATGATCACTTTTCCAATTTCTTGTACTTTCAGGCGTTATTTGACAGTGGGATAAGACCAAGTTCTAAGGTAGGTTTTAAAGCCATCCATTTCTTTTCCTTCTCAGCTTGGCAGATAAAATTTAAATACAATAGAACTTCAATGGCTTTAACCCCGATGGCTCTTTAACCCTGCCAGGCTAGAACTCTTTCTTTGGCCCCTAGAAGTCACTTATAGAAACTAACCCTGGATGGCTAGAACTACCCTTGGCTGGAACTGATTTTTACATGTATGGTCCCAAGCGTGCTCGAGCCAATGAAGTTCTACTGTAGTTTTGTAATTGCATGTCCAGGCACATATATGCTGCATAGGGCATGAAAAGCAATGTTACTATAACTCCACAGCATGTGTCGGAGGTGATTTCAAAGTAAAACTGCACCAGAATGAACCTTTTTTTTATGCACGAGCAATGCTTTGGATTGACTTGGGTGTGCAATAGAGAGCCAAATAAGCTTCATATTTTTGTAAAATACCGATGAAAACCTACAAAAAAACAATGTCGGTGTCAGACCCCAACCTTCAGGTATCACCAGCTGGTAGCTGATCTCTAGGCATCATTTGAGTTTGTGACAAAATCACAGTCTGACATAAATTCAGACAAATACTCATGCTGTTCCAGAAACCAAATCAACATCAGGCCAGTCAGAAATAAAATACAGTCAAATTAATGTCACTGTGAGTTCCTGGTCAGTGTCAGGACCTGGTTACCAGAAACAATTCTGATCTGATTCTGAGTGTTTACATCAAACTAGACAGTGTTCATTCTAGAAATTCCAAAACTGGGGCCAAAGGGCCCCTACCAGGTAAAAAAGTGGGGACATTACAAAAAATTGTGGGCCCAAAATTTACAACTCACCTCAATGTTTAGCCTTTCCCTTGTTGGGCCTGCTTTGGTCGATAATAATGTCTCTCTCAGTTACAGGAATCACTAGCTCAAGTCAACTTAACAATCGGAAATTAGATGAGCCTTCAGTCAGGGCATTAATTTTCTTGTGCTTCAAGCATAATTCACATATCATGGTACCCTTTTCTTTGTCATACTTCAGCCATGAAAAGTCTCTGAGCCACGCAGACTGGAAAGATCGTTTGTTTTCAACTTTTTCAGAGTCCCCACCCCCCTGCGATTGACCACTTTCCAAGGCATTGGCCTCCGATTGATTACTGATCTCAATAGGAGCTGTGCTATTATTGTTGTTTTCATCGGCAGAAATCCTCTGATGCTTCGGAAAAAAGCTCAGAATTGTTCTATCTGTTTTGTGTTTTACGCCGGCAATGACTTTCTTGTCCGACATTTTGAGAGAGAAAACCAATATCTAAGAAGAAATCTGATTGGTTTAGGCACCGCATTCGACCAATGAAATCGGCTGTTTCATATCGCTGTTTGATTTAGATTTGGTGTACTTGTATATGACAACGGGCGTACGCCATTCAAAATCCAAGCGCACGCCGTTCAAAATTCGCACGGTGACAACTATGCGCCCGGCAGACCCGGGTATGGAATTTTCTTTGCGCCCACATTAGAAAATGCGCGTCAATGGCGCAAGGGCGCGGCCTAGAATGAACACTGACTAGATCTACATTTCTTTTTCACCAGTCTTTTCCCAGTTTGGCAGATTTCTGTGCTATTTCTTCCAAAGTAATGGGCCCCTCCCTGGCCCCAAGTTATAAAACATAGGAAAATCCCTGCTCCAAGGCAACAACTTGAACCATTCCATGTAAAATGCTTAAAATACAGCTAACCTCATGCACCAGGAGGAAGTGTTAACAAAAAATGATTACAACAACAGCAAAACAGCAAGCTACGCCCTCCATAAAAGATGATCATGTTCGGAAAAAAATGTTACTGAACAACCTCTGCATTTGAACATTACCTTTACTGACCAAACTCTTCAGTTTAACTGAATAGATTTTGATTTTGATAAGTAATTACTAAACTTGCAAAAATAATTATCTGGAGATCTGCAATATGTATATTTGTAGTGGCCCAAATGGTTTGATGAATTTACCTCAAATCATTAGCTATTTTCTTGGCTGCAACGTACGGACAGTCTGATATGGGGTTACACTTTGTGCTCTGGTGTTTGTGATAAATACTGTAGAGTAGACCCTCTTTACATTGACAACATTTGTTACCTGAGCCTTGTCATGGGACTTCCAACAATGTGGCAATTTTGTCATGTGATATTCAGATCCTCCTCATTTACACAGGATAATCAGACCTCACTGTTGGCTGTATGGCTTTGGCCACTTCCATAGATGGCTGATGTGACAAGCAAAGGCTGTGATCAGACTGCACTTGAAGTGCAGTCTGATCAGAGTTTTTGCTGGTGACCAATGCCACATTGTTGGAAATCACATGATGCGAACATTTAGCTGTTATAATGAATAGAAATTAAGAACAATAAAGTACTTTCCTACCACTCAGATTAATACACTCAAGAATTTTGCCATTATATAAAATGTTGTTTTATCGATATAATGAGCTTTTACTGCGCTGTTATTATGACAGGTAGAAGAACTTAGAGAAGAGCACATAACTCATCTGGTGAAAATGACAAGAGATTTCACAAACATATTTTATATGGTAAGATTAGTTTCCCTTCATTTAGCAATCACAGAAATTGTAGTCAGATACAAGATTTCTGCAAATATTACCTTCAGCGATCAAACATTATAATTACCATATTAATCCTGTTAAATGCCCACGGGGTGTTGCATTTTCCGAAATCGGGAATTATTTAGAGCCTAAAGTGCAGTAAAACAGCCAATGCCAAAATACCTCTAATAAGCAATATAAAGATGATGGGTATACTTTCAGAGGAAGCAACTCTACTGGTTTTATCTCCTTTCTCAGTAGGGATCTACTCTTACAGGAAGGAATTTGCTCTTCTGGGAGCAAATTCTTTCCTATAAGAGTAGACCCCATTTCAAAGAGCTACCTTATCCAGAGAAGCAAACAGGAATTTGTGCAAGTTAGAAAAAACATAATTTTTGGAAAAGAGACAGGGTGTTTATTACGATCTGTTTAAAAATGATAAAGAAATCAGAGTTAAGTATACCATAGTTTCACAGTTTTACACGAAAGTGAACATGTATGTTCATTTTATGTTCTTACAATTCTTTATAATAGTATGGTGTTATTTACACTTTCACTTGCCTTTGAGAATTCTGTTATATCCAGCACAGCACGTCAGCCGCGACACGAGAAAACCAACAAAGTGGTTGTGCGCCCAGTGCAGACTCAGATCAGCCTGGGCCTCTGCCCATTCTGATCAGAATCTTCGCTTAAAGGGAAGCTATGAGTCTACGCTACCTCAATGCGGACAGCGAAGACTCTGATCAGACTGGGCGGATGCCCAGGCTGATCTGAGTCTGCACTGGGCGCACAACCACATTGTTGGTTTTCTCGTGTCGCGGCTCATATTTTAAAAAAGAGAAAAGAGTACTGTACATTCCAGGAAACTCTTCATTCTGGAGCAGGAGCTATGACTTTATATAGAGGATCTTAAATGAGTGCTCATGTATTATTGAATTTATTAAACGAGTTGGGGAAAAAGATAAGATGCGAGGCTATGCCGAGCATCTTATCAGTATTCCCCAACGAGTTTAATAAATTCCATAATACAGGAGCGCGAATGCAAGATTCCATTTATCATATGACACTAAAATTGCATTTTATTAGCAAAATTTGCACTAAAACGTCACGATTTCACCATTAGAAAACGTGACGTTTTAATGGACGTCAACGTATAACGTTACGACGTAATTTGCATATTTAATCCACTAGTGGATTATCATTTTTAATGCATGGCTTTATTACATTCTCAGAATCAGCGTCATATGATAAAAAAGTTTACATAGTAGGGGGGTTGAAAAGTTAAAAATATGGCCAGATCTAAGTTTGTTTGCAGTGTAGGCGTGATGGTAAGCCCCTGTACCCATACTACAAAATCTACAGTAAGAGGAAATGTAAACAATGTGAAGGAAAGGTCACAATAACAAGGCTGGGAGATGACAGCGAAAGAGTTACCTATTATTGTGAGAACTGTCAGACCAATGATTTGAAGAAATGTGTGAGGTAGGTATATGCATGGTCTTGCCAGTTCTAAATTTCATTAGCCATTCATGATTTTGGCTACATACCATATGCTGTTCTGGCATATCAGGGCTCAGTTGCTCAAAATCGGTTAACTTCACAAACACATAACCATATGAGCCGCAACACAACAAAAGCAATAAAGTGGAATTTGCGTATTGAAGACTCAGATCAGACTGGGCATCAGAATCTTAGCTGACGATGTGGAGGTAGCTGTAGCTTAGACCCTAAGCTATCCTTTACTCACCCATCAAAGACTCTGATAAGACTGGGCAGATGCCCAGGCGAACCTGAGTTTTCACTGAGACACATACCACTTTCTTGATTTTGTTGTTCTCATATCTTCTTGGTCGCAAGATGAGGCATTTTCTCTCTCCAGAATGACCTAAATATGTAATTTTGTCACACTGTTTTAATATTTTTAGCTCACCTGAGCCAAAGGCTCTGGGGAAGCTTATAGGATAGGAAGATATTAAGGCTCCGTTTTCCGTCTACAGTTTCAAACAAATTCTGTAAAACATTGAGCCTATTGTAACCACATTTAATATAGAGCCTTTAAGGCTTGCGAGAACAAAATGTTGTTCAATCGTTCTGGGTCACATGACCAACATGACCAACATGACCAACATGGTGGCCTCCACACTCATATATGGTAAAAATCATAAAAAAATCTTCCCTGCACTAAAAGAGGCATAGACAAAGGAAGTGTTTACTGATAGCTTTGGGTAAATTTTAGCTCGCCTATGCCAAAGTACAGGGAGCTATTATTGTCACCTTGATGTCGGCATTACACTTTAAAATTTTACAACAAAGTTTTTAATGTGATGGGCAAGATGCTGTTAGACAAGCTACATTGTACGTGGACAGGTCTTGTTTTCTCAAGTTCTGGATGAGAATAGGTTGTTGTACAAGTTAGAATCTGTCTGCTACGAGGTGATTGAAACAAGTCACAACAGTATAGAAAATCATCCCTAAATTATTCCTGTTACTCCTCATTATTGGGAGCAATGGAACTATAATCAAAGCTTTACCTAGAATTACCCTAATGTGCTTTAGATATTAGGACGCCTAAAAATCATTAATTTTTCATTTGGAACAAATGGAAAAATAATGTTTTTAGGTGACCCAATACTGAAACACATTTAGGTTATGCTTTAAATTACAGGACACTTCCAAAGAAAAACAGCCTGTTGGGTTGGGTGACTACTTCAGCTGATCCACAGTCCAGTGAGGAGACTGAGTGGTCCTGTTCTGCTTGTACTCTGTTAAACCCATCAAACTTGATCAGATGCAGTGTTTGTCAAACTCCAAAGGAATCAGACAATTCATCAACAGTTGCACAAACTTCAGAAAAAGACAGTGTCATATATTTGGCTGATTCACCTCTGAAAGCTATCAACAAAACTGGCTCAAACTCTGCTTTGGACAAAACAGCAGCAGTAGCAACAAGCAAAGGTGTGAAACGAGCTGCAGAGGATTCAGGTTTCCAGCCTTTAAAGAAAATGGTTACAAAAACAGACACCAGTTCTCCAAAATTATCTAATGTGCATGGCAGAACATTAAAGCAGTCATCAGAAATGAACATAGATACAAGAGTTAGTAATTCAAGGATTGCATCTGCTAGCCTTTCTGCAAAAGTAAGCGGTCCGAGAAATAAAACCATGGTTCAGAATCAGTCTAGCAAGACAAATGTTTCAGTGCCTTCAACAAGATTAAGACACAGTGCTGCAGTTAGTCAGCAGCAGTCAGATTCTGATGCAGAGGCTTCTAAAATACCACCTTGCCCCACCCACAAGAAGAGATGTAATATGAAGGAGGTTCACAAAGAGGGAAATAATAAAGGAAGATGGTTCTTTTCATGTCCATTGAGATCATGCAACTTCTTTGAGGTTAGTACATAGGGTTTTGATAATGATTCAAAGATAATGTTCAGTTCACCAACATGAAATTACAAAAGAGAAGTTCTTATCATCCTGGCATCCATATTAAATAATGATAAAAGTTTAGATCCTTTAAGAGCAAAGAAAACATTCATAAGTAAGAAGTTGGGCCATACCGCGGCCCAAGACTGGCATCTCTGATAGACTGATAAGACTGGCATCTCTGTAGTTCACTTGGCTGATATTAGATAATGGTCTAAGGTTTTACCACTCTCAATGACCTTGCAGTCAAAGTCATGGGGTTGGAAATTAGAGGGTGTTTTTGGTTGAAGTACTTTCACCACTGTTCGGCAATGGGCTTCATGTTACATATTACCAGCCCTCAGTGACCCAGAGGTCAACACCATGGAAAGATGGATTCAGTTGATAATTACAATAGGCATATTTTTAGATGACCATGACCTACATTTCATCACTCCTATCTCCAGCATTATACAATGGATGTGCATCATACTATTACTCGGACAGACTCGTAACCAGAATAGGGTGGCGGCAAATAATGAGACAGCATGTTTTAAGTAGTGTATAAACAGCATGCCTACAACCAGCATGCACTTTCCTAAAGATGGATGGCAATATATTCAGAGGAAGCAACTCTACCAATCCTCTTTTCAATGGAGTTCAACTCATAAAGGAAAAAAAATTGCTCCCATCGGAGTGAATTCTTCCATTTAAGAGTAGACTCCACTTTGGAAAGGCTTTGTCATCCAAGGAAGCAAACAAGAAAAAAAGTTGTTTCCCTTTGTAAAAAGGACAAAAAGGACAGTAAAATATAGACTCATCCCCTTTTAAGAGCCTTACATTGTTTGTAGGCAATAACTCTTTAACTTACAGATCTTAAAAATGAACTGCTTATTTCATGATGATCCAGAGCTCTAGAAAAGAGGGAGTATTTGATGATAATTAGGGATAATTTTGGTTAATTCTGCATAAAAACATGTTGTGACCCCTCATCTGAACCGTCTCGATGAGGCGATTCAGATGAGGGGTCACAACATATGGTTTGATTGAGAGATAAGAAAAATTATCCTTAATTATCATCAAACACTCTCTCTTATCTAGAGCCCTGATGATCAGACTGCATGTTTTCTTGTACAATAATTTAATGTCCAAGTGCCTTTGTACATGTATAGTATGTGAATCAAAGTTTTGTTGTGTTCATTTGAGCTGCGACTCAAGAAAACCAACAAAGTGGTTGTGCGCCCATCGCAGACTCAGATCAGCCTGGGAAACCGCTCAGTCCGATCAGACTCTTCACTAAGGGCTCAAAGGGTAACTAAGGGTCTAAGCTACCTCCATGCGGACAGCGAAGACTCTGATCAGACTGGGCGGATGCCCAGGCTGATCTGAGTCGGCGCTGGGTGCACATCCACATTGTTGGCTTTCTTGTGTCGCGGCTCAAATTTTGTTTTCTGTTTCCCATTTGCAGTGGGCTGACACAAGATTTCCACTATGCCCAGACCATGGTAAACCTTGTACCATCAGAACAGTGATGAAAGTGGGGCCTAACAATGGGAGAAAATTCTTCACTTGTAAAATGCCCAAGAATAAACAGTGCAAGTTCTTTGAATGGGCCCTTGGATATGATTACTAGTGAATCATCAGTGCTATAGATAAGAACGGGTGACAGGGGTGATTTAGGCTAATTTTTCATATTTCTCTGTGAAACATACGTTGTGATCCCTCCTTACAAGGGTCTCGCTGAGTCATTTCTAATGAGTTGTCACAACATACGTTTTTGTTTAGAAATAAGAAAAAACATCACAAAATTATCGTTTTAATATACAAGACCGGTTTGAAGAAAAATTATAAAATATTTTGGTGGGTATCATAGTTCCAGAAAAAAGGGGGTTTCGATATAAAGTTTACCTTATGAAATCATGTGGTGTGTTCAAAGGAGAGGCATGAGTGAATTAGTGAACTTGGGTTAAACTTCCCACCAGCAACTACGCCATAAGGAGACTGGACCTCGGTTTAAAGTCTCATCTGCAACAGCGGAGAGGCAGGAAATGGAATTTGTGACCCCTGGATTGGTAGTCTAGCATGTTACCAGAGCTCTAGATAAGAGGGAGTATTTGATGATGATTAGGGATAATTTTTGTTAATACTGTATAAAAAAACCTATGTTGTGACCCTTCATCGAAATCGTCGCGACGAGACGGTTCAGATGAGGGGTCACAACATAAGTTTTCAAGGAGAAATATAAAAAATTATCCCTCAATTATCATCAAATACCCCTCTTATCGAGAGCTCTGGGAAAGGCCACAAAATAAGTATTTGAAGCTTGTTAGCTCACCTGAGCCGAAGGCTCACAAGGTGAGCTTATAGTATAGGCTTGGTCCGTCGTCCATTCACACTTTTAAGCATTAATATCTGCTAAAGTAGGTGGCCAATCTTGATCAAATATTATATGTAGCTTTGTTGGGGTGGGGGATTGATTGCTTATAGTTTTGGGACAGATTGGTTTAAAACTGGTTACTATGGCAACAAATAGATCCCATAGACTTATAATTGGGAAAATGTTGTCCAGGCGATAGCACCTTCAGTTTTGATCGCAACTTCTTCAAACTTGCAGGTATCTAGGACAGCCGTAAAATATCAAACCAGTTCGAATTTGGCCAGATGAAATGATTCTTTTCAGAGTAACTTGCCCTTGAGCGATAAAATATTTTCCCATAGACTTATAATGGTGAAAATGTTGTGCGGGCACTAGCTTCTTCATTTTTGATCGCATCTTCTTACAACTCGCTGGTATCTAGAACAGCCATAAAAATATCGAACCAGTTTGAATTTGGGCCAGGTTGGATGATTCTTTTCAGAGTTACTTCCCATAGACTTATAATGGGGAAAATGTTGTCCGTGCCCTAGCTTCTTCATTGTTGATTGCAACTTCTTGTAACTTGCAGGTATACAGGGTGGCCAAAACATCTCGGACCAGTTCAAATTTGGGCCAGGTTGGATGATTCTTTTCAGAGTTACTTGCCCTTGAGGGATAAAATATTTTCCAATAGACTTATAATGGGGAAAATGTTGTCCAGGCCCTCTTTGATCGCAACTTCTTGTAACTTGTAGGTAGCCAAGACATCCATAAAATCTCAGACCAGTTCAAAGTTTGGACTGGCTGAATAACTCTTTTCAGAGTTACTTGCCCTTGAATGCAAAAATTCTAAGAAAAACCTTATGTACACTCTAGAGAGCACAGTTTTGATCTAATCTTCACGAAACTTAGTCAGAATTTATATCTCTATGACATATAGGAAAAGTTTGAAACTGGGTCATGTCAGGTCAAAAATAAGGTCACTAGGTCAAATCAAAAACATTGTGGCCCTCTAGAGGGAACACTTTTGATCCAGTCCTCATGAAACTTTGTCAGAATGTTTATCTCTATGAAATCTAGAAGGAGATAGATATTGGGTCATGTCAGGTCAGAAACTAGGTCAAATTTTAGAAAAACATTGTGTACCCTCTAGAGGGCACACTTTTGATCTTATCTTCATGGAACTTTGTCAGAACATTTATCTCTATGAAACCTAGGGCAAGTGTGAAGGTAGGTCATGTCAGGTCAAAAACTAATTTACCCGGTAAAATCTAAGAAAAATCTTGAGTGCACTCTAGAGGGCACAGTTTTGATCCAATATTCATGAAACTTTGTCACAATGTTTATCACTATGAAAATAAGTAAAAATTGGATACTGGGTCATGTTGGGTCAGAAAGTAGGTCAAATTTTAGAAAAACCTTGTGTACACTCTAGAAGGCACAGGTTTGATCCAATCTTCATAAAAGTTTGTCAGAATGTTTATCTCTATGACATCTAGAATAATGTCCAAACTGGGTCATGCTTGGCACTAGGTCAGATCTTAGAAAAACCTTGTGTACACCCTAGAGGGCACAGTTTTGATCCAATCTTCATGAAACTTTGTCAGAACGTTTATCTCTATATAATTTAGGAGGAGATGAATACTGGGTCATGTCAGTTCAGAAACTAGGTCACTAGGATAAATTTTTGCAAAACCTTGTGTACACTCTAGAGGACTCAGTTTTAATCCAATCTTCATGAAACTTTGTCAGAATGTTTATCTCTGTGAAATGTAGGACGAGATGGAAACTGGGTCATGTCGACTCTCAAAGTAGGTCAGTAGGTCAAATCTTAGAAAAACCTTGTGTACACTCGAGAGAGCAAAGTGAAGTGACAAAATGTGTTTGTTGACAGTAAGATCTCAGGTGACCTACACGACCATTGGTCCTCTTGTTAGAAAGTTGAATGATCTATTTCCTGGTCCAATCTCCTATCTACCTCAGATTTTCTATTAAATGTACTATACGTGTTGTGTTATAAGTGATGGCTTTGCCCCTTCAAAACAACCCCAAAAGTCTAAATAAATTCATCTTACAACCCTCCAAAACAACCTCAAAAATCTAGATTTGTATTGTAAGATGGATCTAAGTTTTTGGGATTGTTTTGAAAGGTAAAACTCATCTTAAAGCACAATTAAATGAGACAGATTTAGGTATTTGGGGCTATTGTAGATGATATAAACCAGTTTTGCAGCTAAAGTATTATGTTGCTGGTGCACTGATTTTAGATATTTTGGGTCCAGGGCCCTAGATAAGAGGGAGTATTGGATGATAATTTATAGGGATAATTGTTGTTAGTTCTGCATAAAACCATATGTTGTGACCCCTCATCTGAACCGTCTCATCGAGACAGTTCAGATGAGGGGTCACAACATATGGTTTCAATGAATAATAAAGAAAATTATCCCTCAATTATCATCAAATACCCCTCTTATCTAGAGCTCTGCTGGGTGCACTGATTTTAGATATTTGGGGTTATTCTAGAGTGGGACAAACCTGTCTTATAGCTAAGGTATTTTTTCTTTGGTGCAATCTACTGACTACCTCACAATTTTAATTGCATGCGTATACCATATTGTTTACTTTTTATACGCCCGTTTTGAAAAAACGGACGTATTATGTCGTGGCGTTGTCCGTCCGTCCGTCCATCTGTCTGTCCGTCCGTCCGTGCGTCCGTAAACATTCTTGTGCGCACCATAACTCAGTAACCATTTGGGATATCTTCATGAAATTTGGTAGGCATATGTATTAGGTTGGGGGAACGTGTCCCGTACAAGAATGGTTGCTCCCCCTTCCTTAGTTTCCAAGTTATGCCCCTTTGATTGATTTTTTCCCTGCAAGTCTTGTGCGCGCCATAACTAGATAACCATTTGGGATATCTTCATGAAACTTCATAGAAATGTGTATGGAGTCCCAACGGTGTGTCGCGATCAAAAATGGCTGCTCTACCTTTCTTTGTCTTAGAGTTAATCCAGTTAATCCCTTTCATTAATCTTATATTGGCTATTTTGTGTATATTACAATATATTTTCAGGGGAGGATAGTAGAACAAAAAATGGTTCATCTAGTATAATTAGGTTATCTCCCTTGTTCAACTAAACAACAGTATTTGATGTGTTTAATATCTAAATAATGTTGCAGTCATTATACCTCCGTTTTGAAAAAGTGGGGGGTATCCAATATACATCTGTCTGTCTGTCCTTCCGTCTGTCCATCTGTCCTTCCGTCCCCTTTTAATCAAATTTTTCATCAAAGATGTCTTCACAACCATACAAGCTAGACTGGTCATATTTGGCATAAAGGTTGATGAGGACATGTTGTACTGTGGGATTGAGAACCAGCCTTCTCCTGCTTATTCTTCCCTGTATTTGTCCAATTTTCTTTCTTTCCATACTTTGAATAATGAAATTTTACGTCAAAGATTTCTCTACAACCATGCAAGCTAGAGTAGTCATATTTGGTATGCAGGTTGATGACATGTTGTAACGTTGGATTGAGAACAGCCTTCTCCTGCTTATTCTTCCCTGTATTTGTCCAATATTCTTTCTTTCCATACTTTGAATAATAAATTTTTTCGTCAAAGATTTCTCCACAACCTTGCAAGCTAGAGTAGCATATTTGGTATGCAGGTTAATGATTACTTACTGTATCGTGGGATTGAGAACCAGCCTTCTCCTCTTTTTCTTTCCTGTATTTGTCCATTTTTCTTTCTCTCTTTCCTTTGAATAATGTAATTTTTTGTAACAGATTTCACAGCAACCTTTCATATTTGGTATACTCATGGTAACAATGATTTCTCTCTCTCTCTCTCTATGCTTTTTGTTACGAAAATAACACCATTTGATGTAAGCAGTTAAGCGGGGGTATAGTCGGATTCGCCAACAGTTCTACATAATTATAGAGTGGTTTCCTCTGTTTGTCTGCCTGTGTATCCTTTTGTAAACAATTTTGTTCATTCTGTAACTCCTTTAGGACATTGAAACGGGCGTATTATGCGCCGCTTGCGAAGCCCTTGTTTGCTTTTGAATAAAATTTTGTCTGACAGCTCCAGATAGGTTTGGAGTGGGGAAGGTACATGAATGGCTTATGGGTATTTCTGAGAAAACTGAGATCATGTTTTATTCTCCATGAAATAAGCTGTGTCATGACAAACCATCAAAGTGGCTTGTGCATCCAGCAAAGACTCAGATGAGCCTGGGCATCTGCCCAGTCTGATCAGTCTTTGCTGTCCGCATGGAGCTAGCCTAGACCATTTGCAACCCTTTAGTTTAAGGGTACAGTGAAGACTGATCAGACTGCGCAGCTGTCTAGGCTGATCTGAGTCTTCCGTGGGCACACATGCCACTTTGTTAGTTTGGTTTGTCGCAGCCTAAATGTATTGTGTTCCTCAGAAATCTCTTGGTATCATTTTAACTGCTTTGGTGAGATTGTTCTAATGAGGGCGTAAAAAGTAATGTTATTGAAACATTAGAAAAATTATCCAAGAATTCATAAAAACACCTTGTCTAGATCTGACATTGTCTAGATCTGTTTTAAAGAAGGCAAGGAATGCTGCCAACAAGGGTATAAAGGTACCATATTTCTTCACACGTATTTTTTACCCCTCTTAAACAATTCCAAAGATCTAGATCCATCTTAACAATCACAAAAAAATCTAGATCAGTCCTGAAAGATGGATCCAGATCTTCAGAATTGTTTTGGAAGAGAAAAACGCATTTAAAGTTACAAAAGACTGCCTAAATACAATAGTTGCAGTAATTTTGGAAGGATAAGCTCAGATCTTATAACCATATAGATAGGGTACATTTCGCACAGTTAACCCATTGCATTCTGGGTATTTTTTGTCGTCTGCTGAAATTGTCGTCTGCATCAACAATCAGGTTATTTTGACAATATTGGTCTAACTAACTCTTGTAGAAATGATGTCTAGGCAGCAAACAGTTTGGATCTCAGATCAGGCCCCACGTTTGTGGGGCCTGATCTGGATCCAATCTGTTTGCCCAGATACCCCTAAAGAGGTATCCTGAATGGAATGGGTTAAGCATGCAATAAAATATACAACTGTTGAATATACAATTTTATTTTTATTTTGTTTTCCTTTGTATTTAAGCTATTCATAAATCCTTTCACTGTGCCCCAACACAGAAGGACCATTTATCCATAGGCAATTCTTGTGGCCGAAATTCCTTGAATTTCAACTGTTCTTGAAATATTTCACCATCTGAAATTAACCATATTGATCATTAAACAACTTTTATCTTAGCCAGAATTACAGCCAATGGAGCAAATGCTCTCGCTATTGGAATACCGCACATTGAATCCAGTTGTGTTGGCCGAGTGTTGGAGCCCCAGTAGCTCAGGGTGTTAAGTACTGGCCTGCAGATCTAGTGGACCTGGGTATGAATCAGGCTGGAGGCAGAGTCCTTTCCAATAGTAAACGGTATTTCATTGTACACAGCCCTTCATTATCACCCACACATGGTTCATACTGCTGAAATACTGCTAAAAAGGATATACCGTAACGTGTGTATATATTGGGACACCTAAAAATAATGAATTTTCCATTTGGGACAAATGGAAAATTTATTATTTCAGGTGTCCAAATGCTTAAGCACATCAGGGGTAACTAAATTTGCAATTCATCTGTCCATCCATCCATGTTGGCTGAGCGTTAAGGTGAATGGATGCACCGCCTTGTTTTTCTGCCAATATTACAAAGGAAGACAACTTTGTGACTTTGTTTCCTTCCATAGAGGTCAATTTGGTATAGTTTATAATTTGCTCTTAGGGTAGCAACTCTTTCATTTAAGTGCACTAAACTAGATTCCCCACTCAGTTCTTTCTTACGAAAGTCTCTGTATGGCCTATGTGTTGATGGGATGTGAAACTCGAGTAAACTCGCTCACTTTTCTTTAAGAGTTGACTCCAGTTGAAAAGGGAAGCAAAAATGAAAATGGAGGAGTTCCATCCACTAAAAGCAAATGCAGTTTCAAGCCTTTTTATCCCCCAACCAAAATTTTCGGGGGATATAGTGATGAGCCTGGCGTCTGTCGGTCATTCCGTCCATAAACATTTTCTTGTGCGCTCCATATTTTGAATACCCTTTGGAATATTTTCATGATACTTCACAGTTATGTAGAACAGTTCATGACAACGTGTTGTGTACAAGAATAGTAACTCTTGCTTTTGTACTTCTTGAGTTATCCCCCCTTTGGTGAATTTTTGGCAGATTCGAGTCTGCTCTGTAACTTGAACACCTTTTGAAATATGTTCATGATACTTCACAGATATGTAGAGCAGGTCATGACAATGTGTAGGGAACAAGAATGACAACTCTTGCTTTCTTACTTTTTATCCCCCGACCGAAAGGTTCAGGGGATATAGCTATGAACCTGGCGTCCACCCGTTCATAAACATTTTCTTGTCTGCTATATATCTTGAATATCCTTTGGAATATTTTCATGATACTTTACAGTTAAGTAGAACAGATAATGACGATGTGTCCGGTACAAGATTGGTAACTCTTGCTATTGTACTTTTTGAGTTATCTCCCCTTTGGTGATTTTCTAGTAGATTCGTGTCCACACTGTATCTTAAATACCCTTTAAAATATTTTTATGATACTTTACGCATATGTAGAACAGATCATGGGAATGTGTCACAAACAAGAATGACAACTCTTGCTTTCTTATTTTTTATCCCTCAACCGAAAGATTCGGGGGATATAGCGATGAGCCTGGCGTCCGTCTGTCATGTTCCTAACTCTCTGTGACCCCTCTGTAGCCCCCTTCCCCCCAAACAATTTTTTTCCCAGATTTGGATTCCTTGTCCAAATTCACTTTAATACTAGAGAGCTCAAAATCAGATTTGTAGGGCTTGTACTAAGAAGTTATTCACACATTTTGAAATGTTGAGTGTATTGAGTGTAGCATATGCTACACATTGTGTACATGGTGGCTGTTTGAGATTTTATTGATGTTTTTAGTGGTCTGGCATACTGTATTGGTCTGATACATAATCTTGCATGTGTTAAACAGATAATGTCAATCAGAAGCATAAAAGAATGACAACATATTACTTGTATATGTTTTGAAGTGCACCCTGTTTACCAAAGGGCAAGGGGCCTTCTGTCTATGGATTTGCCATCTCCTGTGATGGCTATTTTCGAGTTATACCCCCTTGATGGTTTTGGGTGTGATTTCTTGTCCACTTTGTAACTTGAATACCTTTTGGAATATTATCATGATGCTTCACAGATATGTAGAACAGGTCATGCAAGAATGGCAACTCTTGCTTTCTTACTTTTTAAGTTACTTCCCCTTGATGGATTTAGGTGTGATTTCGTGTCGGCTCCATAGCTTGAATACCTTTTGAAATATGTTCATGATACTTCACAGATATGCAGAAGAGGTCATGAAAATTTATCTCGTACATGAATGAGAACTCGCATTCATATTAAACATGTTATTCCCCTTTGGAAGCAAAAGTATGTGCACTTAGTACTGGTTAACCGCTTAGGAGGTCAAAGCCTGTCCAGGATAAGTGTGGTTAGCTTAACTGTCCCGACATGACCATAGATGTTTACCGTGGATGTTTAGCAACAAATCAATCAAATCCCTTTGGAAGTTTGAGCTGCAGTTTTTATACGCCCGTTTTGAAAAAACGGACGTATTATGGCATGGCGCTGTCCGTCCGTCCGTCCGTCCGTCCATCTGTCTGTCTGTCCGTCAACATTCTTGTGCGCACCATATCTCAGAAACCGTTTGAGATACCTTCATGAAATTTTGAAGGCATATATATATTAGGATGGGGCAAAGTGTCGCGTATAGTAATGGTTGCTCCCCCTTACTTAGTTTCAAAGTTATGCCCCTTTGATTATTAGCTCACCTGAGCCGAAGGCTCAGAGGTGAGCTTATAGGATGGGAGTCGAGCCGTCATCCGTCCGTGCGTGGGTGGGTGCATGGGTGCGTGCGTGCGTGCGTCAACACTTTCAAACATAAATATCTCAGAAACCAGTGGGCTGATTGCAATCAAATTTTATCTGAAGCATCATTTGGGTGGGGGAAAGGCTGCTTCAGGTTTTGGTGCAGATCAGCTCAGAACTCTGGTTTCCATGGCAACAGATAGCCCCCATAGGGTTATAATGGGGAAAAAGGCGTCATCACCTTTTCTCGACTGTTTTTGATTAGATCCTTATCATACTTGCAGGTAATGGTGACATACATAAGAGCTTGGATGAGTTCGAAATTTGGCCGGATTCGAGCACAGACTACGGAGTTAGCTGCCCTTGAGCGTTTGAAAAAAATCCCATAGGGTTATAATGGGGAAAATGGCGTCATCACGTTTTCTCAACTGTTTTTGCTTAGATCATTATCATACTTGCAGGTAATGATGACATACATAAGAGCTTGGATGAGTTCGAAATTTGGCCGGATTCGAGCACAGACTACGGAGTTAGCTGCCCTTGAGCGTTTGAAAAAAATCCCATAGTGTTATAATGGAGAAAACAGCGTCATCACATATTTTGAGAAAAACTCTGTCATCGCTCTATTGCCTACATTTCTCAACGGATTTTGAAATAACTTCACACAAATGTAGGGCATGACAATATCTCGAGCAAGTTCGACTTTCAGGATGCTGCGCCCAAGGTCAAGGTCACTGTGGCTATTTTTAGAAAAACTTTGTCAGCACTCTAGCACCTACATTTCTCAGCAGAATTTAAAATAACTTCACACAAATTTAGGGCATGACAATATCTCGAGCAAGTTCGACTATCAGGATGCTGCGCCCAAGGTCAAGGTCACTGTGCCTATTTTTAGAAAAACTTGGTCATCACTCTAGCCCCTACATTTCTCAACGGATTTTAAATCAACTTCACACAAATGTAGGGCATGACAATATCTCAAACAAGTTTGACTTCCAGGGTGCTGCGCCCAAGGTCAAGGTCACTGTGGCTATTTTTAGAAAAACTTTGTCAGCGCTCTAGCACCTACATTTCTCAATGGATTTTAAAATAAATTCACACAAATGTAGGGCATGACAATATCTCGAGCAAGTCCGCGACTTTCAGGGTGCTGCGCCCAAGGTCAAGGTCACTGTGGCTATTTTTAGAAAAACTTTGTCATTGCCCTAGCACCTTCATTTCTCCATGGATTTTGAAAGAACTTGACACAAATGTAGGGTATGACAACATCTCAAGCAAGTTAGACTTTCAGGATGCTGTGCCCAAGGTCAAGGTCACTGTGGCTATTTTTAGAAAAACATTGTCAGCGCTCTAGCACCTACATTTCTCAATGGATTTTAAAATAAATTCACACAAATATAGGGCTTGACAATATCTTGAGTAAGTTCGACTTTCAGGGTGCTGCGCCCAAGGTTTTTGATTAGATCCTTATCATACTTGCAGGTAATGATGAAATACATAAGAGCTTGGATGAGTTCGAAATTTGGGTGGATTTGAGCACAGACTACGGAGTTAGCTGCCCTTGAGCGTTTGAAAAAAATCCCATAGTCTTATAATGGAGAAAACAACGTCATCACATTTTCCTTTTTCATCGGATCCTCTTCATACTTGCAGGTAATGAGGATATGCATAAAAGCTTGGATTAGTTAGCATTTCGGCTAGATCCCACCACTGACTATGGAGTACCTGCCCTGAGCATCCAAAAAATCAGTGTTGCCACTTTTTCTTGGTTTCTACTGATCCGATCCTTTTCAAACTTGCAGGTAATGAGGAAATGCATAATATCTTAAACAAGTACAAATTTTGGCCAGATCAGGCCAACCACTACGAAGTTAGCTGCCCTTGACAGCTCTGTCTATTTTGCTCTTGATCGGATACTTTTTAAACTTGCATATATTAAATGAGGGCATACATAATGTTTTGGATGAGTTTAATTTTCAGCCTGATTGGACCACTGACTGTGGAGTTAGCTGCCCTTGAGCATCTTAAATATCCCTATAGGTTTACAATGTCTCTCAGGTGAGCAATTGTTGCCCTTTGGGCTACTTGTTTTTTACCCTACTAGTCTTGTGCGCACCATAACTCGATAACCGTTTGGGACATCTTGATGAAACTTCATAGCAATATGTATGAGGGTGTGATGATGTGTCACGTATAACAATGGTTACTCTCCCCTTCTTCATTTTGGAGTTGCATCCCTTTGATTAGATTTTTTGGGTATTTTTGTGTATTCTAATCTTGTGCATTCAATAACTAAGTAACCATTTGGTATATCTTAATGAAACTTTATAGGAATGTGCATGATCACAAGATGGTGTGTCACATATAAGAATGGTTGTTTCCCCTTACTTAATTTTGAAGTAACCTCCCTTTGATTAGTTTTTTAGGCTAACACATTCCCCCATAACTCCTTAACCCTTTGAAATATTTCAATGAAACTTTGTAGGAATGTGTATAATAATGGGGTAATGTATCATGCGCATGAACCACAACTCTGGCTTACTTCCTGAATTATCTGCCCATGCATCAATTTCCATTTTACTCTGTATCTCCTTAACCATTGGAAATATTTTAACAAAACTTTATGGTGATGTGTATATTGTCAAGGGAAAGTATTGCGACTAAGAATTTATGAATTATCTCCCTTGTTTGACTTTGGCGTTTCACAACTTATGGGCTGCTTCACCCTGGAACCTGATTTTTGGTTTACTAGAGTTGTTTCCCCTGTTTTGTCTGCCTGTCCATCCTTCTATAAACAATCTTGTTCATTCCATAACTCCTTCATGACACTGAAACGGGCGTATTATGCGCCGCTTGCGAAGCCCTTGTTTGTCTCTGCTCTAAATATATAACTCTGGCCTGCTCCACAATTGTAATACCCTTATACCTTTTAGAATATTGATGATCATGCCCCTTTACATCCTATTAGTGTTCCTCCTAACTCTGTGACTCTGAACCCCCCCTCCCCCACCCCCACCCCCCCTCCCCTCTACACACACACACGGTTTTCGGGGAAGTTTTTAAGATCTCAGTCTCCTTGATTTGAATTATATTTGGTGTAGTGATAGATTTGATTTGATTTGAATTATATTTGGTGTAGTGATAGATTTGAATTGATTTGAATTATGTTTGATGTAGTGATAGATATTGGTCAAAAATCCACCCCCCACCCACATGGTTTTCGGGGAAGTTTTTAAGATCTCAGTCTCTAAACCCTTTGATTTGGTTTGAATTATATTTGATGTAGTGATAGATATTGGTCCAAAATTTCATTCAGCACCATCCCCACCCCTGGGACCTATAGGTCAAGGTCACAGACTTGGAAATTTATGTTAAAGTTTTACATTAAAGTTTTTATATCTCATAGTTTCTAAACCCTTTGATCAATTTGAATTATATTTGGTATGATAATAGATATTGGTCCACAATTTTATTCAGCATCATCCTCACCCCTATGCATGATCTAGAAGTCAAGGTCATGGACTTAGAAATTTTTATGTTTAAGTTTTCGGCTTAGCCAAGATAAAGTGGACACTTGTGTTGCACACAGGTCAATTTTTAGAATTGTTTTAATCTTTAAACTTCCATAAAAATTTGTAAGCTCTGACATTTATGTGTAATATTCCAAAGCAATTTTTATGGTGTAGGCCCGATAGAAATGTTAGAGGCTGATATATTCTAGTACCTTTGTGGGGCTACGGACTATACATATTCGAGCATAACATACTGTTTTAAGATAGAAGACATTGTTTTCAGACAATCTTTACTGCTCATTAAGTAATGACAATCTGTCAACACCAAAATTTTGAGCCAAAGAATTAACTGCTTTTAGGAAAAAAATATTTTTATTAAGTTAGATTGCAAGTACCACTGAAAGCAGAAAATGAGTAAATTTTGCATTTAGCAGTATTGTTTAGACATTATCTGAATGTGTTTAAAAGTCCTCTCACTGGAAATATAGAGCTGTCTATGGTTGACATAGAAAGTATTGTTGTGATTACTACTTTCATATCTTTATGGCTCGAGTAGCAAATTTTGGTCACAGCGGGGCTACGGACTATACAAAAATAGGGAATGTCTAAAACTGCACTTGGAAGACATATTTTCACAGTAAACTCTAAAAATACAGTCTAAATTTACCATTTAGTGTTACTTTACAATGACATTTGCATTAGAATAAACAAATTCATGTTCTGTGAATAACTTTATTGTAAAACTAATAAGCACATAGCAAACTGTTGGTCACTTCCTGACATAGCTTCTTCAAAAGGGCTTTCAGACCTGAACTTCTAACTTAAATGTTTCACAATTTAATTGCAAATATTTCAGAAACAAAATTAAACAGTTGTTATGGTTGTATTATAGGAGTAAACAACATATTATCAACTTCTTATTGATACTGTCCAGGGGCTACGGACTATACAGACTATAAGCAATTTGTACCATCAGTCCATGGTAGTCCTTACCTCAAGCATATTCAACCAGTATATGTTTAGCCAAGTCTATAGAAATATACTGAAGTATAATTTGCAATCTGTTTGCAGTATACCATAATTTTTTAAAAGAAGCCATGAAGATGGTCTAGAGACTATACCACCAAGTTAACAATTTAACTCTGCTGACTGGGGCAATTATAATTGCCCACTGGGGTTTATATAAGAAAGGAAACAATTGATCAGAACTTTGCCAGTAACTGAAATCTTCAGTTGTGAGGCAGATATGAAATCAGTGTAACAGTTATACAAGAAGTTCATGATTCTGTCAAAACAACAAGCAGTCTCTTCACAAATGTCTGATAGTGCCTAATGTTTGTACAAAGTTCAAAGAAAGAAAAGTCTAATACAGTTTTAAAGTTAGGGAGCAGACACAAAGTTATTATAAGAAATATAAAATGAATAATTCTGTCAAAATCAGAATTAAGCTAAATGGTTCTTTTACTCTGCATATTGTCTAAAGGCACTTTATACTTTTACAAACTTCCATGACGAAATCCTAAACAGATTAAAGATATGGGGCAGACATAATATAATATCCTTTAGAACTTTGACCTCTGTGTAAAACGACCTTTGCCCGACTTTGTTAAAATGTGATGTTCTGCACATCATCTTAGTAAAATTTGGTCCAGGTTTAAGCAAATCTACACATCACCTTAGTAAGATGAACATTTGGTCCAAGTTTAAGCGAATCTTTTAAAGGGTTTAGGAGATATGGAGCAGACAGAGTCAATGGACAGAAGACAGACAGATGAGCACCACATTATAATTTGTCCTGCTACTGATGTTTTATATTTGTACAAAGTTTCAAATCAAAATCTTATACAGTGTTAATGTTACTATGGAGCAGACACTACAAGAAGTAACGAAGGGGCATAACTCTGTCAAAACTGAAAGTAGGGTTCTTTTTCTATGTGCATTGTCTTGCTAATTAAAGCTTTATATTTGTACAAACTATCATAAAGAAATCTTTTAAAAACACTTCATAAAATATGGAGTGGACATGATGCTTAATATGAAATTATATGCATTGTACCAAAAATACAAAGGGGAACAATTCCATCAAAACTGAGAAAGTATGGTAATGGTTCTTTTTCTCTGCACATCATCTGATAGTGCTTTATATTTGTACAATTTTTCATGAAGAAATCTTGAACGTTTAACAGATATGGAGCGGTAACAAAATGTTACTGTTTGAACTTCAGTCTCTGGTAGACCTTAAACTTTGTCAGATGTTGTCAAAATAAGTTCTGCAATCTACATATTGTCTCAATAAGGCATACATTTTACTCAAATTTAAAGAAAAAAAAAAGACAGTTGGGCACACAGACAGACAGACATGGACAATGCCACAACATAATGCAACTCATCTCATGACAGGCAAAATAGTGATAATTGTTAAACAAATTTCAGCTTGAAACAAGGAAAACCTTAATTACTCTCAGAACTACTGTATGTAACTGTACCACTTTCCTTGGAAACACACACAACTGTTAAATATGGTTCGGATATTTTCAAATTACCTGGCCATTTTTCAATCACTGTAAATTGCACAACATTGTAATAGGGAGACACATTTTAAACCAGGTCCATGAACAAGTACTATTTGTACTACTGTAATTTAGTTGCTTGGTTGTTTAGGGTTTTAATGCCTCTTCCAGACAGGAATTCTGTCTATAACAGGCCATCTCCCTGTGATGTACTACTGTGACTTTCAGCAGAATATCAAGTGTTTATCTCTCTTTGTCTTCCAAATTTCTTTTTCTAGGGTCAAGTTTCATCGTTAACTACTAATTTCTTAACTTATCTGGAATGAGTAGTCACATATCTGAATATAGAGAGACGTTCCAAAAAAATTGTATAGTCCGTAGCCCCTTTGTCAGCCTTTTATGTTTTGAGACAAGTCCGCAAGAAAGCATTATGAAACAGCCCAAAAGTTGTATTAAGTTAGTCTGACAGTATGAAACTTCATTTCAAAATGCAATTTAACACTATACTATTGCATTATGTGTATGTTGTACATAAATATATAATCTTACACCTACAGTTATTAGTTCATCCACATTTTATTTTCTTGGAATAAAGCAGATACTTCTTCATTTAAATGTCACAAAAGCTTTATCTGCTTGCCCTGCATAATCCTGAAAAAAATTACTAAAACCACAGCTCTAGTTTGCATATGACATCATCATAAGGTATGAATTTTGAGGGGGGCTACGGACTATACAGGGCTACGGACAAAATGTTATTGGCTGTAGAATTTTGTTGCCGGCAACCAGCCGCTAATCACTTTTTGTGTAGCTGTTTGTCATTGTCTGAAACTATAAAAAAGCTTATCATGTAGATAGCCAATGATTTGACTTTTATAGTACATGCTGAAATATGGGGCTACGGACTATACAAAATTAACATGATTTTGGCTAGGCTAGTAGAACTAGGTGGAGAGCATTTCATAAAAATATGTGTGGCATTCATGTGTGATTGCATTTATTTGGTAAACTACTGATGTTTTCTTAATTTATTTAGCGTTGAAAAGTATACTTTCTAAATGTGGAATAACCATAGGTGAAAAACTGGAAATACATAACAAGAGTATGCAGTTACAATTTTCCACATATCTTCGGCAGTTTTTATATGATTTTCGTTCCGTAAAAAGTAATGTTAATTAGAATGGTGTCTTCTTTAGAAGAACATAAATTTTACAATATCTGATCCAGTCCCTGTTTGGGTCATACATTTAAAAAATGCCTTCTTTTTCTTGCAACAGCATAACATGCAAAAAATGGTCATTTTTGGGCCTTTCAGATCAGATATTTCGTAAACTATTCAATGCAGATATACAAGATACAAGATACAAGATACAAGATACAAGCTCTTTATTACGAATTTTCGGCCCTCATAGGAGCACATATAGTGATATAGAATGAGCAACCAAACAAATCAAGGAAAGAATTCCAAATGACAGAATATGAGCAAAATAAAACCATATATCACAGGAAAGCTCATTTGAAGTTCTATTCATTTACACATACTTTAAGGAGATGAGATGAATGTGGTGCTCAGAATCATCGCATAACATGGGAAAACTTAAATTGTCCACATTATCTTGGCTAAGCCGTTTTACATTAAAGTTTTTAGGACCTTATATTTTCTAAAGCCTTTGCTCCATTAGAATTATATTTGGTATGATCATAGATGTTGGTCTTTATTCAGCACCATTCCCAACCACTCCCCCCCGGACATGACTTATAGGTCAAGGTCACAGACTTGGAAATTGTTATCCCCTGACCATAAGGTTCATGGGATTTAGCGATGAGCCTGGCATCTGTCTGTACATTCGTCCATAAACGTTTTCTTGTCCACCCTATATCTTGAATACCCTTTGGTATATTATCCCCCGCCAAAGGCAGAGGGATATAGTTTTCTCCATGTCCGTCCATCCTTCCGTCCGTCCGTCCAAGCCTGTCCAGAGCCATTACTAGGTAACCTTTGAACGGAATTTCATGAAACATATAATAAATTTATATCACTATAAGGCACCGATGCACGTGAAGTTTCGTCACACTGGCTTAAGTAATGCATGAGTTATTTCCCTTGAATTGCGTCCATTTTTCCATTCATCCGTCCGTCCGGAGCCATTACTAGGTAACCATTGAACGGAATTTCATGAAACTTATAAATGTATATCACTATAGGGCGCTGATGCATGTGAAGTTTCGTCACACTGGCTTCAGTTATACATGAGTTATTGCCCTTGAATTGCTTTCAAAATGAGCCATAACCAAGTAACCAATTATTAGAATTTCATGGAACGTATAATAAATGTATATCACTATAAGGCGCTGCAGTTTCGTCACACTGGCTTCAGTAGTGCCTGAGTTATTGCCCTTGAATTGCTTTCAAAATAATAAAATGAGCCATAACTAAGTAACCAATTATCAGAATTTCATGAAATTTAAAATAAATGTGTATCACTATTAAACAGTTGTGCACATAAAGTTTTGTCAGAATGACATCAGTAGCGCATGAGTTATTGCCCTTGTATCAATTTAAAGTCCACAAATTTAGCCATAACTAAGTAATCAATGAATGGAATTCTATGAAACCTGTACTGAATATGTCTTATAGTAACAGGGTGATGCATGTAAAGTTTTGTTAGACTTGCTTCAGTAATGCATGAGTAAATGCCCTTGAATTGCTTTAAAATAGACAAATTGAGTCATAACTTAATAACCAGTGAAGGGGATTTCACGAAACTTAAAACAGTTATGTATCATCATAACATAACGTTAACTTTAAGTTTTGTCATGATGGCATCAGTAATGCATGAGTTACTGTCCTTGATTTGATTTAAAATACACAAATAAGCCATAACTAAGTTGCAAACAAACAAAATTTCTTGAAACTTGATATAAATATATATCATCACAGCGAGATGATACTGAAGCAAGTTGTTTAGAGTGGCCTCACTTAAACATATGGGTTATTGCCCCTTGATTTAAAGTCCACACCTTCAGTCATAACTAAGTGACCAGTGAACAAAATTTTATCAAACTGAAAATAAGCCAAAAACAAATCAGCCATTTCGGCGGGGGATATAAATTCAATGAATTTGTTTTCATGATACTTCAGATATGTAGAACAGGTCATGACGCTGGGTCGCATACAAGAATGGTAACTCCTGCTATTGTACTTTTTGAGTTATCTCCCCTTTGGTGTTTTTTGGCAGATTCATGTCCGCTCTGTAACTTGAATACCCTTTGAAATATTTTTATGATACTTTACAGATATGTAGAACAGATCAAGACGATGTGTTGCAAAGAAGAATGACAACTCTTGCTTTAGTACTTTTTAGCTCACCTGAGCACGAAGTGCTCAAGGTGAGCTTTTGTGATCGATATTTGTCCGGCGTCCGGCCGTCCGGCGTCAACAATTTCTTCAAATGACATCTCCTCCTAGACCAGTAAGCCAATTTCAAAATAATTTCACACAAATGTTTCTGTAAAAGCCCTGAACCAAAATTGCTAAAACGGTTCCGCTCCGCTGAACAAAATGGCCGCCAGAGCTAAAAATAGAAAAACATTTAAACGACATCTCCTCTGAAGCCAATGGCTTGATTTGAAAAAAAATTCACAGAAATGTATGACTCATGGCCCTGAACCAAAATTGCTAAAACGGTTCCATTCCGCTGGATAAAATGGCCGCCAGAGCTAAAAATAGAAATCTAAAAATAGAAAAACCTTTAAACGACATCTCCTCTGAAGCCAATGGCTCGATTTCAAAATAATTTCACAGAAATGTTTGACTCATGGCCCTGAACCAAAATTGCTAAAACGGTTACACTCCGTTGAACAAAATGGCTGCCAGAGCTAAAAATAGAAATAAATCTTAGAATGACATAGAGGGCACAGTTTTGACCCAATCATCATGAAACTTTGTCAGAAAGTTTATCTTAATGAACTCTAGACAAAGATAGAAACTGGGTCATGTGGAATCAAAAACTAGGTCACTAGGTCAAATCTTAGAAAAACCTTGTGTACTCTCTAGAAGGCACAGTTATGATCCAATCTTCATGAAACTTTGTCTGAATGTTTATCCTTAAACAATCTAGGCCAAGATTGAAACTGGGTCATGTGGGATCAAAAACTAGGTCACTAGGTCAGATCTTAGAAAAACCTTGTGTACACTCTTGAGGGCACAGTTATTATCCAATCTTCATGAAACTTTGTCAGAGTGCTTATCTTTATGAAATATAGATCAAACTTGGAACTGGACAATGTCAGGTCAAAAACTAGGTCACTAGGTCAGAACTTAGAAAAAACATGTGAATGTTCTAGAGGGCACAGTTTTGTTCCAATCTTCATGAAACTTTGTCAAAATGTTTATCTCCAACAAATCTAGACCAAGGGTGCAACTGGGTCATGTTGGATCGAAAACAAGGTCGCTACGTTATGACGTCACGCATGGTATTGGGGTACATTCACAGACAGATTTGAAATGGGCCCCACGGAAGCAATGCTTTTTCGGATTTTATGCCATAAACTGTTTCAAAATCGTGAATTGGTATTTAATTTATTTTCGGATCAATAAAATTTGATTTTGAGACTATGTAAATCCTCATGCGGGCGCAAAACAGTTGGTTTTTGCGCTAAAATGCGCGTAACTCTGTAACAAAGTCGGCATGGTGGGCATACTCGAAGGAATGCTACACAGAAATTTCGATGTGAATTTTTGTGGAAATCTGCTTACGAAAAAGAGGAATTTTTTTGACTAACTCCATATTCATTTTATTGTTTATTATTCAACAACCGCCATCCTAGGAAGTTATTGATAAAAGTAAAATAGTGTAACTCACGCTAAAATTTACGTCAAAATTCCAGGGCTGGTTTCTTCGGAAAGTATTTATTGTTTCGGAATAGGCAAATTTTGATAATATTTGTATATGGTTCAAATGTACTTATGCATCACTTATGAGCTATATAAGAATAATTACTTTTTCTCTACGGATACGGAAAGAAATTAAAAAATCCGCGGTCTTAATTTTCGTAACAAATTTCAAATTTGACACCAAACTCTTACACCTATCTATGTTATTCAGCTGATTTGGACAAAACACTTTCAGCAATCTGTGCAAAAAGCACATTTCCAAAATGTACATTGTCTGTTTGTATTACCTGCTAAATTGGGTTTAAATGTTCTTGAACATTAAAATTGTTATGCGCATTTACATCGGTCTTATATTTTGTAACGCAGCGTCAAAAAAAAGAAATTCAAACGTTACATGCATATGAAACCTTATAGTTATAAGCAGCTGTCTCGCAATTTTCAGGTCTGCGTCATTTTAGCAAAACACGCCTTAAAGGTCAGCTCTGTGAAGCAAATAACTGTATTAAAAGGCAAAAATTTCATTTCCAAAAGTACCATTTTCTTAACAAATTGACCTGTATTAAGTTAGCACTTGTCTCAAGCAAGCGGTTTTTGCACCTCCCTTGGGTGCTTGCTTAAGGCAGGTTTGACTATACAGCAATACCTTCTCTTGCCATCGGAGAAAAATTTTCTCAAAGTTTGAAGCCCATAAATATATAAAAAATTATGTTTATGATATTTCACCAGCATTAAAAGTATTTCCCGTGGCAAGATGACTATGAGAAAAAAAGAAACGGGAAAAGGTGACGCAAGAAATATAATTCGTTCTACACGGAAACAGAGGACAGTATGGTATAACGAAATAAATTATTGTGAAACAGCTAAAAGCAGCGGTGCAGGAATATAGTCTGGTTTATATTTGCAGCTTCCGATAAAATTTGTACAACAAACTCAATTCATATCGTGTTAAAAAATGCAAATAGTTCCGTCCTATACTGAAAAAGCAAATGAATAAGCATAAGTGTAAATAAATTCTCACTGATGTCGTCCTTACAACATGTTTAAAGGATCGGACCGGGTTTCTTTTGTTTCCGTGGTGTGCTTGGTTTTGTTTCACAACTTTCGGTATAAGACAGTCGAACCTTGCGGTTAACATTCTCATAAGGCGGAAAAAGTAGCCGCTTGACAGTTTGACATTACATTTTGTTACCCAATACCGTGCGCGACATCTAAACCTTAGAAAAAACATTCTGTATACTCTAGAGGGCACAGTTTTGGTTCAATATTCATGAAACCTTGTCAGAATGATTATCTTAATGAAATCTAGGCCAAATTGATAACTGGGTATTGTCCGTTCAAGAACTACCGGTAGGTCACCAGGTCAGATCATAGAAAAACCTTGTGTACACAATAATGGCTTTATTTTGCAGTGAATCTTCATGAAACCTTGTCAGAATGTGTATCTTCATGAAATGTAGGCCAAGGTTGGAACTGAATAATGTCTGATCAAAAATATGTTGCCATGTCAGATCTTAGAAAAACATTGTGTACACTCTAGAGGGCACAGTTTTGATCCAATCTAAATGAAACTGTCAGAATATAGATTAGAAAGTGCAAAACTGCTCCAATTGAACCACCATCAAATAGATGATCTTCCATGTTATTTCATCATAACTCAGGTGAGCGATTTAGGTCCATCATGGACCTCTTGTTAGTTATTTCCCCTTGATGGTTTTAGGTGTGATTTTGTGTCCACTCTGTAACTTGAATACCCATTTGAAATATTTTCATGTTACTTCACAGATATGTGTTTAGAACAGGTCATGACGATGTGTCGGGAACAAGAATGACTGCTCTTGCTTTCTTACTTTTTGAGTCATTTCCCCTTGATGGTTTTAGGTATGATTTTGTGTCCGCTCTACAACCTTTTGATACATGAATGACAACTCTGTCAACTCTGTCATTCATACTGTCAGAGTTATTTCCCTTTGGAAGTTTGAGCTGCAGTTAGCTGTCTCTGCTTTATATCTGTATAACCCTGGCTTGCTCCAGTTTTAATACCCTTATAACTTTTAGAATATTAATGATCATGCCATGATGTGTCTTATCATGTTCCTAACTCTCTGTGATCCCTTCGTACCCCCAGCGCCAGTTCAGGCGAGCTATGCTGTCTGGTGACAGCTCTTGTTACACAAAAAGTCACTCCTTCACGAGGATACCCATTCCCCTATTGCACGCCTTCGGGAGCATCCATCGGTTCCACCGATTTTCTTGTTATTCCTGATTGTAGCCCTAACATTTTGTGATAATGACCCTATTTATACCCCCGGCATACGAAGTATGTCGAGGGGTATATAGTTTTCGTCTTTCCGTCCGTCTGTCCGTTAGTCCGTCCGTACGTAAGTTAACATTTGCGTTAAAGTTTTGTGTTAAGTTTTTTATTTTGCTTCTGTTAACCAGAACTTGTTCATACATGCTTATTATTTTAGTAGAAGATGGAAACTGATTAATTTGCATCAGCTAGATGCTGCTGCTGGCCTAAGGTCAAGGTCACAGACTTTGAAATTTGTACAATAGCTGCGTTAAAGTTTTGCGTTAAGTTTTTGCTTTTTCTCGTTTTTTCTGAAAGACTTAATTGTAACTTGTTCATATGTGCTCAGTGTTAGTACAGGATAAATAGATATTAGTTTTCATCATCTGGATGCTGCTGCTGACATAAGGTCAAGGTCACAGACTTAGAAATTTGTATACCATTTGTGTTAAAGTTTTGTGTTCAGTTATATTTTATGCTTATATTTTGAATATACTTGAATAAAACCTTTTACAATGCTACTAGGTTTACTTCTAGGTTGAAACGGATCAGTTGACATCATCCAGATGCTGCTGCTGCTGACTTATGGTCAAGGCCACAGACTTTGAAATTTGTATACTCTTTGCATTAAAGTTTTATTTTACAATGGAAACTTTTATTATGCTCCTAGAATGACTTCTAGGTTGAAACTGATTGTCAAGATGCTGCTGCTGACTTAAGGTGAAGGCCACAGAGATGATTTGTGTTAAATACGAGGGGCGTTCGAAAAGATTTGCAAATGGCCTCATGACTTTGTTTAGGGACAAGCTGGGTACAACTGCTTTGTATTTACTAAAAGCACTGCATTTTGGCTTTAAGATGATATCAAACACTATACAAAGACACTTTTCCTTATTGAGTTACAACTCATTTTAATAGGTCCCAGTCATACCACTGGGCTAATTTTATATATAAAATCTTTTCAGGGTTACGCATTAAGTCGAATATCCTTGTAAATACAACATTATTTTTTGTCATTTCTTGTCCATCGTTTTCTACAATATCCATACAGAAGTTAGAAGCGTTGCAACTTTTATCGATTTATTCCTTGCAAAGCAATGCGCTGTTCTAATAACGTTACTGAAATTTACGTCAACGTCATTTTGGAAAGCTTGCAAACGCTTCGTTTTTGGTATTAATTTGAATTTATTGACAGGTTTTCATTGACCCATGTAAATGCTCTTGCTGACACGATTTTGAATGCTAATACACTTGTTTTATTACAAAATCATCAAATTTTGGTTGAAATGGTGAAATTTCCACAACATAAAGTACGGATAATCCGTATTTCCGGGCCAGTAGGGAACCTATATTAAAAATAATTTACGCGATATTTACAGGACAGCATTGTCTGGGCATTGTCTTTAATGAACAAAGATAAAGAAAAATCAAAGACTGCTGATATATAAATTACGGCCTACTTAAGTAAAATTTTGCAGTGTCTTTAGGGTATACCTCTTTCAAAGAAGATAAAAATGCGTCCTTATTAAAAAAAAATGCACCGATTTTTCAGTCTTCTCAACGCATATCATAATTTTATGTGTTTCTGCAATCAGAAGTTCTGTCTGTTTGGTAGTTACCGAGAAATTACGTCATTTGCAAAACTTTTCGAACACCCCTCGTATTTGTGTTAAATTTCTATGTTTTTTTCTGCTTATGCAAATTTTAAATTGAACCTTCTGGCTTTTGTCTATGGGCCTTTCACTGGATTTGTTATAAATTGTCCGCCTGTCTGTTTGTTTGTTAACATTTGCTTTAAAGCTTTGTATTTAATGTGCTTTTATTAGGGGTTGGCGCTGGCCGGGGGTATACGTGAGCCCCTGCTCACTTGCTCTAGTTTTTTCTGTTTTGCTAAAAAAGCTTTTTTTTGCCAAGTAGTGCTTGAATGCCTGTATTATATAGCAGAAAATTGAGCATGGTTCAAAATATGCAATTGACTAAGAGGGATATGCCTATTGGAGGTATGTTTCTGATATCTTCAATCCCTCAGATACAGACACTAATATAGAAGACTGTATCCAAAATGATCGGCTGAAAAAGTTTTGGTCCTTTATGAAAAACTTAAGGATTCCACGGGTGTGGCCTGTTTAAGGGAAAATGGCATGTTGAAAACTGCTAATAAGGACAAAGCAGACATATTTAACAGACAGTTCGAGTCTGTATACACCCGGGAACAAGTAGGTGACCCCCCATCGAAAGGACCAACCCCCTACCCAGATATTGAAGACTTATACATTGACCCTAATGGGGTCAAAAAACTATTAGACCGTCTTAACCCCCATAAATCCTCAGGTCCAGACGACCTAAGTGCACATGTGTTAAAAGAATGCAGTGCTGAAATTGCCCCGGTCCTTGCCTGCATTTTCAACCAGTCCTTGGCCAGATGACTGGCTGCAAGCTAATGTGGCTCCCATTTACAAAAAGGGAGAAAAATATGACCCTGCCAATTACAGGCCGGTCTCCTTGACTTGTATTTGCTGTAAGTCTCTTGAGCACATTCTCGTGAGCAAAATCATGCAACATCTATCCGACCATAAGATTTTAGTTGAGTCTCAGCATGGCTTCAGAAGTGGTAGGTCATGCGAGACTCAACTGGTCCAGTTCATTCACGATTTGCAGGCAAACCTAGACAGAGCCAATAATAAAGGTCACAAACAAACAGACCTCATTATTATGGACTTTGCCAAGGCTTTTGATAAGGTCCCCCATAGACGATTGATTTATAAACTGGAGTATTATGGTATCCGAAATGATATCCTCCGGTGGATCTCTGCCTGGCTATCTGGAAGGACACAAAAAGTTGTTCTGGATGGTGTCTGTTCAGACCCTCTCCCCGTGTTGTCTGGTGTCCCCCAAGGCTCTGTTTTAGGGCCCATCCTGTTCTTAATCTTTATTAATGACCTGCCAGACAACATAAGCTCCACAGTCCGCCTTTTTGCTGACGACTGTGTACTCTATAGAAATATTAGACGGTCCGAAGACCAACAGATACTCCAAGATGATTTAGATAAATTGGCACTTTGGGAAGAGGCATGGCTCATGAAATTTAATGTTGCCAAATGTCACTCTATGAGGGTGACTAGGCACCCCCCTCCAAAGCAAATAATCCATGGTTATACATTGCATAACCAAGTCCTAGAGAATGTATCGTCAGCCAAATATTTAGGAGTTGAAATTACGGATGACCTCGAGTGGGGTCAGCACATTAATGAAATTACCAGTAAGGCTACTAAGACCTTGGGTTTCCTTCGTAGAAACTTGACTTTTGCATCGAAGGAAATCAAGGCTGCTGCATATAAAACTCTGGTCCGGCCCAAATTAGAATATGCAGCGCCAGTTTGGATGCCCCATCACCAAGTTGATATTAACAGAATAGAAAAAGTACAGAGGACTGCTGCCCGTTGGACCTGTAGGCGCTGGCGCAATCAAAGCCATGTGGGAGAAATGTTAGAAGAACTCCAATGGCCAGACCTGCAGGAAAGACGACAGCAGGCTTCTCTGTCTCTATTCTACAAAATTCATAATAATCTTGCCATTGTAGATAAGAATAAGTACCTATCTGAGGTCGGTGAAGGGAGCAGGAGAACTAGGTCCCACCCATTCCAGTACCACCGTCCAAACGCTTACACGGACGGTTTCAAGAATTCTTTTTTCCCCAGGACAATTGCAACTTGGAATGGCCTTACAACCGAGCAAATAATCCATGGTTATACATTGCATAACCAAGTCCTAGAGAATGTATCGTCAGCCAAATATTTAGGAGTTGAAATTACGGATGACCTCGAGTGGGGTCAGCACATTAATGAAATTACCAGTAAGGCTACTAAGACCTTGGGTTTCCTTCGTAGAAACTTGACTTTTGCATCGAAGGAAATCAAGGCTGCTGCATATAAAACTCTGGTCCGGCCCAAATTAGAATATGCAGCGCCAGTTTGGATGCCCCATCACCAAGTTGATATTAACAGAATAGAAAAAGTACAGAGGACTGCTGCCCGTTGGACCTGTAGGCGCTGGCGCAATCAAAGCCATGTGGGAGAAATGTTAGAAGAACTCCAATGGCCAGACCTGCAGGAAAGACGACAGCAGGCTTCTCTGTCTCTATTCTACAAAATTCATAATAATCTTGCCATTGTAGATAAGAATAAGTACCTATCTGAGGTCGGTGAAGGGAGCAGGAGAACTAGGTCCCACCCATTCCAGTACCACCGTCCAAACGCTTACACGGACGGTTTTAAGAATTCTTTTTTCCCCAGGACAATTGCAACTTGGAATGGCCTTACAACCGAAGCTGTCTCTTCGGAGACAGTTGATGGGTTTAAGGCCAAAATTTAATATCCTAGGGTAGAGCAGGGGTTAGGCATGGAATGCCTGCCCCTGAGGACTTCTTGTAAATAGTTTTAATCTACTGGTGGCTTTGTCACAAATTCATTTTTTTTTTTTTTTGTGACAACTTATGCGCCACACCAGAAACCTGTCATCATGGTCAAAGTTGACCGAGGACAGTAACGATAGAAAGAAAGAAAGGATAATCTCCACATTCCATGGATTTGGGATGGCACTCGAAAGGGAAAAAACAAGCTCCCTAACATGCTTTTGGTAGCAACTTGTAGCCATTTAGACATGGGATGGATTTGGCTGAAATAGTATGGTGTATAGTGGAGAATATATTCTTCAGTTTACTCCTTGGCCTTGGTGGGAGCAAATTCTTTCCTGTTAGTATCATCCCAAATCAGTTACGGAGATTATCCATTTCTACACTCCATTCAACGTTTAAAACTATGCCCAGAGAATTATAGTATGATCTGACTGTGTAGTTGTAGTTGCGTGTGTATTTATGAATTATTTAAATTATTTATCGTTGCCATAGCAATTGCTTGGAAGACGTCTTCGAATTCAGTATTTCTATCCGCATGTGCTATAGTCCCGAAAACATTGCACCGGGATTGGGTGGGATCAAAATGGATTATTCACAAAGCCGTAGCTTGTCCAAGGTGCCTTGACATACTCCAACGCAGCATCTGCACCCATGTATGGTTGTTTTTACTTGCGATTTACATTCTTTTCATCCGTATTTCAGCCCAATAAGAACGCTAGGAGGAGGATGCAGTGGAATCGAGTTTTTGCCGTTTAAAATATTTCTGTCTTCAGCGAGATTTGAGCTCGGACCACTAGATCTGCAAGCCGGTGCTTGACCCATTGATCTACCGGTGCGGAGCCTAACCAGAGAACTAAGACGGAGATAATACTCCTCATGAGCCTGAATGCAGGAATCGTTGGGCCTCGGTAAACGCGGTTCCATAGCACACAGCCTTTCATCATCGCGCTAGCTGTCGTCCCGATATGACTGAAATACATGTGCATGTACTATTAAAAGAGATTTAAAGTCGCAAGTCAGCCTTTCATCCATCTAGAAATCCTCCTAAACGCAGGCTTTAGCTTTCTTTTGGGTGCCAGCAAGCTATTTGGGGTCAAAGATCGCGGTTCTAGCACATATATTAAACCTTTTCTCATAAACATTCGTCTCTCACATTCAACATTTAAAAAAAATGAGAATAAAATAATGATAATCTAACTGTTAAACACGCCTACCAATCGCTCTCATGCGAAACCACGGTTCAGAACGCCAATCCATGAGAGGAGTTTCCGGTTCTGCATGAGGGGAGCCAAAATCGTAAACAAATTTGACATCGGCACAAGGTTTGAGGTATTTAATTTCTCTGAAAACTATTTATGCAAAATATAAGAATGCTATTTTGTCACAGATACATTGGTACTTCGGCACATGAAAGTATTAGGCACATGACCTTGCATTTTTCTAGATATGCATTTAGTACGGCGGAGCATGTGTTCAATGTCAATCTCGGCGATATATACATGTAGGGAAAAGTCGCATTCTCTTGCTTGATTTTGAGTCTCTGACCTTGTCAGTCGCAAAGAAGTGAACAGAACTACAGTATGCGTGAATTCAAACGTTGAAAGTAAGCTTTCCGTGATGGAAAGTTTAGAATTTAGAAAATATATGCAAAAACTTGGCATCGTCCCCCCGGTTCCGCATGAGATAATAGAAAACGTAAGGAATTTTTTATCAAACACAAAAACAGCTTCTGAACAATAATTGGATCAAAACTAACTTGAATTATGTGATATTAGTCCGGGGGCATATGTCGTATGAAAAACTATGTTTTTTATGAATTATTATCGGTCTGTGCCCGACATATATCGTTCAGTGTAAAATTACAAAGATTCATTCGGTCAGGTAATACTGTACACCCCTGTCTGTGTTCGGATACATTATCACACACAGGTAAATATAACAAAAGTCTAATTGAACTTTGATCATTCAACTTTTATTATGTACATTTCTTCAGTTGTTGTATTGATATTAGCGGCGTAATAATACTGTATATTAGATAAGGATCATTCAGAATAGCAGTAACACTTAATAAATACTAAGTTTATTTCCGTGAATGTTGCGAAGCTGCAATATGGTAATATGATCAAAGTCAATGAAATCATTTGAAAATCAGGAATTAAGGTCATTTACATGATATCTACAGTATGCATCACTTGTACCATTCCTTTATTGCTGTTCAGAACTAATATACTACTGTTTGAGCATATACGATATGAGAACTATATAAACTACTCAGTATCTGGTGGTTTTCGTTACTCGTTCCATTTTCCTTCTCTTTGTTTTGTTATCGTGCTGCAAAGTAAAATTATGGTTAGATAAATTATTAGGAAAAAACTGGGATTCGCCAAGATAGAACAGCAATATCCTACATCAAAATACTTTGTCATCTTTACTTGCCATTTTGATATGTGGCTTTAAAACTCTGTTGAACTCTGTCCCTTAAAACATAAATTAACTGTTAAATCAAAAGTAAACATAGGTTCCATACTGAATCAATTTTTTAACAGACGGTTGTATATAACCATACTAGTACGAAAAAGGGGAGAAAATAACATGAAAGTAAAGATAATCTTTACAAAAGTATGTGCATACATGTATTTTTATTGCTGTGGTAGCCCGTGAAACAACTTTCTTTTATTCTTTTCCTTCTACTTATAATAATTGTGTGTAACATGGTACTCTAAAGGTCCAAACTAGTACATTACCGTTGTGAACTATAACCATAGGCCAGATATACCTATGTAATAAACTACCCTGCAACCTTTTATTCCGGAGTTAGTTTCGTTTTTCGACTTAAGCTAAACAATAATGTTCCCCTTGGTCACGTAAAATACGTGAAAGTCTTACGAACCTAAGTATTCTCTGTCAGCAAATGCTCGCGTAAGCTTTGTCAGGTAACAGTGTGGCTTCACTCTTCAGGGGTCAGGTTATATTTTCTGTTTTAGATTCTTACAACTTGTATGTTAAATGTACCAGATATTTTCAATAATATTTTGAATATCTGATAACTGGTAATGTTTGACTTACCATGACCAGGAAAATCGCCGATCAGGTTTCAACTTCCTCAGACTGACTATATCACTTTATTTGGCACTTTTATGCACATCAGATGCTTGTTTATGATTGCAGATTTATTTTCTTTAAAGTAATAAGTCTGTTTTAGCAGTTTTTGCTTTATATGCAAAGATGTCACGTATGTTACTGCATCAAGACTCATAAATTTGAGGAGCTGGGCAATAGCTTCAAAAAAAAAAAAGTTTTGGTGTATGCTATAACAAATAAGCAAACCGCAAAATGTGGTGTGCCTGTTCTGAATCTGTCAAGTCTTATTTATTACGGTTTGAAATATTCTTAGTTTCGTCACGTATAAAACACACCTCATGAAGTCCTTAAACCACTGGGTAATAAGGCTGGTAGCACCAAAAAACAGTATTCCATAAGAACTACCAGGATATTATTTTAATAAATGTTCTGTGAGAGATAATGACGTAATACTGGAAGTTGAATTATAGATTAAAGTTATTTACGTTACTACTTGTGGTAGTTAATGATGAAAAAACAAGCTTAGCTGTATTTTCTAATACTTACAGATGATTCTATAGAAAAAAAAAAACAAGAATAAAAATAAAACATAAGGAGCTACCTAGACATTACATGATTTTAACATAAATACATATATGTAACGTATATTATCGATTGTTACGGCCAAAGAGTCATCAGAAAAAATGGCAACATGTGTTTTTCCATTGTGTACCCACCACTGATGAAGTTGATATATGTTGCCAAAAATTAACACGAATGTTCACGGGAACGACATATGCCCCCGGACTATATATCATTATTTTATACATTGCAGATGACTTTCTGGCTGTTTTAATCCCCGTTTGTCTGCCTTTGAGGCATGCAAGGGGGTTTGAAAGAGGGTTTGCAAAAGGTCATAAAAGACAAACGGGGAATTAAAAAACAGCCAGAAAGTCATCTGCAATGTATAAAATAATGATTTATCACAGAGCTCATGTTAGTTTTGATCCAATTATTGTTCAGAAGCTGTTTTTGTGTTTGAGAAAAATTCCTTATATTTTCTATTATCTCATGCGGAACCGGGCTGACGATGCCAAGTTTTTGCGTATATTTTCTAAATTCTAAACTGTCCATCACGATAAACTTACTTCCAACGTTCGGATTCACGCATACAGTAGTTCTGTTCACTTCTTTGCGACTGCCAAGGTCAGAGACTCAAAATCAAGCAAGAGAATGCGACTTTTTCCTACATGTTTATATCGCCGAGATTGATCTTGAACACATGCTCCGCCGTACTAAATGCATATCTGGAAAAATGCAAGACCATGTGCCTAATCCTTTCATGTGCCGAACGACCAATGTATTTGTGACAAAATAGGATTCTTATATTTTGCATAAATAGTTTTCAGAGAAATTAAATACCTCAAACCTTGTGCCGATGTCAAATTTGTTTACGATTTTGGCTCCCCTCATGCAGAACCGGAAACTCCTCTCATGGATTGGCGTTCTGAACCGTGGTTTCGCATGAGAGCGATTGGTAGGCGTGTTAAAGAGGATCGGATTTAAATGGATGACTTTTTCTCTAGTTGACCGGCGAACATGACCATCTATTGGATAATTTCATGAGCGGTCCGTGAACATCGCATGCAAAGACTATGAGGGATCACAAGGGCACTACGCGCCAATAAAAGACGTGTTTAAGAATGCATTTACGGACGAGTCATTTATTATCGGGGGGGGGGGGGTGTACATATGGTTCACCAAAATTTTTCCAACCCCCCCCCCCCCATTTACGGACGAGTCATTTATTATCGGGGGGGGGGGGTGTACATATGGTTCACCAAAATTTTTCCAACCCCCCCCCCCCCAGTCTCTTTTTTTTCTTTCTATATATACCGCTACACTCTCATTTCAGAGTATTATGAGCAGGTGTACTTTTGTACACTCAAGTGTTACAGGATGAAAGCCTACAAATTGACAGAATTAACAGAATTATTTCTCAGAAATGAATCACAAATATCCAGGATTAGGGTCCAATGGGTCAGGTTGCGGATGTCCAAAGGTCTAGCTGAATGTTGGATATACGGAAGTTGATCTATTGAATGTTTGGAATCAGATACTAAAGGTTTGATGCATATACAATGTTTGAGGATGAATGGATGCACATCCATGTTTTCAGCCATTTTACAAAGGGGAACAACTTTTGAGACTTCCTGTTTGCTTCCCAGGCCTTATGGGTCTTCCTGTTTGCCTCCCTTCTATTGTGGGATTAGCTCCCCATAGGGAGCAAACACTTTCCTTTGGGAGCTGGTCCCTGGGGAGAATGGAGGCAAATTGGAAAACTGCAGAGTTGCTTTCCCTGAAAGTGTATCTACTGACCTTCAGTTTTCAGTATAGGCATGTTCTATGTTGTTGGATATTGTATCTGTAAATATTGTAAAAATGTATGTTTCAAATGAGGACCCCAGGGAAGATTGGATATATGTCCAACTGGGCCTCCTCTATAAATAAAGTCATTATTATTATAGAATCAACAGAATTACTTTTCCGACCCCCCCCCCCCCCCCACCTCCCAGATAGGTGACAAGAATTTTTATGACCCTCCAACCCTTCACACACACACACACAAGTCATTCATTATCGGGGGGGGGGGGGGGGGGTACATTTTCATATGGTTCAAAAATTTTCCAACCCCCAGTCTCTTTTTTTTCTTTCTATATATACTGCTACACCCTCATTTCAGAGTATTATGAGCAGGTGTACTTTTATACACTCCAGTGTTACAGGATGAAAGCCTACATATAGCCAGAATTAACAGAATTATTTTTCAGAATCAACAGAATTACTTTTCCGACCCCCCCCCCACCCTCCCAGATAGGTGACAAGAATTTTTATGACCCCCCCCCCCAAACCCTCCAACCCTTCACACACACACACACACACACACACACACACACACACACACACACACACCATATTTCCTAATAAAAATCTGTACGAAACACAAAGAACAGTTTCTTATTCTAACAGGTTAATTAATCATGGTCTGTTTAAACTTTGTCAGCATTTCTTGCACTTTCTGCTTATGGCCATCCAGAAACCTTTTTGTCGGATGCTTAATACGGCAATATTAATTGGGCCACTGTGGGGCGGGTGATTTTCCTATCAACATTTTATGCATGTACATAGCCCAAGGGCTGGGGTAGATAATCCCTATGGGGTCAATACTTTTACTATTCTGATCATTTGCTGTAAGTGTCTGACATGCTACTTCAAACTATGATTTTATATAGATTTTTTAAAGATTTTACGTTTGTGGGGGCAGGGGCAGATAACCCCTTATAGGGTAAATTTGAGCATCATTTGCTGTAAATTTTAGAACTGCTTTGAACTCGGAATATTGAGAGATTTTTCATGATTTTATACATGTATATTGCCCCAGGGCAAGGGCAGGTAACCCCTGAGGACAAAATTTCCACAGTAATTAAAGCTTATGCTACTTCGATCACTTCTGTGACGTTTCATCATGATACTCCAAAATAGTAAAGGAACTAGAGGCCAAACGCGTGGCGGGTTATGAAAAAGAGTCTTAAAGTTAATGGGGGGTCTCTCCAGAAGCTGAGACATTTTAATAATGAATACTGCTGGAAGAATTCTGACCGCCACAATATGCCTAATACAAGATATGACCCCCCACCCCTTGCTCTCAGGCTTTTTGATATCCGACCCACCCCACCCACCCCAGTACATCACCGAAAAAAAATTCGACCCCCCCCCCCCCATAATGTACCCCCCCCCCCCTCCCCCCCCCCACACACACACACACACCTACACCTGATAATAAATGACTCGTCCCTTATTACAATATGCCCTTGCCCTTCCGGCTTTCGATAGCCGTATAGCAACCAAAACCTTGTCAGTATAATTGAGAGTTGGTTAACAATAAGTCGCTGTGCGATGAGAGAGTTGTCGGCAAAATGAGACAACTGGTTTCATCGATCAAAATAGCTATGATGCGCGTTCTGCTTCGGCGCACAATTACTTCAAACTGGTTCAATCTACATCCATCTGGTTTCACTTTTTATATTCAAATTCAAGACTAAGCTGGGGAACAGCAAATTTATTGCTGAATCCAACCAATCGCTGTAGTCTTGCCGTGACAACCGAGGTCAACTATTAGCGGTTTGACTTAGTCATCTACACACACATATTAACGGATTCTTTTTGACTTGGCGGTTCAAATAAGACTGAATTTTAAACATGAGAGAGATCGTTCATCTTCAAGCGGGTCAGTGTGGAAATCAGATCGGGGCCAAAGTAAGTACTTTCGTTATTTATGTTTTCTTCTTCTTTTATTTTATTGAGAATTAATTAGGTATGGCTTAGTCGTTAACAGGTTTACGCACTGCGCGGTCTGAAGTGCTCGAAACACGTCCTTATTCCAGATTTTTTTTGTTGTTTTGTTTCAAAACAGATCTGAGGGCTAACATTTCAGAATACGCTGATTCCAGTTTTCTGAAATCTGCATGATCCGTGTTTTCATATGGCGTTGGTTGTAAAAGCATGGCAGCACATTAAGACATTTCCTTGGCGCGCGTATATGTTCAGATTTCCATTCGCATGAAAAGGTACTTTACGGCAGTCTCTAAAATAGTATCTCCGCAACCGTGGAGTCGAGTCTTCCACATTTTCTTGTGTACAGTAAGCAGTTCTGGGAAGTATAAAGTGAGCCGCGACACGACAAAACCAACAAAATGGTTATGCGCCCAGCGCAGACTCCGATCAGCCATGGCATCCGCCCAGTCTAATCAGACTTTGCTAAGCGCTTAAACGTTAGCTAAGATTCTAACCTACACCCATGCGGACAGCGAAGACTCTGATCAGACTGGGCGGAATACCAGTCTGATCTGAGTCTGCGCTGGGCGCACAGCCACTTTGTTGGTTTTCTCGTGTAGCGATTCGGAGTATTAAACCAGTCGGCACAAATGAGTACTGAGGCAGGGCGCAGTTTTGATGCGACGCCAGAGGCGATGCTGTATTGTAAAGACTGGATAAATGACGCGATTTTACGTCCTTTTCAAGATGGGAGGGCGACAGTGGAAGGTTGTGTGCAGTGGAGCTTCGTTTACGGTTGAAAAGATACCCGTTCTCAGCGGGAGTCGAACCCGGGATCGCTAGATCAGCAGACCAACATTCTTAGCTACCGGGGCTCTTAGAATAGAATAGAACAATTTTTATACGCAGTGTCTAGATGCTGTAGGATCTGAAAATGTGTTGCATATTCTGTCTGACTAGACTATTGATATTAGTCATAGATCTAGACGAGTAATGCTGGCTTAACCTGGTGTGTCAGCTGTTAACCCAATCCGCGTTACGAAAAAGGTTGCTGAGCGAACAGCGAAGTCAAAACAAGCCTCAGAATCAGTGGTCATTTTCACCTCTGGTTAACTATGTATATACAATGGGTGTTACCAAACGAAAAAGAGTTCTAGTTCGAAAAAGACCTGGTCATCGTGGCTAAACAAATTGTTGAGCCACGATGACCAAGTAGTTTTGGAACTAAGACTCTTTTTCTTTTTGTAACAGCCTTAGAAACAGTTAACTAGGTTTGATTTTGTGCCTGTATATTCTTCAGCGTCCATACATACATGTATAGGCTATGAACAGCAAACGACAGGCTGCGATCCCTACCTTCGCTATTTGCACATGCACTGAACTCCCTTTTCGCGTGCTGCGACTCAATGCTGAGCTGAATCAATGCTGTAAGAAAAGTTTTCTGACCAAATAGATACAGCAAATACGGTAAAATTCATTTTTTAAAAAATGCTTTGTATACTGTATAGCTGGGATTGAACAGACAGGAAACGCTCTGATGGTTAATAATATGCCGTTTCCTATTAAACTGACAATGGGGGTTTGTAGTGTTGAAATGAGAAAAGCTACCTTACGCATTGTGCGAATTGCGATATCTCTGTTTAAAATCTGAATGTACTCCAAGACATAAACGATATAGACTTCGCTGTTCGCACGTGTATGTCATAATGTGCAGTTTCATGTGTCTCGGCTGATACGTAAGCTCTTATGATAAGCAGAAAATAATTTTCCTCAATCCTGAAGTCATGAGGATGCCAAGTATGCATCACGAGTCACAAACAATTACTGGGACATGGTGCTGAAAATAGTACATACTACACGCACACAATTACAACGTAGCCGAATAATCATAGAATTACCTTTTTACCATGGGACATTCGCCAGTACGGAGACCTCGAGCGTTAAGAAGTGGGAGTTTCAACTTCCAGAATATTCGAATGTAAATAGAGCTGATCCTTGCCAGTCATAACACTTATAATTTATGCAGTCCGCGAGATATGATTGCCCTTAAAACAGATCATATGGCTCGTATCACGTATTGCATGGATCGGATGTTTACCAGAGCTCCAGATAAGAGGGGGTATTGAGGATAATTCAAAGATAATTTTTTTTTTATTTTCAACGAAAACATATGTTGTGACCTCTCATTAGAACCGTCTCGGCGAGACGGTTCTAATGAGGGGTCACAACATAATGTTTTTATGGAAAATATGCAAAGTTATCCCTAAATTATCTTTGTTACCCCTTCTTATCTGGAGCACTGTTTACGTTCGAGCGCATAGGGTGGGGTCACTGGGGTGGCTGTCGTCACAGTGTTCACCATGTCTATTTCCTTTCCGGATTAATGTTCATAACCCAGTGCTCCAGATAAGAAGGGGTAACACAGATAATTTAGGGATAATTATCCATATTTCTCAACAAAAACATATTTTGTGACCCATCATTAGAACCGTCTCATCGAGACGGTTCTAATGAGGGGTCACAACATATGTTTTCGTTGAGAAATAAGAAAAATTATCTTTGAATTATCCTCAATACCCACTCTTATCTGGAGCTCTGATAACCCCACCATTGTATTTTTCAGTTCTGGGAGGTTATTTCGGATGAGCATGGTATAGACCCTACCGGCACATACCATGGGGACTCGGATCTTCAGCTAGAGAGGATCAACGTTTACTACAATGAGGCTACAGGTTCGTAGAGTATGGCTATATAACACCCCTAGAGGCATGGGATTCGAACTTTGGCTTATCCACGAGTTAAGGACCAATAAACATGCTTTCTTGGCCTTAGGGGCGCGAGAGAATTCGATCTCAACAGCACATTGATTTCGCGATCCTGTCTGCTGTCAGCAATCAGCAGGCTGATTAACACGAGAGACTCATAATTTGTAAGAGGTATCGGTCCTACTAGCTTTGCATCTCACTCAGTTTCGTATTGAAAACAAAAAAATGCTTTGTTGCTTTGGTCATAAGATGGAGGTTTTCCAAACGATCTAAAAAAACTAGATCCGTCTTATAAGACGGATCTTGATTTATGGGATTGTTTTGAAAGGGAAATCCACCTTATAGTGGGATTTCATGAGACTAAATAGCATATTTGGGGTCATTTTAGGAGGGAATCCCCGTCTTATAGCGGAATAGATGCGGCACTGAAACGATTTTTGAGAAGTGATAGTCAAATGTTTCTCACATCTGTAAGCAGAAACGTCGTTTAAGCCTACGAACTTAGTTTCACGTCCGTATTGAAATTAACTACTAATGTGCATGCAAGCCCACGAGTGTAGCTAGGGCATATTGTCCCCAGAGAATCATATAAGTACACAGTTCAAAGCGTTGCATGGGAATAAAGGCCTTATACAACATACTAATTTGGACAGCCAACCGGTCCCGATCAGTACACATATATTGACAGAATAGCGAAGGGCTCAGATGGCTGGTCTGTGGCTTCATTGGTCGCGGATATCATTGTTTGTTTTCCCTTACATGCCTTCAAAACTTAATTCATTTATAATTCAACACTAGATCGCGTGGAGCAACTAATTACCTGAAATTATTCGCCATGCTGACGTTGTGGTCTTGGCAACTTCTAAATATTTGAGACTTGTCCGCTACAGTTGAATAGCCCGTTTGCGTGGTTCACAGGCGCCTTGAAATCACAGGAGACCATCCATAGCAACACTGTTCTGTATACAACTTTTAATGTCTTGAAGATGCTGTCGCTGCTTGTCCAACCTGAAAAGCTTTTGATCAGCGGAATTTTAGATTAAGGAGTTTCCTGTAGCCTTGTGACCATAGAGCAAGTTGTAAAACACCCGCCGTTTTTCTTGGGCACAGTATATGAAAGGTACAGCCCAGCTCTTTCCTTACAAGGCATTTTCTCTCTTCCCTTTTTCGCAACAGGTACCCAGTCACTACTGGGCTGATAGTGTTTGTCAGTTGCTTGCCCGTTTGGATCCGAACAGGCGACTCTGCCAATCTGTTTTTCAGAACAATATTTTATACGCTCCGTGTCGGTCCGAATACTGGGCTGGCACAACACACATGATGCATATAAATACAGTACTTCACTTTCCCCAGCAAACAGCTGTTAAAATATGATAAGCACACATATCAAATACACATAATTACTTCCACGATTTGGAAGTAAATAAAGGGGAAAGTGATAGACTGAATAGCATCAATATTAATCATATCACGGCTAGTGAGGATCGGATTCACTATGTTCGAATGTTTAGGTCAGAGCGGAATCAAAGTCGCGATCCCGGTATGCTATGACACGTCACTGCGGTCGCGACATCGATTTCGCAGTTCTCCAGCAAACTGAAACTAGCCTGATTCAGAAATTCTGCTAATTAAAATGTTTGATAAAATCAGATTGGGAAATGGAGGGTTTTCTCAAGACTTGGTGATTTTAGGCTTGATAAATTTTACATGAGGTTCAGAAGGTGCGGAGAACTTAATTGGTCTCGCGTGTATTGGAGCAAGCTTTTGATCGATTGATATCTGGTGAATTAGTTGTTGGACAAGATCGGACAAATACGGCCTCATTGTTTACACATACGATCAACTCTTGATATCTTAAAGTCGAGGTTCATCCCAAACTACCGATATCTCAAAGTAAGTTTTATGGGACCAGAAAATTTACTTTGATATATCAGTAGTTTGAGATAAAAGTAGTTGAAATGTAACTAAAATAGAAAATGTGTCCAAATTTTATTCATTGATATTAGAGGGTACTTTGAGATAGCAATTTCTGAGATATGTAGTAACAAAGTCCAAGTCTTTGGGCTTGGGTGATGATCAAAGTCTAAATGATTTATTGTTACTTTCATTCAAGGCCCATAAATGTCACCGCCTACCCTGAAAAATTCTCCATACAAAAGCAGTCTGATCATCAGGGTGCACAGTTGCCATTTCATCGGCATCGTCTGGAAGCATCACTGTATTTAAATTTTAAGACAGTTGCAGCTAATAATAATAATAATAACAATAAAGACTATTTTCAGTGGGTGACACAATTAGCTGCAAGCTACTCTTCCTTGAGGCCATGTGCACTTAACAAAATATGTACAAATCAAAACATATATCAAATACAAATTTACAACACACAACTGTTCAGCTAAATCAAACACACAGATATGCAGATTCATTGTTACAGGCCTGATCACAATCACTCCTTCTCTCAAGAAAAGAAAAGGCACTAGCAGCAATCAGATGTCCCAATGTTTAGAATTTTCACAGTTCTCGTACAGTATTAGGGCCAAAACTCACCACCATATCAAGAGCTACTGTAGTAAATATTTAAAATTATGTGTACATAATTCATGCGTAATACCAGTTTGTTTTTTAGAAAAATTCATAAGATATAGCCTCAAGAAACGAATCCATGGCAACGATTTGTTAATTTTCTGGCTGTTTACGCTTAAAATGAGTATCAGACTGTGACCCATACATACACATAAATGATATTATAACCGGTTCATTTATCGGGGACAGTTCGTTTCAGTTCAGAGACCCGGTTCATCACAGTTTGTCAGCCTCAGTGTCCCAATTTTTTCCCACTGATATAAGGAGAATAGAGACACTTTAACTCTTTAAGCGCCAAAAAGCAGACGACAAAATTTACGTCTGCAAAAATTAAAAAAAATACCTTGTCCAACACGTTTGGTATTGAGAATTCAAAGACTAGAGGGCAAACAGTGTAGGAGATGAACTATATAAGCCTCTGGCTTCCGTTCAGATCCTTTTGCTATTGTATGTATTTGTAACCGGTACATAACTTGTATGAAATTGAAATGAAATATGTTTACACCAACGCGGGAATACTTTGATCATGAACGTATTATTCTCCCCGCCTCAAAGGGGACTACTCTTAAAGGAAAGAATTTGCTCTGTGGAGAGCAAATTCTTTCCTTTAAGAGAAGTACAAAAGCTGTCTATCTTGGCAAAATGGTAGCCAAAGCTTGATGATGTAGCCATAAAAGTTAATGACGATTTATAACATATGAGCCTTATAGCGAGAAGGGAAATCTTCCAGCATATACAGACAGTACAAACTGGTACCTGCGATTTGCTCATCAGTGCAGCCTGATCAGATTATTTAGTCTTTAATGTACTGTAAGATCGGACTAGATACTTTGTAGTGAAAGAGGGTTATGCTGGCCTAAGTACGGTTTCTAGTTTAATGTGTCTGATCCATTGCATGGCTTAGAATAATGAGCCTGATTTACTGATAAGTCTAAATTATGTTTCTTATCTCTTTTCAAACAAATGGTCTTAACCTGATTTAAAGCGCCCAATTTCATTTTGTAGGATCTCATTTACACTCTTCTTTAACCTCCATAATTACTACATTTAACCCCTAATGCGCCAAAAAGCAGACGACAAAATATTCTGCAGAATTTCAAAAAAATGTTTCGTCCAAGCGATATCATATTGAGAATTCCAACACTAGAGGGCAAACAGTGTAGATTCAGATGAGGTGGCTCATTATGAGCCACCTCATCTGGATCTACACTGTTTGCCAATTCAACAGTTTTAATTTTTGGCGCTTTAAGGGTTAACAAAACAGTATACTAAATCAGGGTCTTTTTCACAACGAATCGTACGATTGAAATTCATCGTAGGATCTTACACCACCAAAAATCGCATTATCGAAATTTTACTATTGTCCTCGTATATCTTAATATACGATAAAATCTACGATACCTAAAAGGTAGTCGTAAATTTCACGTTTTCTTCTCTTTCACCGCACTGTATAGTAATACTTAACTTTGGAATGAAAAGCACTTACCAAGTTTGGAGGATTTAATCAGCCAGTTAACGAAATTACAAAGCCATGATAAATCACCTAAGGGTCATTTTGAGTGTAGTTAAACCTGTAAAATCATCGTGCAATTCTTGTACCATGATTAAACTGCATGTGTTGTGTGTAAAAGACTATTCACAAAATCATTGCATCTGAGAGAAATTATCTTGCAAGAGAACGGGGTTTTAAGGACCGTTTGAACCCTTTGGATCTATTAAGTGATCTGGATACAGACAGAGCAGAAACTGCTTGTCCGTGCTTACACAAAAATGCTCAACGGTATGACATGCCAAATGCACAATAAATCTTCAAATCTAAGTTTAAAAAATTAACTAAGTTTGAGCTTTAAACCTAGGTTTTGCTTCAGTGGGTCTAGGTTTCAGATTGTCAATACCCGGTTTTATGAAAAACGATTTTAGGAAATTTCAGTTTTCAAAACTTAGTTTTGAAGGTTTGAACACTTAAAACTCAAAATTGAGAATCTGAAAGCTAGGATTAAAAGTTTCAAACGTAGGTGTGAAGCACAAATCTACGTATGAAGTGTTCAAACCTAGGTTTCAAGACTTTACGTGCATTTGAGAAATATCGCACTGAGCGGAAAAAACTGTAGGGCTAGGTTTGTGGAGGAACTACCAAACTATTAATAACACGATATTAAAAGCACTAACTAAAGAACTGATTCAAATCTGTTTCTATCTCAGATAGAAACAGCTTTGAATCAGTTCTTTAGTTTGTGGTTTCAATACTCCTTTTCTCCCTTCTCATTTAATGACAAAATATTGACACAGAGACAGGTGCATATCATGAAACAGAAGTCGAAACTGATATATCCATATTACCGTAAAATGGTATAAATTGGGACACATAATCATGATAATCACGTCAGTTGTTCTGAATAGAATAGTCTGGTTTAACTGCACATTAGTGCGTCCAAATGATGCAGTTGGGATGGCAAACAGTGTAGACCCAGATCAGACTGCTCCTGTAGGAGCAGCTTGATCTGGGTCTGCACCGTTTGCTCAGAACTATCTGTCCTAATACATAGAATTTTCACGGAACTCTTAGATACTTCTAGCACATTAAGGACTGAGAAACAGACAGCTGTTATTATTTACCATAAAGTTCGGACATTTTTCAAGCACTAATGTGAAGGGTTACTTTTGTCATGGGAAGCAATTGTCTATTTGCCTAGAGTCCCGGTAGTTCCGCGGGTTAAGCGCTGATCTAGCGAGCCCATGTTCGAGAGCCGCTGGAGGCGGAAATCTTTCCAACTGTAAACAGGGTTCCATTGCACAGCCTTTCATTATCACCTTCGCATCAGCCTGATATGACTGAAATACTGTAAAAAGAACGTAAACTCGGAAGTCATCCGTCCATTCATATATTCTGTCCGAATATCAAGAGCACATACGGCATAGCATACATAAAAGTCAGACGGAACATGAGCCAACATACAGATTGAAATTATTAACAGATGTGTAATATGAATCACCTGGCACTCTGTAAGTTAGATATGAAAATTGAGGTGTGCTTACACACAGAAATAACATTATCTTTCTCAAACCCATTCCCGCCAAGGCCTTTCCTGGTCTGTATTTCCCCACTTTCTCTCCTCACCTACAACTTAACTCCCTGCCCCCTCCCCCATGACACCTTTCGCATGAAAAGTATGAAGGAGCCGCTTCGATGGGCAAAGGTACGAATCAGCTTTATTTACATCCAGACGAAGATGCTTATAAGTTCTGTACTGTAGCTACGTATACCTCAGCAGGGTAGAGTCGGGTAACTTCGGACAGCAGGTAAATTCGGACAGTGACACTGTTTCCTTTATATGTCAGTTGTTTGGAATTAAATCAAAAAATAACTGGGTAAACAGTGAAAATCCTGATGAGACGGCTCATAATGAGCCGTCTCATCTGCGTTTTCACTGTTTGCAATGGTATGTCCGAATTTATCCGCTGTCCGAAGTTACCCGACTCGACCCCTAGTCTTAAGTACTTGAAAAATTGAAGAGAAGCCCGGGATCAAATGGGAGACAAACAAATACATATTGGTAAGAATTACTTTCCGTAGAAGTGTTTCCATTCACATTAATTTATTTCGTTTCAGGAGGAAAGTATGTGCCACGTGCTATCCTTGTGGACTTGGAGCCAGGGACCATGGACTCAGTCCGATCGGGACCATTCGGACAGATCTTCCGTCCGGACAACTTCGTTTTCGGACAGAGCGGAGCAGGGAACAACTGGGCCAAAGGTCACTACACTGAAGGCGCTGAACTCGTCGACTCGGTCTTAGACGTTGTCAGGAAAGAGGCCGAGAGCTGTGATTGTCTCCAGGGATTCCAGCTGACCCACTCTCTGGGTGGCGGTACCGGATCCGGAATGGGCACACTTCTAATTTCCAAAATCCGAGAAGAATACCCCGACAGAATCATGAACACATTCTCAGTGGTCCCGTCTCCAAAGGTAAATTCATTTTACTATATTCTCATGCTGAGATTTAATACATCGTATTCTGTTTAACACCGGTAGGGATTTAAGTCATCGAGAAATATCAGCAAAGTTACTCATGGTCAGGTGACAGGGACTACACACGTTTTTTCCCAGGCAGTCATGCAGTGGAATCAGCTTCCCAGTCGGACTTGCTTGGCAGAGTCGCTGGAGGTCTTCAAGACTCAAGTCTGGAAGATCTAGTACTCTAGGCTCGTGTAATTTCTAAGACATCTTCTAGCTCTTTTACCTTTCTTTCTCTTCTGTCTCCAAACTCTTCCTACTCTGACTCATCTTCCATTTCTCCTTAAATTTTCCCTCCCACTCTCAACTGGTAATAATCCTCAAAGCTGAGGGCATACCAGTATACTGGTAAAAGTAAAAGGTGTGAAATGAATGAATTGCAAATAAATGCAAGAATTCAGAACTTCGCGAATTTTTCTTTTGACCTAATAGCTGTAGTGAAAGTAAGCATTTACATATAGACCAAAAAAACAAAACCCTTTACAATGCATAATTTTTCTGACACATTTTATGATTTTATGCTTTTAACATTATAGGTATCAGATACAGTTGTGGAACCCTACAACGCCACATTGTCAGTCCACCAGCTTGTTGAGAACACAGACGAAACTTACTGCATCGACAACGAGGCTCTATATGACATCTGCTTCAGAACTCTTAAACTTACCACTCCCACGTACGGGGACTTGAACCACCTTGTTTCGGCCACCATGTCAGGCGTCACCACTTGCCTCAGGTTCCCAGGTCAGCTCAACGCCGATCTGCGTAAACTGGCTGTGAACATGGTGCCTTTCCCACGTCTCCACTTCTTCATGCCAGGGTTCGCTCCCTTGACATCTAGAGGGAGCCAGCAGTACAGAGCACTAACGGTACCGGAACTGACGCAACAGATGTTTGATGCCAAGAACATGATGGCTGCCTGTGACCCACGTCATGGCAGATACTTGACAGTTGCCGCCATCTTCCGAGGACGAATGTCCATGAAGGAGGTTGACGAACAAATGTTGAATGTCCAGAACAAAAACAGCAGCTACTTCGTAGAGTGGATCCCCAACAACGTGAAAACCGCGGTCTGCGACATTCCACCACGTGGTCTCAAGATGTCTGCCACTTTCATCGGCAACAGTACCGCCATTCAGGAACTCTTCAAGCGTATCTCGGAGCAGTTCACGGCTATGTTCCGTCGTAAGGCTTTCCTCCATTGGTACACGGGTGAAGGTATGGACGAGATGGAGTTCACAGAGGCGGAGTCGAACATGAATGATCTGGTATCAGAATATCAACAATACCAAGACGCCACAGCCGAGGAAGAAGGAGAATTCGATGAAGACGAGGAAGAGGGAGAAGAAGCCTAACTTCTGTTATTGGCGAAAGATAAAAAAAGAAAAGAACAGCGTCTTTTTCTGTCAAAGGGAAATAACTTCACATTTTGATCTCTTTCGGGCGCACGTCTTGATATCTGTAGAAAGAACTTTTACCTAACTGAAACAAAACAAAATTTAAAAGAGAGAGAAAAAAACAGGTTTTTGCACACCCCAGTATTTTCAATCTCAGGGATGCAATTTGGAAAAAGGACATTCACTTTCGCACTGTGCAATATTTATTGTATCTTCTTCTCTTCCTTTAATACCAACTTGTGTCTTTTTCTCACAGCTAATGTTCTCACTTCCAACGAAAACGTCTTCTTGTTATCTCAGAAACAGAGTTCCAGATAAGGAGAGTATTTGGCTAATAATTCAGAAGCTCTTTTTCTCCTTGTATATGAAGTATATATAGTGGGTTCCTTTAGAATGGCCTCTGGAAGGCGGTTTTAATGGGGGCCACAGCATAATTGTTAATGAGAAATAGTCTGCAAATGGCCTGAGAATTATCCTTATACTCTCCTTCGGAAATCTATACGTATTTCTGGTTCTACATAGTAACATGTGCAATAAAAGTTCACAACATTTTAAGATCTGAAAAAAAAATGTGTTGTAAAATTCATCATCTTGTTTTCTTGCATGCATGGCCCTATAATTCAGAGAGCATAGAACTTTTCGAGAAGTCCGGTATACAGGATGTACAGTGCCAATTTTATTCCACAAAACGAAAAGCACTAAATCTCTCACTTGCAGAGCTCTAGATAAGAGGGGTATTTGATGATAATTGAGGGATAATTTTTTTTCTCATTCAAACCATATGTTGTGACCCCTCATCTGAACCGTCTCGTCGAGACGGTTCAGATTAGGGGTTAAACATATGTTTTTATGCAGAATTAACAAAAATTATCCCGAATTATCACCAAATACTCCCTCTTATCTAGGGCTCTGTACTTGAGATGTTGCAGTCAGAGCAATCCTTAAGGTTAAAGGTTATACTTGCACAGGGAAGCAACTCTGTCGTTTTCAATTTTGCATCCCTTTCTGAATTGGGGTAAACTTTTAAAGGAAAGAGCAAATTCTTTCCTTTAAGAGTTGAACCCTTTCTCTTTCAGGAAGCAAATTGTCTCCCTTCGAATGAGCGAATTTTGGGATTCATATCCCAGCAACACTTAGGTCATACTGAGACGGGACCTCGATTTAAAGTCTCATCAGGAGGAGCAGGAGATCAAACCTGCGATTCCTGGATTCGTAGTCTAGCACCTAAACCACTACACTACCACCGCTCTTTCTTCCTTTGAATAAAAAATGGCAGAAAAAATGAGGGTGTTCCTATACACCTAAAGAGTAATCCGCTTTGTAAGAAGGGAGATAAATATATTCAGTTCAGTGATCTCCCTTGAGATGTATCCGTACACCTTAACATATATTGGCCTCGGGTGAAATGGTACCCTAAGGCATGTACGAACAGGTAGTGTTCAAATCAGCCTGCGCAGTCTGATCAGTCTTCTCTTCTCGCTTGTACAATCTATACATGATAGATCCTGAATAAATTTTAAAAAAAAATGACTCGACTGCGTAGGCTAATTTGAGTATTTACATAATGCACATGGCTTAAGGCCCCCTTTCCCGAGGCGCCAATCATATGACGATGACCAGCAGCCTGTCCATTTTAGTTTGGAATCTTGTGACACATCTTTGTCTGAATTTTAACTCCATGTGCGCATTTCGTATGGTCGACTATACTTTTGGACGTCAACCTTGGGACTTGGCGACAACTGACCACAGTCACTAAGTGTACGTAAGGGTAAAAATCTGAGTGCTACACTTTCAGGGGAAGCAACTGTTATTTTCATTTTTGCCCCATCCCTTCGGGGTCCTCTTTTCCTTTAAAAGTAGACCTTATTTCGGAAGTGCTTCGTCGTCTAGGGAAGTAAACAGTCAAAGTTTGAAAAACTGGCCTCTTTCTGCGGCGAAACCCGCAAAGTGTAATAATATTTCCTGGCCGCCGGAAGGCCGGGTATAGTTCATTTATCCCGTTCCTTACAGGTCCGCCAGATAGCCCTGTACGCAGTCTAATCGTAGACCGGCTTCCGCACAATTTCTCTTGGCAATAACTCGGAAGTCCCCTAACGTCCTTGACAGAGGCTTGAAATGTAGTGAAACTCCAGACCATGGCGCTATGCTATCTTCAGAGATTACTGCACATGAAAAGACTCAGTTGAACCAAGTCCGCTTCTTTACTGAATTTATTTAAAAATCATCTGCAAATGGAGATGTAAAGAAAATGGTTGGTTGTTTATGGTTTAACGGCCCTTTAAGACAGTATTAAAGAAAATGGTAATTCTGGCAGAAAGTCTCGGTACGACCATCATTTAATCTGACCAACTTTTGCAATAAGTCGTTTAGAAATCGAAGTGAAGTCTATGAAGACGGAACAAATTTAAGTGCTTTCCGTCGACTACGTCGGGGCAAAATCTGTTGATATAAAGGGCCGTTAAACCCTAAACAGCCAACCAACCACTAGTTTATGGTGTGGGTGGCGGTAGTGTAAGGCTGAGCGGTGTTTTGGCTTAACACCTTCATGATTCTCCTTCCGCTGATTCAAGAAGGGTAGTTGTCAGTTACTGGCGAAAGTATGTGCACTTAGTACTGGTTAACCGCTTAGGAGGTCTAAGCCTGCCCAGGAATAGTGTGGTTAGGTTAACTGACCGTCCCGACATGACCTTAGTTGTTTACCATGGACGTTAAGCATCAAATCAACCAACCAACACCTTCATGAGATGAGGCAATAAACTTCAAACTTCTGACTCTAGACTTTTGTCAGTCAAAGATGTTACAAATTCATATCAGATCTCATTTGCCTCTCTGATACATTTATACCTCCCTCCAACATCTTGAAGATGTTTAACATATATCCAAGGTTTTAGAGAGACGTGAAAAATGTTAAATTTTTAAGAGTTGACAACAATTGGGGTCGTGGGGGTGGCACTGCCGCGAGCGGTAAACGATATGACCTCGAGTACCGGTACCGAAGAATCGGAAAGTCCACTGTTGGTGACAGTGAGAGAAAAATGACTGAGTTGCTTCCCATGAAAGTGTACCAGTTTGCTTGAAGACAAATTGTAGATAACTGTCGACATTCCGGTTAACACTTAACCAGAGGACCATTGGTCTTGTAGCTCAGCCGGGTCCATTCATACTCAGCAATCAAGGGTAAGTAACTCTAAGGCTTCTGTGGCAGAGCTGCTACACCTAAGTTCGTTTATCGCAGGCCGAGGAATACTAGTAGTCCTACATTCAGAGGCAACATCTCGACATGACTATAATATTGTTTACTGGGACAACCACAATTCAACAGCAAACGAGCCGGGCCGCGTAGCGCAATCGGTAGGGCACCTGACTAATAAGCCAGAGATCCTGGGTTCGATACCTGGTCTGGCCACATACTTTCGTTTCTCCTTCTGCTGATTCAAGCAGGGCAGTTGTCAGTTACTGGCGAAAGCATGTGCACATAGTACTGGTTAACCGCTTAGGAGGTCTAAGCCTGCCCAGGAATAGTGTGGTTAGGTTAACTGACCGTCCCGACATGACCTTAGCTGTTTACCGTGGACGATAAGCAACAAATCAAAACAGCAAACGAAAATATTTTTCTTTTGATTTTCTATTTGAACAAAACTGTTCAAAAATTTTATGAAGCTGTCTTTTGGCATGCTGCTAAGCTGCGTTATTTAAAACATTTACGATTAGTATGAAAAAGCTGCCGATAATTTATACGTTTTTTTTGCGAATAAATACATAAACAAGAATTCCGCGGAATGCTATGTCGCACCTGCCTTATGCTTTCTCTGTAGTTATAACCATGGTTACAGGAAAGTGTATACTAGTTCTGATAAATTTATGTAGAAATTTGAGCAAATTTGACTTGCAAACTAGAAAAGATGCAGTTCTGTACATAAAGCTCTACTGTAAACAGAGTTAAAAATATAGGTTAAAGGTACAAAGTAGTCAAACAATCGAGGACACCAGCTTAAGAATACATTTTATGCCATGTCTGATGATTTAGGTGGTATAGTTAGTGAGAAATGGGCTTAAATGCTCGTCCGTATAATCATGGATTCCAGGTTGACATAAAATTTTCAAAGTCAACAGAGCATGATATGTAGGTCAAGGTACAAATAATAGCACCATCCCAGAAGAATCTTCAAGCCAGGTCTGATGATTACACCCATTGTATTTAAAGAAATACGGACTTAAACCCTAGGGTCGACACAATTTTGGAAAATCAGTAGCACGTAAAAAAAAACAGGTGAAGGGTTGAAACAAGTGCATTAATCCTCGAGTTCATTCTAAGATGAAACTTTATACCGAGTTAATGATTCTAGATATCATAGATTGAGAAAAATGGACTTAAACGATAGGGTCGATGTAATTTTTAAGTAAAATTTTACAAATTCAGCAGAGCATGAAATATGGGTAAAAGGTCAAAATATGTGTAACAATCCTCTAGTAGTCTAAGTGGAAAATTTATACCAGGTTTGATGACTATAGGTTTGACGTATAATTTGACGAAGTCAACAGAGCATAAAATATAGATCAAAGGTCAAATTAAAGGCGAAAATCCTCTAGACCGTTCTCAGAAAAAACTTTATACCAGGTTTGATGATTGCAGCTATCATAGATGGCGAGAAATGGACTGAAACACTAAGGTCGACGAAATATTTGACTTAAAGTTTTACAAAGTCATTAGAGCATGAAAAATAGGTCAAAGGTCAAAATAAGTGTAAGGCCCTCAAGACCATTCTAAGAAGAAACTTTTTACCAGGTTTGATGAGTGTAGGTATCATAGAGTGAGAGTAATGGACACGAACGTTAGGGTCGATGTTATTGTTGACGGAATGACTGACGGACGGACGGAAAAGTGAACTCCTATATCGCACCTTGCTAAAGCAGGTGCGACAAAAATGAGCCGCAACACGACAAAACAAACAAAATTAAATGTACGCCCTGCGAACATTCAAGATCAGCATGGGCATCCGCCCAGTCTGATCAGTCTTCGCTGTCCGCATAGAGCTAAATTAGACCATTAGCTATCCTGTAAGCGCACTGCGAAGACTCTGATCAGTCTGGGCGGCTGCCCAGGCTGATCTGAGACTTCTTGTGATTGTCTTGTCGTGTCGCGGCTTAAATTACTGTTTTATACATAGAAAAAAATCATCATCAGATGTTCTTCTCATACTGAGTTCCGACAATGCGGGAAGGTAAACGACTTTTTTTCTGACAGTTTTTCTTACATATATTTGCACTGAAAAACAAATATTAATGATCTGTTTTTACAATCATTTGTCATTTTTACTTCTTTCTTTCCCGGCTTACTTAATAGAAACATGCAAATGCTGCATGTTTTTTTCTTCTTCTGAAATCCACAAAATACACAAACCTGGAAAAAAGTAGATGTTTTCTTCCTGACAATGGCAACCATGAATATGCTGGTCAGCATGAAAGGCAATACTCTGATCAGCTCTATATTTAAGGAATGAATTTCATTTGTCTGAGGTTTATCGAAGTGTAAACTACATTGGGTCACGTGCAAAGTGAATGAACCCCGAAGGGGTTCATGTAAACTTTGCTAGTGACCCAATGCAGTTTACACTTCGATAAACATCAGAAAAATTAAGTTCATTGCTTATATTTACATTCGTTTCAATCAACTCTTTCTTGAAAAATCTTATACAAGCCCTAAAATTGAAGCAATAAAATATGTACACGCAGCTTTTTCTGCTAACAGCAGAACGGCATGCATGACGTCATGACGTTGCTGACGTCCAATCAGCTGGTAGAGAGCCATTGTTTATTTTTACGTCATTGACGTTGCGTGTCTCAATGTAATTATTAGAATGTAAACTACATTACGTTCCAATGGTTTACTATAGGGCTTTTCAGTAACTACACCACAAATGTAAATATTGCCCAAATATAAAACATGAAACGGAATGGGATAATAAAACAATAACAATACCAAATATACATTGCAAACGTTTAATATTTATAGTATCTTCATACATGAAACTTCTGTATGACTTCAGTATAGAAATCTAACATATAGTAAATGGTTAGAAAAGACATGTCCATCTAGCGCTGAGCAAACACACGTCAATTAAGCATATGAGATGAGTAGGAGTAAAGATGCCTAGCAGTTTTCCGGCAGAAACACAGTGTTGAAGTATTAGTGCTGATTCAAAGTTATGACAGTGATGCTGATTCAAAGTTTAATACAGTGAATCAATGTTGATACAATTTTCAATGAGTGGGTTTGAATGCTGATACACCATATCACTATTATCATGCAGAACTAACGTGGATACAATGTTGTATCAACATTGTGTACAAGTTGTATCAACATTGTGTACCTGTTGTCACACACTGAACCATCATTCATGTAATGTTTAGTTTCAACATCAAATGCTGAGCTAGTTTATAGCTTGTGTGAACAGCCAAAAATTGCCTCGGCAAACTGTCTAGCAAACTGGGCCCTGCTGATCAAAACTAACGACGTTGTTAGTTAACGAGATGTTAATTTTTCATACATAATACACATAATAAAATGCTACCATTTTTGCAGAAAAAAGAGAACTTTTGCAGTGCAAAAGCTCCTAACAATTTTTCAGCAAAAAATATTAACACACTTGATTTTATGCATAACAGATGACAACAAATCATTGATTAACGACTTCTGCTTTGAACAACTGGGCCCAGATCAGTAAGTGCTTTGTAGTAAATTCAGTATGCACACAATGAAAAAGTAACACCACAATGCTTATGACCTTCATGTGATATAATGTCATGTGAGCTGGCTGTCTGCCTGCCAACCCCTTCGATATACCTGATCTTATCTCAGTCTTCCCACTGGACACACCATGTTGAATCGAAACTGAATTTACATTGATTCAACGTCATGATGTTGAATCTGCCGTGACTCAATGTTTTGAGCCTGCTTGTTTCTCTTTTTACACATGGTACCAGGCATCTTTTCTCTTTACACAGTTCAGGAGACCAACAGTAATCTAAATTCATTTGAGAGACTTGCACTCTAGAAAACATGAAAAGCATACAAAATGTTTTTTTCAAATGATAAATGTATGACACACAAATAGAGGGAAATGACAACTCCTGATGATGTTTAGTTCACTGACAACAAAAATCAGACATCATGAAATGCATTGCTGAAGTGTAGTTAAACGATAACATACAATGAAGTGTAGTTCACCATTTATGCATGATGTAGTGTACTTAAATGATGATACTTCATGAAGTGTAGCTCCTGATAATGCATGATAAAGTGTACCTAGATAAAAGACAATACATCACGAAATGTAGTTCACCCACAATGCATGATGAAGACTGACAATACATCATGAAGTGTAGTTTACCAACAGCATGATGAACTGAATTTAAAAGACAATACATCATGAAGATCACTGACAATGCATGATGAAGTGTAGTTCACTGACAAATTCATCACAATGTGTAATTAATTGACAATGCCTGATGAAATGTAATTTAGTGACAATGCATCAATTCACTGACAATGCATGATGAATGGTAGTTCACTACTAATTTATCATGAAGTGTAACTCACTGACAATGCATGATGAAATGTAGTTAAATGACAATGCACAATGAGGTGTAATTCACTGACAATGCATGACGAGGAGTTTTTAAATGACAATGCATCATGGGGCATATTTCACCAACAATGCATGATGAAGTGAAGTTTAATGACAATACATCATGAAATGTAGTTCACTGACAATGCCTAATGAAGTTCAGTTAAATGACAATAATGATGTGTAGTTAGATGTCAAAACATCATAAGTACAGTTAGATTATAATACAAAAATGATATAACAATGAAGAAGCATAAAACAGTATGCACACCTACAAGTATGAACCTTCTTCGCTATTGCCAAGCTAATGTGTGTGCCTGTAAACGTGAGCACCACAGACCAAGATCAGGGGTGTACATGTAACTACCGGCAAATATCTGAGATACTGCCAAATAGTAAATTATTCTGACAATAATTTTAGTAAATGGCTATGATGCCTGATCATTTTGGATCATTAGGGCAAGTAATGTTTTTGTTTGGCACAGCCAAAGAAGTAAAACTAAGAGGTAAGCAGCTACAGAAACACAACCATCAGATTAACTTACACACAGTGATCTACATGTATCAGGCAGCGCTCCAGATAGGGTGTTTTTTAGAAAATAATTCTGAGATAATTTTTCTTATTTCTCAATGAAAATAAATGTTGTGACCCCTCAATAGAACCATCTCAGCGAGACGGTTCTAATGAGGGGTCACAAAATATGTCGTTATGCAGAAATATTGAAAATTATCCCTAAATTGCCCCTTTTTCCCTTCTTATCTAGAGTACTGAATTAAAGTTTTGTGAATATGAGAATATAGCAGGGCTCTGCTTGTGGAAACATTTCTGTGTTGTAATACAATACTGGAGCTGTGTCAAGAGGAAACCAGTTTTACAATAAATGGTGACACTTTTGGGTGACAAATTAATTTCATTTTTGCCTCTTTTCTAAAAGAGTGCATTTTGATAGCTTGTCATGACATTTCGAATTTAAGGCAAGGACGTAAGGGTAGTATCCAGTTTTGGAAAAAGATTGCAGACAAATGTTGAAAGGATTGCTGCCTAACTTTTCCATTCTTTCCTGCTAGAACTGCGACAGATCAGTGTGGAAAGTGCCAACCTGATCGCTAGAACGAGTGGAAGTCATCTATTAAAGGAAGATTTTTCTCCCATGGGACAATACATGTAGTTGGTTTGTTATATTAATTTCATAGTTCCCCCTTTGAAATTAACAACAAACAAATAAGTTTTTTCTTGGCAGCTGTACCAGCTTACACGAGAATGCCATTATGTGTAGGTTTGAATGAAGATAAGCAGTTCACACTGGTATACCGTAAAGTAGGCTCAAATAATGTATATCAAGAGTGAAATATTTCCACAAGCACAGCCATGCAACACTATGATACATGTCAATCATCCACATGCTTTAATTATGATATCAGTTCTCTGCAATCATATACACCATTTAATTACATTTGACACCTACACCCCAGATGAATTAACTACAAACAGTATAGCTATCTCTCAGGGAATCTCCCCTTACAGGGAGAAATACTACATATACAAGAGTTTTAAATACATAGTGAACTAATTTACTACCAAGAATATACCATATATATATAATATAAAAGACCCATCAACAATTCATTTACAGATCAGCTACACAGTGTACTATAAATAATTGGAAATGTTGAAAGTTAACATCTAGCATTGATGATGGACTAAAACTCACAACAGCTCCAAATGGTTATCAAAAAAAGAAAAGAAAAAAAATCCACAATATATATATCTTATAAGCTCCATATCTCTCATACATGACTTCCATATCATTATCCAGCAAAATGTAAAATGTACTCAAAAAGAATGTTTATTAAAATATAAGAGTAATTCCAGGGTCTAAATGAAACAATAACAATACACATGTAATAAAAATTGAAGCCCAAAAAATTTCCTAAATAAATGTATCCTATTAATTGCACTGGCTATAAACTTGAGTACTTGTTCAACTATTTCTGCACCTTTTGGTATTAAACTGATAACATGGAGATATAAAGTGTGTCAGATTTACGTAGAAAGTACCGCAATGCTTCTTAACAGTTTTCTTTACAACATCCCCTAATGAAACAAATGGACTAACTATATTTATCTGGTTATAAGACAGGGTTTTAGCCCTCCAAAACAACCCCAATTTTTTTTTTGAAGAGAAAAATCCATCTTGTAGCTTAATTGAACAAGACCAATTTACATGATTGGGGTAGCATTTACCAATTTACATAATTGGGGTAGTATTTACCAACATTTTTTTTTATTCATCCAGCAAACAAAAACTTAAAAAAATATAAATACAACAAAGAAAAGTATATACTCCAATGAAGTTCCAGATAAGGTAGAGTTTTAAGGATAATTCAGAGATAATTTTTATTTCTCAACCAAAACATATGTTGTGACCCCATCATTAGAACCGTCTCTGTGAGACGGTTCTAATGAGAGTTCACAACCTATTTTTTTTTTTTTTGCAAAATTAGGAAAATTATCCATAAATTATCCCTGTTACCCCTTCTTATCTGAAGCACTGTTTCATTCATCTAGCAAACAAACAGTTGAAAAATATATAAATACAAAAAAAACAATATATACTCCAACAAAAGCATATAAATGTTCTAACAACTTTGATTTAAATAAGCAACAGAGCTCTAGATAAGAGGGGTATTTGATGATAATTGAGGGATAATTTTTTTTATTTCTCATTCGAACCATATGTTGTGACCCCTCATCTGAACCGTCTCGTCGAGACGGTTCAGATTAGGGGTCACAACATATGTTTTTATGCAGAATTAACAAAAATTATCCCGAATTATCACCAAATACTCCCTCTTATCTAGGGCTCTGAGCAAACATTGCAGCATGCATTTTCATGCCCCATCCTTTACTCTAGCTGAAAATGCATGAGTTACCTCATTAAAACATGATTTACATCATGTTCAATCTACAACAAATACTCCAACCAGACTGGTCGGCAATTAATAACAGTCTCCTTTTTAACCACTGATTCCAAGAGATTCATACATGATGGACGCAAGAACGTGAAGCCTCTATTCAGGCAGTACAAGTGATCTGACCCCAGTATTCCGCTTGCACATGTTGCAAGGTCCTGTTTAACAGAATGCCATCATAACAAGCAAATTCAGTGGATTTATATCCCCCACCGAAGTGGCCCTGTTACTTTATGGTTTATTTCAAGTTTCTTAAAATTTTGGTCGCTGGTTACTTAGTTATGTTGATTTTTAAACCAATTCTAGGGCAATAACTCATTGCTTAAAAAGCTTCATGCTCGATTCAAGGGCAATAATTCATGCATTACTGATGCTATTCTAATGAAACTTTACATGCATAGCCATCTGCAAGTGATTCATATTTAGTTTAAGTTTCATGAAGTTCCAGTAATTGGTTACTTAGTTATGGCTCATTTTATCGTTTTTTAATCAACTCACGGATGACAACTCAAGCATTACTGAAGCCAGTCTGATGAAACTTGACGTGTATCAGCATGCTATAGTGATGAATATTTATTTCAAGTTTCAAGAAAATACATTTCGTGGTTACTTAGCTCAGACTCCGGACGGACAGATGGAAGGATGGATGGATGGACAGACATGGAGAAAAACAATATCCCTCCACCTTTGGCAGGGGATAAGGCATGCTATTCCTCTCTAGCCACTTGATAAAAACAATAAAGTTGAAAAAATATAAAAACAACAGAAAATTTGCTAATTCAACTAATTCACACATGCACATAAAAGTTTAAATGCCTTAAATGAGCTCTAGTTACACCTATTTATTTACCTATAAGACTGGGGTTTTCAATAAGGGAATACTCTGATAAGACTGCAGATGTGCAGGCTGATCTGAGTCTTGCCCATTTTCAACATGCAATACCGTTCCTTTTCAGGCAGCACCAATCATGTTTTGCACAAAATTAAGCAGTAACATTTTTATAAACTTAGCAGAAAAAAACAGCTACTTAACTAAACACAATTTTCAATATTCTCAAATCTTTCAAACTGAGGAAATAAATAATTTCATGAAGAAGCTAACAAACAACAAATTAATAAGACGTTTCAGTAAGTATGACATAAAAAGTGATATAAGGGACGTAAAGATTATTAAATCAAAACCTTCTACAACAAAACAGTATTTTCCCTTGCCATGGACCATCATCTCTATTACTAAACATTCTTAGAGTAATACCCTGTCTACAAATGCTGTTCCATGAGTTGGTAGTCTCCGCCGATAAGAAACATCCAATCAAATTAAGCAATTGCTTGTCAGAATTTCCCAACTGGCTCGGAGGATATAAAACTTGAGTACATTCTCAAACTCAAAATAAAGCACACTGATTGGCTGCTTCCAAAGCAGCCAATCAGTGTGCTTTATTTTGAGTTTGAGATTATACTCAAGTTTTATAATCTCGGACCCTGGTTTTACTACATCTTTGCTGACTGGTAAATGAAATTTCTAAGTGCACTGTGCACTTGTAATGGCCAATACGAAATTTGTTTAATTTTGTAAGTTTTTGCAAGTTGTCTCATAAAACTGCATCTCCATTCAAACTATACAACTGAGCGTTGACAAATACACAAACTAAACTATATTATGCATTCTAACCTGATTATTTACATTCATGTCAGTAATTTTGATATTTAAATGGTTCCTGCTCTCAACATTATGAAATTCATTGACCTCGCTATCTGCAAGGAAGCGGCAACATCAACCAGACCATCTCTATACTTCCTTTGTACACCAGTAAATTCCATGTCAATATTTGCATGCTTTGCCATTAACAGTAATACCCAGGTATACAAGGCTTGATAAGTATCTATTCATAAAACTTCTTCCTACAACAATATGAATGCTGATTTTCACAAAATGCCACAACAGCTCAGATAATCCTGTAGAGCTCCAGACCAGCAGACCAGGTAGGCTTTTGAGGATAATTCTGAAATACATTTTCTTACTTCTTGATGAACACATGTTGTGAACCCTCATTAGAACCATCTCAATAAGACGGGTCTATTAGGGTGTGGGTGGGTGTGAGCATGTGTGTGTGTGCAGGAGGGGGGGGGGGGGGGGACAATATATGTGTTCAAGAAATATAGAATTTTCAGGATAATTCCAATGTAAGTTTTCCTTACTTCTTGATGATTACATGTTGTGAACCCTCATTGGAACAATCTCAACCAGATGGTTCTAATTGTGGTGGTGACGAGGTGGTGGTGGTGGGGTGGGTGTGCTAGGGTGGGGCAGGGTGGAGGGGGCTGACAACATACCTGTTCTTCAAGCAATACGGAAAATTTTCCCTGGTACCGCCAGTGTTTCCCCCAGACTGAAAAAGGGGCAGGGTGCTGCTTAAAAAAAGGGCACTTTTAGCGCTGCGAAGGGCATCTGGAGGGGCAATGTTTCTCCCATTGTTCGGCCTTCATCAAATAATCAACCTCAAAAGTTTCATGGAATGACATTTCAGTGCAGTGACACTACCATTATGTTTAATATGTAGTGTAATTCAGCAGTACTGTTCATAGTATTAGTGTGACCAGTCCATTGTTGAATTGCCCCCCCCCCCCCCCCAAATAATAATAAAAAAAATAGTATGAAAAGAAAGAAAAAACCGGCATTCTCAACCCACCACTACCTCCCGCCACCTTTCCCTTAAACCTCAATATACACATCCAAAAATGCACCTCAGATGTTCTAGCGATTTTGATCAAAGCTGATACTTGTTTACACTCAAAATCTGTCTATCTCAAAACCGAATTTAATTCTATATTTAGATGAACGTACCTACGGTAAGTCCTTTCTAGAGATTTACATATCAAGTAAGGATCGCGTATTGTTGCATATCTGGGACGGCAAACTTGTAAAATCGCAAATTACTGGATGGTGACAGCTGTTGAGATGCTAAAATTCGCGGATTTCCCAAGGTACTATTAATAAATTGACTGGTTCTCGTTCCACAGATAATGCTCCTGATAAGCCGGAACTAAACAGAACATTGAAAACCATATGTTGTGATCTCTCATCTGAACCGTCTCATCTAGACGGGTTCAGATTAGGGGGTCATAATGTATGTTTTTATGCAGAAATAACAAAATTATCCCTACTTATTACCAAATACTCCCTCTACACCTTAGATATCAAATTAACCCCAAATATTGGCCCTGACATGTCTGAGCAAACAATTAAGACCCACCTTTTTCATTGTGACACAAATTTACTAGTGTATACACAAACCTACTGGACTAAAATGCTCTACAATCAATGTCTCAAGATGAATCTGTACAATGTAAAGCAGAATCTAATTATCTTTGATAAATCCATGCAGTTCACTGTCGGACAAATATCTTTAAGAACTCCAGAGAAGCATAGAGTTTGATATAAATTTTAGGATAGCTTTCCATAATTTGCCATGATAACATATATTGTGACACCAGCCCTCATTTTTGTGACCCCCTGTTAGGACTGCCTTGATGAATCAGTTCTGATGAGGGGTCACAACATATACAATGAGGCAGTTCTGTGACCCCTCATCAGAACTGTCTCACTGAGGAATATCTGATGTGTGGTCATATATGTACCACACCACACGACAAAACCAACAAAGTGGCATGTGCACCCAGCGAAGACTCAGATCAGCCTGGGCATCCACCCAGTCTGATCAGAGTCTCTGCTGTGCACTAAGAGGACAGCTAAGGGTCTAATCTACCTCCACATGGGCAGCAAAGACTCGATCCGACTGGATAGATTCCCAGGCTGATCCGAGTCTTCCCTGGGGGCACATGCCACTTTGTTGGTTTTGTTGTGTCAGGGCTCATCCCCTTAATGAGGCAGTTCGGATGGGGGCCACAACATATGCATTTACTGAGAAAAAGGAAGCATCATCTCAGAATTATCATCAAACCACCTTTCATCTGAAGCTCACATATGCCAAACACCAAGGCACCACTCACAGCCAAGCTCCTGCAGTCCATTATGCTGGCCCCTTACCTAGAGAAATGAGCTGTGACAGGACAAAACCAACAAAGTGGTTGTGCACCAAGCGCAGACTCAGAACAGCCTGGCCATCCGCCCAGTCTGATCAGAGTCTTTGCTGTCCGCATGGAGGTAGCTTAGACCCTGAGCTACCCTTTCAGCGCTTAGCGAAGAGTCTGATCAGACTTGGTGGATGCCCAGACTGATCCGAGTCTACATTGGGTGCACAACCACTTTGTTGGTTTTGTCGTGTCGTCGCTCAAATAGTCTCTTAAATTCTATCATCTCATGTCTGTATGAGGTTCCCCATTACTTTGATATTCCCTTCTTATATCATCATGGAAAGCTTCTGGATTCTTGAGACACCTGTCGTCAACATTGTTCTCTTCATAATATTCACCAGCATGATTATCATTAAAAACCTCAGTCATTCCTCCATTACTTCTCACAAACTGAACTGAGGTGGTTGTTTGTGAATAATTAGCATCAAACTCTTTCAGTTTTGTAAAATTACTGACAGCATCTTTATCACTGCAGTCCTCTTTCTCACTGTCACTAACTCCAAAAGTGATTACAGAACTGATAACAGGTTTATCACTGTCACCAGTTTCATCACTGGTCGGACCTCTATCACTATCATCTTCCTTGCTACTATAATTATCTTTATTGTAATTAGCTTCATAATCGACAACAGCTATAACACATTCGTCAACTAAATCACTGTCAGGTTCACAACTGGTATTACCTCTATCACTGTCAACATTATCAGTCTCAGTCTGATCACCTTTGTCTATTAAAACAGCTTTATCCATGTTTAGTTGTTCTGAAGGGTAAGAATCATAAACTTCAGTCTTAATAAAATTAGTGTCAATAACTGCGTCAGACTGTACTTCTCCAGTACTGTCAGCATTAAATGTTTCAGGATTAACCAAGTTTTGAATGAGACTGTCCACAGCTTTACCTATGTCTGATCTTTCTGAAGGATCAACATTACAGATTTCACCTGTTGAGTACTTTGTATCATCATTTCTATGCTCATCTTCAGTAAAAGAACTTTCACCTAAATTTTCAGCCTTTATAAGACAATTATCTGGCATTGGGTGTATAGAAGTTTCCTCTGTTGTAGGTTCTATAGCAGTTTCTTCTTGAGTACCAACAACGCAAACTCTGTAAGGTTTGGACTCCATCACTTCACTGAATATCTTCACTCCAATTTCACCATGACATTTTGAATGTCTCTTTAAAGCACCTTTTTGGTGAAATTTTTTATCACACAGTAAACAAGAAAACCTTGGTTCTGCTATATGTACATATGTGTGGCGCCTAATCTTTGCTTTCTCCCTAAAAGTCTTATTACAAAGGTCACATCTGTAGGGACGTTCATCTGCTAACTCATGAACTGACATGTGCTCTTTTAAACCAGATGTTAAGCTAAATGATTTCCCACATAACATACACACATTTAGCTTCAGCCCAGTGTGCAATATTTCATGTCTCTTCAAATTAGAGGCATGGTTGAATTCTTTTCCACAAACACGACAACTGAAAGCTTTGTAAGCACTGTGTGTCATCATATGTGCTTTCAAATTATACTCACGGTTGAACTGTTTATAGCATACACGACAAGTGAAGGTCTCCCTTCTAAAATGTATTTTTCTGTGAGATGTCAAATAAGACTTCAAACTGAATGATTTATCACATAAGTCACAATGATAATTTTTCTCAGTACTATGAGTCCTAATATGGCGTTGTAAACTGTTTTTACGAACATACTTATTGAAACATATTTGACACTGATAGCGCTTTTTGGCATTCCCACCTTTTCTCCTTGACTGTTCCTTTTGGACAGTTTCTTGTAAACTCTTAAGCATAGCTTTTTGGCTGGCTAGCTTTTCCTCTAACTCATCGAGTGTGTCTTCAAGTGAGCGCTTCTTATCACCTGTATCAGTCTCAGTGCCATAGGTATCAACCTCAGTATTTTCAAAAGAACTGTCATGTGATGTTATTTCATTTTTGTATGTGCTGTCTGGTGACATTGATTCATTTGAGCAAATAGCACCATTAAACTTCACAGATGGGATCTTCTTAACATCTGAATCTGAATCTGAATGTTTCTCTTGCTTAGGTTCCTCTTCTGTCTTCCATCTTACTCTTTCTTTTTTCTTCTCCTTCCGGGTTTGTTTTGCCATTTCTCGCCGTTTCAATCTAGCAGACCTGTCAGAGGCGTAAGTTTTCTTAACCACTTCTTCCACCACAAACTCTTCTTCATCATCTTCTTTATAGTATCTCTGTGGCTTGTTTGATCTTTTGTCTGTCTGTGTTGCCTCCGTTTTAATTTCTACTACTGGTTGAGGTTCTGCTTCTTTAGGTTCTTCTAATGCTTTTGGTTCTTCAATAGGTTCTTCAATTTCTGTTTCAGTTTTAGATTCTTCCCTTTCATTTTCACTTGAGCCACTGTCCTCCTCTTTTGCTATGTTTAATACATGTGTGTAAGATTCATAGATATTCATATCTTCAGTGTTATCACTGCAATTAGCCACTTCCTCCTTGCTGTGTGTAGGTAAATGCATTTTGAGACTTGACTTACAGCCAAACATTTTATCACAAACCTTGCACTTTCGCACTTTTTTAATATGAATTTTCATATGAGCAGCTAAGCAAGAGCTGTCCTTAAACTGCTTGCCACAAATTTCACATCCATAAGCTAATTCCCATTTATGTTTAAATGGATGACGTCTTTTTTTCTTCTTACACGGACATTCTCCGTCGCATTCATTAGAGCAGTAGAGGTTAAACTTTACCTCATCATCTGCCTCTGCTCCATTTTCTCTGGAGTGAAATGATATGTCTTCCCCACTGCTCATATAACCATTACTTATCTTTGCTTTAATTTTCTCATTGTTCATGTACATACTGTATGGTTCTAAATCTATCAAGATGGTGTATTCCTGCCCATCAATTTCACAGGTGTAAGACCTCATTGTGCCGTCCGATAGAAATTTCTCACCAATTTCTGTCATTTCATCCATTTCGTAAGGAATAACAGTACAAACAGTAATCTTTGTTAAGTCTAATTCATCTGACCTCTGGGATTTATCTAATTTGTTTTCATTTAAGTCTTTCATAAACCCATATTTACAATTTAAACATGTACATTTCCCATTTTCAGGTCCTGCTACATGAAATCGCATATGCCGATTTAGTTTTCGGTATTCCTTAAAGCCCTTATTACAAAAGTCACACAGGTACATGTTTGCCTTGCTTTTGGAACTACGTTTTGGCTCATATAATTCTGTTCCATCATAGTTATATAGCATCTAAATTTGATCTTCAAACCTATGATGATAAGCATAAGCAATCAACTAACATCTGATTTTAATACAATTTTTGATTATTGCCCAAGGAGTTCCCTCCTCTTTTAATATAGGTTCTTCTTCATGACTTCCAGTTCCTGTATTTTAATAAAGCTAGCATTTATAATTCTACTGCTTGTTATATACTTGAAACGACTTCTGATAATCCTTTGCTATAGGAACGATTATTCTGGGTCTTGATACCATGTTCCTTGAAGAGAATAATCTTGTGTGATTGATGTCCTGACCAATGAATCCAATTACATGTACAAGTGTCTTGAATGAATTCAATTACACGTCTTAGCAAATGAATCCAATTCATGAACATGCGGCCTGACTAATGAATCCAATTACATGTGTCTTGACTGATGAATCCAATGTTGTGTCTTGACCAATGAATTCAATCAGTTGTAGTATCACTTCAAAACTCCTGCAATTATAAGGAACTGAATGTTACAGAGTTTCAACATTATGCTGCCGTATAAGTCCTATGAATTGGGACACAGAGTCTGAGCATTCAGGGAAGACCCAGATTAGACTGCTCCTAAACTGCTCCAAAAATAGCAGTCTGTACAGGGCCTTCATTGTTTGCCATTCAGGGCCCAGTTGTTCAAACCATCGTTAGCCTAACAAGCTCGTTAAGAGGTCAACTTGTTAAGTGTTTTATGACTTTATAACCAAATATACTGATATTTTTTGTTTCAACAAAAAATATTGGCGTATTTGAGATATTAACATTGGAAATTTCAATGTCCCGTTAACTAACAACGTCATTAGTTTTGAACAACTGGACCCAGGGATGTAACTGCAAGCAGTTAAAAATTCTATCACTCTAAATAAACACATGTAAATAAGGGGAAAAATCTTTCCTGAGTACGAATCCCCCCCCCACCCCTCCGCATTTTTTCTGAAGACTGCCATAGCCTTTATTTCTCATATTCCCTGCTTTTTCAAATTTCTCAGACGAATCTCAAAATTTCCTGACTTGGAAAATAATTAATTTTTCAAAATGTTTTCCCTGACTGTGGAAACCCTGAGAAAGTTGTGTCTCACCTGTCTGCACAGGGTATAATCGATTCCGCCAATTTTCGCTTCCTGCCGAGACTGTCCGTCGTATTTGGCTTCCACCGAGACTGTCCGCAAACTCTTGCTTCCTGCAGAGTCTACTGTCCTCGTAAAATGGCTTCCTGCCGAGCTGTCCGGGTGACTCTGCTTCCTGCCGAGATCCTCGGCAGGAAGCAGAATCACGCGGACAGTCTCTGCAGGAAGCTATTTATCATGTACAGAAGTCTCGGCAGGAAGCAAGAGATCGCGGACAGTCTCGGTGGAAGCCAAATATGATGTACAGTCTCTGCAGGAAGCGAAAATTAGCGGAATCGATTATACCCTGTGGTCTGCCCTTTGTCACAAATCGGCCACTATTCTCATTATACAGAGCTACCGTAATGACCCTAAAATTTCGGACACCCAAAGGTCGGACAATATTGTTTAACAAGACCTGTCAGTGGGACAGGATAGCTCGCCTGACAGCGCCTTGCCCATCACATAAAAAACTTTAACGTAAAACTTTAACATTTTGCTAACCCCGACAACGCCGAAGGTAGTGCAATAGCTTTTCCTGTACATTCGTACAGGCGAGCTAAAAATTCTTAGAAAGTGTATTTTACACACATACACACATAAATGCATCCAAATGATGTTTAGTGAATGGCAAATGTTGTAGACCCTGATCAAACTGCTCCTTCAGAGGCACTTTGATCTGGGTCTACAATGTTTGCTCAGACCTGTTGGTCCAAACATTTAGGGTCATGTGCACCCAGCAAATACTGAGACCAGCCTGTGCATCCACTGATCAGAGTCTTTGCTGTGCACTTAAAGGGTAGCTAAGGGTCTAAGCTTCCACCATGCCGACAGTAAAGAGGCTGATCTGAGTCTTCACCTGGTGCACATACAACTTTGTTGGTTTTGTAAGGCATGGCTCAGTTTATAAATGCTGCAGCCATTGCAAAAACTGGAAATGTGATGGCTCAGTTTATAAATGCTGCAGCCATTGCAAAAACTGGAAATGTGATATCTACATTTTGCTTTTTGATGGCTATTTGTGAGACAAAAACAAAGTTGTAACCAGTTATTCAACCATCATGACACTGGGACTCAACATACCCTTTAATGGAATAATTTTCTTCCATCGATATAAGGCAAGAATAGAGTTTAGAAGTGTGAAAAAGCACAGGAACCAGGCCAAAAATTAAGCAGTTCCAGCAATATTTTCTTTGTGCCAGTCCAATGCCTAGCATTTATATTGCCTCTGAAGCGAGCATCCCATTACAGGGTCTGTCACAATTTAGCTGGTCTGACAAAACCTTTTTCCACTGCCCGACACCTATCGCCTGTCGACTATTTTTACATTATTGACATCTCTGAGAGTTATGTGAGCTGCAAAATGACAAAACCAACTAAGTGGCATGTGCACCCAGCAAAGATTCAGATTAGCCTGGGCATTTGCCCAGTCTGATCAGACTCTTTACTGTGCTCTTAAAGGGTAGCTAAAGGTCAAAGCTAACTCCATGCTGACAGCAAAGACTCTGATCAGGCTAGGTGGATTCCCAGGCTGATCTGAGTCTTTGCTGGGTGCTCATGCCAGGCTGTTGGTTTTGTCTTGTCACAGCTCATCTGTCCTGCAGTCCTGTGGGTACCTGTTCTGTATCAGCAGGCTACCCTCCAGATTCTAATGGACAGTCACAGATTTTTCTATCCCCACATCACACCTATTATGGATTATATTTTCTTGCATAGTTTATGATTTACAGCTTAGTCTCTTAAGTTAGATCAGCATCAGAATGTAAGTTTTGTTTTAAGTGTCTGTATGGAAAAAATAGTCAAAAGATCATGTTTTCCAGGTTTTTCTAGGTGTTAACACTCATTTTCAGACCTGATAAACACACTGGGCTGTTTTAAGTTTACTTTAGATGACTGATTATGGTGTTGAAAGTTGTCTGAATTGAACTTTAATTTGATTTGAGGTCATAAGTTCACTAAAAGTGGGAAAAAAATAATTCACCATCTCCCCCAGTCCATGAGGGACAGGAAAATTTCACCGTTGGAAACATAAATTCAACCAAGAACTCAGCAAGCCACCTTCTTAGTTGAAAATTTCCCTATCCTACAGGAAAACTCATGATGGATTCTTATAATAAACACCTCTAGCAAGTTTGGTTATGATCTACCAACCTAATTATGCTGCCAAGTACCGTTTGAGCGTTGAAGGTATCAAGTGTGGCTGTAACTTTCTACCTACAGTACGTGTAGTTCTTTCTTGCCTGAAATGGAAAATGAATAGGTGAATATAAAGTACAAGCACCAAAGAGTTTGATTGTATAATTTTTCTGACCTTATTAATTTGGCGAGAAGCCAATTTCTTGCTTCTATTACCAGAGCTCTAGATAAGAGGGAGTATTTGATGATACTTGAGGGATAATTTTTCTTATTTCCCATTAAAACTATATGTTGTGACCCCTCATCTGAACCGTCTCGAGATGGTTCAGATGAGGGGTCACATCATATGTTTTTATGCAGAATTAACAAAAAATATCCCTAATTATCACCAAATACCCACTCCTATTTAGAGCTCTGTATTTTTGTTTATGGGTCCATATTTATTTTTGTTTGTTTATGACTTTAAAATAAAGTTTGCAAACCTAATATAGAGCAAGCAACTTTTGAAACCTGCAACATCTGACAAAATATAGCATTTGTTTTCCAAAAATAAATGCCCAATGAAAAATTGAATTGTTAATGCTTTATTACAGATATAGTTGTACTGGTGGAGAATATCCCATCATACAACTGAATACCATATAAATCTTATGAAACGCCCATGGGACGTTGCATTTTATGAAGGGGACATTAATGGTCTGTAAAGTAACAAAACAGCCACTATCCAAACCACTTCCAATAAAAGCATCGTAAACGACTGCGTAATACCCCGCCACTGCGAACCAATACCCTTCACATTTGTTATACAATTTTTAATATCATTTTATACATGTATATAGCCCCAGGTCAGGGGCAGATAACCTCTGGGGACAAAATTCTGATCATGACATGAAAGTCATATTACCTAGATAATGTGCTGCAAGTTTCAGGAAAATCCTATTCATCTTTGATTTTATACAGTTTTTTTTCATAATTTTATACATGTATATAGCCCCAGGCCAGGGGCAGGTAATCCCAGTGGACTAAATTTTGCTTGTAACAGAAAGCTTATGTCATTTCAATCATTTCTGAGGAATTTTGTCCAGATATACCAAAATTCTAATTTTATATAGACTTTTTCATGATTTCATACATGTATATAGCTTGTGTCAGGGGCAGGTAACCACTGGAAAACAATTGTTTTTATCAAGACTGAAAGCTTATATTAATGTGATAATTAGTTACAAGTTTCAGAAAAATCCCCTTCAACTCTGATTTTATACAATTTTTTTTTTTGTTATTTAATACAGGTATATAGCCCCACGGCAGAGGCAGATAACCCAGGTGAACAAAATTCCGTCTGTAACAGAAAGCTAATGTCACTTTAATCATTTCTGTGAAATTTCATCAAGATATTTCAAAGTGTAAAGGAACTACAAAACAAAACCTAGTTTTAAGACCTTGACAAGGGCAATAACTCCATCAGAAGAAATCGAAATTTGCCCATTAACAATCCCAACTGAGATGTTCTCAAGACCAATACACATGCCAAGTTTGAAGAAAATCTGTTAATAAATACTAAAGTTACATGTATCGAACGGAAACAAAGTGCTCACGGACGGACGGACTGACAGACGTACGTACGACGGACGGACACACGGACAGCCAGCGGGAAAACATAATACCCCGCCACTAACGTGTGGCGGGGTATAAAAATCATTATCAAGGGATTTACTGGGATATTGAATGATTAATTGATTTGAAGCTTAACGTCCACGGTAAGTACATCAGCACTCTCTACAAAAGAAGCCAGAACCTGTTATTGGCTTACCAATCTTTAAACTGCTTTAAAATTGAAAGTATGTATGGCTTTTTTTGTATGCCATTCAATGTCTTCCTATATGCTTCAAACCATGCCTGATGACGCGACAGTAAAAATGACGTTTCCAGTATCAGACATGACAGCAGTAAACATTCCCTCACATTAACAAGTACTGAGTGCCATTTACCCGGTATACTCATTGTAGTTCTTACCAAATCTCCATTGCTGCTCTTGGAATAGGTTATAAAAATCATGGACAGAAGGTCAATCATATCTAATGAATATACGGTAATATGCAGTAATATGCATTTATACAGCCGAATCAATGTAAGCATCAAAATTTAGTTGTAACCCCCCCCCCCCCTTTTTTTAATTGCTGTAGAGGACAAAATGTCTGCTAATTTTTCTCCTGTCAAAACAAAAGTAGTGGAATGTGACTCATTAACACTGCAATATGCACCTGACTCGATGCACTATGTAGAAAAATATTGCATGGTTACTCCAATATAAAGTGAATGGGGAACTTATTAGGTATATAATAAACTAGAATATCTAAGGATTTTCTACCATGAATTTTGGTAAGCCAGCATGAAATGAGCCGCGACACGAGAAAACCAACAATGTGGTTGTGCACCCTGCGCAGACTCAGATCAGCCTGGACATCCATCCAGTCTGGTCAGACTCTTCGCTAAGTGCTTAAAGGGTAGCTAAGGGACTGAGCTACCTCGATGCGAACAGCGAAGACTCTGATCAGACTGGGCGATTGCCCAGGCTGATCTGAGTCTGCGCTGGGCGCACTACCACATTGTTGGTTTTCTCGCGTTGCGGCTCAAATATTTTTGAAAAAAAAGGGGGGTGCATTTATTAGAACAGGGGCATATAATAGGATTAATATTGTAAATATGGTATTACGAAATTCAATGATATTATGAATGTTGTAATGAGATATTGGTGTTTGTTTTTTATACAATGCACACAAAATGTGAGTGAATCTTTGTTTTTTGTCAAGGGTAATGGCTTATTATTTCTCTTGCAATACCAGGTTCGGTTCCTGCAAGAAGTTCTGTCACTAGAGCCGGATCACTTAACTGAAGCGTTTATCAAAAATGTTTCTATTACAAACCTTCAAATTTTTCCTCCTCTACCAGAACACATTTTTGTAACATTTTACCCAGATGTAGAATGCAATTAAATAGCCTTTTTTGTACCTGAAGTGGAGACGTCTGACTATAGATGTATGTAGTGTGCCAAGAGAGCTGCTGAAATTGTATTTCTTCCCAGAGAGCATTTTCTTAAGCCTTGGAAATAAAAAAGTCACATGGACTCAGATCTGGTTAGTAAGGTCATTGTTTTATAACATGAACATTTTCAGATGGCAAGAAACCCTTAAAATCCTCATACTTGTGCGAGGAGACATTGTCAAGAACCAGATAGATTACTGACCATCCTTTACTTGGACGCTTCTTGCAATAATAAACATTTTCACTTTTTTTTCAGCATACAGTCCAGTGACTGAGTGACCAGATGGACATGGCAACTGAACGTCTGGCTGACTTGAACTGTACTGACTGTTCTTCTGGCAATACATAACCACCCTTCAAGTTTTCGTTTCCATGTTATTTTTCAGCTCTTCTTTTTGGCTCAAATGTGTGTTCCCAGGTTTCAACACCTGTTAGCAAATTAGAAATGTTACAATGTTTGTATGTTTTCAGATATTCTCAAACATATTCAGAGCTGTAGATAAGAGGGGTATTTGATGATAATTGGGGGATAATTTTTCTTATTTCTCATTGAAACCATATGTTGTGACCCCTCATCTGAACCGTCTCGTCGAGACGGTTCAGATGAGGGGTCACAACATATGTTTTTATGCAGAATTAACAAAAATTATCCCTAATTATCACCAAATACTCCCTCTTATCTAGAGCTCTGATATTAGGCACTGGTTATTTTGCTTGTTACAGAGCAAATGAGGTAAAAAATCTTGCACCAATCTTGCTCACATGTAATGCCCCTATTCCACACAGAACCCGAATCCCACGAATCGCCATGAACTGATAAACTTTAGGATTCGTAGAATTGTAAATTTTCAGGTCCAATGTGTGACGCTCTACGATTCAGTTTATGATACAGGTATGATAATATTACAAATATTCGTGGGATTTGACTTGAATCGGCTGGAATTTCATGAATATTGCCAAGAATTCAGTACCATTTACAACAATCTGTTAGGAAATACTGCACGAATGTTAAGAATCAGTTACGAATCAGTTAAGAATATGCCGAATGCCTGTCTGAATCTGGTGCGAATAAAAATGAATTTGAAACTATTCCAGACAATCCATGGGATTTTCTCTCAAGATAGGTATAAAAAGGCCCCAAGATCACAGCCTTCGCTGTAAGCACATATTAAGTATGAACCATAAAAAATCTATGACCACAAAATAAAGTCTCTAGACTCTCTTTCCTCCAGGCACATGGCGTCTCATCGACGTCGGTACGGCGTCATTTTAACGTCATATGCCAGCTGGAGAGATAAACTGTTTGCGTTTAGAGACTGGTTGGAGTCTTTACTGTGCGCAAATGAGTCAAAGCACAAATTCACAAATCCCTGAATGAGTTGAGAATACCTACGAATGCCTCAGAATCGATTATGATTCAGTTACGATGCCTAAGAATGCACTATGAATTTGTTAGAATTAGCTACAATTTTTTGGAATCAGGAGTTCGTGGTCAAAATTTTGAACAGCTCAAAACTTTTGCCACGATTTCCTGATTGCTCAAGAATTGCAAGAACTGACTACAAATATAACAATTCAGTTGAGAACTACATGAACTAATTACGAATGAACTAAGAATCCTAAAATTTATCAGTTTGTGGCGATTCGTGGAATTCGAGGTCTGTGTGGAATAGGGGCATAAGTGCTGCTTAAGAATTGTCTGTACGCTGCCTTCTGATTTTATATACCAGTCCTACCAGCTATATCTTTAACTTAGAATCATGAGGGCTCTAATATGTTTACATTTTTTGGTCAGAGTGAACCCCCTGGTAAAATAGGAAGTTTCTTTGACGTCATGATGAGTCATCCATATCAGCCTGGTTCTATCAGCACTGTTTTTTCTTTTCAAAAAACCTGGCAATGTCTTAGAAACAAGATTTAGTTTCAAGAATAAAGGCAAAAGATTCAACTAAATATGTGAACATTTAAAATATGTAACTCTTTATTGGGTTGCTGACCTGGGCCGAACAATGTGATGACCCAGGAAACCAGTATAATACAAAAAGAAATATATCTCAGTCATTTTAAAAGCAATTTGCACAAAATAAATGATTATTCTTAGTCTGTGAAAACAGCATTCAGTGCATGCAATGAAGTATTTTAAAATATGCCTGACGGAAAGCTCCTGAATCCCATCAGTGACAGAACCTTTTGCAGGATCCTTATATATTCCAGATTCTAACAAAACTCTGATGGAACTGAAAAGATTCACTCTTTGGTCAAGGGTTTGTCACAATATTTCAAACAGGACATTACCGAAATGATAGTGTAACAGAGCTTTAGATAAGAGGGAGTATTTGGTGATAATTTTTGTTAATTCTGCATAAAAACATACGTTGTGACCCCTCATCTGAACCGTCTCGACCAGACAGTTCAGATGAGGGTTCACATCATATGGTTTCAATGAGAAATAAAAAAAAATTATCCCTCAATTATCATCAAATATCCCTCTTATCTAGAGCTCCTTGTAATCTTATAATGTCATCAATTGAATTTCTGTGACAGTCCTTGCTCAAATTTAAAATCTTTGTAGTTCAATCAAAGTGCTGTTAAAATTGAAAAGATATGGACTGAAAAGTTGTGCATACTGCATAGCACAATGCTTTCATGAGACTTGCCTGCAATGCCTTAGCTTAATAGTAATGATCTTTAAATTGTCATAAGGAAAGTTCATATATGAGAAGCGCGGTGGCTCAATGAGAAGCGCAGTGGCTCAATGAGAAGCGCGGTGGCTCAGTGGTTAGTGCACTTGACTCTGAAGTCAGAGGTCGTGGGTTCGAGCCACACCCGAGGTGAAGTCTTCCTATGTCCGAACGCGTTTTTCTAGCATCATTTGCAGGGATGATGCTAACAAGTGTGCCGTCCTTCGGATCGGGACGTTAACTGGAGGCCCCCTGTGCAGGGAGAGTCATCCCCTGTGCAGGTTTAAGATCCCTACTATAGCTACATGGCTATATGTAGGCTTTCATCCTGCAACACCGGAGTGTACAAAAGTACACTGTCTGTGTCCCCTTCTGGGGTTAAGGCGTAAATGAAAAAAGGAAAAAAAGGACATAAATAAAGCGCCATGTCGTTTTCATTGGTAATTTCCATAAACATTGCAATGTTTCAAATATGGCCATTTCCATGGCCACCACCAAAGATGCCACGTATCAAAATTAAAATGCTCTTAAATGCATGTCACTTAGTGAAATGCTGAAACAAATTAGTTCATCTTCCCGAGTTTGCATTGATCATCATCCTAGTGCAACCCTGACAAGACAAAACGGTACAACCTATTAGAATACCCCGAATTCTCAAGAAAACTGGTAGAGTGACCATATACAGATAGATCAAACTTCGGTTATCGTATACTTCCTCAAAATCCATCTACATGCTGCAATGGCCGGCTTTTCTTGGACGCAGTCAGTTTGCATGCAAATGAGCAGTCTGATCCTGACCCACCAGCAAAATATTTTTTCTGTCCCTGACATACATGGTTCATAAAGGTCATGATCTATCAGATCATATTTACAATGTTTTATTATCAGTTTATTGATCAAGTTTCAAGTGCAAATCTATTGTTCATTACACCAAAATATTTGCTCTCTTTGACTTGCATTTACCTTGCCGTTTAATAAGCATTCGGTAGATGGAATGTATACAGTACTTACTGCAAGAATAAGTATTGTTTTAATAGAATATTAAGGACGTAAATTTCTGTTGTCACATTTTGCCTCAATGCAACAAAACGGCATTAATTAATTCAAGGGAAATAACTTCGTCAGTTCGAAAACTTGCAACTGCAAACTGTGTCTTCTTTATTTAGATCCAGCCTTGATCGGCTCACCGCCATATCAGATTCCGGGCGTCTCCGGTTAGGTCTTCGAACATTTACCAACAGTGGCAATAGTCATGACATATGTGTAACAATAAAGTGTATAAATAGTTAAAGGGTTTGTTGTTGTTGTCTTGTCCTTTGTCAATGTGTTTTCTTTCTGTGAATACTGCTTCACTCTTGAGGATTATGAGCAGGAGTACGATGTGCACTCCAGTTTTGTAGGAAGAACCTTCTTTAGCCATGTAGGTACAGAATGGAAGGGGGTACCTCTCCCTGCACGGAGGGTGGGGTGGGGGCTCCAGTTAATGCCCCGAATGGAAGGACGGCACACTTTTTTCTTTAATGTCATCCTTGTATATTCATGAATTAAGCGTGTTCGAACACCGAAATTCTAACGCCGCTGCCGCGGTTCGAACTCGGGACCTTTAACATCAGAGGCTAACCACTGAGCTACCACACTTCAGGTGAAAGGGGAAAATCAAACGTATGCAGAATGTGTAATGCCTCTTGTATAAATCTGATGTATACTGTGCCTGTGACATCCAAGCAGACACACGACGTCGTAATGACGTTGTACTGACGTCGCATCGACGTTATTTTGACGCCATGTGCCCGCTGGGATTGGGCGTGCTTCTCTTTTTAATATGAAAACTTCGTTAGTGTTGTCTGACTACTAAACGTGCAGCCGAGATGTGTAGTCACTGCGAATAAAGTATTTTTATTCTTTTATTACCACTTTTGTCAAGGTGAACTGCTAATGTCCTTACAGCTCAGCGAGCACACAACAATGTTGAAACAACATTGTTCCGTTGAATCAACATTGATATATGTATACTGTTTGAACAAGTGCGCCCTCTGACTCATCGCTATTCAGTTATTCTATCTACCGACATTTATGTTTGTCGCAGGACTTATCATTTTCATGTCAGATGCTTATCTCTATTTAATGTGAATAGCTACACTTTCTGGGGAAGCGACTCCGCCACTTTCAGATTTACCCCCCTTTTCAATAGGGTTCAATTCTAAATGAAGAAATTTGCGCCCTCAGGAGCAAATTATCTCCTGAATTGAGTAGGAAAATTACTCAACCAGGGTCAAAGCCTTAAAAAGATACCCCATTTTGATTTTTTTTTTGTCCTGGGAAGCACTCAGGAAGTCGCAAAGTTTTTTTTTTCGTTTCAAAATGGCTAAAAAGGACCATGAATTGTACATATACCTATTCATCTTTACAGCTCTGTTTAAACTTTGCCCAGCGGGCACATGACGTCGAAATGACGTCGCACCGACGACCATGCGACGTATTTACGTTGCATCGACATCGACGTCGGTACGACGTCATATGCCTCCTGGGTGGATACGTTCCTCTGAGCCGCCTGGGGAACTGAAACAACAACAGATCTGTTGATTTCAGTGTTTGTGAGTTTGGGTAATTTTTATTAGTTCTTTTTGCCTAAAACTAAACGCTATCTTGACTTGCCTTTGACAAAAGTTTAAACCTTGTCATATTTTTAGTGTAGGCCTATGTAAAAAATCTGTAAATCACAAAACGCCTCACAGACGCACATATTATAAGAGCGATTAGCAAAGAGTCAATTCAGCCTTAGGACATTCACTCCCAGCAAGTACATGGCGTCTTATAAACGTCGCATCCACGTCAGCACGACGTATTTCGACGTCATGTGCTCACTGAGACTCAGCATAGTCAGAGTATTTATTTGTTTACTGCATAGATCCCATTGTTCACAGACACTGCCAGAGATCCTGTCAAAGGTACACAACGTCGAATCTAAGTCTTATCAACGTCATACTCGGATTTCCCAATAACGACAACGTCGATGCAACGTTGACGTTGCATTGACACTTCGATTCACATCGGCATTGAAAAAACATAACTAGGGAAGTGTAGGCATTTGTCTGTAGCCCAGAACAGGGGCCGTATTCATAAAACGACTTAAGTGGTTGCTATGCTGAACATTGCTAAGGCAAATTTCTTTGAAGGAGATTCCCTACAACTATGAAAATTTCCTCTGGAGGAACAGTCTTACAAAGACTGTTCCTCCAGACCAAATTTCATAGTTGTAGGGAATCTCCTTTATAGATATTTAGCCTTAGCAACAGCATAGCAACGACGTAAATGGCTTTATGAATACGGCCCCAGGACTTTTCCAGATCTATTAAGCTTATCTGTGTCCGTCTCCCGTATGCTCTATGTGTTGGTGGGGCGTTAAACCCGCGTTCCCTCACTATATATCATCTGTGAGAATTTTCTCTTTCTTACCAATTGTTCTTCTGTAAGGTGCATCGTTTTTTGTGAACAACAAAGGTGAATGGCTATACTTGCAGGGGAGACAACCCTGCCATTATCATTTTTGAATCCATTCCAATTGAGGGAGGCATTATCATTTTTGAATCCATTCCAATTGAGGGAGGCCGGGCCGCGTAGCGCAATCGGTAGGGCACCTGACTCATAAGTCAGAGGTCCTGGGTTCGAAACCCGGTCTGGCCACATACTTTCGTTTCTCCTTCCGCTGATTCAAGAAGGGCAGTTGTCAGTTACTGGCGGAAGTATGCGCACTTAGTACTGGTTAACCGATTAGGAGGTCTAAGCCTACCCAGGAATAGTGTGGTTAGGTTAACTGACCGTCCCGACATGACCATTGCTGTTTACCACGCCTGGTAAACTATCACAGGTACCTCCCGCGGAGGTACCGATAAAAAGTTGTGACAGGCACCTGGAGCTGCCTGTGACTGTCCAAAAAATGACAACAAACGGTAGGTTTTCCTCTTTTTTGACAAAATATAAAATAACCAGGGAGTTTATTAAAAATCAAAAAGTGCTATTCGACCCTTATAGACATAAAGTTTTGTCACACATTATATCCCCCTGAACTTTCCATATTAACCAAAGATACGACCTTTGAAGTGGCTTTGATGACAGCCCACAGTAATCAAAACATAAAGAATTCGGCCGTTTTTGGTCTTAAACGCAGTGATCTTGCATACGAATCTGTTTTTCTCGGCACACTGGTGTTAAGGTAACCTCCTTGCTCAAATGTAAATGTCGATTGACCACAAATAAGGCTTGATTTTTTCAAAACAACAGCTGGAGGTGCCTACAATGGTGTGGAGGTGCCTGTGATGTAAGCAAATATAGTGAAAATCTGAATAGTTATTGCAGCTGGAAATGTTGACATCTTCTCTAAACAACTGCCTGGAAAGAATCATTCATTCAACGTCCCATTAAGCTATCATAATGCGTATATCATGAAATTCCATGTTAAAATTTCTAAAACACCATCTCAATGAGTTATTGCCCAATTTGTTTCCGCTTCTGTTAGTCAAACATGGACGAATTTCACAAAGTTGCTGAAAATTAACTGCCTAATACAGTGTTAGAATCGTTATGAAATGTGCGCTTAAATAAGAGTCAACATTTTGTGACTGGTGATGACTGTGATCGGGATGTGCTGGCTATGAGTCGTTCCAACTTGTCAGAAATTGTCGAGGTCACACGTCATGCCAGCTACACGTATGGTGTGTCAAATTGTCAAAATTGCCGATACCTGTCAACAGGCATACACGTACAGGTATCTATAGTGTTGATCCTTTTGGTACCTCACATGTGTCGCTCGCATGTGTCGTATGACGCTCGCTGTATGTGTTAACTTTGTGGTAACTGGAGTGATAGGTGCTACAAGTGATTCAGTCTGGGTAGTTTTGAATTGTTGGCGCTAGAATCCAAATACATCCGTAAGGCCTACAGATTACATCATCGGCAGGTGACATGTTCTCAATATTACACCGTTTAGTATATTGAAGTGATCGGAATCTTACTGTAAATAACGTGTAATTCAAAGTCTCCGAACAGCCACTGCATCAAATTTGGTAACAAAAGAGCACTTTTACTATATAAAAGTCATCTTCTGAAACGTTGTTTTTGCAAACGTTTCGAGTAGCTAGCATGGCGTGTGACCTCGACAATTTCTAACGATTTGGAATGACGAACAGGCAGTCATCACCATTCACAAAAACGCTGCCATTTATTTAATTATTTCATAATTATTCTAACACTGAATTAGGCGGTAAATTTTCAACAGCTACGTACAACTCGTCAATGTTTGACTAACAGATATGGAAACTAAACGGACAATAACTCTTTGAGATGATCTGCTTTGGATTTTGGATTTCTGTTGTGAGACATCAATGTTACGTGTTCTTATGTCCGTTTGACTGTAGTCTTCTGGCAGTAAGGTCCTGTACAGCTGCCCACTTTGCTTTCTGGTTACTTTTGTAATTTAAAATATGAAATAGGTAAAACAGAAGTTAGCGTTGTTTTCATTTGGGGTAGGTGAATTTCCACCTGTCTGGGAAAGAGCTCTTTATTCGGTTTACCATGCGTGTCTTTTATGAACTATTGTCAACGTATACTTACTTCCATCTTAGTTTTGAGAGCAGGATGTAGAATCTGATTGTATAAGTTCATGATCATTGTCTGTCGTTTTAACAAAACTATGCTTGATATTCGCATTATGATAGATTAAATTGCGACGTTGAATGAACGATTCTTTCAAGGCAGTGGTCTAGAGATGAAGAATATCAATATTTGCAACCGCTATAAATCTTCAGATATTCGCTATATTTTCTTACATCACAGGCACCTCCATTCCGTCACAGGCACCTCCAGTTGTTTTTTTACCGATCCAGCCTTATGTGGAGTTTATCAGCATTTATATTTGGGCAAGGAGGTTTACTTTACGTCAGTGTATCTAAATCAACAGATTCTTATGCAAGAAAAGTGCATTTAGGACCTAAAACAACCGATTTGTTCTTGTTTTGAGTAGTTTCGCCTGACCTTAAAGCCACTTCAAAAGTCATATCTTCTGTATATATGTAAAGTTTCCGGGGATATACTGTGTGACAAAACTTAATGTATATAAGGGTCGAATAGCATTCTTTGGTTTTCAATAAACCCCCTGGTTATAATGTATTTTATCAAAAAAGACGAATACCTACCGTTTTTTGTTTATTTTTGGTCCGTCACAGGTAGCTCCGGATGCCTGTCACAACATTTTATCGGCACCTCCGCGGAGGTACCTGTGATAGTTTACCAGGCGTGTTACCGTGGACGTTAAGCAACAAATCAATCAATCAATCAATCAATCAATCAATCATATTTCTGAATAAAAACATATGTTGTGACCCCTCATCTGAACTGTCTCGAGACAGTTCAGATGAGGGGTAACAACATATGGTTTTCAATGAGAAATAAGAAAATTATCCATTAATTATCTACAAATACACCCTCTTATCTAGAGCTCTGTAAACATCTTCAAGAGAAATCAGTGGTATGAACTGCTTGCCTCCCTAATATGCGGTACCAGGGATACCCGACATGACCATAGTTGTTTACCGTGGACGTAAAGCAATAAATCAATCAATCAATCAAATTGAGGGTCGATTCTGAAAGGGGAAAAATGAACCCCTAGGAGCAAAGTCTAGAGTAAATCCCATTTTGGAAGGGCTTCTTTGGTCAGGAAAGCAAACAGGAAGACACAAAAGTTGTTTCTCCTCGAAGCAATGGCGTAAAAAAAACACGGCAGTGTACCCATGTACCTTAAAAGGCACCCACTAGTTTGATAAATTGTAAAGTGAAAGGATGGTGTATTTCAGTAGTGGTTACTGAACAAGGGATTAACTACCTATACGCAAATACGCTGGTGAGTTTTGAAATAAATTTCAACACGCACATGCGTATTTGATGATAATTGAACAAGACTTCAATAGTAACTGCAAGCAAAAACAGACGCTACTACATAAAATATTTTTGGGGCTAAACTCTAGCTTATTCTTGCCCTCAAGGGGTATAAAACATAAGTGTGCATAATATGTAATCATCCCTAGTTACGCCCCTGCTAACATCAAACTGTAGTGGTTACCGATGGCGATGCCAAAAGCATTTTAAAGTGAATGGGTGTGCTGTCAAGGAGTTTAATTTTTGCCTCGTATTAAGATTTTAATTTGACGTCAGTGCCATGGTCTTTTGACCTTTGATGTCAGAGGATATATTCTGTGAAATCAGAAAATTTCGATTGGTTTTGGTTGTTAATCTAGATCGTCGCTGTAATCAATTGAGCCGTTTTTGATAGTTTTCAGTCTATGAATCGGACTGTCTAAATGAATTAAGAATTTAGTGCTTTTCTCTAGATTTCGTGACCAGATACTGTCAGGGTCACTGATGAGGCTTGAGTAGCTAAGCTTCGAAGTATGGCCTATGTTCCCTCTTTTGACTGTTTTCTCTGCTCTGGAAGGAGGTATTTAAGATTTTAATTTCCATATGGATGTAAAGAATTTGCTGTCCTAGCTAGGTGTATACTTTTTGGAAGGGCTTCTTCGTCCAAAGAAGCAAACAGGAACTTGTAAAAGTTATGTCCTTCTGTAAAAATGGCAAAAAAGTAGGCGCACCTATACACACCTGGGCCCAGTTGTTCAAAGCATCGTTAGCCTAATGAGCTCGTTAAGAGATCAACTCGTTAAGTATTTTACGTCTTTATTACCAAATACACTGATATTTTTTGTTGTAAATGCAAAAGCTACTCACATTTTTTTCAGCAGAAAATGTTGGCGTATTTGAGATATTAACGTTTGAAATTTTAACGAAATGCTAAGTAACGATGTCGTTAGTTTTGAACAACCGGGCCCAGGTCGCTTTTCAGTGTTGATGTGCCAAAATGTCGATCATCACGGAAGAACTAAGCAGAATATCACAGATGCAGAGAAATGATAAATATGCTGTCCCCTGTGATTTTATTAATCCCTAGTCGCGAAGCGGAGAGGGGATTATAGGAACAGCGTTCATCTGTCCATCCATAACACTTTCCTGTCCCTCTATATCTCAGGAACCCTTTGAAATATTTTCATTAAACTTTGGTTAGATGTTCACCTCAGTGAGACGGTGTGTAGATACCATGACTCAACCATGCAGACTCAAGGTCAATGCCACAATTGAAGGTCAGGAGTTCGAGCCTTTAATTTCGTGTCCGCTCCATATCTCCTTTATTCTTGTAAGGATTTTCATGAAATTTTGGTCAAATGTTCACCTCAATGAGACGGTGTGCAGAGCTCATGCCTCAACCATGCAGACTCAAGGTCAATGTCGCAACTGAAGGTCATTAGATTGTGCCTTGAATTTTGTGTCCTCTCCATATCTCCCTACTCCTGGAACACAGGGTATAATCGATTCCGCCTATTTTCGCTTCCTGCAGAGACTGTCCATCATATTTGGCTTCTGCCGACTGTCCGCGAACTTTTGCTTCCTGCAGAGACTACTGTCCTCGAGAAATGGCTTCCTGCCGAGACTGTCCGCGTGATTCTGCTTCCTGCCGAGAGCCTCGGCAGGAAGCAGAATCACGCGGACAGTCTCTGCAGGAAGCCATTTATCATGTACAGAAGTCTCGGCAGGAAGCAAGAGTTCGCGGACAGTCTCGGCAGAAGCCAGATATGATGTACAGTCTCTGCAGGAAGCGAAAATTGGCGGAATCGATTATACCCTGTGTGGAAGAGTTTTCACTAAACTTTGGTCAAATGTTTGCCTCAGTGAGATGATATGCAGAACTCATAACTCAGCCATGCCGATGCAAGACAGTATATTTGCATAAATTTGATACACTCATCCAGTGATGACCAAATAAGAAACTGCTTAAAGTTTCTTGAGATTGTCATTTGAGCAAAATTGGACCCATATACACAAAGCAGGTCACTGTGACCTAATTCTGCTATAATATATATATATCTTTATCAGTTTTATAATTTCACTTTTTGGTACAGCCTACAAATTCAGATTCTCACAATCTAAAACTTATTTCCTGAGATAGTGATAAGGAGTTGCAACTCTTGCTTAACTGGCATCCGGCTGTGATACAGTGGTCAAACTGTTTCATGTTCAGGCCTGGGCCTGCACTGTTTGCTCAAACCTACCAGTCCGAATATGTAATTTTTTACTGTAATTTCTGTCTACACCTACATCAGGTATCAGCAAAAGAACAAAATGTTTATTAGAAATTTCCTTCTTTATTGGATATACAGCGAGAAGGCTTTCACAAATAAATTACATCAAAGTAGACTGTACCGTATTTCTTTAGTTATAAGATGGGGTTTCCCCCTTTAAAACAATCCCAAAAATCTAGATCCATCTTATACATGTTATAAGATGGATCTAGATTTTTGGGAATATTTAAGAAGGGAAGACCCCATCACATGGCACAATTTCATAAGACTGATTTGGATATAGGGGTCAGTTGAAGATGAAAAAGACTGTTTTATAACCAAATAAATACGGCAATAAAGATTACAGAAATCAAATACAATTTAATTACAAAACGACTTAAATTTACAACATTAAATTTTACATAGAGCCAGATATCCAAAATTTTGAATTGAAAATGGAGCTTCAAAGATGAATAACAGAGAATTAAGTTATTTGAGAATGAATTACACATTTGAGAAAATCACACTTTTCACTGTATGAATTTCAGGTAGCATCTCACTTATAATATGAGAGGAGCATGGCATACACTGTATGCCATGCTCCTCTCAAATTATAAGTGAGATGATGCTATAGATCTGTTACCATAGCAATTAAGTTATTTGAGAATGAATTACATGTATGTGTCTGAGAAAATCGCAGTTTACCATTGTATGAATTTTAGGTAGCATCTCACTTATTATTACTTAATGCATGCTCGGAGCAGACAAATATGGTAATAAAACATACCTGCTTGTTTCTGCTTTTATATGCTATTCACCTTTTGTTGTATATATATATGTATGTATGTAAAATATGTAAATTGTTTGAGGGCCTCATGGAAAATTAGCTACCTTGCTAAATTTGTTACGCTCGTAAAATAAAGACTTTACTTACTTACTTACTTATAATATGAGACGAGCATGGCATACACTGTATGCCATGCTCCTCTCAAATCATAAGTGAGATGACGCTATAGATCTGTTACCATAGCAACTATGAAAGTACCAACTGTTGTGTTTAGTACCTATGCAGAATGATTGTCTCAACAACGTCACTTAGACATCAATATCAACTCTTAGTTGCTATGGTAACAGAATATGAAGTATTTGTTTCTGGAGCAAGGCAAACAGTGTATGCCATGCTCCACCAATTTTTCAATGATATTACATTCTGAAATTCCTTGAACAGAAACATCAGATTTTCTCAAACAAATAATTATTCTCAGGTCATTCAATTCCGTGTTGACTGGGCACATTTTCAGGGGAAGTATTTCTGCCATTTTCTTTTTTGCTTCCCTTCTCAAAAGAGGTCAATTCTTACAGGTAATACAACTTTGCTCTCCTAAAAGCAAAGTGTTTCTTCTAAGACCAAACCTGGTTCTGGAAGGACTACCTCCTCCAGGGAAGCAAACAGGTATTCACAAAAGCCATAAGAACATGTCAATGTACCATACTTCTTAAAATTACAAAATCTTTTTTTTTTTTTTTTTCTAATTGCCAGATATTCCAGATTTTTGGAGTTGGAAGCAGCTGAGTTAACAAGAGCTGAGTTTTAAGAATTCCTTTTTCCCCAGGACAATTGCAACTTGGAATGGCCTTACAACCGAAGCTGTCTCTTCGGAGACAGTTGATGGGTTTAAGGCCAAAATTTAATATCCTAGGGTAGGGCAGGGGTTAGGCATGGAATGCCTGCCCCTGAGGACTTCTTGTAAATAGTTTTAACCTGCTGGTGGCTTTGTCACAAATTCATTTTTTTTTTTTTTGTGACAACTTATGCGCCACACCGAAACCTGTCATCATGGTCATGATTGACCGAGACAGTAAAGATAGAAAGAAAGAAAGACCTGTCTGCATACAGGATAGCACACACAACAGCATCTTGCCCATCAATAATAACTTTAACATAAAACTTGAACATTTTGCTAAAGCCAATGCCAACACTGATGCCGGGGGTAGTGCAAAAGCTCTTCCTGTAATAGCTGTACATTCATACACGAAAGCTAAAATTACTACTGCAATACATTTGAGTTCATTATTATAACTTATATCCAACAAATTTTGTTCTTTACTTGGTTCTTACATACAGTATTTCATTTCCTATATTAGTTGTACAACATAAAGTCTAAGCTACCTCCATGCCAACAGGAAAGACTCTGATCAGACTGGGCTGATGCCCAGGCTGATCTGAGTCTTTGCATGGCGCAAATGCCACTTTGTTGGTTTTGTCCTGTTGTGGCTCAAATCAGCATCAGACAGAAAGCAAAACTTAAGGTGTATGGGCACACATTTTTCTGCCATTTTTACAAAGGGAAACAACTTTTGTGATTCCCTGTTTTCCTTCCAGGATGATGGAATCCTTCCGAAATAAGGCTACTCTTTAAGGAAAGAGTTTGCTCCTATGGGAGCAAATTCTTTCCTTTAAGAATTGACCCCCATTGAGAAGGGAAGCAAAAATGAAAATGGCAAAGTTGGTTCCCCTGAAAGTGTATTCATTCACCATAACTGAGGATTTCTCAAAAGACACACGTTTGTAAATTTTAGAGTAGATAACCTATCACTTTTCAGTTATCTCAAAAGAAAAATTTAACTAAGCATTAAGGTGCTTAAATACACCAATATGGTCTGACCACCATATTTACAAGGGAGACAACTTTAAAAGCATAGAATTTACTTCCCTTGCAAATGGATGTATCCCTTAACCAAAGAAGGCAATGGGTACACTTTCAGGGGAAGCAACTCTGCCAATTTACTTTCTGTGACCCTTCTCAATGGCCAACTCTTAAAGGAGAGAATTTGCTCCTCTAGGAGCAAATTCTTTCCTTTAAGCGCGGACTCTGGTGGGAAAGATTTCATCACTCAGGAAAAATAACAGGAAGTCCCAAAATAGTGCCTCTTTGTATAAATGGCATCTCTAGGAGTACATCCTTTAACAATAGACCCCATTTTGGAAAGATTTTATTGCTCAGGAAGTCAGACTTGTCCCCCTTTGTAAAACTGGCAGGAAAATATGGAGATGTACCCATATCCCTTCAAATTCTTTCCTTTAAAAGGGGCTGCACTGTGAGAAGGGAGACAATTCTTTCCCTACAAGAGTGATCTCCCTTGGAGGTGTCTGGTGTCTGCCTATACACCTTAATTCCCAGCAAATGGAGAAAAAAATAAAAATAGAAAATAAAGGTGGATGGGTACACTTTCAGAGGAAGCAAGTTCTCCAGTTTCATTTTTGCCTCTCCTCTTAATAGGGGTAAACTTTTAAAGGAAAGAATTAGCTCCAGTAGGAACAAATTCTTCTAAGAGTACACCACATTTTGGCAGGTTTCCTGTCCAGAAAAGCGAACAGGAAGTCAAAAAAGTTATTTCCCCTTGAAAAAATATGGAGGAAAAAAAACATGGAGGTGTATCCTTACATTTTAAATTGTATTGAAATTCAGAATTTGAAACAGAAAAGTAGTACCTACTAGCAAGCCTCTAGCACAACAAAATTTACTTGTGAAACTAGCACAGCAATTAAAGAAACAAGCAATGTCTACAGACGCAATTCTTTTTTCTAAATGAGAAATATGACAAACATCAGATTTGATTTACACCTTACACAAAATACGTCTGCAGGTGAGACACTTTCTCATACTTATGAACATTAAATTCTATTCTTACACTGAAGTTCATGCAATTCCTTGAAAAAGTTTTACAGAAAACTAGGAACATACGTAAGACAAAAGCATACCTAATTAATGAATAATTTATACACAGAATAATAGCTGTTAATACACAGAATAGCTAATTAATACACCCAATCATAGTTCATTCATACACCCAATCATAGCTAATTAACACACTGAATATCAAAACAGTACAGACAAATTATATCTACAGTAACAGGCTTAATAAAGTCAGCCTATCTTATTTCAACATATCGAAATCAATGGTTTTGTAAATTCAGATTTTAGACCATTAATTGCAAACAGAGGCTAATATGTGAATGCCACAAAATATCGTACTCTGTCGCTGTCAACTTTACAACCAACAAACATGCGGTTTCTGACATTGCCAATTAAGAAATAATTTTTCCTTACCCGTGACTTATTGCTGATTAACACGTTGTTGGAGGGCATATCACGAAATATTAATTCATGAGGGCCCGAGGCTGGAGTGAATTAATTTTGGTATCTGGCCAACAACAGTTGTTCATCTGCGATAATTTACTGGGAAGGAAAATTTATTTTGATTCTAACATTACATACATGTACAATCAAACTGTATTAATATTGCAAAGTTTTCTAATGGACTCTTTTGAGGCGGACACCGCCAGAAGTTAAATGTTTATGCCTGACATCATCAAGGTGCGAAATGTGCACGCTGAGCAGTAACAACGTGACTTATCACAAATTTTCACAGGACGCCGAATCCTATACGTTTAAAGGGGAAACCCTTAATGCCATGTCAATTTAGATAAACACTGGATCCACAAGTTGAAAATGGCACATTTGCAGGTGTTTGACCTATTTTAGCAACTTCTCTGTTGGCCATTATATACGGGTCTACAATTTTAAATGAATAGTTATAGACATTAATTAACTATGACCAGTTATCATACTGCAACTATCTCTGTAATGTACTTCCCATCATCAAATGCATGCAAGTCTCGCATGATGTCATTACATAACCATTGACAGTCATGACCATGATCAGACTGCTCCTTAGGAGCAGTCTGATCATGGTCTGACTGTCTGTTTATTAACAAAATGAGACTGCTACATAGTGGGTCTAGCTGTTTACTCCATATAAAGCTCTAGATAAAAAGGGGTGAGAGGGATTATTTAGGGATAATTTTCTATATTACTCCATAACCCTCATTAGAACCATCTCACCGAGACGGTTCTAATGAGGGTCACAACATATCTTTTCGTTGAGAAATGGAAAATTAATCATTTTAGATGTTCCAATACTTGAGCACATTACCGTTATTCTGGGATAATTTTTCTTATTTCTATACAAATACCTATTTTATGAACACTCACAAGAACAGTCTCATCCAGATCATTCTAATGAGGGGTCAAAAGATATGTTTTTATGGAAAAGCATGAAATTTTATCCCTAAATGATGCTACCATTCTTGCCTGCAGTACTGAGGTAACATAATAATAACTAAAATTTTGTCAAATTCTATTTTTGGACTAACTAATGAAGACTTGTTCTGACAGTATAACTGCATGGCACAAACTAAATTTACAATTCTTATTTCAAAGTTATATAGAAAAATTCACAATCTATCGCATCACTAGAACAAGAGCTGTCACCTGACAGCATAGCTCGCCTGAATTGGTGCTTGCCAATCACACAGCCGCTATGGTGGTGAGGACTGCTATGCATAAAACTTTATGCAAGCATGTCCATAATGACAACTCATTTATAAACAAAAGCTATCTCAGAAATAAGTCTTAAAATAAAATTAAAATAAAATCAAAATAAAAAAAATGAAATGAAATTTCAAAATCCATGAGCTGTCGGGTAAGGGGGAGGGGGTGGGGGCTATGTGGACTGCTATGCATAAAACTTCATGCAAGCATGTCCATAATGAAAACACATTTATACATTTATAAACAAAAGCTATCTCAGAAATACATGTAAGTCTTAAAATAAAATTAAAATGGAAAAAATGAAATGAAATATTTCAAAGTCCATGAGCTTGAGGTAAAAAAAACCTGACAGGTAGGGGGGAGGGGTGGGGGGCGGGGGGTGGGGGGCTATGTGGACTGCTATGCATAAAACTTCATGCAAGCATGTCCATAATGAAAACACATTTATACATTTATAAACAAAAGCTATCTCAGAAATAAGTCTTAAAATAAAATCAAAAAAAAAAAAAAATGAAATGAAATTTCAAAGTCCCAAAGTCCATGAGCTCGAGGTAAAAAAAACCTGACGTGTTTGGTATTAGTATCAACTGATTCCATCATCGTGGCACTGTGAAATTATGTCTTCATAAATATTAAACTTTAACCAAAATCTTTAAGACAAAATTCTAAGTCGATGACCTTGACTTCAAGGTCATCCAGTGGGGTAAGTATAAGGTGTTTTGTAAAAACTTCAAAAAGAGTCTAACATCAGTTCAAGTATAAACTAAATCTCTGCAAAGCATTATGAATCAGTATACAATAACAAAACTTTAAAAAAGACAAAAATTTCCTGAGTCCCTGACTTGACATCAAGATCACTGAGCGGGGTTGGGGTAGTACACTGTAGATCTAACTACAGTGCAAATATAAAAAGAATTCATTTATGGGTTCAGGAGATATGTGTCTTTAAAAAACTTTAACCAAAACATCCAATCAATAAAAAGACAATATTCTAAGTCCATGACCTTGACATCAAGGTCACAGAGGGGGGTGGGGGTAGTACCTTCGAAAACTTTAGACCAATATCTAACTTTAGTGCAAGTATCAAAGGAATCCATCCATGGGTTAAGGAGATATTGGGCTTTATAAAACTTTAACCAAAACATCCAGTCCAAAAAACTACCAATTTTCTAAGTCCATGACCTTGACATCAAGGTCATGGAGTGGGGTGGGGGTGGTACCCTGTTAAACTTTAGACCAATATCTAACTACAGTGCAAGTATCAAAAGAATCCATCCATGGGTTAAGGAGATATAGGTCTTTAAAAAACTTTAACCAAAACATCCAATCCGAACGCCGACGTGGACGCGGACGCTGACGCCGTGGTGACAACAATAGCTCTTCCTGAACTTTCGTTCAGGCGAGCTAAAAAGTACATATTTCTATTTACATTAAATGCAACCTTGGATCAGCATAAAAATTCTTACATGATCAGTCCTCTAGAGGTGCAACGATTCACTTCGATGCATCGAAAATCCGGTTCACAAGGGCCGATTCGATTCCGATAACAACTCCACTAATTTCGATTCGATTCTTAATCCCCCGCATGAGCCCTCAATTAAAACGGAAGTCCGTGTTTTAGACCGCTCTTAATATTATAACGCTGTTTATAACGTAACGTACGATTGGTCAGTAATAATTAGGTCATCCAATCAATACGGGTGTTTCGTTTCCTTATCGGTAGGGTTATCAAAATGGCGTCTAACGATGACTCGCAGAAACCTGTGCTCAAAGATGCACCCCTAAGATAAATAGAAGTGTAAATATAACAAAATAAAGTGATAAACATGATGAATTAAGGTAGCATAAAATCAATCATGAATCGAATCGAATTAATCGAATCGAGGTGTCTGAAATCAAAATCGAATCGGTCGTTGGGTGAATCGTTGCAGCTCTACAGTCCTCATACATTGCTGCACAAGTATGCAAACGAGGAAAACTCAGATCAGCCCAAGTGTCGAGTGGTTAAAGATTATATTTTAAATTTTGACTCCTAGCCTATTGATGGCTCTTAAGTTTGAACATACTAGTGCCTTTCCCAAGGCTAATCTAACAGTGCTCCAGAAAATAAGGAGTAAAAGGGATAATTCCTTAGTTTTTCATAGAACAAGAGCTGTCGCCTGACAGCATAGCTCGCCTGAATAGGTGCTTGCCCATCACACAGTCGCTATGGTGGTGTGGACTGCTATGTATAAAACTTCAGGCAAGCATGTCCATAATGACAACACATTTATAAACAAAAGCTATCTCAGAAATGTCTTGAAAAAAAAAAAAAAAAAAAATCCACATGAAATTTCAAAGTCAGCTTGAGGTCAAAGAACTGAGGGGGGGGGGGGGGGGCAGGGCTAGGATGTATCAAAGCCTTTAACCGTTATCTAACATCAGTCCAAGTATTAGTATCAACTGAGTCCATTGTGGCACTGTGAAATTATGTCTTCATTAATATAAATTATGTCTTCATTAATATAAAACTAATCAAAATCTTTAAGACAAAACTCAAAGTCCATGACCTTGACATCAAGGTCATCCAGTCGGGTAAGTATATAGTGTTTTGTAAAAACTCAAAAAGTGTCTAACATCAGTTCAAGTGTAAACTAAATCTCTGCCAAGCATTATGAATCAGTACGCAATTAGAAAACTTTAATAAAGATCAAATTTCCTAAGTCCCTGACCTTGACATCAAGGTCACCAAGCAGGGCTGGGGTAGTACTCTGTAAAACTTTGGACTAATATCTAACTACAGTGCAAATATAAAAAGAATTCATCTATGGGTTCAGGAGATATGTGTCATTAAAAAACTTTAACCAAAACATCCAATCAATAAAAAGACAATTTTCTAAGTCCATGACCTTGACATCAAGGTCACTGAGGGGGTGGGGGTAGTACCTTGGAAAACTTCGGACCAATATCTAACTACAGTGCAAGTATCAAAGGAATCCATCCATGGGTTAAGGAGATACTGGGCTTTAGAAAACTTTAACCAAAACAGCCAGTCCCAAAAAAACTCCCAATTTTCTAAGTCCATGACCTTGACATCAAGGTCAAGGAGTGGGGTGGGGGTGGTACCATGTTAAACTTTGGACCAATATCTAACTACAGTGCAAGTATCAAAAGAATCCATCCATGGGTTAGGGAGATATAGGTCTTTAAAAAACTTTAACCAAAACATCCATTCCGGACGCGGACGCGGACGCGGACGCTGACGCGGACGCCGTGGTGACAACAATAGCTCTTCCTGAACTTTCGTTCAGGCGAGCTAAAAACGTATGTTGTGACCCCTCATTAGAACAGTCTCGCTAAGATGGGCTTAATGAGGAGCCACAACTCATGTTTTTTGTTGAGAAATAAAGAAAAATTATCTCTGAAGTATCCTTTTTATCCCTTCTAATCTAGAGCTCTGATCTGAGTCTAAACAGTTTTTATATGCCGCAATGCTCATTATCTGGGCACAGATTGATTGATTTGTTGTTTTACCTCCAAGGTAAACAGCTATGGTCATGTCGGGACAATCAGTTAACCTAACCACACTATTCCTGGGTAGGCTTAGACCTCCTAAGCGGTTAACCAGTACTAAGTGCACATACTTTCGCCAGTAACTGACAACTGCCCTTCTTGAATGCTTTCCTATGTATTTACTCAACAATGAATTACACTAGGAGCAGTGGTACTGTAGTGGATAACACGATGCATGATTAATGCCCCCCTTCTCCAGTCTTTCGTGCGAGACTTTAAACTGAGGTCCCGTCTCCATATGACCTAGTTGTTGATGCGATGTTAAACCGGAGTTCACTTATTCACTAACAAGAATTACATTTGTTTAACAGTCAAAAAGAATGTCCAACTTCAATCATTTGTTTGAATATTTCTAATGAGCACACAACTGAAACACTGTATCAACTTCCATTCAACATCATGTTGCACTGACATTGTTACAATAACGTTTTGTCATTGTACTGTCCTTGACACAGTTAGGGGATAACTGCACTCCAAATTATCACTTGGGGAGGCAAATCATTGGTGTTATGGTCGCAAAATTTGTTTTACAGTGCCACACAATTTTCTTACATAAACCCAACTATTTACCCCCCAAAATGACAATTTTTAATACAGTTATCCCAATCTGATGCACATCTTCATCTTTCTAATTATCATTTTCAGAGCCCTAGATAAGAGGTGTATTTGGTGATTATTGAGGGACAATTTTCTTTATTTCTCATTGAAACCATAAGTTGTGACCCCTCATCTGAACCGTCTCGTCGAGACGGTTCAGATGAGGGGTCACAACATATATTTTTATGCAGAATTAACAAAAATAATCCCTAATTATCACCAAATGCTCTGTCTTATCTAAGGCTCTGATTTTACTACTTTACAAAGCAAGTGTTTTCAGCAATGTAAAACCAGACATCAGCCTATAAGAAGTGAAGTTACCTACTAACGTCAGGTTTCCAACAGTAAATCACAGGATATACTAATTACTATCGCGCATATTTGGTGAACCTGATCAGAAGTCATGTTATCATTAGAATGATGTTTGACAGCTGTGTGTCCAATATGAATATTCTAGATATCTTTTACATACTGTAACTAAGTGTTCAATGTTCGCAATATATACTTAAGGACAAAAGTTCTGCACGTATGTTAATTTAACATCTGTTCAGAACTTTTGTCCTTAAGTATATTAATGTTCACAATTTTCTCAGTCATTATTATAATGCTCAAACTTACATGTGAACATGAAAATGCTTACAAAGTAATAAAAAAATAAAGCAATGAAGTCAGCTAGCAAAAAGGCATAAAATACACCAGTAAACTATTACTTGTTACAACAAAACATTTACTTGAAAAATACACAAAATATATATCAATAACAAAAGAATCTGAATATATATGATTTCCATGTACAAGTCAAATGACATTGTCAAAAATCGAGATACAGCTGGCCTGTTTACACTTTAAATATTAACCAGTAAAACGCCAAAAATGAACCTAGTAATTAAATTTGTAAATAGCATAGACTCGGATAAGTAGCTAGAGCCACCTCATCTGGACCTACACTGTTTGTCCACTTTGAATTCTCAATAAGATAGCTTGGACAAAATAATTTTCCGCAAATATTGCAGACCTATGTTGTCATCTACTTTATTCGCTGCTTTAACGCCCCTTAAATGTTCTGCAGACATTTGAAAGAAGTTACTTCCTAGCACAAGTTTACAATTTATATTTTTGACAAATGTTCAAACGTACCTTTCCTCAGATTTTCAATATATTAATTATAAATGCTTCAGGGACCAAGTTAGAGATCTGAGTCAGGGAGAAGATTACTTGGATTCTAGAAAGAAGTTTCTGCCCAGCTCTCCTCCTTGTCTACATGATCTATATATTCTAACTTCTCCATCAGCTCAAAACAGGGAGAAAGTTGGTCCCTATTTCTCCCTAGTTTCCCTCTAGCTTGGTCCCTGATGCTTGTTTATGGCATCTTTAAATGCACAGCAACACATTTCACATTCATTGGTCCATGCCATTATTATTGAGCTGAGTATAAAAATTCTGCCAATTTGGAATTTTGTGAAACTGACAAAATTTTACTACACAGCTGCATATAAAAAATCGCATGCAGGCAACATTGCCTCTTGGCCACTACTACTTAAGGTATATGGGTATACCTCCATAATTTTTCCACCGTTTTTACAAAGGGGAACAACTTTTGTGACTTTTTGCTTGTTTGCTCTCCTGGATGATACAACCTTTCTAGAATGGGATCTACTCTTAAAGAAAAGAGTTTGCTCCAAGTGGAGCAAACTCTTTCCTTTAAGAGAAGATGGGAAGTAAAAAAGGAAAATGGCACACTTGCTTCCATGATGCTTCTCATTATGTGCTGCCCCATCAGGATCTGTGTTATTTCCCTCTAATTTTTGTATTCTCAATATGATATACTAGCTTAGGCAAAACGTTTTTTGTTTTTTTTTTGAAATTTTGCAGACCTAAATTTTCTTGTCTGCTTGTTTTGCGCTTTAAACTAAAAGGTTAGGAGAAAAAATACTCTTAAGGCAAAGAGGATTCTTTCAGCAGAGCTCCAGATAAGGTAGGTTTTTCAAGATAATTCTGAGATAATTGTTCTTATTTTGCAACAAAAACATATGTTGTGACCCTCATTAGACTGTCTCTGCTCCGTGATTCTTAAGAGGGGTCACATTGTATGTTTTTATGGAAAAAAAAAAAAAAGGAAAATTATCCCTAAATTATCCCTGTTAGCTCTTCATTTATAAAGCACTGAAATATTATTCTTTTCAAGTTTTCCCCCTTGTAAAAATGGCAGACAAATTCCGTAGGTTTATCCACACTTCTTAAAATTTTCTTTGGTACCACTGGTCTTGCTTAAGTCTAAAATCTTCAGAAAACTCATTTGGCATGTCATTTCTCTGTTGATTATCTGGGCTTGTATCTGTAATTACCGGCACCTGGTTACTCATGCCACCAGGGGACCAAAAGTTTGGTGCCATATAAGGAGACATATTCTTGTCGGCAGTTCTTTCCATTGAGAAAGAGGAATCTTGTGCTGCTTGAAACTGATCAGAAATCGGAATATTCATTCTAAAAGATGGCATTCCATAACTGTCTATACCTGGATTACCAAAGTAAGCTTCATTTGGCAGCCTAGGCATAAAACCTCCTTGATATGGGTATCGGAAATCTGATGTGTGAGGATTAAGGTAAGGATTCATGTTCTCAGGCATATTATATGACATTTGTTGAGTATTTGGACTAACATGAGATGGTTCAATTTTCTCTGTCAGTTCTCTAGTAAAACTTCCAGAGGTATTAACACTAAGATCAGTAGGATAATTTAACATAGAACCTGCTTGATCCGAAGGACTGATATTTGAAGCATGTGAATTATAATAAGGATTGACATTCACAGGTGATATATCTGTATGTAATTGTTTTTCATTCTGAGGTCTCAAATGCTTATTTGGTGTTTGACTTCCATCTTCATATCTTGATAAATCATTTTGTGTTTGTCCTTCAAATTCATTTCTAGAATGTGTTTGTCTTTCAAATTCATTTCTGGAATGATCAGTTTGCATCTGTTCTTCATCACGTTCATATTCAGCTTCTGACAGTCCATTTCCTATTTGATGATCAGTTTCATCTTCAGACAAAGCATTTTCTTGGGCCTTATTATTTGACCTCATAGCTTTATGTACATCTTTGAGACTTAATTCAAGAAGTCTCTGTTGCTCCTCTAGTTTCTTTTCAAGTGCCATCTGCTTCCGCTTGGCCTTACTAAGAGCTTTTTCTTGAATATGCTGAATTTTCGCTTTCTTTTTAATTCTAGCTTTCTTTCTTTCCTCTGCCTTGTCCTTCTCTTTTTCCTTATCCCTCTGTGTTTCATCTAATATTTCCTTTTCATCTTTTTCCTTATCCTTTTGTTTTTCAAGTGGAATTTCCTTATTTTCTTTGTTCATATTCTTTTGCATTTCCTCTGGTATATCTACTTTGCCTATTTCCATATCTTTCTGTGTATCTTCTGGTATTTTCTTACTGTCTATTTCTTCTTTGTTTATTTCAACATCAGAAGCATCATTTGCTTCTTCAGGCTCAGATGTTTCTCCTTCTTCTATATCCTCAGCATCTGGCACCTGTGTTTTATCAATACGACTGATTGCTGCTGTTACAGCAGCTGACATTTCCTCATCCTCATCTATCCATTCTTCATCAGAGGCTGTAGCAGTTTCAGGATGGATAGTAAGATGTCTTTTCAAGCTTGAAGACTGATTAAAAGGTTTATTGCAGATGTAGCAAACATGTCGTTTCTCTCCAGTGTGTATGGACTTGTGTCGCCTAAAGTTAGAATGTTGTTTAAACTTTTTCCCACAGGTGTCGCAACTGTACGGATTTTCACCAGTGTGCACCCGTACATGTTCCTTCAGACTTGACGACAAACCAAACTCCTTCCCGCATACTGAACAAACATGAGGTTTGATCCCTGTATGTATTACCATATGCCTCTTCAGATTTGAGGAGAGATTAAACAATTTACCACAAACGGGACAGCTGTGTGGTTTCACTCCAGTATGTACAAGCATGTGAGCTCGTAGATTTGATACTCGATTGAACTGCTTCAAACAGAATGTACAGCCATATGGAGTTTCTCCCGAGTGGATTTTTCTGTGTGCAGTAAGGTAAGATTTGATGCTGAATTTTTTATCGCAGAGATCACACTCATAGGATTTTTCACCAGTATGAACTAGAAGATGGCGTCGCAAACTATTGGAACGGCTATAAGCTTTGAAGCAAAGTTCACATGTGTATGTCTTCTTACCAGTCTCAGTGTCAACATTAGGCGTAATGTCAAAATTGTTGGTAAAAAGCTCTCCCTTACCACCTTCTTCTTCTGCCACTCTTTTGTCTAGGTTCATAAGGCTGTTATATGTACTTAACGGAATAGTATATGTTTTCCCATCAACTACATAGTTATACATGGCTGGCTGAGGTTCTTGGACAGCTTCAGTGTTTTCAGTTGCCTCATCTGGTGGTTCTTGTTTGACTGTAACTTCATCACCATCACCCTTGGTTTTATCTCCAAACTGCATCTCAGCATCCCCATCTTTACTATCATCAGGAGTACTTATGCTACCAGCAGCACTGTTGATGATGCTCATTATTTGTGTGTTGATCAGATCATCATACAGTTTGCTATATTCAGAACTTATTTGAGTTTTACCTGTATCACCTACAGAACTTTCACCATCATCTTTCTTTTTTTTACTAGTATCTTTACTAGGCTCTTCTTTTTCACTACCAGTAGCTTCACTCGTTTGCTTCTCATTGTCCTTGGATCCAGATTCTGTTTGAGCTTCATCTTGTTTCTTTTCGCCAGACTGCTCTTGCTCGTTTGGCTTATTTTTGTCTGCTGCATAATTATCCATATATGGCTTAAACAGATTCATTTCTTCTGAATCCAGTGGCAAATTTGGTGGCAGAGCACCCTCTTTTGCAAGATGTGCAAGACTTAAATGAAGAAGGTTCTTTTGCTGCTCTATCTTGCCCTGCAGCTGCATTTGCTGTATCTTAGCTTTTTGAAGAACCAGTTGTGGATTCTCTTCTTGGCTATTCTTCTGCATCTCCTTCTTAGCTTTAGCAATGAGCTGCTTGGTGCTTATTGGGCGGTTTTGCTGCAGCAGCTGTTTAGCTCTCTCGATAATATGTTTTTGTGCATCAACTGCAGTTTTAGTCAGCTGCTCCAGTTTGGCTTTATCAATACCCTGTTGTTGACCACCTGCTGAACTTGTATTCAGCAGCTCCATTTTAGCTCTATCAAGAATTTGTTGTGGAGAATTTCCTGCGATTTTACTCTGCATTTGGGACAAATTTACCATCATCTGAACACCACCGGGAGTGTTCATAGGAACTACTGTATTAACAGCTTGTTGTTTCTCCTTGTCGTGTACACCCATATGTACTTTCATATTGGCATATCTATTAAACTGTTTGTGACAGATTTTACACCTGAATGGCAATCCACCTGTATGCATTTTCATGTGTTCAGTCAGGTACGATACCAGGGCAAATTTTTTGTCACAATGAATACAGGCATGTGGTTTCTCACCAGTGTGCAATATTAAATGCCTTTTCAAGCTATTAGCTCGGCTGTACTGTTTTGGACAGAGATGACATTTGAACTCCTGTTCTTCAGTCTCGCCAGCAGACATGGGAGTGTTACTCTCACTTAAGCTTTCTGTACTTTTCTCAGGCGTTTTTGAAGTGGGTCCAAAGTTAGGGCCTAAAGACACAGTAAAACTTTTTCCATCGACAGTGTATGTGTATGTATCTGTTTCTTTATGCATTTCCATATGTATATTAAGTTCTTCTGGATCACTGAATTTTTCACTACATAACCCACATGAAACTGGCTGCTTTACTCCATCTTTAGTATCTTCATTTGCTAGCATCTCCTCGTCATCAACTGCTTCAGTTTTTATGTACATTTCCCCATCACTACTCTGTCTGACAGCTTTATTTACAGATAAATCATTGTTTTTACTAGGTCCAGCCACTTCATTATGGTTTGAATGTTTAGAAGTTGAGAGTTTTTCATTGTTTGATGCTACTGCTGATTGTTTAACCCCTTTATTTACTGGTGAATCAATCTCTTTACCAAGTCCAGCTATTTCACTTTTGTTTAAATTTTTTAAATTTTTGAATTTTTCATTGCCTGAAGCTACTGCTGACTGTATATATTCATCAGTTTTTCTAAACTCCTCATCTTGCTCAAATGAGTCATCTAGATTTTTCACTTCTTTCCTTTGTCTTTTTGAAGGTGGAAATTTACCCTCCTTGTCTTTTTTTGACTTTTTTGACTTTTTGTTTTTTGCAGCTTTAGTTCTCTTTGCATTTTCATCTAACAGTCCTTCTACATTTTCAAATATTTTACCTTCGTCGCCAGGTTCAGGCTTATTTTCAAGATTTAACATATTGTCAACAACGTGAACAGGCATATGCAGTTTCAGAGTTTCAGTGCTACTAAACCGTTTATCACAAAATGAACAAAAATAACTTTCCTTCATGTGAGTTTTCATATGTTGTGTGAGATAGGAACGTATAGCAAAACACCTTCCACATACTTCACATTCATGCGGCTTTTCAGCAGAATGAATGACAGCATGACGAGTAAGGTTTCTACGGCAACTGTATTTTTTATTGCAAATGTCGCATGTAAACTGAGCTGGGGTTGCATCTTTTTCTCTACTTATATCCTCTTGACCTGGAGTACTGGTGTCTTTATTATCAATCTCACTAATTGCTTTGTCATTGTTAGCCAGCATACTCGATGAATCTGTATCTAAAGGAACTGTGATACTCTGACCATCTACTTCATATGTATATGAACTCAGTGGAGAATCTGCATTCACATTTTTCTCCTCTGCATGTTTGTTGTTTTCATCATTTACAGCATTACCATTACTTGCTTCTTCTGTATTACTGTTTGATGCTGCAGCAGCTTGTATAGATTCAGTATTGATATACATTTCCATATCTTCATCACTCTGTCTGGCACTTTTATTTACTGATAAGTCCATGTCGTTATCATATCCAGTCATTCTACCATCATTTAAATCTTTTACATCAGAAACCTTCTGATCGTCTGACACTGCTTGTGTATCTCCTGTTTTACCGTACATTTCCATACCCTCTTCACTTTGCCTGACATTTTTATTTACTGGTGATTCTATTTCATAATGACCAGTCATTTTGCTATCATTTGAACTTGAGATATTACCTGCTGCTGCTGCTGCTGCTTGTAGGTAGTCAGTGTTGATGTACATTTCCATCCCATTTTCACTCTGTGGAACACTTTCATTTAGCTGCTTGTTTTGTCCTATATCTTCCATTTTATATGCATTCTCTCTACTTTCAACTCCAAATTGCATACTGTTCTCATGATTTTGTTCAAGTAAAAATGATTTACTACCTTCTTCACTTTCCATTTCCATTTTCTCAAATCATAAAGTGGTAATTTACATGTACGAGTAGTTCTGTTTTCATCTCTTAGCTCCGCAAAATTCCTACAATGTTTTCATACTTTCCTCCAAAACTTTTCTTTCAAAAGATAAAGACGCTCGATCCAAAATAATAGACACTGACAATGATGAAATCATCCAGAGCCCTCTGCTGTTTTCATTTGGTGACAACCTTGATCCAAATGATGTTCAAACAGGTCATCATTTCTTCTGTGCTTCCTGCAAAAAATAAATAAATAAGTAAAAATATATAGGTTAACACATTATTGCCTAGCGCCCCAAAAATGGGATATAGGCAAACCGTGCAGACCCAGATCAGATGCCGCAAACGCGGCGTCTGATCAGGGTCTACACTTTTTGCATACGACAAATGGGTATTTTTCCTCAAAATAAAACAAAAAATCTAAAAATAAACTAAACCTGACACCCCTTAAATGACAAATGGACTCGTCCAATATATACAGATAGAAGACTCCACTAGGCATTAATGGGTTAAGCAGTCCAGACAAGAAATAGTCAACTCTCGATATCTCGAACACTGATGTCTCAAAATAACTCTTATATCAGAGAATATAGTTTGGACACATTTCCTATTTTTATTTACAGTTCAATTCCTTTTTTCTTGCACACCGGATAAGGATATCCGCGTGCTTCCCCTGTACCTACAAATCTTATCTCACCCATGTTATCTCACCCAGGACCGGATAAAAATCACGAGCATTAAATGCATGGGTTGTATTGGAGGTCACGTATCTGCGTCGTTAGGTGACGTTGGCGTTTTAGATGATGACGTCACGAAGACGGCAAAAATGACGTCGGCGGTCGTTGAAAGCGGTGCCTTCTATCAAAATCAAATAGAAACCTCTCAAGCACTAGCTTTACGCATTTCAACAAGTTCTGAAGTTAAAACAAAACGTGGTGTGCAAGAAAAAGTATCTATCATGGGTGTGAGGTGCTAATAGAAAAAACCATCACTCGGGATCACTGTTCAGCATCACTCGGCAAGCCTCGTGATGCCGAACAGTGACCCTCGTAACGGATTTTTCTATCCACACCTCACACCCATGAAAGATACTTATAATCTCAGACTACTGATATCTCAAAGTAAATTTTCTGGGATCAGAAAATTCATTTTGAGATATCGGTAGTTGGGGATGAACTTTGACTTTGAGATATTGGGAGTTGACTGTAGCCCTTCTCTTCGATTCTCATGGATGTGTACCACTGTACCAGTACAGTGTGGCTCCTTGTTGAGGAGTCACAATGCACATGTACATATTTACAATAGACCTTTTTCACATTGTTATCTCCCTTAGTCTCACGGACCGTGACTTGGCGAGATTTCGCATTACTTCACATGCATGGGGCAGCCTTTAGATCCAGCAGCACATATCAAAAGGTATTTGATAATAATCAATAGAATTATTAATAAGTAGATTTATAATACTATAATTATTTCAAATTATTCAAAGCTAACTGGCTGACTAATTTATAATCATACTGATAATTTATGACGCATACAAAATCAGTATTCCTGTACATACATGCATGTCTTATGTCGAACACATAGGTAATGTAAATCAACATAAACTAATATTGATTAACTATAGCTTTCAGACCTTTGTTCCCAATTTTCTTTTTAAATGTTTTTTTTTATACGTATTTATTTTTTTATATACTCTTCTGTTTTTTTAACACATCAAATTTCCGACATAACTATCTGATTAGAATTACACGTAAAGAGAAAGACTAAATGTATTTTCAATCATGCAGCTATGAATTTTCATGTAATGATCTCAAAAGTTATCAATTTGTATAAAATATTAAATAAGACGTTTTGAATATTTGTTTTACTGTCATCAAATTAGTTTTGAAGAAATACGTTCCGGGTTCCGAAGTTTGCCTCTATGAATTAAATAAAGAGAATAAAGTGCCAGTAAATTAAATGTCAGTTTTACTATGGGGAAACTAGTTTATTGTGTCCTTTGCATTTATCATAGTAAGAATATACCAAACAAAAAAAGAAACACACACAGTAAGATTTTCCCGTTTAATTTACCATTTATAGCATGATTAGGAAATGTCTAAAAATCGGTATTTCTGATCAAATCTTGCTCAGACTTTATCAAGGCGTAGATGAGTATCTGTTCCTTCCATATGAATGGAAAATATGCATTAATGAAATCACTGACAATGACCTCTTATTGAAAACTGGTGACATTGAAAACTGATCGCTGCCTTGTTCAGAGATGTGTCACAAAGTACTGAATTGACACAATTAAATGAAATTTTCGGGTTGAACTGTCCAATTGTCTACCTCTAACTCTGTATGAGGTATTGTTTTAAATTGTTTGATATCTTTAAGAAAATACCAAAATATTACTGTGTGCGTTTCTTTTTTTGTTTGGTATAATAATAACTATTATTATCATTATTATTATACAAGCAAATTCGGTGAATTTATATCCCCCGCCGAAGTGGCCTTGATTTGTTTATGGTTGTTTTAAGTTTCATAAATTTTAAGTTTCATAAAAAAATTTTCACTGGTTACTTAGGAGGCTGAACTTGTGGATTGTACATAAAATCAAGAGCAATATCTCTGGGATAAGTAAGGCATAAGCTGGAGCTGTTTTTCTTAAACACTTGCCTCAGCATCACTGCACTACAATGATACATTTTAAATTCTGTTACAAGAAATTTTGTTTGTCAGCACCCTACTAATGGCTAATTTGTGGATTTTAAATCAATTCAAGGGCATTAAATCATGCACTACTGAAGAAATTATGACAAAACTTAATGTGCACTGCCTTGTCATGACAATATATAATTATTACAAGTGTCATGAAATTCCATTTAATGGTTACTTAGTTAAGACTCAATTTGTTGATTTTAAACCAATTCAAGGGCAATAACTCATTGCTTACTGAAGCAATTCTGACAAACTGTAAGATGCACCAATGTGTTATGGTGATACATACTTTGTATAATTTTCATAGAATTCTATTCATTGATTAGTTAGTTATGGCTGGAAATGGCAATCTCGCATTGATCCAAGGGCAATAATTCGTGCACTTTTGATGCCATCCTGGTAAAACTTTATGTGCATATCCACTTTATGGTGATACATAATTATTCAGTTTAAATTTCATGAAGTATTGGTTACTTGTTTATGCCTCATTTCACTGATTTTAAGTCAATTAAAGGGCAATAACTCATGCATTACTGAATCCAGTCTGAGGAAACTTCATGTGCATCAGCACATTATAGTGATATTTATTTATTTTAGGTTTCATGAAATTCTGCCCAGTGGTTACTTAGTTACAGCTCATTTCATTGTTTTCAAGTTAATTAAAGGGCAATAACTTATGCATTACTGAAACTAGTCTGATGAAACTTTATGTGCCATAGCATGTTATATTGATATATACTTATTTTTAGTTTCAAGAAATTCCACTCAGTAGTTACTTAGTTATGGCTCATTTCATTGATTTTAAGCCAGTAAAGGGGCAATCATGCTATGTTATGGCTCCGGATGGACAGACAGAAGGACGGGCGGGTCAATTAAAGGGCAATAACTCATGCATTACTGAATCCAGTCTGAGGAAACTTCATGTGCATCGGCACATCATAGTGATATATATTTATTTTAAGTTTCATGAAATTCTGCCGAGTGGTTACTTAGTTAAGGCTCATTTCATTGATTTCAAGCTAATTAAAGGGCAATAACTCATGCATTACTGAAGCCAGTCTGATGAAACTTCATGTGCAGCAGCCAGTTATAGTGATATATGATTATTTTAAGTTTCAAGAAATTCCGCTCAGTGGTTACTTAGTTATGGATCATTTCATTGATTTTAAGCCAATAAAGGGGCAATAACTCATGCATTACTGAAGCCAGTCTGATGAAACTTCATGTGCCTCAGCCCGTTACAGTGATATATAGTTATTTTAAGTTTCATGAAATTCCGTCCAGTGGTTACTTAGCTATGGCTCCGGACGGACGGACGGAAGGACGGACGGACAGAAGGACAGACGGATGGACGGACATGGAGAAACCTATATCTTGTTCTGGATAATACAATGAAAATGAAATGAAAAAAAGGAAAATAGTCTTAATAAACAATTTTTGCAGTTTTCATCATTATTCAAGCACGATTATTTTTTCACTTTTTACTGATAATTTGTCATTGCAAATTGGCTGACTGTTCAAGGTGTCACTGTATTACATGCTCTTTTGATTGCGTTACCTGTCAATAGAAAAGTGATATATGTGTCAGTCCATCGGATAATTAGGGGAATATATGACAAAAGACAATTTACACTGTGATAAAAGATTTATTTTATCATTAGAGTATTCATTTACTCTTAAATTTGGTAAAGACATTGAAAAATTTTAACCATACATATGATTTTCTCTTAGTTCAGACTTCATTGAAAGACACAACGAGTAGCTGTCGGATACCGAATAAATAAATAAACATTTTGTAGTTGATCTTTTAATTTCAAATTAAACATTTTCGCGATTTGACTCTTATATTAGTTTGTTTATCTATTTCTAAGTTTTCTGCATACCTTTTGGCGTGATTTCTTTGAAGTTTTTAATTTAAATACAAGTCTTTTTAATCTTTGTTTTATAAGATTTTAGAAAATAAAAAATATTGAATTAAGTTAACACTACGATTAAAAGAAATGAGAATATAGATGATTACTCTGGCTACAGACCCAATGTTCTATAATATATCCTCTGCAAAGGAATATCTGACCACCAGAGTAATATACAGATTCGACTGGAGCCAGGCTAATAGATGATTAAAATAATTAATTATCACTGAGCACATAGATGATAGTCTCAATGGCTTAAAATAAGTTGGCCCCACCCATGTGAAGCCTCGCGGACTATCGAGAAGTAACGCGTCACGTGAGCGGTACGCGCATGCGCAGAAACAATTATGTGAAAATGGTCTATTACTCAAGCTTTATCACTAGGTGACTACATGTATAATTACCTTCTTTAGCTTAACCTCTGATAATTGTTTGCCATTCCTCACAAAAACAGTCCTTTTTCAATGTACAGAGGACCTTACATGAAATCATTCTATAAGAAACTCATTTCAACCTAGAAAATGATTTTTTTTTTTTACTAAAACAAAAGTGGGGTGGAGGGGGGGGAGGAAGGGGGAGAAAGAGGGTGTTCCTCTCCCCTCATGCACTTTGTTAAAATGTCCACCTAGGAAAATTTACATTCTAAGCCCTCCTCTGACATTAAAAGGGTGATCAACATCACCAAATTCTAGACCGATCTCTGGATTGTCCCAGCAATATCCATGCATCTTTGGTGAAAATACATCTACTGAGATAACAGATATCTCTATTCTTAAAAGAAAATCTTGCAGTACTTAGTCTTGAAAATGGGACTGTAGCATGAGGTCATCAAAACCAAACTGGATGAGTCTTTGGGTTCCCAATATGGTAAATCACGGCAAATTTGGTAACAAGAGGGCCATGAGGCCCTGAATCGCTCACCTGAACAACTGGCTAAGTGACTTTTTCTTATGTCTGAACTTGTCAAAATATGAGTCTTGGGTCAAAAGTCAAAGAATGACTATGACCTCTTACTCATAAATCTTCATGTACTCATTAACCATATATACCATTTTAGGCCAAAATCTTCAAAACTTTCGATGAATCTTATGTTCTAGCATTTTTCCATATTTGACCATGCTGCAAAAATGATCAAGGTAAACCCAAGGTTATCATTTGAACAGTCTTGATAGTACTCTAGTACTCCATGCTACTTACCAACTTTCAAGGTCATAGGTGTATTGGTTCTGGAGAAGAAAAATATTAAAGGTTTATACCATAAATGGGTATGGCGGCCATGCAGGTCATGTGACCTAGACCGTTTGAACAAATTTTTGTTCAATCAGCCCCTGGAGGCTCTATATGAAATGTGTTAACAATTGGCCCTTAAATTGTCTTTTGAGGAAATGTTTGTCCTTATATAACTTATACATTTTTCTGGGCAAGTAAGAGAAAATTTCACTTGCCCAGCAAGATTTTAAACTTGTCCCGGGCAGCCGGAGAGTGGATTTGTCAGGCCCTGCCTCATTAAGACGACTGTATATACAAATTTTAAGGCCAAAATCTTCAAAACTTCCCATGAAATCTTAATATGTTGTAGCATTTTCCCATATTTGACCTTGCTGTAAAAAAGGACAAGGTCAACCCAAGGTCATAATTTGATTAATCATGATAGTACTGGAGCACACAATGCTACATACATGTACCAAGTTTCAAGGCTAAGTCAATTGGTTCAGGAGAAGAAGATTTTTAAAGGTTTTTACCATATATGGGCATGGCGGCCATGTTGATCATGTGATCCAGACCATTAGAAGAAATTTTCATTCCCTCAACCCCATAAGGATCTATATGATATTTGGTTACAATTGGCTCAGTAGCTTTTAAGATGAAGTTTGAAATTGTCAAACTAGAATTCAGGGTCAAAGAACGACCTTGACCTCTTGTATTCATGACTCTTCATGTACTCATTAAGATAACTGTATTTATCAATTTTTAGGCCTTAATATTCAAAACTGTCCATGAAAACTTATTTCTAGCATTTTCCCATATTTGACCTTGCCGTAAAAAATGGTCAAGGTCAACCCAAGGTCATCATTTGAAAAAAACCTTGTTAGTATTTGAGTACCCGATGCTACATACCAAGTTTCAAGGCAATCAGTCAATCCGTTCTTGAGAAGAAGTTTTTTTTAAGTTTTTACCATATACCTGAATGGCAGCCATGTTGGTCATGTGACCTGGACCATTTGAACAAATTTTCATTCCCTCAACCCCTGGAGGCTCTAGATGAAATTTGGTTACAAATGGCCAAGTGGTTTTGAGGAGATTGTTTGAAATTTTCAAAATATGAGAGTTCTGTGTCAAAGGTCAAAGAATGACCTTGACCTCTTGTACTCATAAATCTTCATGCACTTATTAAGATGACTGTAGATACCAATTTTTAGCCCAAAATCTTCCAATAGTTTCCAAGATATTTTATGTTGTAGCATTTTCCCGTATAAAAGGTCAAGGTCAACCCAAGTTCATAATATGAACCATCCTGATAGTACTCAAGTACCCAATGCTACATATCAAGTTTCAAGGCAATTGGTTCTGGAGAAGAAGATTTTTAAAGGTTTTTACAATATATGGGCATGGCGGCCATGTTGGTCATGTGACATGGACAGTGTGAACAAATTTTCATTCCCTCAACCCCTGTAGGCTCAATATGGAATTTGGTTACAACTGGCCCAGTGCATTTTGAGTAGATTATTTGAAATTGTCAAAATATCAGAGTTCTGGGTCAAAGGTCAAAGAATGACCTTGACCGCTTGTACTCATGAATCTTCATGATCTCATTAAGATGACTGTAGATACCAAGTTTTAGCCCAAAATCTTCAACAGTTTCCAAGATATCTTATGTTCTAGCATTTTGCCATATAAAACCACAAGGAAGCAAATTTGACCTTACCGTAAAAAAGGTCAAGGTCAACCCAAGGTCATCATTTGAACAATCTTGGTACATGCAGTACTCGCGTACCCAATGCTACATACCAAGTTTCAAGGCCATCGGCCTATTGATCTGGAGAAGATTTTTTTAGGTTTTTACCATATATGGGCATGGCGGCCATGTTGGTCAAGTGACCAGGACCGTTTGAACAACTTTTCGTTACTAAGGCCCCAGTAGGCTATATATGAAATTTGGTTACAATCGGCCAAGCGGTTTCAGAGGAGAAGTCATTTGAAAGTGTGGACGGACGACGGACAACAGACGCCGGAGCCTTACCATCCTATAAGCTCCCCCGGAGCCACTGGCTCAGGTGAGCTAAAAATCCATCAAATATGGATAATCATATGCCACTTATCAGACTACCATCCGGTATAGGTCACTAGCTATTTTGATAAACTGAACACCATGCCACCAGTTGGACTAATTGTATGGTGGATGTACCTGTTTTTGGGGTGCTCCAGATCCTTCTTACACATATGACAGACAAAAAATAATTTGGAAGAGATGAGAGATTAAAGAAACTAGAAATGTGTCCATACGACACGGATGCCCCCGCCTAGTGCCCTAAGTAAGATGGCGCCTTGTTTAAGGTAAAGGCACTTGTAGCATAACTAGGTTCACAAAGGCACACTTCTGTGGTACATGTTTTATTGTTTTCCTTGGGCAGATGTATTGTGCTTCTTGGATCAAGAGAAGTACATAGGAAGGGGGGGGGGGGGAGGGGGGCTTGGAGGTGGGGGTGTCATGACTGATATGTGATGATATTCTGTATCTTATCACAGAAATGGATGCCATGCAACTTTCCAAAAGAAATATCCCGGAAACAAGAAACTTTTCAAAAACTAACAAACGGACACCATTATTGTATGAAATGAAGTCGAAAAAGGGCCATAACTCCCACAATACTTGACGGACTTTACCAAACATTGAACTTGACCTGTATTTTATGATTATATACCTGTGTGTAAAATATGAATTCAATACACCAATTGTTTCAATAGATAATGAACGGAAACCAGTTTTTCATACAAAATGATGTCGAAAAAGGGCCATAACTCCCACAATAATCGACAGATTTTGCCCAACATCAAACTTGAGCTGTATTTTATGATTATATACCTGTGTATAAAATATGAATTCAATTCACCAATGCTTTCAAAAGATATCGAACGGAAACCATTTCTTCATAGAAACAGAAGTCGAAAAAGGGCCATAACTCCAACAATAATTGACGGATTTTACCCAACATCGAACTTGACCAGTATTTTATGATTATATAGCTGTGTATAAAATATGAATTCAATACACCGATGCTTTCAAAAGATATCGAACAGAAACCATTTTTTCATACAAAATATAGTCGAAAAAGAGCCATACCTCCCACAATAATCGACGGATTTTGCCCAACATCGAACTTGACCTGTATTTTATGATTATATACCTGTGTATAAAATATGAATTCAATACACTAATGCTTTCAAAAGATATCGAACGGAAACCATTTCTTCATAGAAACAGAAGTCGAAAAAGGGCCATAACTCCAACAATAATTGACGGATTTTACCCAACATCGATCTTGACCTGTATTTCATGATTATATAGCGATGTATAAAATATGAATTCAATACACCAATGCTTTCAAAAGATATCGAACGGAAACCATTTTTTCATACAAAATAAAGTCGAAAAAGGGCCATAACTCCCACAATAATAGACGGATTTTACCCAACATCAAACTTGACCTGTATTTTATGATTATATAGCTGTGTATGAAATATGAATTCAATACACCAATGCTTTCAAAAGATATTGAACGGAAACCATTTCGTACGTACGCTACGTACGCTGATTTTGCCCAACATCAAACTTGACCTGTATTTTATGATTATATACCTGTGTATAAAATATGAATTCAATACACCAATGCTTTCAAAAGATATCGAACGGAAACCATTTCTTCATAGAAACAGAAGTCGAAAAAGGGCCATAACTCCAAAAATAATTGATGGATTCTACCCAACATCGAACTTGACCTGTATTTTATGATTATATAGCTGTGTATAAAATATGAATTCAATACACCAATGCTTTCAAAAGATATCGAACGGAAACCATTTTTTCATACAAAATAAAGTCGAAAAAGGGCCATAACTCCCACAATAATAGACGGATTTTACCCAACATGGAACTTGACCTGTATTTTATGATTATATAGCTGTGTATGAAATATGAATTCAATACACCAATGCTTTCAAAAGATATTGAACGGAAACCATTTCTTACGTACGCTACGTACGTACGGACAGGGATGATACTATATGCCCCCCCATTTTAAATGGCGGGGGCATAAACTAAATGCCCCCCCATTTTAAATGGCGGGGGCATAAAAAACATCTTACAGCTAAATTACACAAGACTGTTTCAGATACCGTAATGACCCTGAAATTTCTGACTCCCAAAACTCAGACAATTATTGTTTGATTATTCTCAGAAAGTGGATTTTACACATGTTCCTGAATCAAAATGATGCTTAGTGAATGGCAAACGTTGAAGTCCCTGAGTCTACAATGTTTGCTCAGACCTGTCTGTCCGAATATTTAGTGTCATTACAGTATGTATGGTCATTCAGGAAAGGAAATACCCTGTAGCACCACAGCTGCAGATAAGGTTGCGTTTTGTGTTCATTCTAGGATTTTCCTTATCGTATAAGCTATGAAATAAGAGCTCTGATATTATTTAGTAGAAAAGGTTAACAAAAAGATGGAGACATTTAGTGTTTCAGTCAAAATACCTTGCCACCATTTAACATAGTTTAATTTTCTTGAACAATGTCTTCTCTTTTTTGGTATAATAGGTCACAGAGTCCTTGTTTCCTGGAGGTGCCCTAAAGCTCTCAGAGAGTTTCCAATGTCAAAGTGTTATAAGTAGGTCACTGTCATTTAGTATTGTCAGAGTGATGTGGAGTTGACTGATGCATGCACTAATGCAGTGTCTTAAAGCTGAGGTGTAATGAAATTGAGGTAAAGGGCAGAGCTTGAAAACTCAACATGGTGTCTAAATATCTTTCATCTCGAAAACTTGATTAGGTGTCTTTATGTTTGTAACAAGAAGCCCAAATGGGCCTGATATAGCTCACCTGGCTATTTTGCCAAAGGACCATTCTGATACAAAATTGGTACAATAATTTTCCACTGAGGTTTCCTATTTTCACGTTTGCTATTTTTGGTAACAGAGGCCAATTTTACTGGTCTAAATTTATTTCCTTTTGAAACACCTCAATGGAAGAAACATTTTGCCAAATATTTTATCAAAATCCATTCAGCGGTTACTCAGATATTGTCATTTTCATGTTTTGTGCTATTTTTAGAAATGGCAGATGGCGGCCATCTTGGAATGCCAAATTGCAAAAAATCGAAAAGGCTTCATGATAGGACCATTCTGACATAAAAATGGTCCAATTCCATTAAGATTTTCTCGTTTTACAATTTTGCTAATTTTAGTAACAGATTAGCCAACTTGAATGTTCTATATTTACCTGTATTTATTTTTGAAACAAGAAACATTTTGCCACGAATTTCGTCAAAATCTATTCAGCGGTTACTGAGATATTGTCATTTTCATGTTTTATGCTGTTTTTAGTAATGGCAGATGGCAGCCATCTTGGAATGCCAAAATGCAAGAAATCAAAAAGGCTTCATGCAAGGACCATTCTGACATAAAATTGATCCAGTTCCATTGAGATTTCCTAATTTTCATATTTTGCTATTTTCAGTAACAGAGGCCAACATGACTGTTCTATATTTAGTTATTTTTGAAACATCTCAATGCAAGAACCATTTTGCCAAAAATTTCGTGAAAATCTATTTAGCGGTTACTGAGATATTGTCAGTTTCTTGTTTAGTGCTATTTTCAGTAATGACAGATGGCGGCCATCTGCAAAAAATCAAATTGGCTTCATACAAGGAACATTCTGACATAAAATTGGTCCAATTCTATTCAAGGGTTCTTGAGAAATTGTCATTTTCCTGTTTGTGCTATTCTAAGTAACTGCCCCCACCCTCCCCCTGGTAGCCATCATGGATAGTCAATTGGCACAAATTTGAAATAATTGCATTCAAGGACCATTTCTTGAGATATTGACATCTGAGCAAAATGGGTGATGGAGGTTTCGCCACTCTGCAAGTTCGCCACAAGAGGTTTCGCCACCTGGATGAGAGGGTTCGCCACTTTTCACATTTTTGCCTTTGGAGGTTTCGCCACATTTTAGTCTTTCTCATATATGAATTAACATTGATGAAAAATATTCTAAACTTTGGATAGTCTCCTTTTTATTCTGAACTATGTTTGACGTATATGAAATAGAAAATGGGCAAATAGACGTTTAAGTGATGTGGTCAGCCTTGTGACCAACTACCTAGGCAAGGGCTGATCATTTTGCTATCCGCTTGTGGTTTCTTTCTACCAGTGACATACTTAATGTTATCTTTCCCCCGTTTAGTGTCGTGGCTGGGTTATGGAAATTAATTGTATCAGTTACTGCTCATTCCTTTTACACTGCTTTATAATATAGTTAACCACACATAGTGCTGTTTTCTTACACCTAGATAATCTAGTTTGGGGTTAACATGTATATGACATTCATGAAAAGCATCAGTCCTTGTTTTTCTGTCCCCGAATTCCGCTCTGACATAGAACAGCCATGAAAGTTGGATAGAAAACGCTTGTGCGTGTAAAAACTGGAACATGAAGCACCAGTTTGGTATCCTTGCACCAAGAGCCACTCATATCAGATAGAGGATGTGCAAAAGACTGTAGGCATTGGAGGAATACAAGTCATGTTGGAAACATCATCTATGAGTTGTAGTACTCAGCACTGGGTTATGGATCCCCGAGAAAACGCTTTTATACTGTTTGATGCTGAAAACATACAGATAAGTCAAAGCACTATTAATTTTTGGACTTAGTAAGTTAGGTTGTATCCGTTTCTGACCAATGCCTTTTTACATTACTTGTGGCGAAACCTCCGAGGGGCGAAACCTCTCGAAGGGCGAAACCTCCAAATGGCGAACTCGTTTAGTGGCCAAACCTCCGATGGCGAACTTGTTTAGTGGCGAAACCTCCAAAAACCGAGCAAAATTGGTCTTGTAAACACTAAGTAGGTCACTGTGACATTATTCCTCCAAAGATTTTTTTATTTTTACAATTTTAAATTCCAAGGTCCCACTTATGTTCCATGCAAACTTTCAACCAAACACACCCAATGGTTCTGGAGAAGAAGTTGATTTTGTTGAGTAACGGCGGCCATCTTGGATTCTCGACCTGACCCAATTTTACAATTTTGAAATTTTGTAGTCTGTTTATGCTTCAAGTGAAATTTGACAACAATGGGTGCAGTGGTTTTAGAAAAGAAGTTGTTTGAAATTGTCTGAATTAGCCATATTTAGACACAGGAATATGAGCAAAATAACACTCATGAAGTAGGTCACTGTGACAAAACTCCATTACAGATTTTTTTTAATTTTTATAATTTTGAATACCACTGTTGCACTGATGTTCCATGCCAAAATTCAGCCAAATATACCCTGTGGTTCTGGAGAAGAAGTTGATTTTGTTATTTTGCTATTTTTAGTAATGACGGCCATCTTGGATATTCAACCTGACCCAAATTTACAATTCTGAAACCCTGGAGTCAGGTCAGGCTCCAATGGAGCATACAGATGGTAAACAACTGACATGGTGTCCTTCATGCGGAAGTACTTATGTCACTCTGGCTTAGTTTTGTGGCAGCCAGTTAGAACTGGTGCACGGCATGGAGTTTCAATGCCCTAGAGTCTATGAAAGTTGGGATATATCCCATAACTGAAAAATAGCCATCAGAGGAGATGGCAAATCCCCTGACCGAAGACCCCCATGGGCCTTGGTAAAAAGGGTGCACTTCAAAACACATATTAGTAATATATTGTCGTTCTTTTGTGCTTCTGATTGACTAACTGTTAACAGATCCATGATTATCTAACACTCAGACTGAAACAGTATGCTTGACTGCTAAAAAGAGGTAATATCTCAAACAGCCACCATATACACAAATGTATAGCATATGATACATTCAATTTTCAAAATGTGTGAATAACTTCTAAAGTACAAGCCCTACAAACCTAATGTTGAGCTATGTAGTAAGTGAATTTGGACAATCCAAATCAGGGAAAAAAAAAAATTTAGGGGGGAAGGGGGGGGGGGGCGGGAATGTGGAGGGTCAGAGAGAGTTAGGAACACTGATAAGATATCACAGCATGATCATCAATATTCTTAAAGGTACACGGTTATTCAAATTCTGGAGCTGGCCAGGGTTATACAGATATGGAGCAGAGACTCAAACAACAGCTCAAACTACCAAAGGGAAATAACTCACAAAGTATAAAAGCAGGAATTATCATTCATGTATGAGACAAATTGTCATGACCTGTTCTGCATATCTGTGAAGTATCATGAAAATATTTCAAAAGGTATTCAAGCTATGGAGCAGACACCTAAAATCATCAAAGGGAAATAACTCCAAAAGTAAGAAAGCAAGAGTTGTCATCCTTGTTCGCGACACATCATCATGACCTGTTCTACATATCTGTGAAGTATCATGAAAATATTCCAAAAGGTATTCAAGTTATAGAGCGGACACAAAATCACACCTAAAACCATCAAGGGGAAATAACTCAAAAAGTAAGAAAGCAGGAGTTGTCATTCTTGTTCGCGACACATTGTCATGACCTGTTCTACATATCTGTGAAGCATCATGAAAATATTCCAAAAGGTATTCAAGTTATAGAGCGGACACAAAATCATACCTAAAATGATCAAGGGGAAATAACTCACAAAGTAAGAAAGCAAGAGTTGTCATGTTTGTTCGCGACACACCGTCATGACCTGTTATACATATCTGTGAAGTATCATGAAAATATTCCAAAGGGTATTCAAGTTACAGAGCTGACACGAATCTGCCAAAAAATCACCAAAGGGGAGATAATTCAAAAAGTACAATAGCAAGAGTTACCATTCTTCTACGCGACACATCGTCATGACCTGTTCTACATAACTGTGAAGTATCATGAGAATATTCCAAAGGGTATTCAAGTTATAGAGCGGACACGAATCTGCCAAAAAATCACACCTAAAACTATCAAGGGGAAATAACTCGAAACGTAAGAAAGCAAGAGTTGTCATTCTTGTTCGCGACACATCCTCATGACCTGTTCTACATTTCTGTGAAGTATCATGAAAATATTCCAAAGGGTATTCCAGTTACAGAGCAGACAAGAATCTGCCAAAAAATCACCAAAGGGGAGATAATTCAAAAAGTACAATAGGAAGAGTTACCATTTCTTGTACGCGACACATCGTCATGACCTGTTCTACATAACTGTGAAGTATCATGACAATATTCCAAAGGGTATTCAAGATATAGAGCGGACAAGAAAATGTTTATGGACGGACGGACAGACGGACGCCAGGCTCATCGCTATATCCCCCCAACCTTTCGGTCGGGGGATAAAAACAGACTGATGGATGGATGACTTGCAATTTACATCCTTTTAACAGTAATTCTGTCATACCAGGATGATAGGATAGAGATACCTCATTTATGGCAGGAAACAAATCTACCTAAAGCTAGATTTGAACCTGGGACCCCAAGATCAGCTGGACAGCACTTAACCCACTGAGCTACTAGGGTTCCTCAGACAAATCTAAGAATCAACAAGGATACAGACACTAATTCCAACAGGTGACTATTCTCGCTGACAACAGGCAATTTCAACAAAAGATGGGATTCCAATTTTTTATCAGATTCTTTTCGAATGACTGTCAACTGAACATTATTAATAAAATGGGAACAAGTAATTTGATATAATTTTTCTTTGTTCTTATAATAAGCCCCATCTTACCTGATTTATGTCAGTCTATGATGAATAACTACCCCCAAAAGACAAAAATAAATGATCCAGCAGATCCTAGACAAAGGTGAATAAAAATTAATAAATAGATAAAAAGATGGATAAAACTGAAAAAAAAAAAAATAGCTTGCTCCTAGACTGACACTCAGTCTCATATTCTGAATGTCTGCTCAGTATTCACCTCTCAGATCCCATTTCAACAGCAGGAGTACTGGTGCTTGCTCTTCAGAGAGAGAGAGAGAAATAAAAGAGAGAAAACTATGTTAAGTCAGAGACTGGTCATGCTGGTACAAGTCTAGCTTGCCGGGCCCACAATATTTTCACAGTTGGGAAATATCAGTTTTTTATTATCATTTCCTATCATCAATTTTCCATACAGGAATCACAATGAAAACAGAAACAATTACAGTCAACTCTTGATTGTGTCAAATGCTGATATCTCAAAGTACCCCCTAATATCAAAGAACATAGTTTGGACACACTTCCTAATTTGATTTAAATTTCAACCCTTTTTCACAAAATACTGGTATCTCAAAGTAAATTTTCTTGGACCAGAAAATTTGCTCTAAGACATCAGTAGTTTAGGGACGAGTCATTTATTGTCAGCTGGGGGGGGGGCCGGGTACATTTAGGGGGGGTCGGAATTTTTTTTGGTGATGTACTGGGGGGGTCAGAAATAAAAAAAGCCTTGGAGCAGGGGGGGTCATATATTTTATTAGGCATATTGGGGGGGTCAGAATTCTTCCATCAGTCTTCATTTTAAAAAATGTCTCAGCCCAGACCCCCCATTACTCATACAATTTCAGACTCTTTCCTTTCAAACTCACAACTTAATATTTAAAAGTCTTTGTGGAACTGACTCAAAAAAAATTGGGCAGCTTCATATCCAAAAAACAAAAACTTTCACTGCTTTGCTAGAACAGTATGAAAGTGTCTATAAAATCATGTCAAGTAGATGATTTTGTGCTCAATTAAATTTAATGCCTGCATTTGTGATATCAGCTCTCCACGTGCCTTTTCATCAGCCATCAGCAAAAACACAGACCCCAGACCCCCAACACCCAGAGGCCCAATTAATATTATTTACAGTTATAATTATTTAATAATTAAGCATTCGACAAAAGATTTCCGTATGGCCATTAGCTGAAGAAAAAAATGCAAGAAATGCAGACAAAGTTAAACAGACCATGATTACATGTAATTAACCTGTTACAATAAGAAATGTTCTGTGTGTTTCATACAGCTAGGTTTGATTGAGGTCAGTCTGACATAAAATAGGTAATATGGTATGTGTGTGAAGGGTAGCTGGCACTGAGGATAGGGGGGGGTCATAAAAATTTTTGTCACCTATCTGGGGGGGGGTCGGAAAAAAATTTTTGGTGCGACTGGGGGGGTCGGAAAAATTTTGGTGAACCATATGAAAATGTACCCGGCCCCCCCACCTGATAATAAATGACTCATCCCTTAGGAGAAATTTGGACTTTGAGATATCCAAAGTTGACCATACTGTATGGTCAAATCAAAATAATACCCGAAAGTTTTTTTGGATCATATGATGATAGATAGCAAGTTCTTCGCCCCTTTGTCCGAGGTAACAATTAATACAAAAAAATCATCATTTCTGTGATCATAATATGTTGTGGCCTCTCATTTAGACAGTCTTTCCCTGCATTGTGTACCAGAGAGAATTAACAAATCATCCCAAAAATTTCAGCGAATAACTCTCTTCAGCAACAGTCCCATAGCTGCAGCAGGCTTTTCCAAGTCATGGTACATTTTCCCATGACCAGACTGCAATATTTCTCAATTTATACAAAACACAGGGCAAAACTTTCAATATATCTATGTGTAAGAACGAATTACATGATAGCAAAAATGTTGAACACTAATGAAATTGAAATTGGACATTACTAGGGACAAAACATGTCCTTACATGATGCCCGGCTGTAACTGACCTTGACTTGATGATACAGATCAGCAGTGATCAGCTTGCAAGTTTGCACAAGTTTAGAAACAATTTTTTGTTTTAAATGCGTTTTTCCATAGCACAACTATAGTTTAAGATGCAAAAATTTTCCCATAAAAAATGCATGCTTGAAAAGTCTGTTTTTGCAGCTCGTTCTGATCTGGGTCAACGCTTCCCATCAACAAAGGCTCATTTGATTGTGACACTACAAAAATCGATGTAAACGGAAATACACAAGCTACAACGTGATCTTTGTCTACACGAATCCAAATTCATAATCCAGAATTTTTAGAAGTCCCAATACTTATTTTGAGTTATACTTACACAATTTTAGCAAAATAAATTCTTGAAACAAAGAAAGTTTAACATCGATCAACAAAATGGCTGTGCTTGCTCGTCAGTGTCTACGTCATGGCTTGGGAGCTGAACAGACATCACGTGATCAGCCTGCATGTGTTCGTTACAAAAACATTGGTTACTCTGTGTTATTATTGATAGGTGCTGGTCATTTAAAGATACAGATTGGATAATTTTCATGAATCGTGCAGAATAAACCATGATGAAAAGGCGAAGTTGTTTACTTTCTGTTTTATTTACAACCGGCTCAGGCTACCTGAACCCCCTAAATTGAAGTGGTTGTTACCCAATATGGCCGCTAATTGGTTTATCAGGAAAGGTAACTCTGTTTCAGCCCAGGTTATAGGCGCAACTGCAAAACTAAGTTTCAGCCGCGATAGGGTCACCGCTGTGAGGCTAACGGAATTAAAAGATATAAATAGTATTCGTTATCCTTTACGAAGAGATGATCATGACTTTTTAGTTAGCACTCGTGGACTACCCTCTGACATACAGGCAGATTTATACCGAATCTGAGCAATTAAAGTATACGTTTTTCCCGCGAACCGTCGTCCACTGCAATGCTTTACCAGCCCACATACCAGCATTGCCCACCTTGGTACAGTTTAGCACAGCTGTCAGCCAAGTGGTCCATTCTTTCCCTTAAATTCCAGAATCCTGTTTATTATTATTATTATTATTATTATTACTATCATTATTATTATTATCATTTATCGTTTAACTATATTAACACTATTTATCGCACTGTATAAACTCATTTCACCCACTGTCCTTTGCTTTTATCTTAAATGACCCCCTTTTTAGTTCTTGGTATCTGAAGTCCTCCTCGGAGGTTAAGATGATATGGAAGATAGATAGAATAGGATTACCTACTGCGCGGGCATACAGTCAGTCAAAGATCTTGGACTGCGATCGGACAAAACCGTGGACAAAACATACTCTTGCTGATTCATCCGCCCATCAGTGTAGACGGTACAGTCGCGATGTACCGCAAAAATGCTAAGAATTCGGATAGATAAGTTGGTTGGTTGGTTGGTTGATTTGATGCTTAACGTCCACGGTAAACAACTAAGGTCATGTCGAGACGGTCAGTTAACCTAACCACACTATTCCTGGGCAGGCTTAGACCTTCTAAGCGGTTAACCAGTACTAAGTGCACATACTTTCGCCAGTAACTGACAAGTGCCCTTCTTGAATCAGCGGAAGGAGAAACGAAAGTATGTGGCCAGACCGGGATTCGAACCCAGGACCTCTGACTTACGAGTCAGGTGCCCTACCGATTGCGCTACCCGGCCCGGCGGATAGATAAGTTTAAGCACACAGAGCCAAAGGTGAATTTGCCCATACTTACAGGTTACATACGTCGGTACGTTTTGAAATTCAATACCAGGGACAGACTTTCAAAACGTTTACCCGCGCATGCGCCTGTTTAGACTGGCTGTAGTCTGAAACATTGAATTGTCTCAATACATATTTTTTCCAAAGCCTGTTTTAGCTAGAACGTTTGCCCAATGCACAGGAGACGTAGAGGCGCTGCACTTTCTATCTGATATTTAACCCTGGGTATTTAATATTGGGTAGCTCAATTGAAAGTTTGACCGCGAATCGAAGACCATGGGGTCGATCCGCAGCCGCACCGGATTTTCTCTGACTGTTTTTGGACTGCAGAGCTGAGAGTATAAACGAGGGTTTCAGTCGGATACCCTCAAAAAGTTCAGGTAAAAAAAGGTAATCAATAAAGAAAAATCAGTAATCCTTACAGCAGAACATTCACCAGTTATTAACACGTTTTAAGGCAAACAATCAGTAAGCAAAAAAAAAAAAAAAAAAAAAAAAAACAACAACAACAAAAACACACAAAAAAAAAAAAAAAAAAAAAAAAAAAAAACACGCACATTAACCTTTCCGACTCTGACCCTCATAATCCTGGGCGGAGCTTAGTGAGCCGGGGCGCGTACATAACTGATGCATGGACTGTTTATATCGTATTAATCATAATAAACGTCTCTGCTCTAATAATGTTATATTAACTTGCATGATTCCTATTTGCTTCTCTGGATAAGGTAGCACCTTGAAATGGGGTATACTCTTAAAGGAAAGAATTTGCTCTTATAGGAGCAAATTCTTTCCTTTAAGAGTTGACACCTCCTAAGAGGGGAGTAAAATAGGTAGAGTTACTGCCTCTGAAAGTATACCCATTACCTTTATATTGCTTATTAGAGGTATTTTGGCAGTGGTTGATATTCTACACTTTAGGCTCTTTTCCCTAAATACAACGCCCGGGGCGTTTAAAAGGATTAATATGGTATAAAAAAAAAACTTATATAGCTAGGGTTTCTGATACAGACGACTCTTCAAATTAGGGGAGGGTCGGATAACTTCGGACATGGGGGTAAATTCGGACAGTGACATTGTTTCCTTCATATGCCAGTTGTTTGGAATTAAAATAAAATGAACCGGGCAGATTATGAGCCGTCTCATCTGGATTATCACTGTTTGCAATGGTATGTCCGAATCTACCCGCCTGTCCAAAGTTACCCGACTCTCCCCTAGAGAGGACACGAACAGACTCCGTGCTAGGAGAAGAGAGTAATAGGTTCGTTTCCTTGAGCCTCCCATCTTCGCTAGCCAAGGGTACTAAGTCCACTTTGTTACTTACGTTCGCGATCCAAGGGTACTAAGTCCACTTTGTTACTTACATTCGCGATCCAAGGGTACATACGTACATACATACATACATAAGGAGCAAAGTGGACTTAGTACCCTTGGTTAGCGAAGATGAGAACCTCCTTGGGCATTTTTAAACAACTGTACAAAGTATTTGTGAAGACAATTCCTTCCAGCGACCATACGTACTGGTGACAGTCGATACCTTTCCGACGACAGACCATACCTACTGGCGACAGACAATACATACTGACACCAGACCGTACCTACTGGTGACAGACCTAACTACTGGTTACAGACGATACCTACTAGTGACAGACCATACCTTCTGGCGACAGAACATGCTTTCTGGCGACATACCATACCTTCTGGTAACAGGCCATATCTACTGGCGACAGACGAAATCTCCTGGCGACAGACCATACCTACTGGCGACAGAGCATAAATACTGGCGACAGGATATACCTACTTGTAACAGACCATACCTTCTGGCGACAGACCATACCTCCTGGCGCGAGATCATACCTGCTGGTGACAGACATTACCTTCTGGTGAAAGACCATACCTACTGGCGACAAACCATACCTGCTGTTAACAGACCATACCTTCTGAAGACAGAAAATAACTTCTAGCGACAGACCTTGCCTACTGGTGACAGACAATACCTACTTGTGACAGAACAAATGTACTGGTGACAGACCATACCTACTGGTGACAAAACATAAATACTGGCGACAGACAATACCTACTGGTGACAGACCATACCAACTGAAGACAGATCATACCTTCTGGCGACAGACCATACGTACTGGTGACAGACAATACCTTCTGGTGACAGGCCATACCTTCTGGTGACAGAGCACACTTACTGGCGACAAACCATTGCCACTGGCAACAGAAAATACCTTCTGGCGACAAACTATACCTCCTGGTGACAGACCATACATTCTTGCGAAACACCATACCTACTCGCGACAGACAATACTTACTAGCGGCAGACCATACCTTCTGGCGACAGACCATACCTGCTGGCAGACCATACCTCCTGGCGGTAGACCATACCTTCTGGCGACAGACCATACCTTCTGGCTTCAGGCCATACCTACTGGTGACAGACCATACCTGCTGGTGACAGACCATACCTACTGGTGACAGATCATACCTACTGGTGACAGACTATCCTTCCTGGCGACACACTATACCTCTGGCGACAGACCATTCCTACTGGTAACAGATAATATCTTCTGATGACAGAACATACCTATTGGCGACACACTATACCTACTGGCGACAGAACATAAATACTGGCGAAGGACCATACCTTCTTATGACAGACAATACCTTCTGGCGACAGACTATACCTAATGGCGACAGACCTTACGTACTGGTGACAGACCATACCTGCTGGCGACAGACCATACCTACTGGCGATAGACCATACTTTCTTGCGTCAGACCATAACAACAACTGACAGTCAATACCTTTTGACAACAGACCACACCTCCTGGCGACAGACCATACCTACTGGCGATAGACCATGCCTTCTGGCGTCAGACAATACCAACTACTGAAAGTCAGTACCTTCTGACAACAGACCATACCTCCTGGCGACAAACCATACCTACTGGCACCAGTCCATACTTACTGCTGACAGATCATACCTACTGGTGACAGACCGTATCTACAGGTGACAGACCATACTTTCTGGTGACAGACCATACCTTATTGCGACAAATCATTAGTTCTGGCGACAGACCATAACTACTGGTGACCGACCATACCTTGTGGTGATATGTCATTCCAACTGGTGACAGACCATACCTCCTGGTGACAGACCATACCTTCTGACGACAGACCTTACCTACTGGCGACAAATAATGCCTACTGGTGACAGACCATATCTACTTGTGACAGACACAACTTTCTGGTGATAGACCATACCTACTGGCGACAGACCATACCTCCTGGTTACAGACCATACCTACCGGTGAAAGACTATACCTACCGGTAGCAGACCGAACTCACTAGCGACAGACCATACCTACTGGTGACAGACCATACCTACCGGCGACAGACCATACTTCGGGCAAAAGACCATATCTGCTGGTGACAGACATATTTTCTGACTATCCATTCTGGTGACAGACCATTCCTACTGGTTACAGACCATGCCTTCTGGCGACAGACCATGCCTACTTTTGGCAGTCCATACCTTCTGAGGACAGACCATACTTACTGGCGATAAACAATACCTACACCAGACAATACCTACAGATGACAGATTATACTTAATGGCTACAATCCATACTTGCTGGCGACAGACCATACCTATCCTGCTGACAGAGCATACCTGCTGGTGACAGAACATACATATTGGCGACAGACCATACCTACCGGTGACAGACCATACCTTCTGGTACCAGACCATACCTACTGGTGGTGACAGACTTTACCTACTGGCGACAGACCATAGCTGCCGGCGTCAGACCATACCTATACTGGTGACACACCATTCCTGCTGGTGGCACACCATTCCTTCTAATTGCAGAGCATACCTGCTGGGGACAGAGCATACCTACTGGGGACAGACCATACCTACTGGTGACAGACAGTACCTTCTGGTGACAAACCTTACTACCGGTAATAGACCATACTTTCTGGTGACAGAACATACCTGCTTGTGACAGACCAAGCATTTTGGCGAAAGACCATACCTTCTGTCGACAGACCATACATACTGGTAACAGACAATAGCTACGGTCTATTTGGTACATATTATACATATTGGTGACAAACATTACTTTCCGGCGACAAACCATTTTCTACATGCAGAAAATTTCTGTTAATGACAGACAATCCCTAGATTAGACCGACCATATCTACTAGCGACAGACATTGTCTTCTGGTGATAGACAATATCTACCGGAGACAGACCTTCTTTTGACAGACGATTTCTTTTATGAAAGACCATATCTATTTGTGGCTGGCCATATCTACTGGAAACTTACAATTTCTACTGATGACAGACAACACCTAATAATGCCAGATGCTGCTTAATGAAGACGGACCATACATTCCGTTGACACATCATACATTCTGTTGACAAACCACGTTTTCTTGTGACAAGCCCTGCCTATTTGTGACAGTCAATACCTACTGGTGACAAACCATATCTGCTAGTGACACATCATACCTTCTGGTGACAAACCATATCTGCTGGTGACAGATAATACCTATTTGTGATAGACCATACCTTTTGTGACAGACAATACATACTGGTAATAGATGATACTACTTTTTGACAAATCGTATTTTCAAGTGACAGACCATGCGTCCTGCTAGCAGAGAATTCCTATAAGTGAAAAACCATACCTGTTGGTAACATACCGTACGTACTCGTGACAGACCATTCCCTTTGGTGACAAACGATACCATTTAGGTGACAGACCATACATGCTGGTGACATACCATACCATCTGGTGACAGATCATACCTACTGGTGACATGCCATACCTTCTTGTGACAGACAATTCATACTGGTGATTGGCCAATGCATTTTGGTGATAGACCATGCCATCTGGTGCCAAACCATATTTACTCGTGATAGACCCTATCTAATTGTGACAGGCCATACCTAATGGTTGCAGACAATAACTTCTGATTCCAAGCCATCCTTCCGGTGACAGACCAACCCGTTTTGTGAGAGACCATATTTTTCTGGTGATAGATTATAACTTCGGGTAAACGGTTCATATCTTCTGGTGATAGATTATAACTTCGGATAACAGACCATATCTTCTGGTGACAGATCATATCTTCCGGTAAATGATCATACCTTCTGGTGACAGACTTTCTTCTGGAAACAGATCATAACTTCAGGTGACAGCTCAGATTTTCTGGCGAAAGATCATACTTTCTGATGACAAAACATATCTGCTGGCAACAAGCCATACCCACATGTGACAGACCATAATTTTTTTGACAGACAATTCTTACTGGTGACAGACCATACCTACTGCTGACAGACTATACGTTCTGGTGACAGACCGTACCTGCAGGTGACAGACCATACCCTCTGGTGACACACAATTCCTGTTGTTGACAGACCAACTCCATTGGTGTCCGACCATATCTTTTAGTGGCAGTCGATACTTTTTTGAGACAGACAATGCCGACATGTAAAACATCATATCTACTGGTGACAGACCATATAGTCTGATGGTAGATCATACCTATTGGGGACAGACCATAAACACTGGTGACAAACCATAACTAATGGAGGCACACAATCTGCACTGGTGACAAACCATACATACTACTAACAGACCATACCTACAAGTGAGTGGTGACAGACCATAAACACTGGTGGCAGACCATACTAACTGGTTAGAGACTTTACCTTCTGGTGACAGACCATACCCAATAGTGACAAACTATACTTGCTTGAAACAGATACTACCTTTTGGAGACAGAACATATGACGAAACAGACGATACATGTTATTGACAGACATTATGTATTTGTGACATACAACACCGACTAGAATCTAATCGTACCTTCTGGAGAAAGAACATGCATATTTGTGACAGATCCTACTATTTGTGTATGACAATACTTACTGGAGATACACCATATTTACTGATGACAGACCATACATACTGTGACAGACCTAGCATTTTTAGACATACCATACCGCCTAGTGACAGAATACCTACTGGAAACACACACTTCCTATTTCTGACAGACCATATCTACTGTAAATAAAAAAATACCTTCTAATCACACACCATACGTACTGGTGACAGACCATACCTTCTGATGACAGGCCTTATTTATTTGTGACAGACCATACCTTCTGCAGACTGACCCTATCTCCTGGTGACAGACATGACCTACTGATGATAGACTTTAGATGTCAGAACATACCTCCTGGTGACAGACTATACCTTCTGATGACATACCATACATACAGAGGACAGACAATACTTAGGGCCTTCTAGTGACAGACCATGTCTACTGGTCCCATGGTAACAGACCATTTCTTCTGGTGAGAGACCATACCCACTAGGCACACAAGGTTGAATCAACCTTGAATCAACCTTGATTCAACGTCAAGACGTTGAATCAAGGTTGATTCAACGTTGATTCAACCTTGTGTGCCTGCTGGGATATGTCTTCTGTAGAGAGACCATACCTGGTGGTGACAGACCATACCCGCTGGCGAGTGGTGACAGGCGATATATATTCTGATGAGAGACCATCCTTTCTTGTGACAGACTATACCTTCTTGTGACAGACCATACCTAATGCTGACAGACCGGATGTACTGGTGACAGACCACACACACTGGTGACAGACCAGACCCACTGATGACAGATCATATCTAATGGATGCAGACCATTACTTACTGACTCCATAGTCAGAGACCAGACCTACTGGGGACAGACCATGCATACCGGAAGCAGGCCATACCTAACTGTGACACACTATACCTACTGCTGACAGACAATTACTACTAGTGACGGACCATACAGGCTGGAGACATACCATAACTGCACATGAACAAATTTGATTAAACCGAGTCTGCTATCTTCGTTGGCTGATGCCTTCCTTGCTTCAAGAGCATATTTTATCGTCACTACAGATGGTGTTAAACGGCCGTATATACTCTGCCCGTACTTCATCATTGTGCAGAAGATATATATTCTGGTACTTAGGGATCACTAGAATCACTTTAACAGAGTTTCGCTGACGCCTGTCTTCGGAGTCGTAGGAAGTATTGCCAGTTTGAAAAGCTGCCCATGAACACACTCAGTAAAGCCGACTGTACTATTTTCGTTTTTTTCTGATGCGTTCTTTGCTTCCAGAAGATCTTTCTTGAAATTTTATTATTTCCTGTTTGCTCTCCTGTATGATCTGATGGATCCTTTGCAAAAGGAGGTCTATTCTTGAAGAGAAGAATTTGCTCCTCTTCCCTTTAATAATCAAACCTCCGATCGGGATGGGCTGGCAGAGTTGCTTCCCATTTAAGTGTACACTGGGACGAAGCTGCTCGACCAAATAGTGCATTGCTCCTTCAGAATGTGATTTGTTAGGTTGAGTCGCGAAATGACAAAACCAACAAAGTGGCATGTGTGCCCAGCAGAGACTCAGATCAGCCTGGGCAATCGCCCAGTCTGATCGGAGTCTTCGCTGTCCGCATGGAGCTAGCCTTAGGTCACCCTTAAGGCGCACAGCGAAAGCTCTAATCAGTCTAGGCGAATGCTCAGGCTGATCCGAGTCGTCACTGGGCGCACATGCCACTTTGTTGGTTTGGCGTATCTCGGTTCATTTAAATACGGCACGTTAGGAAAAAATGAACATTGAGAAAGGAGAGAGAGAGAGAGAGAGAGAGAGAGAGAGAGAGAGAGAGAGAGAGAGAGAGAGAGAGAGAGAGAGAGAGAGATAAAATAGTAATCTTAATCGTTCTGGTTCTGTAAATTGTACATTTTGGATTTAGATTGCAGTATTGCATCCAAAAGGTGCAAATGGAATGACCAAATTTGTCGACCCTGATCTGAGTCTACGCTGATTGCTAAGTAAGACCTGTCTGTCCTAATACTTACAATTTTACAGTATTCAAATTTTGGAATTATTAGTGTATTTAGACAGCAATATGACACTGGACGGACAAATTGACAGACGGACGAACAATCACCAATAATAATGATCAAAAGCAGTGAACACGGTTTGTGTGTATCCATTGACTATACGATCTATATACATTTGGTGCAAAAACAATGAATTTATTCAATATTTGAGCCGCGACACGACAAAACCAACAATGTGGTTGTGCACCCAGTGCAGACTCAGATCAGCATGGGCCTCCGCCCAGTTTGATCAGACTCTTTGTTAAGTGCTCAAAGGGTAGTTGAGGGTCTAAGCTACCTCCATGCGGACAGCGAAGATTCTGATCAGTCTGGGCGGATGCCCAGGCTGATCTGAGTCTGCGCTGGGCGCACAACCACTTTGTTGGTTTTGTCATGTCGCGGCTCAAATTTAATTTTTGTAGATTCTTTATATCTGCAGACTTTATGGCACGGGAATTAAGAACACTGGCTAGTGCGGCGGTGCCTATTACCAAACAGTAGGTCGGTAACTATGCAAATCCAGCTAGTTTTAAAAACTGTAAGCATCCGCCGAAGGGATTATTTTTTGTTAAAGAATTTTCGGAAAAAAATGTCACCACTTCCGGCAAAAAATGGCCATATACAGATTTTGCCCAAAATTGACATAATGAAAGAAAAATCTATGCCGGATTTGATGGAACTAGTGAGAAAAGGTGACCTTGTCGCTTATTTAATCTATTTTGTAGTTTTCTGAACCCATTCAAGTTGTTAAATTTTCGCAATCTGCAGCATGCAGATACGATCCTCCGTTGCGCCATCCGCTGTTTGTCTGCAGTATTTTTGACAGAATTTTTTATAGTCTTTGATTTTTATGCAGTATTTGACATTTTCCCCATCAAATAACGACAGAAATAGAGTGCAAAGATGGGTAGTGGCGGTTGCTAGCCATTTAAACAAGAGCTTCGCAAGCGGCGCATAATACGCCCTTTTCAGTGTCATGAAGGAGTTACAAAATGAACAAGATTGTTTATAGAAGGATCGACAGGCAGACGAACAGGGGAAACAACTCTACAATTAATGACTGCAATGTTATCAAAACATCTAACACATCAAATACTATTAGGATACCAAAAATCAGCTTCCAGCGTGAAACAGCTCAGAAGTTGAGACGCAAAAGTCAAACAAGGGAGATAATTCATAAACTCTTTGTCACAATACTTTCCCTTGACAATATACACATCACCATAGAGTTTTGTAAAAATATTTCCAGCATTTAAGGAGTTACAGAGTAAAACGGAAATTGATGCAAAGGCAGATAATTCAGGAAGTAAGTAAGCCAGGGTTGTGCTCCATGCTCATGGTATATTGCCCCATTATTATACACATTCCTACAAAGTTTCATTAAAGTATTTCAAAGGGTTAAGGAGTTAATGGGGAATGGGTTAGCCTAAAAAACTAATCAAAGGGAGGTTACTCCAAAATTAAGTAAGGGGGAACAACCATTCTTATATATGACACACCGTCTTGTGATCATGCACATTGCTATAAAGTTTCATCAAGATATTCCAAACGGTTACTAAGTTAGTGAATACACAAGATTAGTAATGCACAAGATTCAGTACTTCACTTTCCCCAGCAAACAGCTGTTTAAATCTGATAAGCACACATATCAAATACACGTAATTACTTCCACGATTTGGAAGTAAATAAAGGGGAAAGTGATAGACTGGATTAGTAAACACAAAAATAGCCAAAAAATTCTAATCAAAGGAGTGCAACTCCAAAACGAAGAAAGGCAGAGCAACCATTGTTATACGCGACACATCATCTGACCCTAATACACATTGCTCTGAAGTTTCATCAAGATATCTAAAACGGTTATCTCAGTTATGGCGCGCACAAGACTAGTAGGGTAAAAAATAGTCAAAGGGGCATAACTTGGAAACTAAGAAAGACGGAGCAACCATTTCTATACGCGACATTTTGCCCCATCCTAATATATATGCCTACATTTCATGGAGTTATCTCAAACCGTTTCTGAGATATTGTGTGCACAAGAATGTTGACGGACGGACGGACGGACGGCGCCATGCCATAATACGTCCGGTTTTTTTTTCAAAACGGGCGTATAAAAAGTAGTGCGTTAGAACGTTTTCTCGTGAAAAATGTTTTTACATTTCTTGCGCTGGGCCACTATTCAGGCCTACTGAAATGCTGTAGAAAAGCAGAATTTCAAGTAAGGCGAATTCAGAGGGAATACCAGGTTGACGCAACGTTAATTCAACATTGATCTGAATGACTTTTGACGTTTCAAATCATAAGACCCTAACGTAATGTTACGCCGCCGTCCATGTGAGCCAGTTTTTATGCCACAAAGTCCCTCTGAATGGGTCTGATGAATAGAATCTATAACTCGTGATCCTTTGATATGAAAATTATGAAACTCGCCGAAGGCTCGTTAGACAGATTTCATATGAAATGACGACGCGCTTAAAATCCTCTGTGAATCAATGTTGCATCAATGTTATTTGCCCGTTGTATGCCTGCTGGGGTATAAATTTCAAAATTCAAACCGTAGCAAGGTGAGCAAGTATACTTTAAGGAGATGCTACTCTGGGGCATTAAAAAACAGAAAAGAGCAGGGGCCATATTTATAAAATGACTTAAGTTGTTGCTCTGCTGTTGCTATGGCTTAATTTCTATGAAGGAGATTTCCTACAACTAAGAAATTTGCTCTTGAAGAACAGCTTTTTTCAGACTGTTCCCCCAGAGCAAATTTCATAGTTGTAGAGAATCTCCTTCATAGAAATTCAGCCTTAGCAACAGCATAGCAACCACTTAAGTCGTTTTATAAATATGGCCCCTGCTCTTTTCTTTATTTTTGCCTCCCCTCCCAATGGGGTCAACTTTAAAAGAAATGAATTTGCTCCTTTCTTCTCAAAGCAAACTCCATTCTGTTAGGGTTTCGCTGCTCAGTGAAGCAAAAAGGAAGACAAAGAAGTTGCTTCCCTTTGATAAAAATGGCTAAAAATATGCAGGGATATCCATTTACCTTAAAATGCATTTATTGCAACCACACACGTGATTGCAACATCTCATTAGAACTACCTCTCTGAGGTGGTCTGATGAGATGCTTTAACATTAGCTTTCCAGCAGGCAACCAATGTTGAATTAACTTTGAATCAACTTGATTCAACGTTATTGCGCTGAATCAAGGTTGATTCAATGTGATTCAACGTTGTGTGCCCAGTGGGAAATTTATGGAAATATATAAGAAACACTTTTTTCACATTTATCATACTCTCTTTATTTGTTTCTCTGGAACGGTGTTCAATTGAATGGCAAATAAAAATGCGTTGTTGTTCTATTTTGGGCTTATCAGGCAAACATTTATATCTAACTCTCCTGCGAACAGCCATGATTCAATTCAGCCTGCTTATCCATATAATCTGATCACGGTTTCTTTGATTAGCAATAACGATCAATAGTTCTTGTAGATAGATGTTTTTCTTACGTTTGAAAAAAAAACTCTGTCCTTTCCGTTTTAATTTTTTGCCTCCCTTTGCAAGGGGTCTACTCTTAACGGAAATAATTTGCTCATAGAGCAAAGATTCTTTCTTTTAAGAGCTGATACCCTTTTAGGAAGGGTTTGTTGCATAGGGAAGCAAACAGGTCGTCACAAATAAACCCTTTGTAAAAATTATAACAGAAAGCCTCAGTTGAGAAACCAGGGGTTCCGCTTTGAGTCCCAGTTATTCGCAAAGAAATTAGAAATTAAAATAAAATAATCAGGCACCGACACTTGTATAAATTTATAAAAAGTTTGATCAGTCTTTTCGTTGTTATCCTCCTTGTCTAAGCTTCTTCTCCCTCTTCCTCTTCTTCATCAAATTCTCCTTCCTCCTCAGCTGTGGCGTCTTGGTATTGTTGATATTCTGACACCAGATCATTCATGTTCGACTCCGCCTCCGTGAACTCCATCTCGTCCATACCTTCACCCGTGTACCAATGGAGGAAAGCCTTACGGCGGAACATAGCCGTGAACTGCTCCGAGATACGCTTGAAGAGTTCCTGAATGGCGGTACTGTTCCCGATGAAAGTGGCGGACATCTTGAGACCACGTGGTGGAATGTCGCAGACCGCGGTTTTCACGTTGTTGGGGATCCACTCAACGAAGTAGCTGCTGTTCTTGTTCTGGACATTCAACATTTGTTCGTCAACCTCTTTCATAGACATACGGCCACGGAACATGGCAGCAACGGTCAAGTATCTGCCATGACGTGGGTCGCAGGCAGCCATCATGTTCTTGGCATCAAACATCTGTTGCGTCAGTTCCGGTACTGTGAGAGCTCTGTACTGCTGGCTCCCTCTAGATGTCAAGGGAGCGAACCCTGGCATGAAGAAGTGGAGACGTGGGAAAGGCACCATGTTCACAGCCAGTTTACGCAGATCGGCGTTGAGCTGACCTGGGAATCTGAGACAAGTAGTAACGCCAGACATGGTGGCCGAGACAAGGTGGTTCAAATCTCCGTATGTTGGTGTGGTCAGTTTTAGGGTTCTGAAGCAGATGTCATAGAGGGCCTCGTTGTCGATACAGAAGGTTTCGTCTGTGTTCTCAACAAGTTGGTGGACTGACAATGTGGCGTTGTAGGGTTCTACCACTGTATCTGATACCTGAAGATAAATCAGAAGGTATGGTGAAAAAAGAACTTTGATTATACCTTAAAGTATCTGGGATCTGAGCTCCAGTTAAGGTGGGATTTTGAGCCTAATTTTGAGATATTTTTATAAGTTTCTTATTTCTCAATAAAAACATAATGATTGTAACCCCTCATTACAGCCGTCTCAGTGAGACGGTCCTATCGAGGGGTTGCAACATATGTTCTTATGGCAAACTTATGGCTCTGCGAGATACATCGCCAAGCTTTTCTTTCATTTTTTAAAGGGAAACAACTTTCGGGCTAAGTACTTGCAGTCCTTTAAGAAGAGTCCCACTCAAATAAATGGGTCCGCCAGTTCTCCAGAGAAACAGAGATAACTCTCCTCATTTTCCCATAAAGACATGGGTTATGACCCCTCACTAGACGCGTCTGGCCAAGACGGTTCTGGTAAGGGGTCACAGCATATATATGCTTTCACTGACAAGTAGTAAAAATTATCTCAAAATTATCCCTGTCACCCTTTCTTTTCTGTAGCTCTGGGTCCACATTTACAGAAAAGAAACTCTTCAAAGGAGCATTTTATATTTATAAGTTGACCCCAATGAGAAGAAAGGCGAAGTAAAAATGAGAAAGCAGAGATGCCTCTCCTTAAAATCATCTTTTAGACGAGCTGGAAATGTCATAAAGGCAAGCTGTATATTTAATGACTAAGCCATTACTTTTTTTTCAACTTACATGATTCAACATTGAACAAGCTATGCTATCAAACACGGGGGTGGTAGTCGGGCGATGATGCTGGTTATAACTTCCAGTGCCGGGGCGTCCTACTTGTTTCGATAAAAGTAGGGCAAGAGCCTGCTGTGCTTGCAGTAGGTGCGGATGGGTGTTGTTTGGATATATATTTTTCTCGTCTATCATTTCTCTTTTCTCTCCCCCCCCCCCCCACCTTTCTACGGGAGACAGGTCGATATAGACTGAAATACTGTCTCAAAGGGCCGTTAAGGTGGTGATTTATGGTAAATGTAAAAATCTGCATAAAACCATAAAAAAGTAAGGTATCTTCCTGAAAGTTAGCAGACTTCTTATTTTTGTTGTTCTTTACAATTTAGAATACAAAATAGACGTACATGCTGCTTAAAAAAAGTGTTTTATATAAGGAAAGATCAAAGGGTAGTTTTCTGCGCAATAATAAAAAAAATTAACATCATTATTGAAAATTTACGTAGTACTGAAGGTGCGTTATTGCATAATGAAGAGCGAGCTAGCAATTATTTATTCCAACTCTTTCTCAAATTGTAATGTAGACCAGATGAAAACGGTAGCTTTTTCTCAAATGTTCAACCATGTACAAGGTAATGTACACTGGATGCATTTATTAAATATAGGGTAGGCAAGCATACCTATGTAACACCTACAGTATAAATAATACATTACTTACATGATCACGGGTGTGTAGATGAAATTGTTCAACCTTGTTAAAATAGTCTCACCTGTTTCACCTGTGTGTTTTGACAAAAAAATTTGGACACAGACCGCATCTTTTTTCATCTGCTCAGCCTGATAATGTGTGAAAGAGTTTGAAAAAAATAATTGCTAGCTCGCTCACCATTATGCAACAAGGAACTCTCAGCACTAAGTATATTTTCAATAACAATATTATTTTTTCAGATTATTGCGCACAAAACTACCCTTTGATCTTTCCTTATAAAAACACTTTTTAACATTAAGAAATGCTGCATTTTGGGAGTCTGAATTGTCAGAAACAACATAAAGAAGGCATATGCTAAGTTTTGGAAAGAACAGTGGTATTTTGAGTGTTTTATGCAGATTTTTGTCTTTGTCCCAAATCAGTGATTATCACCACCTTAAACCTAAAACAACCAACCAGTGCTATCAAATACATGTATCATGCTAACTTCTGGTATGGTAATAGCTCAGTGTTACTATGTGCAGTCCTCTTCTTAATTTTTAATGAACATACCGTAAGAATTCTGAAAATAGGGACAGCTAAAATAATTACTCTAACTGGCTTGAAAATTAAACAATTTAGTTTGATGAGTGTAGTTATTTCTCTAAAAGATGCAGACTGAAGGACAAACAGGGTTGACCCTCATCAGGCTGCTCCTGTGGCCTGATCTGGGACTGCCCTGTTTGCTCCGACCTTCTGTTCCAATATTTAGAATTTTTACAATAAGCTATTTGTTTCATGGTGTAGCTCTTTCAGTGCGTTATGTAAATAATTCCGTGATGTAGAAAGATACCAGTCTATCGCCAAGAGAATTTTTTACTCACCCATTGGACAAGAACCGTCTGAGATTTTTTCTGTCTGAAAGCCGTCTCAATTTGTCAATCATTTGCTTAATATATCCAAGTCATGTTAATTTCAACAACTCTGCTTGTTACCGTCCATATATGCATGCATAATATGAAATTGACAGCAGTTACTGTGCGGGAAATGTCACATGTGGACATGGTAGAATTCTTATTAGCTGTCAGTCATGTAAAATGCATGCGCAAGATGAAATGAACATGCCAGCACTATAATAGAAAATTAGCTTGAAGTTTGTAGTAATTTAGAATTCAATGAATATTTTGTTTTATAAAATATAATGGGTGAGAAAAATTATCAAAGATGGGTTTGAGACCTCGACAAAGAAATCTTAGGCTCATTTTCAGATTATTTAAGTCTTATGCTCGGCAAGCCTCGCATAAGACTACATAATCTGAAAACTAGCCTGAGATTTCCTCGTCTCGGCCTCAGACGCCTCAGCCTCATCATGCATAGATTCTTATAGTATTTCGCAAATAATTACCTTGGGCGACGGCACGACGGAAAAAGTGGACATGATTCTATCTGGATATTCTTCTCTGATTTTGCTGATAAGGAGTGTACCCAAACCCGATCCAGTGCCACCACCAAGGGAGTGGGTCATCTGGAATCCCTGGAGACAGTCACAACTCTCGGCCTCTTTCCTGACAACGTCTAGGACCGAGTCGACCAGTTCAGCCCCCTCTGTGTAATGACCTTTGGCCCAATTGTTCCCTGCTCCGCTCTGTCCGAAAACAAAGTTGTCCGGACGGAAGATCTGCCCGAATGGTCCCGATCGAACTGAGTCCATGGTCCCTGGCTCAAGATCAAGTAAGACAGCTCGTGGTACATATTTCCCACCTGAAATATTCAAACAAAACTCATAACTACAGTCTTGCAATGTTTGTAAGGCACAGACTCAGAAATCCCACTAAGCACATAACGTTTAATCAACACAGAATCAACGTTGATCCGACGTTGATTGCCACTGCAGCTGGGATTATGCTTAACGTGACAACAGGTGCATGTACTGGTCCAATTTATCTAATGAATGAAATATTATTCATTTCAAAGACGTAGGAAGATGTTTATATTTATAAGAGTTGTATGTGAGGGTGTGGGGGCAGACGGGTGTGTGTGTGTGGGGGGGGGGGGGGGGGGGTAGTGCGTGTCCAACCTTTACTCATGCGCGAAGGACGTGTGTCGACAAGCAAACTCGGGAGTGTACTTCAGGGGTCCGAGGGCATGCTTTCCAGGGAAATGTTAAATTCCTAAAGCACCTGGTCCTTACTGCCCCATCCCTGCTCCAACGCCTACTGCTTTAATTGTCTGCGAGTAAAGACAGCTTAAAACTTTTAGATTGGGGACATATGCAAACAGGAAGAGCCAGTTCAGACAGAACGCGGCGTCTGATCAGGGTCTTCACTGTTTACTTACCAGAATTTCTATGCAGAAGTAAAACAAAAGTGAAAACATTTCATCAGAAAACCCTTAAAACTATATATGGACTCATCCAAATGGTAAGGATGGACAAGTCCACTAGTCAGAAAAGGGTTAAGACTAACCTGTAGCCTCGTTATAATAGACGTCAATTCTTTCTAGCTGGAGGTCCGAATCTCCGTGGTAGGTTCCGGTCGGGTCCACGCCATGTTCATCTGATATCACCTCCCAGAACTGAAAACACAGAGAGCAGTATACTGACATGCGGTGTGATTTAACAGCCCTTTCAACAGTATTTCAGTAATATCGAGCACACTAAAGGGCGATCAGGGTAGTGTACAAAAGAACTTAGGCTGAGTGCAATAGAATCATATGTCGGCTGTAAAGAATTATTTCTCAAGGGATTGGAATCTGGATCGCTTGCTTATAGCAGGCAAGCGCTTAACTGGCCCCTCAACATGCAAAAAAATGTAATCTTTAGTTACAAGTAAACTATTCATTTTAATATTCTTAGATGCGAATAGCTGCACACTGGAGAAAGTCTGATTTCAACTCTGAGGAATCTGTAAATGTTAATTGACCATTAGTTGTAATCCAGAACACTCCTACGACTTCTGGGATTTTCGAAAGACGTCGCGAAAAATGGTACCTTTCGACTGACAAGATAAGCAGGCTGGTAAAAATGGCTATATGCATATGGCTTAAGACACCCTTTCACGCTACGCCTCACAGTTTAATTAAGCAAATATATCACTAGTCTTGGAAAGCAGTGTTGGTTGGTAGTTTTGGGATTAACGGTCCTTTGAGACAGTATTTCAGTCTACATCGGGCCGTCTCCCAGAGAGAGGGGGAGATAGAAGAGAAACGATAAACGAGAGACAAAAATGTACAAATATGATTCTCTGTCTGTCTGTCTCTCTCTCTCTCTCTCTCTCTCTCTCTCTCTCTGCTTGCGTGCGGGGAGTTGGGATGAAGGAATATTTGAGCATGTACGTTCTTTTCAGCAGCTTTATTGTCTATAAACAGTGTAAAGTGAGTCATACAACATAATGACCTCTAAACCTTAGGGCGTAATGGCACTAATTAAGCCAGTAACATCCAAATCACGAGCTGCCGCTGCTAGCCTCAGCAGCAGCTGCTGATAGCCTCGCAGCAGCTGCTGATAGCCTCGCAGCAGCTGATGACGTTTTACCCCAGTAAGTTTGGTTTTAGCCCACTTTCTAGGAACGATCGGCTCGATATAGGTAAGTGTTCTTGTAAGGGCTGTAAAGCCCAAAATAATAATGACAAATGATGATAATAATAATAATAATAATAATAGTAACGTCTGTGTTTAAAGTGAATAACTGTAGTTGCAGTTATACAATAATAGGACTTATATTTCGCAGGCTTCTCCCTTGTGCCTATATATAGTTTACGGACATGTTAACTTATTTCCTTTGATAATATATATTAGAATGGAATAGCTACAAAAATAAGTTTAAAAAAAATAGATACAAAAAATAAAATAAATCTATTTCCTTGGCAAAGATTAAAACATGGTACATATAAGAGACTGAATTGGAATAGTTTGCTTCCCTTACATACCAACAAAATATAATAAGCTTCTAAATTATAAGTAAAAAAATAAAGGTGTACCGTATTCGACCCGTTTAGCGTACTGTGCGCTAAACATTAAATACTTTCAGTTGACATTCTTCCTAATAAACGCACATTTCAAAGAATTATTATATATAGATTAGAGAAAAGCTGCATATAGTCATGCAAGATGGAGATGCTTTGTAAGTGAAAACTGTAAGATTTTATAGTGTTTTCAGCACTTGTAACAAGCAATCAAAGGGATAAACCAGTAAAAATATGTGCGCTAAAAATCATATGCCTCAGAACTTCCCATGATCTGCGCTTATTGGGCCACGTGCGCTAATAGGGTCGATTACAAAATATAAATTTGGACGGCTGTGTGCAACTATAGTCATAGTTACGTATCGCTGACCACATGGGGAACGTCGTTAGGAGAAGAGAAGAGAACAAAACAACATACATAGGACTTGGACGAACACTCGGCGCCAGGGGTGTGCAACTATAGTTACGTACGCACTTGGCGAACGTCGTTAGGAGAACTGACACAGAACAGTAAATAAAATCCAATGTCGTTACGAGAATTGAAATACACATACAATAAAATCCAACAGATGGAAACCGCTGAGCCACTTCGGGAACATCGTTACGAGAGATGAAAAAAAAATCAGCAGTGCGAATGCAGGTTGGGGTGGGGAAGGAGACATTTTCAGCACTCTTTTATTTGGTTGACACATGTAAAAAATGCTGAAAAATAAAGTTTATCATATATCTCAGCCCTGTCTCGTAGATCACACCTGTAATCTCTTTCATCGGAAATTTGTGTTACAACAATAATTCTGGAGAAGAAAGAAATTTTGCTGGTCAAATAAAAGTATTTGCTTTCCCAGTGCGCAGTGAGCAAGTAGAAAATTGTTACATTTGTCAGGTCTTGGTCAGCCCATTTATTGATATCACTTATTCAAAGAATGGATATCACAACTTCGAATTATGGATGTCAAATATCCGATTTTATGGATATCACCAATTCGAATTATGATATCACTAATTCGATTTATGGATAGCCATAATTAGAGTTATTGATAGCTATGGGCAGTATTAGGGAAATACATATGAGCCGCGACACGAGAAAACCAACAATGTGGTTGTGCACCCAGTGCAGATTCGGATCAGCCTGGGCATTCGCCAAGTTTGATCAGACTCTTCGTTTAGTGCCCAAAGGGTAGCTAAGGGTCTTAGCTACCTCCATGCGGACAGCGAAGACTCTGATCAGACTGGGCGGATGCCCAGGCTGATCTGAGTCTGCGCTGGGTGCACAACCAGATTGTTGGTTTTCCCGTGTCGCGGCTCATATATGTAATTTGAAGTAGGGATATCCATATTTTAAATAAGTTATATCAAGAAATCGGGCTGAATAATTGATATCCATAATTTGAATAGTAAATATCCATAAATAATCGCAGAGCAGTCGTTATTTAAACTTATTATTTGTAACGAAGAATATCTGATATCCATAATTCTAATTAGTGTTATACATAAACGGGCCCAAATATTGATATCCGTAACCCGAATTATGGATTTTACTTAATATTTGAATTATGGATATCTAATAATCTTAATGATTAATGGATATCACTAATTCGACATTGGTATCAGCTATTTGATTTATTGATATCCATTAGTAATAAGTGATATCCGATATCCATAATTCGATTTATGACCATCCATAAATCAAATTATGAATATCCAAAAATCGGATTTGTGATATCCATGATACAAATATCTATTATTAATTATGGTTTTCGGATATCCTGAGTTCGAATTATGGATATCGATAATTCGAATTATGGATATCTATAAAATATTGATGTTCATAATTCGAATTATCACTAGGATACGTGTACAGTGTTTGAGAGTCCGCGTATTATTTAATGTTATTAATTATTATAAATGAAATAAACTCAGAGTTAAATATGACCATTAACATCTTAAACAGCGTTGAATTTCGGAGTTAAAGTACTTATTACAGAAAACGTATCTTAAAAAAAAACATGATAAAGTTGTCTCACAATACCGTAATACCGATATATCGCAAATCCGTTTTCGCTCAGCTTGCAAGTTAATTTAAGGTAGGTCAATAGTACCTCTGGCATCAACTATCAACTGCAGCTGTACAGAAAGAAACAACTGCTGCTGCCCCTGAGACAACACCAGGTCCGCAACTTCAGCTGAGACTCCCGCAGAAGATACTATAATTAGCTATTCAACATGACATTTATTTTTTCTCATCGTTTTTAAATTTTCCTACAGATCTTGGCCACTCTTTTCTCTTTTTCCCTCTCTTCTTATTTGCCTTTTTATTTCTCATTTATCCCCTGTTTTTAGTTTGGCTCTACTTGTTGGGTAAGATCAGCAAGATGTTTGAAAAAAAAGACAAGGTCAAAGTTAATTTTCAGAAGTTAATTTTTCAAGTTTATTTATCTAATTACAATTATTTTTTCCTGCATTTAGAGCTTCTAGTGTCATCTCAATGTATGTGTTTGAGGACTAATACTAAGAGCATGCAAGACCATGGTACTGGTATAAACAGAGAAATAAAAACAACAGAATCCTTGAATATGCAAGGTCGTTAGGGTTGTTCAGAAAGCCATTGTCAGCATCAACGAAAAAAATATATAGCAGCTGATGTCCCTCTGCTGTCATATATTTACGTAAGGTTTATTTTCTCTTTTTTCCTTCAAATATGTGTTTTCAGTGTAGACACAAAACTGTTTTGTTTGTTTAGGAACTCAAACTGGTGTTTGCTTTTTCACATAGCCACTTTGGGTGTTTTGCATGACAGATATGCGTTATATGTAGTTTAGGGGTCGCAACGAATTAAGTTACCTTTCAAATATCCCTTCGGGCACATGGGGTTTGATCAGCTTTGGACCAACGTCGACTCGACGTCATGATATCGAATCGGCGTTGGTTCAATGCTGGCTAATCATAGTGCCCGAAGGGATATTACAAGAAGAAGCGTCACACAGTTCTCTTCAATTTGCATAACAGATGTGCCTTATATGTAGTTTAGGGCTCGCAACGAGTTAAGTTACCTAACAAATATCCCGTCAGGCACATGGGGGTTTGATCAGCTTTGAACCAGCGTCGGTTCGACGTCATGATATCGAATCGACGTTGGTTCAATGCTGGTTAAACATAGTGCCCGAAGGGATATTACAAGAAGAGTCACACAGTTCTCTCCATTTTGCATAAGAGATGTGCGTTATATGTAGTTTAGGGGTCGCAACGAATTAAGTTACCTTACAAATATCCCGTCGGGCACATGGGGTTTGATCAAGTTTGGACCAGCGTCGGTTCGACGTCATGATATCGAATCGACGTTGGTCAAATGCTGGCTAAGCATAGTGCCGAAGGGATATGACAAGAAGAGTCACACAGTTCTCTCCAATTCGCATGACAGATGTGCCTTATATGTAGTTTAGGGCTCGCAACGAATTAAGTTACCTTACAAATAACCCGTCGGGCACATGGGGCTTGATCAGCTTTGGACCAACGTCGATTCGACGTCATGATATCGAATCGACGTTGGTCCGATGCTGGCTAAGCATAGTGCTCGAAGGGATATTACAAGAAGAGTCACACAGTTCTCTCCAATTCGCATGACAGATGTGCCTTATATGTAGTTTAGGGGTCGCAACGAATTAAGTTACCTTACAAATAACCCGTCGGGCACATGGGGTTTGAGCTTTGAACCGAAGACGATTCGACGTCATGATGTCGAATCGACGTTGGTTCAATGCAGGTTAGGCATAGTGCCCGAAGGGATATTACAAGAAGAGTCACACAGTTTTCACCAAGCAAAGATAAGGTCTAAGTGGGATAGGTTAGGATATAGCTCAGAGGAAAGAAATTAATAGCTTTAAGTATTAATGATTCTTGACTCACATATTATTCTGTATTTATTAAGGTGATATTATGCACTTATTGTACTACCTGTCACACCGTTTATATTTGTATTGCATGTATGTACATGTAATGATTCTTGACTCACATATTATTCTTTATCATATACTTTCACTAGTATTGCCCTTGATACTAGATATTTGGCCCAACCATTATAGCCCTGTCAGAAAGCGCTGTCCAGCCCTGTTGTCCAAAGTCAGGTGTAGGGCCGAGATCACCTCACGTGTAGGGCGGGACAGAAATATCTCAGCCCTTGTATCGGCCCTCAATTTTGGCGCTAACGTCAAGTATTGTCGCTGACGTCATCAAAACAATTCAGCGAGCTTAAAGACGCCTGCCGCCATGTTTATTGCCGCACGTCGACTGGCTGAAAGTGGACACGCAGAGACTTCGTAGTTTGTTCTTAAACCAGAAAACCATTCTCGGTAAGTTTTATTTTGTAATCTGAGCCATTTACGATTAAAATACCAAACAACTGTTATTTGTTTTCTTCATTTTGTGCTCAGTTGTACTTCCAGCTGAAAGAAAAATGGCGGCATGGCTCACTATCCATGATCTTCTGACTCGACCATCTTCATGTTATTTCATCCATTCTAACACAGTGCGCCTATAGAAGCAATGGAAAGTTGCCGTGTTTTATTCTGCAACAATTCACTGTAACGGAGCGCGTGAGTCGAATTGCTGACGTAACTGCAATTACTGACGTAATTTTATGACGTTTTGAGGCGTTAGACGATGTAACGTCTCTTTTTCTTTCTTAAATTGCCATAAGGAACGTACTTTTATCTTAGATACATTCAAGGAAATTGGCGGGAGCATGAACGTGCTGGAAGGAAGGTTGGGAGAGTTTGAATGAAAAGAATACTTTTTCCGCGCTCGTGATATGATCTACTTTACAACTGACCTCCAAACAGTGAATTATTACTTAACAATTCACTGCCAGAGCTGATCTATTTCTTAAATAAAAAGAAAAAACAAAAACAAATTTTATTGGAACAAAAATATTGCAGTATTTCTTACAGAAGTTCAATTTCTATAAGAAAGTATATGATAAAAAGATCATCACACGGTTGTTTTGATCCCATCCCTGATCTCAGCCCTCGGACCGTATCAGCCCTCGCCCTTCGGGCTCGGGCCGATACGGTCAACTCGGGCTGAGATCAGGGCTGGGATCAAAACAACCGTGTGATAATCTCTATGTATTTATTAAGATGATATTATGCACTTATTGTACTACATGTCACATCGTTTATATTTGTATTGCATGAATGTACATGTATATGCTCAAGGGCTACATAACCTATATAGCACTTGAATAAACATTCTTCTTCATATATATATATATAAATGCTACGGGTGTGAAAAGAATTTGTGATGCAACATTTGGTGGTGAGAGAGACACTTCCTGACACTCTTTTTATTGCAAGACTGACATCTTTTGATATTTTGTGCTGGGGCCTAATATTTGTTGTTTCTAGTTGTTGATAGAGAGTGTTGCAACTTTTTCTACTTTGTTGCTGTTACACTGCTGCTTCTGTTCGTGGTATGATAGTGACAACTGATGCTGATGTTTTCAATATTCTTTTCTTTTTTTAAGATTGATATATGCTGCCTGTGATAATGGTGTTATTAAAAGTGTCAGCCACTGTTTATAGTAAGGATTTAGGCTTATATTACTGTTTTTGCCGTGTGTAGTATTTGCAGACACTAATGTTGGTGGTTTGACAGGAGTAACATCTGCTGCTCCGCCAGTTTTCATAAGCAGATGCTGATGTTTGTACCAGAGACCACATCATCTGTCGATATTGAAGATCAGAGGGACATCAGGTGCTGCCATTAGTACTGAGAATAACTTTTGCTGCTGCTGTAAGTAAAAGCAATAGCTGCTGATGGAGAAGTCAGTTCCTGATGCTGGTGTCATAAGCAGCTGCTAGTGTTTTTTTTAGTTACACCACCATCTGCCGATATCGGAGAACAGAAGGACATCAGCTGCTGCCATAATGTATTCAGGATAACTTTTGCTGCTGTTGTTGATGAAATCTTCAGCTGCTGATAATGTAGTCAGTTGCTGATGGTGGTGTCATAAGCAGCTCCTGATGTTGTTTATTAGTGATAGTGACACCACCATCTTTTGATATTGGAGAACAGCGGGACATTAGCTGCTGCCATAAGTATTTAGAATAACTACTGCTGTTGATGAAAGCATCAGCTGCAGATGGTGATGTCAGTTGCAAATGGTGGTGTCAGAATGAGCTGCTGATGTTATTACTAGTGACAGTGACCCTACCATCTGCCGATATCGGAGAACAGAGGGATATCAGCTACTGTCATTAGTATTGAGAATAACCATTACGGATGCTGTTGATTAAGTATTAGCTGCTAATGGTGATGTCAGTTGCTGAGGGTGGTGTCATAAGCAGCCGCTGCTTTTAGTAAATGACACTATCATCTGCCTATATCGGAGATCAGAGGGATGTCAGCTGTTGCCACTAGTGTTTAGAGTACATTTTGCTGCTGCTGTAAGTAAAAGCATAGGCTGCTGATGGTGGTGTCAGTTACTGATGGTGGTATCATAAGCAGCTGCTGGTGTTGTTTTTAGTGGCACCACCATCTGTCGAAAGCATTAGCTGTTGATGGTGGTTTTTAATAGGTACAATTGCTAATGCCACAGTTGCAGTTAGTACGGCTTATCGCTTTTGTCTTATTCTTTTCTGATGATAGAAGTAGCAGATTTTATGGGTTTTTTTAATTCACACGCTGCTGCAGCTGGTTGTAAAAGAGCCGCATCCTGCAACCTAGGTGGAGAGTAAGATTTGCTGTTGTTGTCTAAGGGGAGGAATGAAATAACTTCTACTGCTGTTAATTTGAAGATACAACAGCTGCTGCTGTTGTCACAGCAAATATCACAGAAACCATCAGCATCAGTTTTCACTCGTTGATAAACAACAGCACAATATATCACTCTAGTCACGTGCACCACAAGAAGTAGTCACTCTCACTAAAACTTACTGCAGATATCACTCCGTCCACTGTCAGCAGCAGCTATCACCCTCGTAACAGAAGGCAGCAGTAAAGGTTAGTTTCGTCTCCAGAAGCAGCTCCTGGTATCATGAGTATAACCACCAAAGATGGTAGAAAAAAGATATAATTCAAGCAGCAGCAACTGAAGTCACCCTCACTACTTTCCTTCAACAGCAGGCAGTCCACAAACAGATGACATATACAGATATTTAATCCAGCAGAAGCAACACCTGCCATTCTCACTACCTATCTTCAACAGCAGGCAGTTCATCAACAGATGGCAGATACAGATATGTAATCCAGCAGCAGCAACAGCTGTCACTCTTACTATCTATCTTCAACAGCAGGCAGTCCACCTACAGATGGTAGATACAGATATTTAATCCAGCAGCAGCAACAGCTGTCGCTCTCACTACCTTTCTTGAACAGCAGGCAGTCCACCAACAGATGGCAGATACAGATATTTAATACAGCAGGAGCAACAGCTGTAACTCTGACCACCTGTCTTCAACAGCAGGCAGTCAATAAACAGACGGCAGATACAGATATCTAGTACAGCAGCAGCAACAGCTGTCACCCTCACTACCTATCGTCAACAGCAAGCAGATGGCAGATATAGAAATTTAATCCAGCAGCAGCAACAGCTGTCACTCTCACTATCTATCTTCAACAGCAGGCAGTCCACCAGATGGCAGATACAGATAATTTGTCCAGCAGCAGCAACAGCTGTAACTCAATACCTATCTTCAAAACGGTAAGTGCACAAACAGATGGCAGATACAGATATTTAATCCAGCAGCAGCAACAGCTGTCACTCTTATTACATATCTTCAACAGCAGGCAGTCCACCAACAGAAGGTAGATACTGATATTTAGTCCAGCAGCAGCAACAGCTGTCACATTCACTACCTATCTTCAACAGCAGGCAGTCCACCTACATATGGTAGACACAGATATTTAATCCAGCAGCAGCAACAGCTGTCACTCTCACTACCTATCTTCAACAGCAGGCAGTCCACCTACAGATGGTAGATACAGATATTTAGTCCAGCAGCAGCAACAGCTGTCACATTCACTACCTATCTTCAACAGCAGGCAGTCCACCTACATATGGTAGACACAGATATTTAATCCAGCAGCAGCAACAGCTGTCACTCTCACTATCTATCTTCAACAGCAGGCAGTCCACCAACAGATTGCATGAACAAATATTTTATCCAGCAGCAGCAACAGCTGTCACTCTCACTATCTATCTTCAACAGCAGGCAGTCCACCAACTGCTTGCAGATACAGATATTTAATCCAGCAGCAGCAACAGCTGTCACCCTCACTACCCTTCTTCAACAGCAGGCAGTCCACAAACAGATGGCAGATACAGATATTTAATGCAGCAGCGGCAACAGTTGTCACTGTCACCACCTATCTTCAACAGCAGGCAATCCACAAGCTGCTTGCTGATACAGATATTCAATCAAGCAGCAGCAACAGCTGTCACTCTCACTACCTATCTTCAACAGCAGGCAGTCCACCAACAGATGGTAGATACTGATATTTAATCCAACAGCAGCAACAGCTGACACTCAGCTGCTGCTATTAGTAGTAAGAATAACTTCTGCAGATGCGTTTGATAAAAGCATCAGCTGCTGATGGTGGTTTAGCAGTTGCTGATGATTGTGTCGTAAGCAGGTGCTCATTTTCGTATTAATGACAACATCATTTGGCGATATTGGAGAACAATGGGATATCAGCTGCTGCAATCATGAGAAAGAATAGCTTTTGCTGCTTTTTTTATAAAAACATCAGCAGCTACTGTTGGTGGTTTGGCAGCTGTTGGTGGTGATGTGATGGTGATGTGATAAGCAGCTGCCGATGTTAATATCTGCGACCACATCATTTGCCGATATGAAAGAACAAAAGGACACTTGCTACCTATTAGAAGTAAAAATAGCTTTTGCTGCATCTTTTGACGAAAGCATCAGCTGCTGATGGTTCTTTGGCAGCTGATGATGGCGGTAACATAAGCAGCTGCTGATGTTACTGTTAATGACACCATCTGCCGATATCGGAGAACAAAGGGACATAAGCTGCTGCCATCAGTAGTAAGAAAAATCTTTTGATGCTGCTTATGATGAAAGCATCAGCTGCTGATGGTGGTTTGACAGCTGCTGATGATGGTGTCATAAGCAGCTGCTGATGTTAATATAAGTGACCACATCGTCTGCCGATGTCGAAGAACAGAGGGACAGCAGCTGCTGCCATTAGAAGTTAGAATATCTTTTGCCGCTTCTGCTGATGGAAACATCAGCTGCTGCTGATGGTTTGGCAGCTGCTGATATTGGTGTACAAAGCAACTGCTGATGATAGTTTTATTGACAACATCATCTGCTGTAATCAGAGAACAGAGGGACATCACCTGCTGCCATCATGAGTAAGAATCGTTTTTTCTGCTGCTTTTGATGAAATCATCAGCTGCTGATGGTGGTTTGGCAGCTGCTGATGTTGGTGGCATAAGCAGCTACTGCTGTTATCATCAGTGACCACATCATCTGCCGATATGAAAGAACAGAGGGGCATCAACTGCTGCAATTAGTAGTTAGAATAGCTTCTGCAGCTGCGTTTGATAAAAACATCAGCTGCTGAGGGTGGTTTGGCAGCTGCTGATGGTGGTGGCATAAGCAGCTGCTGTTGTTATCATCAGTAACCACAGCATCTGCCGATAAGGAAGAACAGAGGGGCAGCAGCTGCTACTATAAGTATAAAGAATAGTTTTTGCTGCACCTTTTGATGAACGCAACAACTGCTAATGGTTCTTTGGCAGCTACTGATGGTAGTATCATAAGCAGCTGCTGATGTTACTGTTAATGACACCATCATCTGCCGAGTTCGGAGAACAAAAGGAACATAAGCTGCTGTCATCAGAATTAGGAAAAACTTTTGATGCTGCTTTTGATGAAAGCATCAGCTTCTGCAGCTGCGTCTGATAAAAGCATCAGCTGCTGATGGTAGTTTAGTAGTTGCTGATGGTGGTTGGCAGCTGCTGATGGTGGTGGCATAAGCTGCTGCTGCTTTTATCATCAGCGACCACATCATCTGCTGATATGGAAGAACAGAGGGGCATCAACTGCTTCTATAAGTAGTAAGACTTTCTTTTGCTGCACCTTTTGATGAAAACAACAGCTGCTAATGTTTTTTTTTTTGGCAGCTGCTGATGGTGGTAACGTAAGCAGCTGCTGATGTTACTGTTAATGACACCATCATCTGCCGATATCTGAGAACAAAAGGAGCATAAGCTGCTGCCATCAGTAGTAGGAAAAACTTTTGATGCTGCTTTGGGGAAAGCATCACCTGCTGATGGCGGTATGGCAGCTGCTGCTGCAGCCGCATCTGATAAAAGCATCAGCTGCTGATGGTGGTTTAGCAGCTGCTGTATGGTGGTTTGGCAGCTGCTGATGGTGGTGGCATAAGCAACTGCTGCTGTTATCATCAGTGACTACAACATCTGCCGATATGGAAGAACAGAGGGGCATCATCGGCTATTATAAGTAGTAAAAATAGTTTTTTGCTGCATCGTTTGATGAAAGCAACAGCCGCTTATGGTTCTTTGGCAGCTGCTGATAGTGGTAACATAAGCAGCTGCTGATGTTACTGTAAATGTCACCATCATCTGCCGATATCTGAGAACAAAAGGGACATAAGCTGCTGACATCAGTAGTAAAACTTTTGATGCTGCTTTGGGGAAAGCATCACCTGCTGATGGCGGTATGGCAGCTGCTGCAGCAGCCACATCTGATAAAAACATCAGCTGCTGATGGTGGTTTAGCAGCTGCAGATGGTAGTTTGGCAGCTGCTGATGGTGGTGGCTGCTGTTATCATCAGTGACTACAACATCTGCCGATATGGAAGAACAGGGCATCATCGGCTACTATAAGTAGTAAAAATAGTTTTTGCTGCATCGTTTGATGAAAGCAACTGCTGCTTATGGTTCGTTGGCAGCAGCTGATAGTGGTAACGTAAGCAGCTGCTGATGTTACTGTAAATGTCACCATCATCTGCCGATATCTGAGAACAAAAGGGACATAAGCTGCTGACATCAGTAGTAGGAAAACCTTTTGATGCTGCTTTGAGGAAAGCATCACCTGCTGATGGCGGTATGGCAGCTGCTGCTGCAGCTGCTTTTGAAAAATGCATCAGCTGCTGATGGTGGTTGAGCAGCTGCAGATGGTAGTTTGGCAGCTGCTGATGATGGTGGCATAAGCAGGTGCTGCTGTTATTATCAGTGGTACAATAAGCAGCTTCTGATGTTACTGTTAATCAGCATCAGCTGCTGATGGCGGTATGGCAGCTGCTGCTGCAGCTGCGTCTGATAAAAGCATCAGCTGCTGATGTTGGTTAAGCAGCTGCTGATAGTGGTTTGGCAGGAGCTGATGGAGGTGGCTCTTTGGCAGCTGCTGCTGTTACTTTTAATGACACCATCATCTGCTGATATCGGAGAACAAAAAGGACATAAGCTGCTGCCATCAGTAGTAAGAAAAACTTTTGATGCTGCTTTGATGGAAAGTATCAGCTGCTGATGGCGGTATGGCAGCTGCTGCTGCAGCTGTGTCTGATAAAAGCAACAGCTGCTGATGGTTGTTTTGCAGCTGCTGATGGTGGTTTTGCAGCTGCTGACGGTGGTGACAGAAGCAGCTTTGCTCTTACTGTTAATGACACCATCATCTGCCGATATCGGAGAACAAAAAGGACATAACCTGCTGCCATTAGTAGTAGGAAAAACTTTTGGTGCTGCTTTTGAGGAAAGCATCAGCTGCTGCTGGCGGTATGGCAGCTGCTGCTGCAGCTGCGTCTGATAAAAGCATCAGCTGCTGATGGTGGTTTTGCAGCTGCTGATGGTGGTTTGGCAGCTGCTGATGGTTCTTTGGCAGCTGCTGATGGTGGTGGCATTAGCAGCTCCTGCTGTTATCATAAGTTACCGCATCATCTGACGATATGGAAGAACAGAGGGGCATCATCGGCTACTATAAGTAGTAACAATAGTTTTTAGCTGCATCATTTGATGAAAGCAACAGCTGCTGATGGTTCTTTGGCAGCTGCTGATGATGGTCAGTAGCACTATCAACGGTAAGTGTTGTTCCAGTAGCAGCCCCTGTTATCATTACCATCACCAGATACAGATATCATTTCAGCAATAAAACTAAAGTTACTCTAATTACCTATATTTTAACAGCAGGCCGTCCACCAACAGATGGCAGATACAGATATCATTACAGCAGTATTAACAGATGTCACTTTCTCTACCTATCTCTAACAGCAGGCTGTCCACCAACAGATGGCAGATACAGATATCATTACAGCAGTATTAACAGATGTCACTTTCTCTACCTATCTCTAACAGCAGGCCGTCCACCAACAGATGGCAGATACAGATATCATTACAGCAGTATTAACAGATGTCACTTTCTCTACCTATCTCTAACAGCAGGCCGTCCACCAACAGATGGCAGATACAGATATCACTCCAGCAGTATCAACAGCTGTCACTCGCATTACCTATCTTTAACAGCAAGCAGTCCACCAATAGATGGCAAATACAGATATCATTACAGTAGTAGCAGCAGATACCACTATCACTACCTAACTTCAACAGCAGGCAGTCCACAAATTATGGATATCAATAATCCAAAGTGTGGATATCCAATAATCTAAATGAGAAATGGATAGCACTAATTCGAATTATAAATATCACAATTTCGATTTATTGACATCAATAATTTGACTTAGTGATATCCATAAATGGGCAAATTTGTTAATATCTATAAATCGATTGATGGATATTCATGAATCGAATCGGTGATATCCATAGAGTAGTTAGACTAGTTGATATTCATACTTCGAATGCTGTACATCTATAAGTCGAATCACGGATATTCATGAATAATTATGGATGTCGCTCATTTGTATAGTGGATAGCACTTTTTCACTTATCGATATCATAAAACGATAATGAATAGTTAACCGGCACCCCATAGACGTTCGGTGATATCTATCTTATATTACTTACGTAAGATATAGGAAATCCGCTGGTGACAGGCGGACGCATATACTGGCGGATGGACAAAAGGTGTTGCGGAATATATTATCATATACCTCAAGAACCCTTAAGCAAGCTTCATAGTCTAGTTGACATGGTGCATTGCTGGAATTGCTTATAATTGTCAATCTTTAAATAAAGACTCTCTCATAATCAAACTCTTACAACTGTGAGCTCTGGCCAGTTGGACATGGTCAGGCGACATAGTTTCAACGTCTAAGTTCTCGCAAAAAAAAGTCTTTTTTAATCGTAAACGGGGTTCCATAGCCCACAACCTATCATCATCACCCTCCCATCGACCGGATACATGTACATGTATGACTGAAACCTGTTGAACAGATCGTAAAATCGTAGGTCTTTTCTGAGAAAAAAGTGGGAAAAGAATAAAAAATATAACCTGAAAATGTCATTTCTTAAGCAGATGACCCATTCGAACATTCTAAGACTTGTCTCCGAATCAATCCTTGGTCTGTGTTACGTGTATTTATCGCAAAAAGAAAGAAAAAAAAATAAATGAAATATATGCCGTGAATCCAACTCGCTGCATTTAGCTTCCCTATACGTTCCGACTGGACAGAAAAGCGTTAGCTGGGCACCTCGCGTTAAATCAACATTGACACAACCTTGATTCAATGTCACGACGTGGAATCAACGTTGAGTCAGTGTTGATTCAACTCTGTGTGCCTGCTGTGAGGAGACAACCGATGGTAGGATAAACCCTTTTCACTGAAGAATTTACAGTTTGAAATTTGCAAAAACCCAATGACAACACTACTGAAAATGTTACATGACGTTTGAGGAGCGTAGTGGATAACACTCCGGACTACCAATCCAGGGGTCGCAAGATCGATCCCCCGCTTCTCCGGTCTTTCGGAAGAGATTTTAAACCGAGGTCCCGTCTCCATATGACCTCGTTGTTGGTGGGACGTTAAACCCGAGTTCACTCACTCACTCACATGACGTTTGACTCTCCGTATTTTTTCAGTATTTTCTTGTGTATAAATACCATAAATCATTGCAAGATATTGTTTAGCATTAATGCTTCATCCAAGCACTTAGCTGATTAAAAACACACAAAAAACTCTTTCCCTACACATAAATTTGTCTTTTAAACGGTTTGCCCAATGAGCGTTGGCATTTTTTTAAAAAAGCGAATACTTGCAAAATGAACGAGAACTGCTAATGTCTCACACTTTCTATACATGCAGCTGCACTCTCAAATATCAATAGATTGGCATTTTTGCTTTTGTTTCAAATCCAGGCATGTAGCAATCGTTCATTAGGTAGAATTTGCAATATATTAGAGTATGACGGCTTCACACATACTTTCCTGCATGAATTTTAGTCAAAAACTATAATTTACATAGAAATCCTCAGCAGCAGCTATTGTCGCAGTAGCAGCTGCTGTTGGGAGATCAGCAGCTGCTGTTGGGGACAGCAGCGGCAGCTCGTGATTTGGACCCCTCTCAATTAAGCAAACAGAGCAAGCCCATCTGGGATTGCTCAATGGAGCAATCTGATCAGGGTCTGCACTGCTAGCCACTTCCCCAGCTCTTCTGACGCATTGTCAGTTAGTACAAATTGGGATAATTATACCAGTATACGTGCCCCAACATTTAGCCTTATGGTAATTGTGGCATATCATTTACATGTACATGTTTTCATGTTCATCCCACATATGATACATATAAAATAATTGAGCAAATACACGAGAAAACCAACAATGTGGTTGTGGCCCAGAGCAGACTTAGATCAACCTGGGCATTCACCCAGTCTAATCAGAATCTTCGCTCAGCGCTTGACGGGTAGCTAAGGGTCTAAGCTACCTCCACGCGGACAGCGAAGGCTCTGATCAGACTGGGCGGATGCCCAGGCTGATCTGAGTCTGCGCTGGGCGCACAACCACTTTGTTGGTTTTGTCGTGTCGCGGCTAAATAAATATATGCTTGACGTTGCGCGTCAAGAGAACTGCACATTACTGCATATGAGAAAAGCAATAAGACACCGGGCGGTCAGTCTGCACATGCGCGTAGTCTTGATTTTTTCTCAACATTCTACAGATCCCGAGGAGTTTACACAGAGCAAAACCAAAACCCTGACCAGTCTGCTCGGATAGCATTTCCGAATATTTAGCACATCGCTTGAGGCTATGCTTGTATCAAAATATCAAGGATGGGACGACATATTTGTCATACCAAATGTTTTATTTAAAACTCTATATCAAACCCTTAATATTGAGACAAAACAGTCAGAGCAACAGTGTAGACACAGATCAGGCTGCTCCTTAGGAGCAGCATGATCAAGGGCTGCACTGTCTGCCAGACCCACCAGCCTCTTAGAAAATTTATTAGAATAAATTAAGGATTTCCCAATTATGGTTTAACGTAATGGTTTAAGGTAATAGCGGAGAGAATGAAGAAAATAAAAAAGAAAAATGATAAAAACAACAGTAAGAAAACTGACTAAATACTCACCTTAGCACCAATTTGGTTTCCACACTGACCAGCTTGGAGATGTACAATTTCTCTCATTTTTGCCTTGTTCTCGACTTCTCAGCCCAACACGCCTGAATCCTTACTGCTGATCAATAGATGTTGTCTGGCTCGCCGACAATGATACGCTCTGTGCATCTTTTAGTCACGTTACCATGGCAACCATCGATCATTTTATGCATTAGAGATTATTACATGGTATAAAATGCTGAATAAAACCCTACAAGGCAATGCATGCACTTTGAAAGTGCAAACGATGACGCATAATGATGAATACTAATTAATTTCAATCCTTGCTGCTATTAGCAAATATGCCATGAAATATACTGGCCTTTATTAATTATTCAACACCTAAGAAAGGTGCACAATTATCGATGAAACATGGATAAAGTTGATTTGATGTTGAACGCCTCTGGATTATTCCGCCCTCATGAACATTTCATCCCGGGCACGCTTCTTAAGATATGATATGCAATACGAACGGACGCAAGAGTATGCATGCACGCACGTACGCATGGACGGACAAAAACCAGAAGCAATATGCCCCTTCAGCTTCTTCGAATGTGTGTGTGTGTGGGGGGGGGGGGGGGGGGGTCGGGGGCTATAAAACTGAGAGACTCCCAATCGGATGTGCCAGCATCTTAAACGGATCAACGGGTGTCCTTGTGCAAGCTGATCTGAAACTTCGTCTCAAACATGGTTTTGGATTCCTCTCTGTTCAAAGCGGACAAGGCATTACCCACTAAGCACACAATGTTGATTCAATGTTGATTCCAATTTGTGTGCCTGCTGGGCAGAGTGTCTTTTCAGAGGTCTACTGCTACGCAGAAATAATATAGTGCCAACATCGCTATTATAATGCTACCCTAAACGTTTTATCTGCGTCTTTGATCTCTCCCCCGTTTTCCACCTTTCTCTCTGTCTCTCTGTCTCTATCTCTCTCAAATTAGTCTCACGATAGGTCTGCTACTAAGTATGTTGCGTTTCTTTACCGGGTAAATATAGCTAAAGTGAAAATCGAATCAGGTAGGCTGTAGGCCCCTTATGTCATTAGCATATCAGTGCAGCAGGTGATGGCGACACATAATGTTGGGCGCACGACAAGGCATTGTTACAATGAACATCAGTTAGCGTATTTGCACAGAACATCAGCCATACAGCGTAGAATCAACATTGAATAAATGCTATATTACTTCGCCATGAAGTTGAATCAACGTGAACCAACGTTTATTTAGGCTGTGTGCCAGCTTGCTAGTCTTATCCGAGTTTTTCAGTTCGCTTCAGTGTTCTCTGAATCTTGGACTAGCAAGCATATCCCATCGGGCGCACAGCGTTAAATCAACACTGAATCAAAGTTGATTCAACGTCATTACGTTGAATCAGTTGATTCAACGTCATTACGTTGAATCAACGTTGTTTCCGTGTTAATTCGTCGTTTTGTGCCTGCAAGCACACCATTTTGTAGCAGCGTTGTTTCAACGTTGTGACATTTCGTCAAAGTTGTTACAATATTGTTTCAACGTTGTAGAGCCGCTGTTGAGGACCACTATAAATCAAGCGCAGATCCACACTAGAAGCAACCTTTGAGATGTGTGCTAAGTGAAGGGAAAGAACGAGTATAAGTTCAAACGAAAGCAGCTAAATTAGTTATGTACCTTGAAACCTTTGACTCCTCAGAACACGGCTATTTGTTCCCAGCGGACACAGCTCGTAGAAATGACATTGTACTGACGTCGATGCGACGTCATCACGTCACATCGACGTCAATACGACGTCATTTCTACGATCTGTGTCCGCTGGGACACGTCGCATCGACGTCAATACGACGTCATTACAACGTCATGTGCCTGCTGGGTCCCAGCGGACACAGGTCGTAGAAATGACGTCGTACTGACGTCGATGGGACGTCAATACGACGTCATTTCGACGTCATGTGCTTGCTAGGTTTCAACTTTAAGGTGAATGGGAACACTTTCAGGGGCAGCAACTCTGCCATTTTCATTTTGTCTTCAAATTTTAGCGTCGGCGGTGATGTCCGCCATATCACACAGGAAAACTGTATAGCACGCAAAACTCAACACATTGCCTGTTTTGGGTCACGTACCCAGGAGCTGTGGCACAAAAACAATATTTATCATGCATCTGCTGCAAAACTCACCTGATAACAGGGGTATGATAACATGGTGTGATATCATGTCACTGTAGAACTGCGCTTGCGCGAATGAATCGGGTCATGCCTTTAGAAGCGATCTCTGAAGACGATTGGCTATAGACTGACGTTGGTCCTGATAACAACGTTCGATTGGTTAAATGACGTCACCGACTTACGTCATGACGCGTACGCGACGTCAACAAGTGCAAACAAAACTGCGTTTACTTTTCTTTTCTTTGACGCTCTTTACACCTGAAAATCTTCTAATGATGCATGATAAATAGAAAACCATGTAAGTGTCTTTTGATATCAAGTTTATCAGGCTCGACCAGAAACACGTCGGACTGGCTCGGCAAGCCTTGCCATTCCTACGCTGTTTCTGATCTCGCCAGATAAACTTGATATCAAAAGACACTAACATGGTATTCTCTATGTGGGGGTTTGCAAGGTGAGCTAAGATAATTCTGCGCTCTGTAATTACAGAGCAATTGCCCCTCCCCCTTCCATTTTTTTAAAAATATTTCAGAAGCTATCAGGCACAATAATGGCTAGGCCTTGAGTTTTGAAACTTCATATATGAAATTATTCTTCTTGTTTGTTAAAAGTAGGATGTTGATATATGGTTTACAACTTTGGATCAAGCCGTATACTCGCATTTACTGAATAACCCTTATCCAGGTTCCATAAAATATAACTGAGTTATGCCCCTTCTTAAACCAGCTTCTGACTCCGCTTCTGAACTGCTTCACCTCACCAAAGAAGCTGTGCCTCCAGGCATAAATCAAAAACTGCTATGCACTTTTTTGGTAAAAAAAGAACTATTTTATACCTTTCACTGACAACAATCGAACCTATCGCCCTCGGTGTTGTTGACGACTCGACCGTCGGACGCACTCCACATTTGCCTTGCCGCGGCATCAAGCGTTATTCACAGGGTATAATCGATTCCGCCAATTTTCGCTTCCTGCAGAGACTGTCCGTCATATTTGGCTTCCGCCGAGACTGTCCGCGAACTCTTGCTTCCTGCAGAGACTATTGTCCTCGAAAAATGGCTTCCTGCCGAGACTGTCCGCGTGATTCTGCTTCCTGCCGAGAGCCTAGGCAGGAAGCAGAATCACGCGGACAGTCTCTGCAGGAAGCCATTTATCATGTACAGAAGACTCGGCAGGAAGAAAGAGTTCGCGGACAGTCTCGGCGGAAGCCAAATATGAAGTACAGTCTCTGCAGGAAGCGAAAATTAGCGGAATCGATTATACCCTGTGTTATTGCATCGGATCTACCTGTCAAAACTATCACCCCAATTAAACTGTTGCCGACAAAGGCATAGGATACAGTCAACTCTCGATATGTCGAACACTGATATCTCAAAGTATCTTTTCATATCAAAGAATATAGTTGGGACACATTTCCAAGTTTTATTTACTTTTTAACTCCTGTTATTTCAAACTACTGATATCTCGAAGTAAATTTTCTGGGATCAGACAATTTACTTTGAGATATCAGTAGTTTGGTACGAACTTCGACTTTGAGATATCGAGTGTTGGCTGCTCTTATTAATGCTACCCCTACAACACATTAAAGTTGTTTTATTAACCAACAAATGCAAAATCAGCTAGGTCTGAAATCACTAACATGCATCAAAATTTTGCGTTACGTCCTTAAGTGTGACGTCATTCACAGTGCAAGTCAAAATATTCACCGTACAGTAGCTCCATGTGTAATGAATGTTTAGAAATCACGCAGAATCAAGATAGGCATTCAAAATATGACTGCAGATAGAGGGTTGCGCATTCCCAGTAAACCCCCCCCCCCCTAAAAATGCCATATACCCCCACCCCCACCCCACACACAAAATGACGACACTCCCTTTATGATGCTGTACATTGGGGGTACAAAATAAAGAATTAGTGCAAATGCACACTCTATTTCAAACTGCCGTGGGAACCCTGAGTTGGTAAGAATAAGTTACACCATTCTTGGCAGAACACGCAAAATGTAAAAGAAAACATTTCGTAATATGAAGGTCTACAGAGATGAAGGTGTAATAAAATGATTATTCCATAGTTTGTCCGCCTGTGTGCTAGATAACCCACTCGGCAAAGCTCGCGTATTTTCTCCTCACACAGGCAGGCAAAATATGGTACAACTATTACGAATGTCACCCTTTGAAACATAATTTACTATAGAGGTGGAGACGAGACTGAATATCATATCTCTGAGGAATATATAGAGGATATTTACTTTTTTTAGGGGAATACCAAATATACCTCATCGAATGTGATGGAAATATCAGCATAAATAGCATAAATCTTTAATCATGTTAATAGCATGAAATACTTCGTAGCAAGCGAGGGCTGCATTAGGTGTCGTGCTATGGCTATAAGTGAGCTGGAGCATGGGTTGTCCGCCTGTACCGTCGATAATCCACGAGCTTGTAGCTCGTGGATTATCGACCGTACAGACGGACAAACCATGCTCTGTCTAACATATATTAACAGTCACTTTAACAGCAGTGCCATACAGTCAAATCTGTCTAAAAGGCAACCTCTTTTAAAACAAAACCTGTCTTAAAAGGTCAAAATCTCATATTATTCCAAAGTAACATTTTCAGTGTAAATGGACCTGTATTAACAAGCACTTGCCTTAAACAAAGCAGTTTTGTCCCTTCCCTAGGGTGCTTGTTTAGGACAGGTTTGACTGTACTTATCTACTATTTTCAAATATAATTGAGCCGCGACATGACAAAACCAACAATGTGGTTGTGCGCCCAGCGCAGACTCAGATCAGCCTGGGCATCCGCCCAGTCTGATCAGAGTCTTCACTGTCCGCATGAAGGTAGATTAGACTCTCTCTTAGCTACCCTTTGGTCACTTAACGAAGCGTCTGATCAGACTGAGCAGATGCCCAGGCTGATCTGAGTCTGCTCTGTGCGCACAACCACTTTGTTGGTTTTCTCGTGTCGCGGCTCAACTATTATCTATCATCCAACATTTCGTCAGCCTCAGAATTCCTCGGCAGTGGCATCTTGATACATTTGATATTCTGATATCAGATCAGTCACATTAGCCTCGGCTTCAGTGAATTCCATTTCATCAACGCCTTGTCCAGTATACCAGTGCAAGAAAGCCCGACGTCGAAACATGACGGAAAATTGTTCAAGAACACGTTTAAACACATCCTGAATAGCAGTGTTGTTGCCAATAAAAGTAGCGGCCATCTTGAGACCAACTGGTGGAATGTTACACAGAGCTACTTTGACATTATCCGGGACCCATTTAGCAAAAAGATGGCTGTTTTTGCTTCGTAAGTCATATACATGGTCTTCAACCTCTTTAAGGGTCATTTGTCCGCGAAATATTGTGGCTGCAGTCAGATATCTACCATGACAGGGATCACAGGCAGCCATAATGTTCTTAGCTTGGAATATTTGCTGCGTCATTTCCTCAACGGTCGGAAGCTCACACGGGTGGCTCCCTCTGCTCGTCAAGGGAGCAAACCCAGTGAGAAAGAAATGAAGTCGCGGAAAAGGCACCATGTTGACAGCCAGTTTACGCAGGTCGGCGTTGAGCTGGCCTGGAAATCGAAGACAAGTGGTGGCGCCTGCCATTGTACCCGAAACTAGATGGTTCAAGTCATCATAAGTTGGAGTGGGCAGTTTCAGGGTTTTATGGCAGATATCATACAGCGCCTCGTTATCGATACAGAATGTACAGTCAGTGTTTTCCACTAACTGGTGAAAAGCTAATGTGGCGTTGTAAGGTTCCACCACTGCGTCAGAGACCTGTAAGGAACAGAACAGAACTAGTACTCTTAATCATGATTTAAACGAGTGATGCCAAGAAGATTCTCTGATTTTATTGAACTTAAACCTTAAAGCGCAGGATTTTCAAAGAAAATTCCATCCAAGCTATGTCTTGAGAGCAAACAATGTAGCCGCCTCATCTGGATCAATGCTCTTTGCAATTTCCACAAGCGGCATTAGTCGTGTTTTCAAAAAGTGTTAAGAAATCCTGTATTTGTTGCCAGTAGTGCATGCCCTGGTCAGAAGTAGCGTCTTTCGGTTTTAGATCAGGATCTACATTGTTTACCAAGACCCGTTTCAAAGAATATGTATGAGTACTCCTCAATAGTTTTGCGCCATTGTTATAATCTCTGAATTCATAATTGCTTCCCGGAAGCAATTATGAATTCAGAGATTATAACAATGGAGGACGACGCCCTACCAAAAAGGGGTCTACTCTTAAAGGAAAGCATTTCTCCTGGGGAAGCGAATTCTTTCCTTCAAAATTTGACCTTCATTAAAAAAACGAGGATGGCCGAGTTCTTCTCCTACTTTTATAGTAAGCTTGCTAAATAGCATCGTTATATGTGTAGTTTGGCTAACTTTTTGCAGACGTTTTTTATTTATTTTCTAGGTAGGCATGAAACCGCCGGTTTACCAGGGATTCGAGAAAGTTCCACAGTTTGGTTTAAACGTATTTATTTCAAACTTTTTTACAGTTCACATAATCATTGATACATTACAAATAATGGGATTGGAACGAAAGCACATGTACTTATAACATTCCTCTCCCTACATATTTCTAACATGTATACATCATGGCGACAGTTTGTCAAAATAGTTGAACCAAATTATCAGGTTAATATATAAATGACATCATTTTTTTCCAAAAAAGCAGATACAATCAGTGAGAAAAAAAAGGACACAGAAAAGTTTCCGAACATAAAACAAAAAGGGGAAAAAAAAAAGAACTGGAAAGTTCCACAGTTTTCATATACAAGCCTGGTAAACCATCACAGGTACATCGGACAGAGTTGTGACAGGCTTCCAAACTGGCATGTGACTGGCAAAAAAGTGACAGTAAAAGGTAGGTATCCGTCTTTTTTATGAACTATATAATGACCAGAGAATTTATTGAAAATCAGATTATATTCTGGGACAGGAGCTTTACTTTACGTCAGTGTGCAGAGATAAACGGATTTGTATGCTTGAAAATAACATTAAGGAATCCGATCTAAAAATGACCGACATTTGTTTTCTCCTGCCTTCGCTTCAAAAGTCGTATCATTCGTATACATGGAAAGTTCTGGGGAATACCTTTATAGCTTTCCCAATCGAATAGCACTTGTGATAGTTTTCCAGGCGTGATATACCACAGGGTATAATCGATTCCGCTAACTTTCGCTTCCTGCAGAGACTGTACATCATATTTGGCTTCCGCCGAGACTGTCCGCGAACTCTTGCTTCCTGCAGAGACTTCTGTACATGATAAATGGCTTCCTGCAGAGACTGTCCGCGTGATTCTGCTTCCTGCCGAGGCTCTCGGCAGGAAGCAGAATCACGCGGACAGTCTCGGCAGGAAGCCATTTTTCGAGGACAGTAGTCTCTGCAGGAAGCAAGAGTTCGCGGACAGTCTCGGTGGAAGCCAAATATGACGTACAGTCTCTGCAGGAAGCGAAAATTGGCGGAATCGATTATACCCTGTGTATACTGTACCTTTGGTGATGGCACCACGGAATATGTAGACATTATCTTATCGGGAAACTCTTCTCGAATTTTGGATATTAGGAGGGTTCCTATACCAGACCCGGTACCACCACCCAGAGAGTGGGTCAGCTGGAATCCTTGGAGAGAATCACAGCCCTCGGCCTCTTTCCTGACTACATCAAGGACAGAGTCCATCAGTTCAGCGCCCTCTGTGTAGCGACCTTTAGCCCAGTTACCGCCCGCTCCTCGTTGTGCGAAGACAAAATTATCCGGGCGAAAGATACTTCCGAAAGGCCCGGATCTGACGAAGTCCATTGTGCCGGGTTCAAGGTCAAGAAGAGCAGCACGGGCCACATATCTTCTTCCTGGGGATAAAGTGGAATAAACATGAATTTTGAATATTATCAGTATCCCATAGCTTACAAGCAAATATAGCCTTATGTACTTAAGTATTAGGACACATGAAAACATTAATTCTCCATTTGTCCCAAATGGAAAATTAATGTATTTTAGGTGTTCCAATATCTAAACATATTAGGGTAAAGGCTAAAGGTGAATGGGTGCACTTTTAGGATACATTTTCTGTTTGGCTTCCCTTCTCAAAAGGCTTAAAATCTTAAAAAGATTCTGCTCCTGAAAGAACTAATTTGTCGTAAAGACTAGGGGAGAGTCGGGTAACTTCGGACAGCGGGGAAATTCGGACACTGACATTATTTCCTTTATATGTGAGTTGTATGGAACTAAAGTAACAAATATCTGGCCAAACAGAGAAAATCCTGATGAGACGGCTCATGATGAGCCGTCTCATCTGGATTTTCACTGTTTGCAATTGTATGTCCGAATTTACCCGCCTGTCCGAAGTTATCCGACTCTCCCCTAGATCCCATAAGAAAGGCTTTGTTGTCAAAAAAAGCAAACAGAAAGTCACAAAAGTTGTTTGCCGTTGAAACATAGGTAACATGCTAATCTAAAAAGTCAGTTCTAAAAGGATTTTTTTGCTGGCTGACTTACTCATCTGAAACGCATACCTTTTGTATCATTGAAGTAAACATTCAGTCTCTCTTGTTGGACTGGTGAATCACCACTGAACGTACCACCAGGGCCGATACCGTGCTCTTCGGAGATAGCTTCCCAAAACTGCAACAGAGGTGGATGAATGGATGACTTGAAATTTTACTTTCTTTTAAACAGTACATGTATTTTAGTTATAAGTTGGCTTCAGACGATGGGCGGGTGATAATAAAAGGTTATGTGCAATGAAACCCCGTTTAAGCTAATAAAAATCCGCCTGCACGAGCGGGAATCAAACTCGGAACTGCAAGCTCAGCAGGCCAGCGCTTACTCCATTGAGCAACAGGGGCTCCAACTGTTACAGAGAAGATAGTCAGAAACTGTGAAGTTAAAGAAAGAATACAGATATGTCACACTTATCAACTTTAGCGACAGAAACTAAAATAGCTGAGTTTGCAAACAGCGCGGATCCAGATGAGGCGGCTCATATGACACGGTACTATACCGCTAAAACTAAAAACAAAAAGGACTACCTGAAACAAATAAGGTCAAGGAAGTATGTTTTCAGAACTTAATCAGGTACCTGAAGGTTCAAGTTACTATGCGTCTAAAACAAAACTAAATCTCTGAAGCGAGTAAACTTCGGTTCATACGATTATGCATCTAAACCTAAAACAGATATCTGAAGCAAGTAATGTTCAAGTGACTATACATCAAACCCGGTATTTGAAGCAACTAATGTTAAAGTGATTATGCATCAAATCAGGTATCTGAAGCAAGTAATATTAAAGTGATTATGCTTGAAGCAAGTTATGTTCAAGTGATAATGCATCAAATCCGGTACCTAAAGCAAGTAATGTTAAAGTGATTATGCATCAAAACAGATATCTAAGGCAAATAATGTTTAAGTGATTATGCACCCAAACAGGTATCTGAAGCAAGTAATGTTCAGGCGATTATGCATCAACACAGGTATCTGAACCAAGTAATGTCAAGCGACTATGTAACGAAATACATATCTGGAGCAAGTAATGTTTAAGATATTATGTCTGAAGCTAGTAATGCTAAAGAAATTTTACTTCCTAACAGGTATCTTATAGTTCACATGATTGTGCAGCCAAAACCAATACAGATATCTGTAACAAGTGATTGTGCGGCCAAAAAAAAGTAAAAAAATAAATAAATAAAGATATCTATAATAAAAAAGGTCAAGTGCAAAAAACTAATACAGATATCCGTAACAAGTAAAGCTCAAGTGATTGTGGAGGCACAAGTAATGCAGGTATCTGTAACAAGTGACCAATACAACTAATACAGGTATCTGTAACAATTAAAACTTAAGTGATTGTGCGGCTACAACTAATACAGTTTTCAGTAACAAGTAAAGTTCAAGTGATTGTGCGGCTACAACTAACACACGTATCTGTAACAAGTAAAGATTGTGCGGCCACAACTAATACAGGTATCTGTAGCAAGTAAAGTTCAAGTAATTGTGTGGCCTCAACTAATACAAGTATATGTAACCAGTAAAGTTCAGTGATTGTGCGGCCACAATTAATACAGATGGTATCTGTAAAAAGTAAAGTTCAAGTGATTGTGCGGCTACAACTAATACAGATACTTGTAACAAGAAAAATTCAAGTGATTGTGCGGCCATATCTTATACAGGTATCTGTAACAAGAAAAGTTCAAGTGATTGTGCGGCCACAACTAATACAGGTATCTGTAACAAGTACAGTTCAAGTGATAAGGCGGCCACAACGAATACAAGTAACTGTAACAAGTTAATTTCAAGTGATTGTTCGGCCACAATTAATACAGATATCTGTACCAAGTAAAGTTTAAGTGATTGTGCGGCGATAACTAATACAGATATCTTTAACAATTAAAGTTTTAAGTGGACGTGCGGCCACAACTAATACCGGTATCTGTAACAAGTAAAGGTCAAATGATTGTGCGGCTATAACTTATAAAGACACTTGTAACAAGAAAAGTTCAAGTGATTGTGCGGCCAAAACTTATACAGATGTCTGTAACAAGTAAAGTTCAAGTGATTGTGCGGCCACAACTAATACAGGTATCTGTAACAAGTAAAGTTCAAGTGATTGTGTGGCCACAACTAATACAGGTATCTGTAACAAGTAAAGTTCAAGCGATTGTGCGGCCACAACTAATACAAGTAACTGTAATAAGTAAATTTTAAGCGATTGTGCGGCAATAACTAATAGAGATATCTTTACAATTAAAGTTTAAGTGGACGTGCGGCCACAACTAATACCGGTATCTGTAACAAGTAAAGTTCAAGTGATCAGTGTGTGCGGCTAAATGTTATAAAGGTAACTTAAACAAGCACATGTAAATCTTAAGCGAGTCTGCGTCCAAAAGTAAACAGATCGGGCTTTTTACTAGGCTTGCATGGTTTATCGCTTTTTGTTACTAGTGCGTTTATTTTTTTTCCAGTTTTAAAAGCTGGTTTTCTAAGCTACCAGTCAGGATACGAATCCCGCTGCAGGCGGAATACTTTTCAACGGTATACAGGGTTCCGTTGACCATAGCCTCTCATAAGCACATTTCGACCGACTCGATATGACTGCAATACTAGTTAAAATGCCGTAAAATCGCAAGTATTAACCGCAAGTAATCCAGTCATTTTGCTCAGTTGGAAAAGATCTACTTTGACACTAACCACCATAGTAATAGCGATACAGGCACCCCGGTAGCTCAGTGGGTAAACACTGGCCTGCTGATCTAGCATGCAGTCTCGAGTTGGATTCCCGCTGGAGGCGAAAACGCACCCAACCGTAAACGGAGTTCAACTGCACACAGCCTTTAATAATCGTTGCCTCGTCTGCCTGTTGTGACTTGAGGACATAAACCCGCAAATCATCTATATGTCCCAGCGGGAACATGACGTCGAAATAACGTCGTATCGACGTCGACGCGACGTCATTACGTCGCATCGCCGTCAGTTTGACGTCCTTTCAACGTCATGTGCCTGCTGGGATACCATTCAGTGAACCACAATGTCATACCGTATTTAACAGTATAATACGCGGATGCTTCCATTTTGTGAATTTGGTCAAGTGTATTACGAGTCTGTCTTTGGAAAGAGTTTAAACATTTTTGGCAAACAGTGCAGTCTCTAGTATGCTTCTTGTGAGCAGCTTCTCCTTTCTCTTAATCGTTTTTCCTTTGATTTGGGGTACCGTAAAAAATCTAGAATGGGGACACCTCCAATAAATACCATTTTTGTCTGCAGATGCAGATGGTATAGCATAACAGTGTAGACCTCGATCAGAAGCAGTCTGATCTGGGTATGCTCTGTTTGCTCAGACCTAACTGTCCCGATATTTAGAATTTTGTCAATCATGCTTTGTATTCATATGCGTTCAGTTTCGATTTTCAAAATCACTGAAACGCAATTTTAACAAACGTTAAGAAAACAGAAAGATATAAAATAGGCACTATAGGTCATAGATGTAAACCAAATAAACCAAATTTCATTTGTATAAACAAAACCCCAAGAAGCACAACAATAAGTATGTGATGTACCTTGAAGATAAATCGCTTCAGTTCTATACAAATAAAAATGTTTTAATGTACTTATTAGCATAAAAGGAAGCAAACGACGTTAAATGCTACCAAAGCGTCAAACTTTATGAATGTAGGATTTTAAAATAATGTCAACATAGTGGTGTTTTGCAACCAGCCTTTGCCTACAAGTATATGGAGCACCCACTAATGAAAGGGACATTTTAATCAAGTCAAGTTCAAGACGGGTGAGTGACATTTATATATCAACAGAGATGGTGCTTTGAATTCAGGATTTACTCTCTTGCTAAACAACGAAAAAATATTTACATGATAGCTAGGATATAGTAAAAACTAACTTAGGGAATAATATTGTCAGAGAATATTATGTTTTCAACAAAAAATATAACAAATCTGGAAGAATCGCGGAATAAGTACACACCTTGACTCCAATCTTGTTCCCACACTGTCCTGCTTGAAGGTGGATTATTTCGCGCATCTTCCACGGTGTATAAACACCATCATGGATACACGATATATCAGTCTGAAAAAATAAAGGATTTAAAATCTTATTAGCAGTCTACCTGGCAGGCACACAACGTTGACTCAACATTAAATCAACGTTGATTCAACTGATGACTTTGAATCAACATTATTTGCATTAAAAGCAGTGCAATACTCTATTATAGTATACTCTATATTAACAGCTGTGCCTCAAGCGGCCAAAAACCGTACATTAACAAGGGAATTCACGCGCTGTTAATGCACGGCTACGCAACTTTTAATGCATTCGTTCGGGCCTACTAAAATAATTCCACCATTGTCTCTCCCCATTCGGTCATAGTATAAAAAAATGGTAGCTTCTGCCTATGCTTTCTTGCATCACGTCATAATGTTGTGACATAGATTACAAAGCACTGATGTTTAAAAACATGTTTTTACCAAATGCAATTAAACTACGTGTAAAAGAAAACCTGTACCGAGCTTCCGGCAATTAAGGGTGGCACATGAACAGCCCATGCTTGTTCTGCATGGAAATTATTGCATACTCAAGGTATCTGCTTTTCGTTGGTGAAGTTGCATCTTACTCACGCTACTCTGGCACTGCTACAGCGACCATGTTGTCTTAAAATGGACACGTTTCTGAAATATCGAGGTCGAATCGGATAATGGCAGCCATTTGAAATCGCTCGATGCCCTCAGGCCAGGAAGATCACCTTATTAAAAAGATGCATTCGCGCGTTGGCTGTCAACGGTGACAAATTTTTCGCAATTTTTAAAGAGTATTTCGTTGAAGTTATGCAATGACAGCGCTCAAACATTTTTCCCAATGCATTAATGTTGGGTAGGTCCGTCGAGCAATGTTGAAACCTCGGCCTTCGGCCTCGGAACCTAGCAAACGTTAATGCATAAAAAATGCATAAATGCATAAAAAATCAAGTTCGATCCTTATATTGAATCAGCTTTGATGAAATGTTGCTTCAGGGTTGTCTGCTTAGTCCTGAAATGGTACCCTTATGGCGCACATACTCCGGAAGTCAGCCTCCCATTTTCATAGATTGCGTCCTTTCTAAATAGGGTCAAGTTTTACTGCCTGCTTGCTATACCAATACATAATATGTAAAATATACATAATTTCAGATATAAATATTGTTTTATTCGTTAAATATCTCAAAGAACCTCTGACTGTTTCAATGCAAATTTGCCTATTTTTCAACAAATTGCTGCAGCTTTCGTGGGAAGCCAGTGTTAATGATTTTAGTATCTAAATGTTCACTTAAGCATTTTAAAGAAGTTCTGATACTGATTTTTAAGAAATATCACATCTGCATAATAACTGGCACTGACTTTCTTAAGAAAGGTAAGTGAAATTTTCAGTCATCCAAAATACATCAAATTTTCGATTTTTCATATTTACTGAATTCTATTTAGTTAAACACGTTTAAAATAAAGGAAACACTATAACGGCATTATAACATACAATAATCTGTAAAGAAAAAGTATGCTAGCCTTATTTTCATATGCAGAGGGTCTAGTTACCCCACCCACTTTTCAGTTTTTCACCTGTAGACTATCATCCCCCCCCCCCCCCCCCCCCGTGCCTCAGCTTGCCACTCACATATAATGTGTATATTGACAGGACACACATGCATGCAAAGTGGCTAGCTGAGGCACGGGGGCGGGGGAGTATCTTTATAAAACTTTTCCTGTTTCCATACATTCAATAATAAAAAAACATGCTTTTTACACCAAAATCTCAGTCTGTGTGCTTTGTAACTGAAAACTTATTTTTGCACCAACTATATGGAGTTCAGGGGAACACATTTCAGTGGAAATTTTGAAGTATGTTAACCACTGTTATAGGCATTTACATTACAACTGTCAGAGGTCCTTTGGATCTTGGTAATGGATACTAGTGTAGATCCAGCTGACGACTCTTATCGTCTTGTGAATTTACATATTTGACAAAGATTCTGGCAGGCTACCCCCCCCCCCCCTGAAACACACACACACACACACACACACACACACACACACACACACACACACACACTAACCCTTCACCCCATTAACACACGTACATAAAGTAATTCATAAATAGTAAACTCATACATAAAAATTATGAATTTGAATAAACATACCCAAGTTCATATCCACTGGAGAGAAACTATGATTTTTCAATATGTAGTGTACTGGGTGGTTATGAGTCATTGCCTTTAATAGTAATGTGTTCAGTGTGAACAGAAAAAATAAAACGCCCGCATTGTAGAAAATTCGGGTATTAGGGTCGAGTCGGGTAACTTCGGGCAGCGTGTAAATTCGGACATACCAAATCAAACAGTGAAAATCTAGATGAGACGGCTCATCATGAGCCGTCTCACCAGGATTTCACTGTTTGCCCAGTTAATTTTGTTTTGATTCCAAACAAATGACATATGAAGGAAACAATGTCACTGTCCGAATTTACCCGACTTTACCCTACTTTAAAAACCCTTGACTAGGAAGGACAGGAGGGCAGTCTGTGACTCAGGTAGCTGCTCGTTTTCATTTGACATTATTTTTCACTTTGCAAAGTCCTCCCCACCTCCCCCCCCCTTCCCAACCCCCCCCCCCCCCCCCTCCCTCTTTGTACATAAGTCTCTCTCTCTCTAATATATAAGGACAGATTGGTCTGAGCAAAAGGTATAGACCCCCGATTTTTTTAAATTCTCTACGGTAGTTGTGTCCTCAGCCTTACTCCCCTTCATATCTGACAGTGACATTTCCCATTTTCATTTGGATAAGTCCATTATTTAATGTTTTAACTACCGTAACAGTTCTTAGTATTGGGACAAACAGGTCTGAACAAATATTGCAGATCCAGATCAAACTGCTGCTACAGCAGCAGTCTGATCAGGGGCTACATTGTCATTCCCTCTGCATCTATAGGACGCATTACTGCATGTTCCGCTGTACGATATTTATGGTAATAAATCTGGGCGTCCCATTTTTTTCAAGTTTTACGGTATTGCAATCACATGGTAAAGTTAATGGTATGGTCAAGTCTTTCGCCCCTTTTCAACTGAAATAGAATATTCCATTTTTACATGGACAACTTTATTATTTAGAAATGGGTAATTACCAAACTAGGTAAGCTTTCTAGTCCGGTGGTTTATGAGTGAAATTTTGGATTTGTGGGCACTTTCGCGGCATGACGGGCAACCGGGCTCATTGAAGTCAGAAAACCTACCTAAAATTATTTTGCCCGGTTGCCAGCTCAACAGACGTCATATAAGGTCAAAATCGGGTCAAAGATCATTTGGTGCATTTCTATATACCAGTTTGTGAGTGAATTATTGAATTAATGTGCACTTTCCGAAATGAAGGGTAGCTTTGGCAAAGGAAGTAAGTAAACATACCACAAAAGCTTTTGCCAAATCGCCGACGTCATATCTAATCATAACTGGGTCAAAGGTCATTAAGTACACCTTTGTATAGTGGCTTTTTATATCTTTTATTCTAAAAGCAGTCTTATGAGTTACCAATAGCCCATAGACCTGCCCCACCAATCTGAATGAGAGGCCTTCTACACTTTTTGTTTTTCCAGAAATATATTACAACATTACATGATACCATTCTCTGCTGTCTGACTTTGTGCGTTTGACAGCTATCGCCAATGTAAATACGTTACCATATCAATCCGCTGAATTAGATATTACTATACCTCTTATTCAAATAAATATTGAAACGTATATTAATCTTGCTATTGACGAAAAGCATCGTGCTGCTTTTTTATACAATCATATAAGCTATCTCCTATAGAGCATAACTGTTGCCTACGTTACTGAATTTTTTCCCTCCAATTTAATGGACAAACGTATTTCGGATGGATTTACCATTTTACTGAAACCAGCTTATATTTACATTTTACATTAACGCAAATAAAAACAAAAATGTGAGTGTATCAAACTATGCAGAAAATTACACCGTTACATACGTTACCGGGCATATCTAATAAAAAATCAGAAACATGGCCATGATATTATAAACAGCATTTTACGAGCTGGCACTACAAAGATCTACTGTTATCTTTAACAGATGAGGCGATGCAATGTTCTAAATATAGATGTTTGGTTATTAGAGCCTGAACAATGGTCTGCTAGGCAATTTTGTAGATGCCTGGGGCAGTACACTGCCTCTTCTGAAGTATTTTAGTCAGTCAGCTGGCACTCATAATTGAAAGTGACAATGTATCGACAGAATTTGAACTTGTTCTGAAGTGTTGACAGAGAGCAAACTTAGCTGAAGAACAGATATAACTGTCTCTTTAGGTGTGTTTTAGGTAGTCGAACAAGATAAAGATGCAGCCAGAATATAATATGGAATCATATAACAGAGAGCAATGACTCTCAAGGGGCTTTGTTGTAGCCTGAGTTTCTAAAACCATGTCAATATATCCTTTTTTGTTACCCTGTGCTGGTACCACAGACTTTGTAGATGTCTGGCAATACACTGTCTGGCACTGAATTCTACCCATATTAATATAAAAGAAACAACTACCATGACCATATCTCTAGGGGTATTTCGGAAAATGGAGTAGGTGCCACAGTCGATGCACAGGTTTGGCAGCGGCATAGGTAGGTACCATGATACATGCTGATGTCTTTCAATAGCCTGACCTGACACAACAGTGTTTACAGACGTGTCTAGTAGATTAACATGGTACCTTTTATCTATAGACGTCTTTGTAAAGCCTTATCTGCAGTGTTACGTACGTTACGAAATATGTATTACCACACATGGATATTAGCATTATAGGATGTGCATTTATGGCTGCCACTTCAGTGGTATTTCAGCATACTGGCAGAGGACATTTGGTGGCCAGAACTGGCATGCTAATCACACAAGATGACTAGTGGAAGCATGAGATGGTAAAACATAGATTTGTTGTAATGTGCTTAGCCAGCACAGCAGTGGCAAACGTGATCTATACTCTCGCACTACAGTCACCTTTGCTGTTTTCACTAAATGCTTTGACTGTTATCACAACTTATTCAGACGAGTTACCTGAGCTGGTGTAACAGTAGGCCATTTGATGTCTGAAGCTTGCACTACAGTAAAGGTCTTGTTGTTACAAGAGCTTGAACAACAGTTTCAGAAATGTTTCATAGTAGACTGTGTCGATGATTAAGTCCCTTTAGTGATTTGTAGTGTGGCCATAATATTTTCACCCCTACATAAAGTCTATATATATTAACACTTTGAATTATAACTGGTTTCATTCATTTATGATGTCATAACCATTGACAAATGTAGTATTAAGATAGCTGGAGTAATATAGTATAAATCTTGCCATTTGGGATGGCAGGCGCTATTTTTACAATTTTCGCCCCTCCCTCCCCCACCTCCTTTATTCATCTGGTTCCATTTGCATTTATATAGTAAGCAACATATTGTTAAATATTTTACATGCACCGTATGCATATTCATATGCAGACATAGTTTAAAGTCAGTGCTATGCCTTTTTTTTAAGTCCAATAGATTTCAGGTACGAAATTCGAACACTTCTCATAACGTAAACTACACAGGCTAACGAAGTCAGTTTTAGTCCATTACATGGCTATGCAAAACAAAACATATGATGACTTACTTATGAGGAGCAAATGTACCAGCTTCGAATGCATTAACCAGAATGATGGGAAACTTCTCAAGTAATAATGACGCACAAGGCTTGAATACAGCAGACTAGGTTTGATTTAATGTTTTCCTGAGAAATTCTGTAAAGTGCAAAACACACCTCATGCAACCTGGAGCATCTGTCATTGTTTCAGATAGCCTCTATAAGCTCTGTAGTCAATGAATTTAAACTAACTAAAACAATACTCTGGTGAAGTTATGCGAGCCATCTTAGCAGTCTCTACAAAGCCGCTTAATGACAGGGTACTTATAAATGAAAGCATTTGATTTTTATAATATGTAGTTTTCTCATATTTTTCCATGCAAGTTATATGGTCATCAATCCCATGAGAAATGTAGAGAAGAGGTGATTCAGGCGAGGACCAACATAATGTCATATGGGCAATAGCAATACTTAGATTCGAATTACTTATTTGTTTCCCACAAAACCTGTCTGTCTTAACGTAAATTACATACGATGCTGTAACACTTGTACAAAGACATATGTTACAGTAGTTGAACAAGTTTGCTTGCATATCAGCAATGCCCTTGAGAATCAAAAGCATGAGGCAATGAGTTTCAAAATGTCGGTTGACAAGTTTGGATATTCTGGATTGTACATTTAAAATACTCCTGTATATCTGAAAACTTATTCTCGACATCATGCTGATGTGTATTGTATGTCTAAAAGTAGTTTGCAAAATGAATTATTGTCAACTTTACAAACAAGAAGACATCTATAAACACAGAACATAAATTATACTATGCTTTTCTATTTAATTGAATCGCTTAATAGTAATTTAAACGACTAATTTACCAATTTGGTAACGTAAACTACATGCGATTGATTTATCTACATTGAATTTTATCTGCTTCACAGCTCACACTTTTAAAGCTCTTGCATCTTTATGTGTAAACACCGTTTCAAATAATTTTATGGCTATTTTTCTGCATAAGATTTCAGATGGCAACTGTAAAGAATTTATGTATTGTAAACAACACATGCTAATGAAGCCAACTATTTGTAATGTAAATGTTGAGCTAGAAATATATGATATCTTGCTTAAAAGGGTATGATTTACTAAATTGAAACGTGTTGTTCATATATTTATGCATTGCAGTCCTCGATTTATAAAATATTCAAGTTAGCTCTATGAATGCATGTACATTCAGAAAAATAGGTGTACGGACGGACACATACACAGTTTGATTGAACAGAAACTGTTCAAGTATGCTTTACTATTGCCGCATGAGGTTTTCAATATGTTCAGCATTTAACTGCGGTGATATTTATACCTCAAATGTACAATAATCATTTTCTAAGCAGTTTTTCGTGATTTTGCACTAAATGACCTTTGACCTCATTTATTCGGTACACAATGGCCAGTCAGAGTTGGCAACCGCCAAAAAATAAACGAGGACATATCGGTAAGTATTTTTAGCATGGTTGCCCATCATGCCGCGAAAGTGCCCACAAACTCATTTTCTAGAGCACTTTTCTCGAATCCGCCACCTGACTATTCACCCCTTATGTCTAAAATGGACTCGTCCATTTTTTCAAACTGGACGAGTCTATTAATGACGAAAGGGGCAACAGCTACTTATTTAAAAAGAAGTCACTCCTATATATCACAAATAGACTCTTCCACACTGGGTTTATCTGACCCTTATTTTCTGAAATGGAATATTCCATTACTGGGGCAGATCTATTATTCAGAAAGAGTAGGGGTAATGTTAGGATTGTTGTCAGCCTTCACAAGAAACTTCAACCCCAAATTTTTGAGATGGAACCTTCCAACTATAGATTTGAACAAGTTCACTGTTGTATAGGGGGGTACTGGCATCATTTCTTTAATCCTTCAATGTAACAATTCACCCTTGAATATGAAATAGACCCTTCCATTCTGAACTTGGACAAGTCCATTATTCATCAGAGGGAAATTGATAAAAGATAAATGTCATAATGGCATACACAATTCACATGTTCAAGCATTTCCTAATCCTCATGAAAAGGCAGTGAGCTTTGTTCAGGATATATATAAATGGATTGTTGATTGTGTAACCCCGTGACACAATGTCATGTATTGGGACAGAAAGGTCTGAGCAAACAGTGCAGACTCTGGTCAGACTGCTCCTTCGGAGCTATCTGTTCCCGGTCTACACTGTTTGCCATTCCATCTTGATCTATTGGACCCATTACTGCCCCCCCCCCCCCCCCCCCCCCCAACACACACACACCTGGTGTATACAAGGGCTGTTTACAGTCACAGTTACCGAACTACCCAAGTTTTAGAATTTTAGGGCACCTATCCTAATGACCCTAAACATATGAGCAAACACAGTAGATTCAATCAGCTTGTAAAATAAACAGTATCTCAACATGTAAGGTATTTACGGTAAATTTTGTAGGAGTAAGTAAGGGGGAGGGGTTTCAAGAAAAGAAAATTTGGCTATTTCAAATTTTAAGGGTATGTACATATCACTGTGTCCATTCGTGTACGCCTATCAGTGCGAGTTGGAGCCGTGTACGCCGAGTTAGAAGAAAACAAGTCTCGGAAATGTCATCATGGCTTTAAAGTAAGTTAATTTATCAGGGCTTTTCACAATCTAAATATAATAAACTAGTATGAGTTTATCGTAACTGAATAAGCTTTCAGACTGATATAGTGTCACGTGAATGCAATGTTCGATTTACAGAATATTTAGCCAAATCAGTACATCCTTTCAAGTGATAGTGCCTTTACTGAAAAAGAATTCAGTATTTCTTTACAAATACATGTATCTTTTGATTGATAGGTCCCTTATAGTTAGGCAGATATATATTGAAGCTATTGTAATAAATGAATCTGTCAAAACCTGGCCGCTTTGAATATAAAAATCATTTGTAGGCAGGCTGTAATGGTTTGAAATGCACGCCGAGTTGCAAAGACATAATTAACGAAAATACGGCGAGTTGGAGAACCATGTACGCCGAGTTTAAGCTTTTTTGTCAAAAAAGGTGTACGCATAGTTGGAGTAAAGTACTGCTCTGTGATTTAAAAAAAATAGCACTAAATTTCGTTGCAGCTGTCTAGCTGAGCATTTATTGACATTGCTTTGTACTGATAGTGTCTGAAACACCAAAGTCAGCCAGTTGTTGTTGGCTGTCCGATTGCTTGTATGAAAAATCATTCTATCAGTAAATTCAACAGAATGATTAAGAATATTGTAAATAATTAAGGATCCACATTTTGTTTGTCTTCCAGATATGATGAGTTTGATTGCCAATGTCATTACTGGTCATTCAGAACAAATGTTTTCCAAGAGCTATTAGATCACTGTTGCTTATGCCATTCGACGGATGAACTTTCAGTTCGAAAATTCACTTTATCTGTTGACAGTGGGAAAAGTAAATTCCAATATTTACATTTTAAACTCATTCCAAAATGAGTACACAGCTCGTGGTTATTATTTTTTGGCCACTGGAGAAAATTACAACTTTAAAATTTGCAGTAATTCGGACCCAAATTTTCAACTAAACAGTACAGAACCAAAAAAAAAATTAAATGTGATTATGCTTGAGCAGCAATTATTCTGTTCACGAATTTAGAAGAACAGAAAGAATGAAAATGACAGAGTTGCTTCCCCTGAAAGTGTATTCATTCACCCAAGCAAAGTATCATTTTCTAAAGACAACGACAATTACTGTTATGCTAAGGAAAAGTACTATGATTCTTTTGTAAAACTCTTTTCTGATTGAAATAGCTTTGAAATCTCTCTCAGTCGCTCTTATTGGCAGACGCATTACTCTGTACGTTTCTCTAAAACAGATGGGTGGATACGCTAAAAGTTCCACGTTTACTTTGCTTTACTCCAGGTCGGGCCATTCTGATCCCTCAATTCTTTGGAAGCAATCCTAGAAAAAAATCTAATTGCCGTTTTCTATTATTTTCGTGTCCGTCCCAATTTTCGTCTCCCCGCACTTTTTCGTAGAATGTAATTGACAGTGCGTCTGCAGAGGAGATAAATATGTTAACTGGGAGACTGTTTCGCAGATAGAATTATGTTACAGGCATGCTGAGGGGTGTGTCCGAATATTCATGCGCAGAAAGGCAAAGCCCTTCAAGTAGCGACTACATCCGCTTAAACTTTGTGCTTCTTACTAGGCTTGAATGGGTGATCACGTTGTTCGCCCATTCGTTCTCGTTTTAAGGAGACCACAGTCCCTGGTTACAAGACCATACTAGGCACACTGACTCAGTGTGTGTTGTGTTTTGCGTGCACGTGTACAGTTTTGCTGGTCTTATCAGGCGGACGCCACCACCGACGTTCCTTGACGCTGTAATCAGCAACTGCGACACTGAAGCCACTTATTTCAGCTTAGAATACACTGGCTCTGGCTATGTATTTTTAGCTCACCTGAGCCAGCGGCTCCGGGGGAGCTTATAGGATGGTAAGGCTCCGTCGTCCGTCGTCGTCCGTCGTCCGTCCGTCCGTCGTCCGTCCACAATTTCAAACGACTTCTCCTCTGAAACCGCTGGGCCGATTGTAACCAAATTTCATATAGAGCCTCCTGGGACCTTAGGAACGAAAAGTTTTCAAACGGTCCTGGTCACATGACCAACATGGCCGCCATGCCCATATATGGTAAAAACCTGAAAAAATCTTCTTCTCCAGAACCATTAGGCCGCTGGCCTTGACACTTGGTATGTAGCATCGGGTACGTGAGTACTACCAAGATTGTTCAAATTATGACCTTGGGTTTACCTTGACCTTTTTTACAGTAAGGTCAAATTTGCTTCCTTATGCTTTTATATGGCAAGATGCTACAACATAAGATATCTTGGAAACTGTTGAAGTTTTTAGGCTAAAAATTGGTATCTACAGTCATCTTAATAAATACATGAAGATTTACGAGTACAAGAGGTCAAGGTCATTCTTTGACTTTTGACCCTGAACTGTCATATTTTGACAAGTTCTAACAATCTCCTCTAAAGCCACTGAGCCAATTGAAACCAAATTTCATATAGAGCCTGCAGGGGTTGAGGGAACAAAAATTTATTCATACCGTCCAGGTCACATGACCAACATGGCCACCACGCCCATATATGGTAAAAACCTTTAAAAATCTTCTTCTCCAGAACCAGTTGACCGATGGCCTTGAGTTTTGGTATGTAGCATTGGGAACTTGAGTACTATCAAGATTGTTCAAATTATGGCCTTGTGTTGACCTTGACCTTTTTTAAGGCAAGGTCAAATTTGGGAAAATGCTAGAACATGAGATTTCATGATAAGTTTTGAAGATTTTAGCCTAAAAATTGGTATATACAGTCATCTTAATGAGTACATGAAGATTTGTGAGTACAAGAGGTCAAGGTCATTCTTTGACCTTTGACCCAGAACTCTCATATTTTGACAATTTCAAACAATCTCCTCGAAAACCACTGGGCCAATTGTGACCAAATTTAATATAGAGCCTGCAGGGGTTGAGGGAATGAAAAAAAATTCTAACGGTCATGGTCACATGACCAACATGGCCACTATGCCCATATATGGTAAAAACCTTTAAAAATCTTCTTCTACAGAACCAATTGACCGATGGCCTTGAGACTTGGTATGTAGCATTGGGTACTTGAGTACTATCAAGATTGTTCAAATTATGACCTTGTGTTGACCTTGACCTTTTTTACAGCAAGGTCAAATATGGGAAAATGCTAGAACATAAGATTTCATGGAAAGTTTTGAAGATTTTGGCCTAAACATTGGTATATACAGTTGTCTTAAGGAGGTCATGAAGAATTATGAGTACAAGAGGTCTAGATCATTTCTTGACCTTTGATCCAGATCGCTCTTATTTTGACATTTTCAACCATTTCCTCAAAAGTCAAAGGGCCAATTGTAAACACATTTCATGTAGAGCCTCCAGGGGTTGATTGAATAAAAAATTGTTCAAACGGTCCAGGTCACATGACCAACATGGCCGCCATTACCTCTTATGGTATAAATCTTTAATATTTTTCTTCTCCAGAACCAATACACCTATGGCCTTGAAACTTGGTAAGTAGCATGGAGTACTGGAGTACCACCAAGACTGTTCAAATGGTGACCTTGGGTATACCTTGACCTTTTTTGCTGCATGGTCAAATATGGGAAAATGCTAGAACATAAGATTTCGTGGAAAGTTTTGAAGATTTTGGCCTAAAAATGGTATATATGGTTGTCTTAATGAGTATATGAAGATTTATGAGTACAAGTGGTCATGGTCATTTTTTGACTTTTGACCCAAGACTCATATGTTGACAATTTCAGACATGATAAGAAAAAGCCACCTTGCCAATTGCCCAGGTGAGCGATTCAGGGCCTCATGGCCCTCTTGTTTGGTCTATGGGAAAAATGGATCGGACATGTGCCGTCCGTGGGAGTCGAACCTGCGACACTTTGTGTGAAAGGCGAAGATTATCCACTAGACAAGGCGCTCCACAGGGTGGGGTGGCGGGGAGGGGGTGCTTAGGTGTTAGATACCGATATTTTTATTGAGTTGTGTCAAAAGAGACTGCAGCTTATAACATACTTATCAGCCTGTGTTTGTGGTTAAGGGTATAAAGCTTATAACAGATATCTGCAACAGGATCTGAAAAACGGGAGGATGGCCTACTCCATGCACTCAGTCGCTGATTATTTTACACTCGCCTACAGCTCTGCTAGAAGTACATACCCATCAGCCTCATCAGTCATTAAAGCAAAGTCATGCTGAAAGTCGTCTTGAACAGGCTTAACCCACAAGCCGAAGAGATAATCGCTGAAGAGCAGGCTGAGTTCCCAGTCGGAAGGAACACCACAGATCTTCAACCTTAGAATCCTGTGTGAAAAGTATCTCCAACATCAGCAGAATCTGTACCATGTCTTCATTGATTTCAAAAAGCCTTTGACAGGGTATGCCATGCAACCTTATGGGCCACCATGCGGAAGTACAATATCAGTGCAAATCTAGTTCGCACCATTGAGCGGCTACAACAAGGCTACAAATGCAGTCCTGATGAATGACAGCACAGGAGAATGGTTCAGAACAACAGTTGGAGTAAGACAAGGCTGTCTTTTGTCACCCACCCTTTTCAACATTTTTCTCGAACGGATCATGGCTGATGCTCTGGAAGAACATGACGGAAAGACTAGCATAGGCGGCAGAAACATTACCAATCTGTGGTTTGCCGGTGACATAGACGCTCTAGCTGAGGAAGAGCAGGAACTAGAAGCCCTATTTAAAAGTCGCGACAAAACCTGCACAAGGTATAAGATGGAGATCAGTGCTGAGAAGACCAAACTGATAACAAACCGTGCAGATGGCATCTAGAGGGAGATCAAGGTAAAAGGGCAGAAGCTGGGCACTGCAAGCTTCAAATACCTTGGAGCAGTTGCCTCAGACGATGGCTAAAAACAGGAGGTTCTATCAGGGATTGCACAAGCCACTTCAGCTCTTACCAAACTGAAACAAATTTGGAGAGATAAGAACATATCTCTTTGGTCTAAGGTAAAACATATGCGCCCCCTTGTCATTTCCATATTTCTGTATGCCTGTGAATCGTGGATCTTGACAGGAGAGTAAGAGAAAAGAACGCAGGCCTTTGAGATGAGATGCTACCGACGTTTACTGAACATCACGTACAAGGACAATATAAACGATGAGGAGGTTCGCAAAAAGATCCAAGCATCCTGACGCTGGTCAAGAAACGGAAGCTAAGGTGGTTCGGCCACGTCTTAAGATCTTCTGATTTAGCAAAGACGATTCTACAGGGCACAGTGAAAGGAAAAAGAAGAAGAGGTAGACAGAAGAAGAGGTGACAAGGTGGAAAGGGATTGTTTCGAAGTCATCTGTGGTACCCCAACGACCTACTAAGGTTATGGGATATAATAGAATTTTATTTAATACAAATTAAGACCAGTAGTAAATATTTTGAAATGTTTTGCAAGGATTTGCGATGTTTCTTATGTTATTACAAGAGGTGGTGCTTTAAAAATTTACCTGCGGTTGTAGATGATATCTAAGACGAAAACTGTCAAAAAAAGAGGGCCATAAACCTTAGTTAGCTGTTAAAACACATGACAAATACTTACATCTCGTCCGCGAGCATTCTCGGAATATGTTCTAACTCGGCATACACTGTTCCAACTCGCATTTATAGGCGTACACGAATGGACACAGTGCACAGTTCAAGGGGAACAACGTAGAAAAATCATCCTTTGCTTAAAAAAGGCTTCTATTCAAGTTACTCTTCCAGCTCATCTGAGCCGAAGGCTGCCGGGGAGCTTATAGGATAGGCTTCGTTGTCAGTCCGTCTATCTGTCGTCCATCAACCTGTCAAGCCGCTGGAGCCGAAAAAATATTATAATACACTTATAAGGGGAACGACAGTTTGTGCAAATGCAGTTCTCTCTCTCTCTCTCTCTCTCTCTCTCTCTCTCTCTCTCTCACACGCTTAACCTAGTCATTCCAGTGGAGCAACCGCAAGGCATGTTTGTGTGTCTGTGTGTCTGTGAACACGGATCAATGAGTCTTACATGTGCGCGAGTCATGGGATCTTACAAAACCTAAAGGCACAATGAAAGAGAAGGCAGCCTCCGGCTGGGCTGGGCAGAATCCTGCTTCTCTGGGCTGGTGCACTGGCGACCCGCCTTAGCAGAAAGATGGTGAACTATGGCAAAGTCAGGGAAAACTCTGATGGAGGTCCGCAACGATTCTGACATGTACAACGATTGTCAGACTTGATTACATGGGCTCCAATAACGTACATGTCCCTAAGGTCGTCACTTTAGAGTAAACCCTATGCATATGGTGACAGCTATTTATAAATGCGTTATGGTAGCAGCGAGACAAATTATTTTGAAGGGGTTTTCAATATAGAAACTGGTTCATTTAAGGCTAAAACACCGAAAAAACATGTTCTTTTATAGAGGAAGGGTAACAGGAACTTGAAAGGACCGTCAGGTGCCGGGGTATACACATGTTTCCCGTCCCACTACGGACCCCCTCCAAGTTTTATTACGGTCTGTAACGTACTGTCACGTTTTATTGCGTTCACCCCGTTTTACTACGGTCTATTAGGTTTCTCATCCGCACCGGGACTGCCGAGGCAATTGTTTTGACAATTTAAAAATCTGGCCCGGCATCCACGGCAATCACGGCCTGTCACGTTTGCCCATCCCGTCCCCCTGCGTTGACTCACGTCCATCCCGCTCTGTCTACGGTGGCCTGAAACGTGATTGCCTTGGCCGCCGGGAACATAGTGTAAACGCAGCATTAGTCTCGGAGTTTGCGACAATTACGGATGTATCAGTTTGTAGTACATGTAGTCAGGACGCTGAAATTCAAAAAGGGCCTATTTTTCGAGTTTAATGCCCCGACAATTCGAAAGGATGAATTTGGTATATTATGAAAGTTTATCATCCCAACTTTAACTTAGGGTATGATGTGGTCCTGAAAAGTGGATCCAGGATGTACAATAAGGGGAGATAACTGGGTACCAAAGAAATGCTAAAAATGATCGACTGCCTTTCTTCTTATTTTTATGTCATTCAAATCGGAGTTTCAAGCAAACAACATATGTTTTAGAAAGAGCCTATTATACTGCTAACGACTGATACTTATTAGCTTTCTATCCATTTTGGCTTAAGCCCGTAAAATTCGGTTATAGACGTTACATATGAGAATATTTCCAAAATGTAAATAAATTGAAGGCAGAATCGTTTTGTTTTCTTTTGCTAGTATATCCTCCTTTAAAACCATCTTTAAACATTAGAAGAATTACAGCCTGCTTGATTCCTTGTCATTCGCCTATGTTACTTCTTGAATTAACGTAGAATTAACGTAGATAACATTTATACAAAATGTATTCCATTACCTCACAGCTAATCAGCAACCTTCACCAACTCCCAGGAAACTCTCATAAATACGGTATTCAGACATTTTTAAGAAATATTGTTGACAGAAGTTTGTCGCTATTTTCACCACGCAGTTTAAGGCCTTCGCAAGCTGCCTTTTATACGTGAAACAGAAAAGAGAGTTGTTATGTGTTATAAGATTTGACAAATACTGAACAAACAGTCTTTTTTGTTATTCCTTTCTTCTTGTAGCAACGCTCAACACTTTTGCTGACATGATTGTACAACGGTTCAATTTTCTTGCTGCGCTTCTCATGACACTAACATACGTGACTTTTAGTCAAAGCAATAAAAAAGAAACAAATAGATAAATTGAGAGATAGAGAAGATATTACCCCAAGGGAAATAAAAATACTGATGCTCTAAACATTGTTATTTATAGTGGTGTCAGTCAAGTGACAATCAAACATCATCATTCTTTTTAATATAAATAAATATAAAATTAGGGAATTACTATTAATTTACACTACAAAACCCGCTGTTACATTGAATATTGAAAACAAAATCGGTTCATATAGCATAGAAATTGAAAGACTACAGAAAGGTGAGGAAACTAAAATACACACTGGAATTTAATGACATGAGGCACAGAAAAGTATCTGCCAAATCGGAAATAAGCATCAGCTTACAAAGTACGCATTCTTTTATGATGTTTGCATGGAGGTATTTTTCGTTACCAATAAAAACGACAATGCACAAGTGAAAGTTTCAGTTAAAATCAAGAAACAGCCCAATTACATCAATTAATTACAATATTTCATTGAATTGACCTTTTTGATCAATTTTCAAAGTCCCTAAAGACGGTGATACATCACGCGCTTGGTAGTACAACATCGGAAACATGTAAACTTCTTATTATTTAATGTTACTGCTAATCAAAATTTTCACTGCCGAAATGCTACACGTTGAGATAATGTATTTTCACAGCCTCCAGCCTCCGGTCAACTACTCGCCGTCCGACTGTAAGTAAAATGTAACATTTTGTAACATTTTGAGTGCAGATAATACCATGTAGGAATAATGTGATTAATATTGTGAATTACCCGACCCGTTACCATAAACACTGACAAAACTCCTAATTAGACTGATGAATGGAAATCTTTTAAGTTACGGTATTTTCCTTCTTTCGTTAACTCGTCACAACAAGAATACTTTTAATAGTTTGCCTTATAACTGATGAGAGCGCTACAAACCGGTAACGTGGATGACATTTCAGCAAGTAAACCTTGGTACTTAATTGAAACACTGACAGTTTCTTTAAATGGATACGTAATTAACGGTCGAATACGCAATTCAAGTTCAATTTTGAGACTCTGTTTTAGATTTAAGTTGAGATGGAATAAAGTATCATAATATTTTAGCTATAAAGGCTTTCGTGCTTCATTGTTGCGAACTGTATGCTCAATAATGATAAAAGTATACTGTTTCAATACACATGATAAGTTAATTGTAAAGACGGAAGGCTTGAGGCATGCAGACATTGAGGCCTTGAAAGCAGCTTATTCAAAAACAAATATTATCGTTTGATACAGAATGAAACAATGTTAAAATTTCAATTATGTAACGCGGTATAACGTCTATTCAGATATATGCCAAACAGATGAAAGTTAAATACCCTAACAATCTCGTTTTCTTATTTATTTATTTTCATGGTGGCATGTGAACCCACTACTTTTAAATATAATCAATGGCTGTAGCATCTATGGCTATCTATTCTTCATATATCGAAGTTTTCCGGCATATGTTAGATTTCTAAGAAAATAAGTTTTAATAAGTATTCATCTGGTATAGCCAGTGCAGCACACACTGATTCCAAATGTTTCTACGATAGGCAAGATTTTACGTTGAGTAAATATACTAGATGTTTAGTAAGAATCTTTCATTTTACTTATTTATTCGGATACTGAATTCTATGTTGATGCTTTTATTTCTTCTGTTATATACGTGATATACATATGATGACTGTTGACTGAGCCATTTGAAACTTCAGTTTTCGTTGCGAATTCAAATGTCTGAAAACATCCATGTTTATGACACAACGCCTACGTGTTGTTGCTGCATCAGAAGGCAGTGTGAGGTTGCGCGAATAAAACTAGTTAAAGCCCCTGGTAGATTATGTACAACTGTCTATACAAGTATGAAAACTTCTACATGCGAATCCCATTGGTTAATTTTCTTGCCTTGTGGTTGCCTTTTTGTATAGATGTCCTATGTGCTTTCTATTTTGTTTTGTGGTTTAAAATAGAAAATAGGTAAAATTAGATGTATTAAATGTTTGAATGTATTTTGTATTGTTTTTTGGTGCTTACTTATGTACAGTTCCTCTGTGTTGGAATGGAGTGTCTGTTACCAAAGATGTGCTGTTCCGTTTTGTCGTATGCATGTTTCCCATCTTGTTTTGGTGTCTTGGGTGGGCTGTGTTTTGTAATTGTTGTCTTCCTTGGTAATTTTATTTGCATTTTTCTATGTACGTTTTCTACATCTCGTATACGTAAACTTTGCTCTGCATGCATATCTAATGAATACACTGTAACAAAGCAGGATAGTCAACATGTAAACGAGTTTTATTACCTGGAGAGTCGTACGAACTAGCAAAATTACGCTGTTCACAATGGTTTTAACCACCTACTGGAGGAAACAGTGATCCCACAACTCTGCTAGTTTTTATCATATGCATATTACTGAATAGCTTCTTTTGATATCTAAGTAGTTTACGTTGTAATTACTCTTCAAAGCATGATGTTTGGTTATTTTGAATGCTGTTCATTTCCCCGCCTGTCAGTAAGTGCAAATATTCGCTAGTACATTGTCTTTTTCAATTTTGAGACTTCTATCATGACATTTGTGCCAATCCACCATAACATATTTACAGATTCTGTCAAAATACTTCATTTACAGACTTAATACCAATTACATGTATAGAACTTCATTTTGTTAAAGTACTGATTTAGCTTTTAAGACAACGGAAAAATGCCGAGTTAAAAGCACTATGCATATTTTCAAAAACATATTTGAACGAGGAAATGATTTAAAGTTGAAATATTATTTCATTTTATTTATTATTTTCGTTTCATGGGTAACATATATAATTTGTATTATTTGCTATGAAAAGCTTTTCGAAACTTTATTTACAAATTATAATAACTATACTCTAATGCAGTAAAACAAATATAATCCTATTTTTGTATTCTACATCTTTATATATCTTCTGAATCGTCTTCATTCATTATTCTTTTTATCAAAATAATATTAAGTAACGTATGTAACAATCGAGCAGTAACAGACACACGCCAGTGATAATGTGAATGCGTAAGTTGTTGGAAGTCTTTGCAGACCCAGAAGTGGATGGGATGGTTTTCTTGTTAAACTGCACAGCATGGGGAAAATTCAAATTGAAATTCAAATTGAAATGAACGTCTGAGGAAAACGGGATCCATGGTGGTGGTTAGACTCCAAAGAGAAACGTTTTATGAAGTACAGAGTGCAGTGTCATTATCATTTGATATTTGCGAGTCATCTGCCCTATTATTCTATGCGCAGTTTGATGAGAATCTGGTAGACAGCGATTTATTATGAAATTTAGTACCTTCCAACACCAACAATTGGTAGGATGAATTGTCCTTGTGTAAATATGTGTATACACCGGTTTTCTTAATATTTTAAGCATGCATTTTGTAAATTATTACAGAAACTGATATTTTGCACATAGATACGTCATTTCATGAATTAATCAGAAAACTTTAGTGCAGTTCTAAATGGACAGAATTACAGCGTTTTCATTTTGAGCAAATTAAGGTTTAAAAGGGGGAGGGGTAAAAAGGGGTAATTAAAAGCACGGGATCCTATTTCAGTGACCACATCATACCCTATCATAAAGCCCAAATGTTGTTCTTATCAAATTTTTCGAATCGCCGGGGCATTAAAGTTGCATTTTTTTCGGCTTCAGCGTTCTGACTAATGTATATAATCAGAGTGCTCTTCAAAGTAGGCTTAGTGAGATGGACTCGAGGCTTATGAAAACAGAAATTAAACTGATCGAGCGCGCAAACGAAAATTACCGCTTAGCATGCCTTCGTACAAAAGCTTTTCAGTTCTGTAACGATGATGGCTAAAAAATTGAAAGGGGGGGGGGGGGGGGGGTCTCCATAAGGGCCATTTTCTGGTTACAAATGGATTTTCTCCAAAACTCACCAATCTCTACTTGTAAGTGTTGGCTTTCATATACTGAAATACTGATCTCATCGAAAGTGTATTTTGAGTGAAGCGCAGTGTCAAAGTGGGTGGGGTAATTCCACCCCAGACCTTACCATGTATCATTTTTTTCAATTATCTCTATAAGTATTAATGGCTGATTTACCATTATGATTTGAAAAAATACAGGCCTAGAACTTATTAATTGGGTTATATAACTTACTACTGTTTGCTCATTCAATACCAATATATGAGCTTATAAGTGGTAGCAGGAATTTTACTTACGAGGGGCGTTCGAAAAGTAATGCAAATGGCCTGATAACTTTGTTTAGGGGAAAACTGGGTACAAATGCTATGCATATGCTGAAAACACTACATTTTGTCTTTACAATGATACCAAATGCTGTACTAAGACACCTTTCCATATTGTCTTACAACGCATTTTATTAGGCCCCTGTCATACCACTGGGCTATTTTCATATGTAAATCATTTCAGTGTTGGGCATTCAAGTCAAATATCATTGCAAATACAAAATTCATCTTTGTCAGTTGCTTGTCCATTGTTGCCTACAATATTCATACAAAAGTTAGAAGGGTGGCAACTGTTATCGATTTATTCCTGGCAAAGCAATGCGCAATTCTAATGACGTTATTAAAATATACGTTAACGTCATTTTGAAAAGTTTGTAGAGGCTTCGTTTTTGGCATTAATTTGAATTTATTGACAGGTTTTCGCTGACCAATGTAAATGCTCTTGCTGACAAGATTTTGAATGCTAATACACTTGTTTTCATTACGAAATCATTTAATTTTTGGTAGAAAGGGGGAATTCGCTACTATGGATTTGCTACATAATCCATATTCCCGGGCCAGTATGGAACCCAGATTTAAAATAATTTCCGCGATATTTACAGGACAACGTTGCCTGGACATTGTCTTTAAGTAGCAAAAATAAAAACAAATCAAAGACTGACGATATATAAATTACGGCCTACTAAACTAAAATTCTGCAGTGTCTTTAGGGTATACCTCTTTCAAAGATGATAAAAATGCGCCCTTTTAAAAAAAATACACCGTGTTTGCAGACTTTCCTACGCATATCATAGCTGTATGTGTTTTTGCAATCAGAAGTTCTGTTTTTATATTGGTTACCGAGAAATTACGTCATTTGCATTACTTTTCGAACGCCCCTCGTATTTTAGCTTCTCCAACTTTACGAAAAACCATAATTTTTCTTTATTTGTCCAGATATATATAGGAAACTTTGTAATTATATTGACATGGTAGTATGCATTGCAGAATTACTAGAAAACTATCCTAGGCATATCAGTACCTGAATTATCTGCCCTTGATTCAAGAAAATATAAGTAATTCAATTGAAAATGAAAGAACGAAATTCCACACTGGTAGGTACAAGTATATTTTTGATGACTCTTTTGCTCATGTTTCTAATATTATACTGGTTGTTAAGCTTCAAATTCCATATAGTGCCCATGATATCACACAAGAACTGTAACTGGACAGCAGAGCTCATCCTGTTATGAGCTTATATGTGGTAACAGGAATTTTACTTTATTTTGCTTCTCCAACTTTATGAAAAGCCTCAATTTTTCATTATTTGTCCAGATACATAAAGGAAACTCTGTGATTATATTGATATGATAGTGTGCATAACAGAATAATGAGAAAACTATCCTAGGCATATCAAAACATGAATTATATGCCCTTGATTCACGAAATTATAAGTATTTAAATTGAAGATGTAAGACCGAAATTCTACACTGGAAGGTATATTTTTATGACTCTTTTGCTCATGTTTCTAATAATATACTGATTGTTGAGCTTTCAATTCCATATAGTGCCCGTGATATTACACAAGAACTGTATCTGAACAGCAGAGCCCGTCCTTGTTTATGCCACTTAATTACATAACATTCAAGATGTAATTTTCCGACCCAAAGTTTGATTTATAGATTTTAGTTACTGATATATCAAATGTTGTTGAATACCTTTGTTTAGAATTTATAAGTCTCACTGAAAACTAACGACAGAGACAGTGTACAAGACCCTCCTGCCCAACACACGCATATCTGACGGTGATCATCCTAATGTTAAACATAAACTGTCTGAGGACACTCCTAAAACTCAGATGGCAAGACAGGATAAGAAAGTCCTGAAGAGAGGCAGGGATGCAAAGCGTATTTACCCTTTTGAAACTGGCTCAGCTAAGATAGGCTGGCCATGTCACCAGAACAAATGCAGAGATGAAAGACATTCACAGACGCTGTTGGAGATATGTTTACCAAAGAAAATATTCCGAGGAGAACTTTAGTGTGAAAATGTTCATAAAGTTGCCAGAAGAAATGAAACAAGAATATCCTTAAAGAAGAGAATCTGTGAAATTAACCAAAGGCGTAACAAGAGCTTCGCAAGCGGTGAATAATACACCCTTTTAATTTAGAAATGCCAAAGCCAAACAAGGGAGATAATTCATAAACCAAGTAAACTAGAGCTACTATTCTTGGTCCAAATATAAACCCTTGACAATTCATTCAAGGGCACATAATTTAGGGATTAAGTAAGCCAGAGTTGTGGTTGTTATTCAGGATGCATTGCTTCATTATATACATATTCCTAGAAAGTTTCTATACAATATTTTAAAGGGTTAAGGAGTTATGGAGTGAATGGGAATAGAGTAAAATACTAATCAAAGGGACGTTACTCCAAAATTAAGTAAGGGGGAGAAATCATTCTTATGTGCGACGCATTGTCTTGTAATAATGCAGACCATTATAAAGTTTCATCAAGATATTTCAAACAGTTACCAAGCTATGGTATGCACAAGGTAAGTATACACGAACATAGCCTAAAATAATAATCAAAGGGAAGTAACTCTTAAATGAATTGAGGGACATTTAAATTTCAAAGTAAGGTATTCAATAACATTTGATATCTCAATAAGTAAAATCAATAAAATCCATAAATCAAACTTTGGGTCGGAAAATGATATCTTGAATGTGATGGAATTAAGTGGCATGTAGCAGGATGAGCTCTGATGTTCAGTTACAGTTCTTGTGTAATATCATGGGCACCATATGGAATTGAAAGCTCAACAATCAGTATAATATTAGAAACATGAGCAAAAAAGTCATCAGAAATATACCTTCCAGTGTTAAATTTCGATTTTACATTTCCAATTTAATATCTTATATTTTCTTAAATCAAGGGCAGATAATTAAGGTTTTGATATGCCTAGGATAGTTTTCTCATTATTCTGCAATGTACACTGTCATATAAATATAATTACAAAGTTTCTTTTATATATCTGGACAAATAAAGAAAAATTGTGGTTTTTCGTAAAGTTGGAGAAGCAAAAATAAGTAAAATTCCTGTTACCACTTATAAGCTCATATATTGGTATTGAATAAGCAATCAGTGGTAAGTTATATAAGCCAATTAATTAGCATATATGCCTGTATTTTTTCAAATCATAATGGTAAATCAGCCACTAATACTTATAGAGATAATTGAAAAAAATGATACATGGTAAGGTCTGGGGTGGAATTACCCCACCCACTTTGACACTGCGCTTCACTCAAAATACACTTTCGATGAGATCAATATTTCAGTATATGAAAGCCAACACTTACAAGTGGAGATTGGTGAGTTTTGGAGAAAATCCATTTGTAACCAGAAAATGGCCCTTATGGAGACCCCCCCTCTTTAAATTGTGTGTATGCGTGGACATATGACGAAAGGTGTGTTCATTTTCAGCACATGGTGGTTAAAACCCCTATTGTTTTGCCAAAATAAATGAACTAATTAGTTATATATGATAAATTAGACAAAACGAACAGAACATGTTGAATGAATATAATGGGGATAGTCGTGGTAGGGCGATTGTGCTGGGTAACTTTCAGTGCCGGGCTTTCCTACTTATTTGGGTGATAGTAGGGAAAGGGCCTACTGCTCTTGCAGTAAGTGCGGGTGGGGGTGGTTTGGACATTTTTCTCTCCCCCATCAGACCTCTTTTCTTTCTCACTCTCTCTGAGAGACGGCCCGATATAGACTGCAATACTGTTTCAAGGAGCCGTCAACCCCAAAACAACCAACCAACCTAACAACCAACCACCATACATATAACATGTTTGGAATGAAACGTAAAACAGATAAAAAATAAAATAAGAGGCAGATAAAAAATTAAAATCTAAGACTGGAGAACTGTAGGCATCAAATTATTAAGCTCCATTTTATCAAATAGAAAGAAAAAAAAATGATGATTTCAAGATAACCGGGGTTCGAACTTACGACCTTCTATGTGCAAATTCGCCACGTTACCTCTACACTAAACAGCATTGTCTGATGGAGGACACTCAATTTAATACCTTGTTAAATTAACGGTCTGAATATTGGTTTAAACTTTATTTCTTTCGTATAACAAACAAACATTCAATGGACATTTTGAAATAAATACATATATTATACAAAAGGGATCCAGAAGGAAGTCAAGAGACTTATTTGAATCTGTATCCCTCAATTATACAATAACACAGAATATATACTATCTATCGTGTTTGTCGACTGAATCTACTTGTCTATTTTAACATATATATTGTCTCGGTATCTATGTTTATGTGTGCATACCCACAAGCGGGGGCACCACAAAGTGTATTGATGATCCCGCATGTGGATACACACATTTTGGTTTTTGCTATAATAGATGAAAAAGAAAGAAAGAAAGAATGATACCAGTGTTTTACAATAAGTCCAAATACACGCAGTACAATCTTTAAGCCCAAAGCGTAGAGGTGAGGTTGAAATACGTCCTTTTTTTACGACGGAGATTCCAAAATGGCATCAGAAAATCACATAAAAATACACGTTCGCATTTCTTGTTTTAGATTAAACTAAGTGCAGTCTATACTACATATAAAATAGACAAGAATTTAATAATCATTATGGTAATCTCTTTTCTCGTGCAAACGATTAGTCTGTTACAAGTTAGTAAATGTCACAAGTCTTGTGTGAGCGACTGACACTAGTACCGTTATTTTCGATTAAAAAGTTTGAAAAGCCGGACGTTGTCTAACTGCAATGTAAGTTTTGCTTAGTTTGGATATTTTCTAGATATGTATAGTTGAATTTCCCCCAAAACAGTAAAAGGCCTCAGAAAGAATAAAAGGCAAACATTGCTAGGGCATGTCTTGGACGGTGAGGCTATAGCTAGGCCAACATTTACGGAGTTGAAATTCGTGTAACCGGTTAAAGTGTTGTGACCAGAGAAAATAGCATTTTTACATGAAAATTTAGATATGCCATGGTCAAATAATAAAGTGAAAACACATGTTCTCGTCATGACCAGATATACTGTCACGGTTCAAAGAATACAGAAAAGTTTTATGTAAGACCAGGTCTGTTTAAGCTTTACCTAGAGGCAAACTGACCACAGAAAGCTTCTCATGTTACTCTTCTTAAAATGTAACAAAATTGTAGTAATGGTCACACGTGTAAAACAACATATGAGCGGCGACACGAGAAAACCAACAAAGTGTTGTGCGCCCAGCGCAGACTCAGATCAACATGGGCATTCACTCAGTCTGATCAGTCTTCGCTGTCCGCACGGAGGTAGCTTAGACCCTTAACTGCCCTTAAAGCGCACTGCCAAGACTCTCATCAGACTGGGCGGATACCTAGGCTGATCTGAGTCTGCGCTATGCGCACAACCGCTTTGTTGGTTTTCTCGTGTCGCCGGTCACATACTCTTACAATTGTCACTTGATTCTAAACTTCAACACATTATTGATCCGAAATGATGATTTGTTTGAAATCAGCTCATTTTTGAATCGGCAGCTATTTATTTCAGGGTGGTTAATGGTCTTGATGCTTGTATAAGCAAATACCCGAAGCCATGCATTACTAACATATAGAGTTTGGGTTTTAAGACATACAGGATGGACAACGTATGTCATCATCACGTGCTTATAACGGAAAATGTCATGTGTTTCAAAAGAAAATTATCTTTGAGCCAAATCATCTGGAAACAGAATAAATATATATCTCAAGTCTTATGAAGCCGATCTCAATGACGTATAAAGGATGTACCTCGTGCTAATGGCGTTTGCCTGAGGTTATTGGTTTATTACCAGGACACTTTCCAAAACTGATCTCATTATCAATCCTTCGAAGGGTCAAATTTCGGGGCTTTATTTCATAAAATGACGGCATTTGGTATAGACAAAACACATTGGGCGGGGTAACTGCGTTTTATAACATAAAAATCGGCCTTTTAAGGCCTGAGATATAGCTCATTTGAATAAGGCACGATGCGATAATAACCATTATCAGTGCATGATAGTGAAGAACGTTGTCCACCTTCAACATAGCTATTAGGAGAGCTCGACTCAATAAAACGTTTCAGAAATAGACCAGCCCTAGCAGTTAATGTTAAGTAATAAGTCACTGCTTGAGGATAGTTGTAAAGTAGGTAATATCACGAGCGCAGAGCGCTAGTGGTATATCTACTTACAACTTACCTACAAACTGTGATTTATTACTCAGCATTTTAGTGCTAGAGCTAAACTATTTGGAGTCTTAGATAAGACAGGCTGAAAAACATTATATCCCTTTAAATTATTTTAACTTTTCCGTCATCGCGTTCATGATCCTGTCAATATTCTTAACTGTTTCTCAGATACTGTACGATTTTAGGAAAATAAAGAGGTTACACCGTTTATCGCCTAGGAATTTCACCAAAATGTCATAAACATCTTCGGTATTGGCCAGTGAAGTCACCAATTAGGCTCTCTCGCTCAGAAACAGTTAATACAAGGATCGAAGCCTTCCTTTGCTTCCGAAGTCTATAGGCGCACTGTGTTGTGATATTAGTTGAAATAACAATCAAGCCGCGACGCGAGAAAACCAACAATGTGGCTGTGCGTCCAGCGAAGACTCAGATCAGCCTCGGCATCCGCCCAGTCTGATCAGAGTCTTCGCTGTCCGCATGATGGTAGCTTTGACCCTTAGCTACTCTTTAAGCCCTTAGCGAAGAGTCTGATCAGACAGGGCAGTTGCCCAGTTCGGGCCAAATCAGTGTATTTATCATCGTTTGTATTACACACTGCCATTAGAATAGTGTGGAATACTTACTATGATAGGTTCTCCAATGGGGACCAAATCGGAGCATTTATCATTGTTAGAATTCCACACTGCCAGTAGGAAAGTGTGGAATACTAACGATGATAAGTTCTCCAATTACGGCCATATCGGAGTATGTATCATCGTAATATTCCACACTGTCAGTAGTCCTTATCTGACGTTTCCATATTTCTTGATTTTTATTCGAGAATGAGGCAACGTCTCTATATACAGACGTTTCGTCTCTTTTAAAGAGACGTTTCCGCATTTGTTGATTTAAGTCCATAGTTGGGAAAATGTTAAAACATCTCTATATACGTACGTTTCCACAATTGTTGGTCAGATTTTTTTTTAATGAGGAAATACCAAAATATAAAGACTAGCTCTGTGGAATACTTACGATGAAAGACGTTTCGACAATACACCCGGGTTCAGTACCGGGTTTAGTTTTTTAACCAGTTAACGGGATGGGCGGCCATGTTAAGGGCAAGCGGGGAAAAGGCTATAATATCGCTCGACAAGTAGGTCAAGGGTGGAAAAGATTAAGAAGTTATTCCTAGCCTTCATTTCATTACATCGTTTTTAGAATGTTATCATTGCATAATATATGTGATCTGGTGTACAATCACGCTTTAGAATTGTTATAACTTTACTCGATTCTGCAGATGATGCCTATCTTAAAGCGACGTATCAAACAAATTCATGTAAATGTAACATTTTCCAATTCGCCCTTGCATAGAAAAGGTCCTAATCGACCCAAGGTCATCATTTGAACATGCTTTGTAGGACTCGAGTACTCAATGGTACGAACAAAGTTTCGAGGCCATCAATCAATTGGATCTTAAAAAGACTTTTAAAGTTTTAACCATGTATGGGGATGGCGGCCATATTGATCATGCTAGAAGAATTGTTTTTACATATTTTGTTTCATTCAACCCATGATTACACCGTATGGAATTTGGTCACTATCGGCCAAGTGTTTCGGATAAATGGATGGATGGCTTGCGATTTTACGTCCTTTTTACGTCCTACAGTCATATCAGGACGTAGGATAGGTGATAATGGAATGTTGTGTGCAAGGGAACCCCGTTTACGATTGAAAAGATCGCCGCCTACGGCAGGGCTCGAACCCGGGACCGCTAGATCAGAAGGCCAGCGCTTAACCTACCGAACTACCGGGGCTCCTAGTTGTTGCAGAGGTTTCAGTCGTTAAAATTTAGACGGTGACAGCTGAGCTTGCATATTTTATAATTTTCTCTGGATCTCGGCGAAGGTGAATAAAATACTCATGATGGCCAAAACAGATTTAAGTATTTGTCTTTGTTGTTGCTTCAGTATAGGCTGTGAAAAACCTATTTGAAACAAAGAATGGCGTTAGCAAAGAAATTTTTAAATGAAGAGTTATAAAAATTGAAATTTGTGATGACAAAAGGAGAGCATAGCTCTCATTCTTTTATTTAAAAGTCGCTGTATTTTATCCTATAATCACTGCATAACTTAAAGTATCGACCACTAATGGCATCTCTAACGATGTTTTGAACAACTAGACCCTGAATGTCTGCTGACAACTGAGACATTCTAAGCAACATCCGCGTAAACCATGTCGTACACCATTCATCACCGCCCATAAAATCGCTTATACCAAAAAAATAAATTGACGGCACTGTATTTTATAACGACACTTCGTGTTCGTTCACTGTTTATTGCACAAAACTGATGATGGATTAAGAATGTAGAACACAGAGAATACAGAAAATTGGAATTCATCATATCTTGACGTCACTTGACAGGGCAGGCGACAACCACGGCTTCGACTCAAATTTTTCGACAGTTTATACAATAAAACTGTGGGATCTTATACTCTCGCATCGACTTCACTGACAAGTCACATCAATTAACTTTAGACTGCACACACGGACATGCAATGTTTCTCCTAGGAAGAGTGTAAAATATAAGTTTTACCTTGCAGCTAAATCAATCCTCGATTTGTTTACATAAATTTTGTAGCCTCACTTAGCCGGAAGTTCGCCTAATTCTTTCAACGCCCGTAAATATTGGGCCTAAAGATTGTACTGCGTGTTTAAGTATTCAAGTAAATGGGTATTTAAGTATTCAAGTTGCCCTATATAAATATGTAGATGAGTCATGGTCACTGTTGCTTACATTAACCTCAGGCGGGTCTTCTAACTAAATCATATTCAAATTTATATCAGAAGTGATGTTTTAGATATTCAACTCAAAATCTTTTAGATTTAATTATGAAGTCATGCACCGCTAAGAATATTTTCTTATTATCAGAGTCTGTTAATTCGGAACTACCATGAAGAAGGATATTTAGTGTTGGGGGACAAATCAATGAGATAGTGTTGATGAGTTCAGCTCGCAGGTACCTATATCGGTGGCAGTCCAGAAAAAAATGTTTATTATCTTCGACAGCTCCACATTCGCATAGAGGACTGTCTACAATATTTTTTTAGAAAAGATCCTGCCTTAATGAACTGCAATTCAATCTCAGTCGTGCGTGATGTATGTGTCCTGTTCTTATGCCATCAAAGAAAAAGGATGGCGGGGGTCTGACATTGGACTGAAGTTCATTTTTGAAAGCTGCTACTGAAGTTGCATTTCTTTTATCTTCAGGCAGTTCATTCCAGCTACGCGTAACTGACGGTAGAAAAGACTTGTAATATAACTGTGAGCTGGCATGAATGGTCTGTAGGTTCGAGAAATTACGCAAGTTATATGTTGTTGTACTACCAACAGTAGGTGGAACAAGGGAAGACAAAAAGTCTGGCGTACGATCGTTTTGCATCTTATAATACAGTATTAGCTTGTGCTTATCTCTTCGGGATGCTAGAGATTCCCAACCAGTTTCCGAAAGAAGGGAATGGATAGAGACTAATTTGGTTGCTCCTGTGACAATGCGCGCTGCCTCATTTTGGATTTTTTCTAACTTGTTTGCTTCATATTGGGTACAATTGTACCAGACAACATCGGCATACTCTAGAAGTGGCCTAATAAATGAAATGTAAATTGTTTGAAGAGATTTTCTGTCTAGTGTGAACTTAAGTTTGCGCATAATATTAATCCGAAGCCATGCTTTATTTTTAATGTAATCTAGGTGTTCATGCAAGGTGCAATCATTCGAAAAAATAAGGCCTAAATGTTTATGTGAATTTACTTCATTGATTTGTTGTTGATTCATATGAATAGGAGGATGGAAAGGTTTTGCCTGTTTTCTAGAGAATATTATTGATTCTGACTTAGAGGGATTAAATGAGACGAGCCATTTAGTTGCCCATAAGTGTATCTTGCCTAGATCGGTGTTAAGTTGGTCGGCTGCTTGCAAGGGATCTTCAACAATTATATAAAGACTTGTATCATCAGCAAAGAGCCTTATAGTAGAGTGTATATCTTCAACAATGTCATTAATATACACGAGGAACAGAAGCGGTCCTAAGATAGAGCCCTGCGGAACACCTGCTTTCAGAGTTGTCCAGGATGAGACAGCACCGGGTAATACTACTCTCTGTTTTCTGTTGTCTAGATAATCCTTGAACCATGATAGGAGAGAACCAGAAATGCCAACATTTTGAAGTTTGAAAAGAAGGCCTTTGTGCCAGACCCTATCAAAGGCTTTGCTTACATCACAAAAGACAGCGCGAACTTCTTTCCCTTCGTCAAGGGCCTTACAGAAAGTATTATATATGTCGACAAGCTGGTTGATGGTAGAAGCTCCTGGTATAAATCCTGACTGCAAAGTTGTCAGTATTTCATGATCACGAATGAAATTAAAAAGATTCTTGTGCACAATTTTTTCTAATACTTTGCCTATTGTACTTAGTAGAGAAATAGGTCGGTAATTTGAAACAATTGAAGGGTCGTCCTTTTTAAAAATCGGGGTTACATTTGCCTCTTTCCATATGCTTGGAACTTTACCACTAGTCAAAGAGAAATTGAAAAGATCACAGAGAGGGAAAGATAACGGAAGAGCTAATTCTTTAAGAATTCGATTATTTATTGAGCCAGGGCCAGCAGCTTTACCAACTTTTAGTGACTTTAAAATCATTTCCACCTCTTGAGGTGTTGTAGAAAGAGAGTCAAGACCGTTTGGAGGCTGAAGAACATCAGCGGGTTGAAAAGCGTTACTTTCGTCTAGCACGGTTTGTTCAGAGAAAAAAATATTCATTATATTGGCCTTTTCTGCGTCGTCGGAGTAAACAGTATCGTCTTTATAAAGTGGGGGAAGTGTAGATGTTTGTTCCGGTTTTATGAATTGTTTGAGTGTCTTCCACCAGTCTCTTTGTCCAATATCATCTTTTTTTAATTTCTCTGCCAGTTTATCTATTTGTATTTTCTTCGATTTACGGATTTCACCTATGATTTTATTTCTTAAATGCTTGTAATTTTCAAAGTCGATGATGTTTTTAGTAATCTTGTATTTATTGTACAGGCGTTTACGTTTACGAATCATTTTCTTAATTTCATTTGTTAGCCAGGGAGGGTCAGACGGACGTACTTTTATCATTTTGTTCGGAATGTGCTGTGTGGCTATGGTCAGAATTTTTTCCGTCACCTGTTTTGCATAAATATTGATATCATCATTCTTTAATATATTCCAATCGGTTTCTTGAACACTATGTGAAAAGGAATCATAATCTCCGCGATCAAAAAGCCAGATATGCCGATGAAAGATAGGGGACGTGTTTTTATTGAATTTAAGAATAATAAAAACTGGACAGTGATACCTTATATTTTGGTCGAGGAAAGGGTCACCGACTCCACTTGAAAGTATATTGTTTGTATTTGAAGTAAAAAACAGATCAATAATAGAAGATGAGTTTTCAGTGTAATGCGTAGGTTCTGTTATGAGTTGCTCCAGACCGAAATGCTGGCAAATGTCATGTACTTTTTGATTAGATGAATTCTTTAAAATGTCGAGATTGAAGTCGCCTGTTATAAATATATTACTTATATTGGTGTCAAAAGCAAGACCGATTGAATCCTCAATAAATGATAAAGTTTCTGCGGAAGAATTTGGCGGCCTATAGAATGTGCCTATGAGAAATTTCCTATGATGGCTGTTAAGTTCTAGCCAAACACATTCTACATTCGGGAGTTCAAGATCTGACCTACGACGTGAATGTACATTATTTTTTGCATATATACATATCCCACCATGGCTATCGTTTCTACGATCACGGCGATAAAGTTTGAATCCATCTATGGTAAGACAATCATCGGAAATATTTGGGTTTAGCCAAGTCTCTGTAAGACAAATGATATCAAAATTTTTAAGCTCAGCTCCTATCAAGTCTACCTTATTTGAAATACTTTGAATGTTATAATGGACTACAGAAAAATTATTCGTAATAACATACTCTTGAGTGATGTCTGTCGAGTGCGTTGAGTCATTATCTTGGACCAACGTTGGTCCAGGATTAAGTTCAATGTCTCCAGAGCGTATTAACAGCAGTGATGTTATGATCAGAAACCCGAAAGAAGTCAAATAGTTTAACCCTTTGATCTTGGTATGACGAATATAATGTAGCCCAATTTGCATCCTATAAATCTGTACCTCAATCATGCACTACAACCAAATAAAGATATTTCAGCTCCAAGGATGCAGAGAGGAATACAAAAATACTGTGAGCTATATAAGTCAAATAGTTGATATAAGGCAACTGACTTAAAGTACAAAGTGTCAATAAATGGTTCCATAAGCATCCTATAAAGAAAACTAATATTTACGTTATACAGTCAATAAGACATCGTATTACTTTAGTAGATGCGATCATGGGACCATTTGACACCTTTTCCTGGTTGGTTACAGAATTCCGTGAGTTACAAAAGTAGACTTGAACATCCCCGTGGAGCAAATATTTAGACGTTTCAAACAAAAATAAGACAAAAAGAATAGGAATCATACAGTATAAAAGCAAAATATACAAAGGAGAGAATTAAGGTCTGAATATTCTATGATACACTACGGTTTCACCTATCGCAAAGTAATGGTTCAGTCTGTTTACATTCTGAATATCCTAACTGGACAGTAAATGTATTTAGAAACCTTCAGCCGGATTGTGTGGATGACAAGACTAAACACGAGACACAATGGATTGAAGATAGCAGTTACTGCTGCTATGGGAATGAAAGTGTACGGGAAGTTTGGCGCCCAGTGTAATTAAACACAAGTGCATATTACTCCTAAAGTCTAATTTCAAATGATTTTTGTAACCCTGAGAATTCAAGGGCGAGGTCAATGTGGTGGAGAGAATGCCATAGGGTATAGGTGGTGGTTTATCATACATTTGTACTGCCCTGCTGTACAAGCCCCTGGTAGAGTGTTCACCTTTCACCGCTAAGTTCAGTTAGAACATTTCAAAAGGTGGAAGAGTTCCTGAGTGAACCTGAAATTTATGCAAGGACAGGTAATTCATAAAGTGAGTAAGCCAGAGTTGTCATTTTTGGTTGTGATACATTTTATACTTATTCAGTTTAAATTTTGTAAAAGTATTTCAAACGGTTAAAGCGTTATAATAGAGTGAACGTAAGAACATGATATTCTACAGAAGGACAATCAAGATCCAGAAGCTGAGACAATTTTAAAAAATGAAGACTGATGGAAGAATTCTGACCCCCCCCCCCCCCCCCCCAATATGCCGAATAGAATATATGACCCCCCCCCCTGCTACATAGCTTTTCGATTTCCGACCCCCCCCCCCCCCACCCACGTACATCACCAAAAAAAAATGCGACTCCCCCCCCCCCCCCCCGCTAAATGTACCCGGCCCCCACCTGACAATAAATGACTCGTCCCTTAGGAGACAAGTCCCAGAGAGCAAACAGTGTAGATCCTGATCAGACTGTTCATCAGGAGACTGTTTGCTAATTTACAAACAATTTTAGACCATTGCTGCGTTGTTCAGGTCTTAGGATGATTACAAGCACCACTGACAGAGGGGGTGGTCGGGTGGTGCGATGGTGCTGTGTACAACTTCCAGTGCCGGGGCGTCCTACTGATTTGGGACATAGTAGGGCAAGGGCCTACTGTGCTTGCAGTGGGTGCTGGTGGGGATTGTTTGGACATTTTTTTCTCCCGTCTATCATTTCTCTTCTTTCTCCCTCTCTCTGGGAGACGGCCCGATATAGACTGAAATACTGTCTCAAAGGGCCGCTAAACCCAAAACAATCAATCAATCAAAACCACTGACAGAGATACCGTTTCCCGCTGGGCACAGAGCGTTAAATCTACATTTAATTATTGGTTATTACATTGAATTATTGCTGATTACATTGAATCATTGTTGATTACATTGAATCATTGTTGATTCAACGCCGTGAGCCTTCATGGCTGTCTAAAAAAAAAAGAAAAAAAAAAGAGAGACGCGGTGTATTTAGCTTCAATAGTGGAAGCCGTTACAAGAATTGCAACAACAACAACAGCAGTATCAGTAGTTTCCCATACTGTGTCCATGGATACGTTCCGCTGAGGTGCTGGAAACATCATTACGAGAATTGAAATACACTGTATAGTTTTAGTAGCTGTGTCCTCATGCCAGTACAAGACTCAAGCCCCACCAGTGCCCCTTAATAAGAAAGTCGAAATGTCATCACGAGCGTTCTTTTCTCCTTCATGACAAATATTTAGCCCATATTCAGTGGCTGCTGATTGGTTGTTTGGGTTAAACGGCCCTTCGAGACCGTATTTCACTGACATATCGCGATACGGTTTTCAGTGGCGATACCCAACCCTATATTTCAGTCTATATCGGGCGGTCTTCCAGAGGGAGGGAGAAAAAAGACAGAAACGATAGACGCCTCGTAGAGATAAAAATGTCCAAACAACACCCACCCGCACCTACTGCAAGTACAGTAGGCCCTTGCCCTACTATTATCCAAATCAGTAGAATGCCCGGCACTGGAATGTATACGCAGCACCATCGCGCCACCCGACCACCCGATATATCTAATATTGACATTATCCATTTTTTATTTTTTTTTATTTTCAATTTGTTCAAGTCCATTATACATGTTATACAGAAAAGATGTGCCTTTTTTAAAATTACTGTTGCAGCTTTGAGTAAATATTGTCATAACCTGAGTATACTTCACAAGAAAAAAGTTCATGTGCATTTTGTTTGTCTGTACCGTAAAGATTCTTAGAACTGGGACAAACAAGTCTGAGCAAACAGTGCAGACCCGGATCAAACTGCTCACAAAACAGGCTGATCAAGGTATTCAATGTCTGTCATTCAAGCTAAGTTGTTTCATTCAGTTATAAGTCCTCGATGAGTTAAGATTTTTTTTCCCGATACTTCTGTTGTTATAAAGAACAGGTTATGTGCTTCCATCCCTTTCGTCTAAAATAGACTGTTCAATTATTGAACATGGACAAGCCTATCTTTAGAAAAAAAGGTTAATGATATGACTGTTGTCATTGAGGTTTTCGTTTATCTCTAAATGTCTTTTAAAAAGACTCGTTCATTATGTGACAATGGGCGAGTCCACTATTGAGGAAAGTAATTGCCCTTTTTTGAAGAAAAACATTCACCCCATATACCAGAAATAACCTCTTCCATGAAGGATAATATATTTTTTCACCCCTTAATCTGAAATGGAATATTTCATCACTTGGGCGAATCTATTATTTAGAAAGGATAGGTGTAACGTTATTTTTGCTAGAGCCGTTACACGAAACTTCACCCCCAACTTTTTGAGATGGACACTTCTATCTATTGATTTGGACCAGTCCATTGTTGAAAAAGGGACACTAACAAGATTGCTTTACTTCTTCAAGATAAGATTTCATTCTTAAATATAAAATAGACTCTTCCATTCTGACTTTGGACAAGTTCATTACTGATAAAAGGGTGAACTGACAAAAAGGCACTCTCAAGTTAGTGACTATTGTTCATGCATTTCCTAAATATTGAGAAAAAGGAAGTGAACTTTCTTCAAATTATCGTCATGATCCTATTGTAATCATTTATTCTCTGTTATTCTATATATTGGGACTGATGGGTATGAGCAAACTGTGTTAACCCAGATCAGACTGCTACTAAAGCAGTCTAAGGAGCAGTCTGATCATGGTATGCACTGTTTTCCATTCCATCTGGTTCTTGGACATATAACTGCATCGTAAAATTTTGGACACTTACGGTAATTATTCAAGGTGTCCTAGCTTTTATAAATTTTACGTTCGTCATTTGAGCCGCGACACAAGAAAAGCAACAAAGTGGTTGTGCGCAAAGCGCAGACTCAGATCAGCCTGGACACCCGTCCTGTCAAATCAGACTTTTCCCTAAGCGCTTAAAGGGTAGCTAAGGGTCTGAGCTACCTCTATGCGGACAGCGAAGACTCTGCCCAGGCTGATCTGAGTCTGCGCTGGCTGCACAACCACTTTGTTTGTTTTCTTGTGTCGCGGCTCATTTATCATATTTGATGATCCTAAATATATGAGAAGTATTGTAGACTCTGGTCAGATAGCTCCCGAGGATAGCTCCAAATGTAAAATAAACCTGTTTTAAGGAAATGTCCCAGCCAGCATGTAACTTGTGGATTTTACGGTTATTCCTGTAGGAAAGAGGAGGTCAGGGGTGGGGATGGGGGTGTATGAGAGGTGGTCAAGGAAACAATCAGGCCAAGCAAAACATTTACATGATACTGAAATTGGGATACGTCCATTAGATAAGCTTTTAACAGTTGCATTTTGATTACACCTGCTTTTACCGTAACTATTTAAGGTATTGGGACAACAGATGTGAGCAAACAGTGCAGACCCAGATCAGACTGATACCAGAGGAACAGTCTGATCAAGATCTACTCTGTTTGCCGTTTCATCTGCATGTTCCGGATTCACATTATTGCATTGTAAAATCAAAGTGCACTTTAACACGGTTAGGGTAATTCAAATTTGGTTTCCCAATTTTTAGACCTTTTTTGCGGCATGTTGTGAGTTTTACTCATGGTAATGATATTATCAATTCTTTCAGCCCTTTTTCACCTAAAATAAACTATTCTGTTATTGAACAAGGACAAGTCTATTATTTAGAAAAGGGTAATGACATGATTGTTGTATCCTATTGGATAAAATATTACTTCTAAATGTCTGAAATGGACTCTTCCATTACCTGAAATTGGACGAGTCCATTGCAGAGAAAGAAGTAATGACTCCTTTTGTTTTGAAGAGAAGCAGTTCCCCTAACAATCAGATATAGACTCTTCCAAGTCGGAAAATTTCCACCCCTTGTTATATGAAATGGAGTATTCCGTCCATTGGGCAAATCCATTACTTAGGAAAAAATAGGGGTACTGAAATTATTGATACACTCCTCCAAAGAAAACTTCACCCCTAAATATCTGATATGGACTCTTCTATCTTTTGATTTGGACGAGTCCATTATTAAAGAAAAGGGTACTAAAATAATACTTTTAATCTTTCAAGGTAACAGTTCACCTTAACATATAACATAGACCCGTCCATTTTGTATTTGGGCAAACCTATTATTTAAAGAAAGGGTACTATCATTATGGCACACACAAGTTAATCTTTATTGTGCATGCAATTTCTAATCCTTGGGGAAAAACAGTGAGATTTGTTCAAGCTTTTCTTGTAAGCAGTTGCATAATCGCTGACTCAGAGGGTGAGTGAGTGAGTGAACTCGGGTTTAACGTCCCACCAACAACGAGGTCATATGGAGACGGGACCTCGGTTTAAAGTCTCATCCGAAAGACCGGAGACATTCTATGATTTTTGACATAATAATAATAATATAATATAATAATCTTTATTTATAGTCGCTTATTTTTTTAACAACTAACATAAGCTCTGTAGAGCTTTGATTGCGACTTATTAAGACTATATACATATATACAAGCTGAGCTGTGGATATGTGACTTGCTCAAGGCCGCAACGCTAGGGCCCTGGTGAGGATCGAACTCGGGACCCTTCGATCATGAGTCGGGCACACTACCACTGCCCAATAATATATTGAGACGCGGCACAAGAAAACCAACAATGTGGTTGTGCGCCCAACGAAGACTCAGATCAGCCTGGGCATCCGCCCAGTCTGATCAGAGTCTTCGCTGTCCGCATGACAGTAGCTTAGAGCCTTAGCTACCCTTTAAGTGCTTAGCAAAGAGTCTGATCAGAATAGGCGCATTCCAAGCTGATCAGAGTCTTCGCTGTCCGCATGACAGTAGCTTAGAGCCTTAGCTACTTTTTAGTCTGATCAAACTGGGTGGATGACTAGGCTGATCTCAGTCTGCGCTGGGCGCACAACCACGTTGTTAGTTTTGTCGTGTCCCGGCTCATATAGGTCTGAACAAACGATGCAAACTCAAACCAGACTGCACATAAGGAGCAGTCTGATCAGATTCTACACTGTTTCATAATCCATATGCACCCATCTATTGGACGCATACTGAACTCTTCCATTTTAAAAGGACGGTGAAGTTTCATTTTAAAGACACTTACTGTAATACTTTTAGGCGTCCATTTTCTAAGAATTTTTGTCTCGCCTGAAAAGCTGAGACCTAGCAATCCATTTTCTGTCTCCTTGTAATTTTCCTCTTCGCGGGTCAATCACTTTTGCGCCATTCGATGGATTTCCTCCAATTTTATTCTAAAGCTTCTTCTTGGGCGCCCTAAGGTATGTGTCGAAAATGGTGACGATCGACTTATATTTTGACGGAATAAGGAACGTTGAAAGTGGTCTGTTTGCGCCCACGTCCGCGTCTGCGTCCACTCTTAGCATGATAAGCGGGTCAATTACTTTTGCATGCTTCAACAGAGTTCTGCAATTCTCATAATATAGCTTCTTCCAGGGCATGCTAAGGGATGTATTGAAAATGGTGACGATTGAGCTATTTTGACGGAATTATGACAGTTAAAGGTCGTCCATCTGCGTCCGCGTTCGCGTCCGACAAATGAGCCGCGACACGAGAAAACCAACAAAGTGGTTGTGCGCACAGCGCAGACTCAGATCAGTCTGGTCATCCGACCAATTTGTCCGGACTCTTTGTTAAGTGCTCAAAGGGTAGCTAAGGTTCTAAGCTACCTCCATGCGGACAGCGAATCTCGGATCAGACTGGGCGGATGCACAGGCTGATCTGAGTCTGCGCTGGGCGCACAACCACATTGTTTTTTTGTCGTGTCGCGGCTCAAATGTTAAAGGTTTTGGTTAAAGATTTTTTTACAAAGCCTTTATTTGCAAAACCGTTTGAGGTACCTGCCTTTCCTAGAGCATTGGCTTTTGTTTTATGCAACCATGCCCCTGGGTCTGGTCGCAGGGTGGGGCCAGAGGTCAATAACTAGGATCATGTAAATGTTAAAGTTTTTGGTAAAGTTTTTTTTCTGAATTTTTTACAGCCGTGTCTTGATTTTCATTGATCCTATTACCTTAACACGTCACAGTCACTACATGGCCCACAAAAAGTCTAATTAACTCTCACAAAACTAGGTCACTATGACCTACTTTTGCGAAAAAGTGGAATCAAGCGCCGCACCATTAATGTTAGTATTCTTCAGTTGCCTAGCAACGCAATTTGCGAGATCATGACGTTTTTGGAAATTATTGACTGGAAATAAGGGAAGTTACAATGTAGGAATGTGGACTGCTTGCTCGATTTTAATTATCATTTGCCTGAAACCTGGCTGTTTGCAGGACTCACTGGATGACCTTAGTATCTGAAAAATACAGAACAAAAGATCCTGGAATGATTGATATTGCATCCTGAAACTTTCTATGTCGTGTCTCGTCTTCGTTTCTGAGAGGAATGGATAGACTCGGTGCCAGAAAATGATTGTTATGAATTCGTTCCCTTTAACTGAACGAAAAATCAACTGATGGTAATGTGCACAATCCGTGATGAATGTAGAATAATCAGTTTCTGGTGCCTGCGGGTTGTGTAAATAGAAGTTTTGCATACCAGTGGCTGGGCAATGTTAAATTATATGAGTATACAAAATTTGAAGCAAATATACCAAGCGGTCCACGAGTTATGAGCATTTTCAATAAAAGAGCTCGACCAGCCAAATTGATGTTCGGTAAAGCCTCGTCACTGTTTTGCATGCCGGTGGCTGGACTATGTTAAAATACATAAGCATACAAAATTTGAACCATATTTACCACGGTGTTCTAGAGTTATGACCATTTTCAGTAGTTGGCTGTAAATTTTCAACTTGTGCTCAGCAAAGCCTCGTCCATCAAATAAGGTTCTTATGCATGCGAGTCGTTAGACAATGTTGACATGTATAAGTATGCAAAATTTTATCAAAATATCACATGCGGTTCAAGAGTAAAAGCGTTTTCGCTAACTGATAACGGACGGACGGACAAAATAGCTCAACCGGCCAAAATGATGCTCGGTGAAGCCTCGTCACCGTTTTGCATGCCGGTGGCTGGACAATGTTAAAATACATAAGTATACAAAATTTGAACCATATATACCACGGGGTTCAAGAGTTATGAGCATTTTCACTACTTGACCGTAAATTTTCAACTTGTGTTCAGCAAAGCCTCGTCCATCGAAAAAGACGGTTATGCATGCGAGTCGTTAGATAATGTTGACATTTATAAGTATGCAAAATTTTATCATAATATAGAATGCGGTTCAATAGTTATAAGCGTTTTCGCTAACTGATAACGGACGGACGGACGGACTCACACAGTGATTATAGTGCAAACCTGCGGGTTGTGCAATAATCGTGTGGCTAAATCTTTAAACTGTATTTCAGCAGATCGATTCAAGGACGCCAGAATGCGACATACCGCTTTGATCACCCTGGTGGTTTGTCTCCGAACAGCTGCAACAGTTGATAAGGTACTAGCAAGTTACAAATTTGCACACGATGTAGACAGGGAATAGCCAGCTTCCTCAGGATCTGGCCCGGAGGTAATAAAACTTGAGTACATTCTCACTCAAAATATTCTCAAACTCAAAATAAAGCACACTAATTGGCTGCCTCCGAGCACATGCTCGGAAGCAGCCAATCAGTGTGCTTTATTTTGAGTTTGAGATTATACTCAAGTTTTATAACCTCGGACTCTGTACTATTTGCATTTGGTTTAAGGCCTTTTCTTGTCATATATATTTGTTTTTAAGGGATACTGCTAAATGTCTTTCACCATTTTTACAAAGGGGAACAACTTTTGTGACTGTCTGTTTGCCTTTCTTGACAACATATAGCCCTTCTTAGATGGAGTCTTCTCGTAAGATTAGTGTTAGAGGAATATTTTTCCCTTTAAAAGATGAGCTCTATTATGAAGGGAAGCAAACATTAAAGTAACAGATTTGCTTCTCCTTGAATTTCGTCTAATTCCGATTTCTACACAGCTGGTTCCCAGCAGGCATACAACGTGGAATCGACTTGATTAAATGATGATTCAACGTCATGACATCGAATCAACGTTGAATCAATGTTGATTCAACGTTGTTTGCCATGAGGGTTATCTCCATAATCATCACAATTGACAAAACACTGACTAAATCAGGTAACGTATTTGTGTTTCCAAATGGCAATGTACATAATTCAACCTATTTTGCTTAAAGATTTACTCCCTTTACTTGATAATAATGACAAAAAAGATTTGATTAAATATTTCATGCAATACCTCCGACTTGGTCTAACTATACATTTGAAATAGAGTTTAGATAATAATATTTAATAAAAGTGACTTTAAACAAAGAATAAGTTAAATTTTTAACGATGGCGGACCGCGGTCGAAATCGCATTATTGGACAAAAATAATTTATACATACGTCACAATCACATGCGCGAATAAGAAAAATACCTGTACATGATCACATGACACACGTGGTCAAAATCGATATTCTTACAGGCCGTGAGGAAACAGGTAATTTGCATTTTAATTTGAAGATCATGTTTCATTCCACATTTATCGAAAAAACATATTTTTTCAAAACTTGTATGAATAATAATGACACTATTACATATTGTCTAACGAAATTTTGTTAAAATATTTGTTCATGAAAACATGAAATAGACGAGGGAGACAATCTTTAAATGCATGTATATAGAGGATCATTTCATCTGAAATTTACGAACCTAGCTTTGGGGGAGTTTCATAAATTTCATATGAAATGACCATGAGTGCAAGAATCTGTTTATCACTTATCTTTCAAAATGAGATTTATTTCTTCCAAAATGAACATTATTTCAATAATAGAAGGCATTGCTTAAATGGTCCCTTCGTAAGCAGGAAAACAATACCTATCAGGCTGATCTGCCTTGGCGGCGTCTCACACAATCATTATTGTAAGAACAAAAAAAAAAAAAAAAAAAAAAAAATGATATCAGAACAATGTATATATTTAACATGAATTTAGAAAGGATGTTTGTTTCAGACTGTGATCACGTACAACACGGGTCTTTATGGAGCCATCGGCCTAGGTGTGATATCTAACCCACCCAGCAGAGAAGCGAGGAGAGACACCATTATTGCTGCACTAAATAACCCCGCAAATGATGCTGATTTCGTCTGCTTGCAGGAGGTAAGTTTAAATAAATAAATGATAAATAATAAATAAATAATTTACTAAAAATAAATGAAACATAGAAAACAAGTCACAACCCTCGTGCTGCTGGAAAATCTAGCCATACCCCCGCTGCGGCTCTTTTGCTGCACGTGAACAAAACCAATAACGAAATACGAATATAAAAGTGTTTCTTGCGCAATAAAACAAGCCATAGTGTTAATATACCAAATTTGGATTTAAGCGTGTATATTTTTTTTGGTGAAAAAAGAATATCCTTAGGACTTCCAAAAATTCCAAGATTCAAGAAAATCGTCTGTGTAAAAACGTATGGTTTTCCCCGGAGAAAACTGGCTATGCAGTCATATTTCCGGGCAAAACTCTACCATAAAGTCATTTTCTCGAAGGGATGAGGGTGGGAAAGAGGGTAAGAAAAGGGATGCTGTATTTGAAAGTGGGAATTCGAAAATTTTCCTGTATCTTCAAATTAAAGAATGAACTTTTCAGGAGGATATGCTTGAAGTTTTCAATTGTGAATTGTAAAAGAACCATGTTTGCAACGCCTCTTTTAGGGCCATATGGATATGTTAGAGATTTTGTCTTTCATCAAAGATCTTGACAAAAAATTGACTAACTGTGCCGCTAACCCAGATAAAAATATCATCGTTGTAGTCTGTAACACGTATAGGCAATAGTTTATATCGCTTTTCTTTAGTTAAGCTTATTTGTTGAGTTTCTTTTCTAAATGTTTATTTGTTGTGTTTCGTATATAAATGCTTATTTGCTGAGTATTTTAAATGTTATTTGCTGAGTTTCTTGTCTCAATGCTTATTTACTGAGTTTTTTTTTATCTAAATGCTTATTTGCTGAGTTTTTTATCTAAATGTTATTTGCTGAGTTTCTTATCTAAATGCTTATTTGTTGAGTTTCTTAGATAAATGCTTATTTGCTGAGTTTCTTATCTCAATGCTTATTTGCTGAGTTTTTTTTATCTAAATGCTTATTTGCTGATTTTTTTTACCTAAATGTTATTTGCTGAGTTTCTTATCTAAAGGCTTATTTGCCGAGTTTCTTATCTAAATGCTTATTCGTTGACTTTCTTATCTAAATGCTTATTTGTTGAGTTTCTTAGATAAATGCTTATTTGTTGAGTTTCTTATCTCAATGCTTATTTGTTGAGTTTCTTATATAAATGCTTATTTGTTGAGTTTCTTATCTGAATGCTTATTTGTTGAGTTTCTTATATAAATGCTTATTTGTTGAGTCTTATCTGAATGCTTATTTGTTGAGTTTCTTAGATAAATGCTTATTTGTTGAGTTTCTTATATAAATGCTTATTTGTTGAGTTTCTTATCTCAATGCTTATTTGTTGAGTTTCTTATATAAATGCTTATTTGTTGAGTTTCTTATCTGAATGCTTATTTGTTGAGTTTCTTATATAAATGCTTATTTGTTGAGTTTCTTATCTGAATGCTTATTTGCTGAGTATTTTTTATTTAAATGATTATTTGCTGAGCAGCTCATCTTTGAGTCCGTTAAAAGGTAAAGGTTTCCCATAGCCTAATAGCCGTAGGGGTAGTTGGAGTTAGAGACCCACTGTATCTTGGGCACAGCTGATGAAATGTGAATCCCATCTTTCTCCCTCGCTGCCTTATCCTTCCCTGATTCGAAAAAGATACCCATTTACTGTTGGGTTGACAGAGAGAGTTTTCCAGTCGTCGGATGGCGACGGTAAGCCGCGAACTCGCGACCTTCCGGTGACTTTCTGCACACGTAGAGAAGGGTAGGATAAAACAGGTATTGTTTTGGTCCTGGAGCCTTTCACTATAAGGTATTTTCGAATGCAGTCACATAACGCTTCAAAAAATATTCTACAGGCAGACACCTGTTGGGCCTGTAAAATCGATTTAAGCCCCCCAGTAATTCATTACTGACCGTTCCAAGGCGGTAGTTCTGTTGTGGTTCTTTGTTGCCTGTTTTTGGTGTCAGAGTTTCTGTGATGTTTTACCTTATGTATGTTATTATTATTTTTGGTTCGGTTTGGGTTGCTGAGTGGCCACCTTTTGGGAACAAGCTGCTCACTCGGTTGGCCATATGTTCTCTGTATCTTGATTATTTGTAATCTTAGTTGTTTCCAACTATGGTTTGAGGGCTGGATTTGGATTTTGATTGTTTCAGTTCCTGGTCTTTGCATACTTTTTACCCATAGAAATAACGGGAAATGGACTGGCAGCTGATTGCCAGGTATTTTACCGTAAAATCTACGGAAATTTTTATTGTGTATTGTACATATATAGTTTGTGCTAAATAAAAATAATAATATTGTTTAAATCAACTTACTCACTGGCCTAGATCGTTTATATTTCATACTAGGTGTTTATGGGAGAAGACCTGGATAAGATAATAGACGATGTAGCGGCAACCTACCCTTACTCCTTCTCCCAGCTACATGACAGCAGTGGGAACCTTCCTCTGGACGGCCTGGATAGTAGACCAACATGCGGCAATGGTTTCGTCCAGGCTATTATGTTTAACATATTTTTGAATTGCGCAGAAAACAATTGTAATAACATACAGTCAACACAAGAAGCCATTGAATGTATTGCTTCCAACTGTCTGGTACAGTACGCAATTCTTCCCCAGGAGTGTATTACGTGTGTCATCGTATCAGGTCCGGAAATTGCTGAAGTCAGACAAAAGTAAGTTTTGCCGTTAAAGTTTTAGTATATACGTATGGAAGCCTCGGAGGGACTTATAACTTCACAACTTCTATTTCCAACTTCTTCACTTCTTATTTTTATACCACCCTTACCAGAAACTAAACTAAATGCAGATATCTGCATTTCAAATACAGATATCTGCATTTCAATCACAGATGTCTATACTTATGGTTGAAATAGAGATATCTCTATTTACTGCACTTATCGGAAACTGATGCCTCCCTCGCCACCGTTCACCATGTGGTATATACAACTTTTTGTTTGCCGTAAACGCATCTCAGATATATTAAATGAACCAGTAGGGGAGAGTCGGGTAACTTCGGACAGGCGGGTAAATTCGGACATGCAATTGCAGACTGTGAAAATCCAGATGAGACGGCTCATAATGAGCCGTCTCATCAGGATTTTCTCTGTTTGGCCAGTTAATTTTTGTTTTAGTTCCAAACAACAGACATATAAAGGAAACGATGTCAGTGTCCGAATCTACCCGCAGTCCGAAGTTACCCGACTCTCCCCTATTCAGAAAAAAACCCTGTCTCTACATTCTGCCATGCGCCTTTTTCAGTAATTCTGGGCAGATAAACATTTTAGACCCTGGGTTCTGAATGAAAACTTACCAATAATCAGATTACCGAACTCAGGGTTCTTTAACCTGCGCATGTATAGTTAATTTTCCATGCACAGGGCAGGGGAGGTGGAGGGGGAAGGGGGGGGGGTCTCCAGTTAATGTCCCGAGCCGAAGGACGGCACACTGTTGTCATCCTTGCAAATGACAAGGGAAAGTGTGTTTGGATTCCTGTTTGTTTTCTTGCCTATGCCAGGGATCGAACTCGGTACCATTTAGCACTTGAGGCCATTCCGTTCGGTTATATCAAAAGAGCCAGGCCCGATAGGTTGGACCCGGAAGCTCAGTCAAGATAAGATAAGATAAGATAAGATTTATTTTGAGTCGGCAAGGATCAAACAGTGCAACATAAGCTCTGGTGAGCTTTCGAACCGACTATTTAACAAATAAGTGTATAAAATCAACATGTGTAGGCTAAAGTAGCTGAAAGACGAATGGCACATTTTAAATGATTAAATCAAGCTAATAAATCACATATCATGATTAAAAAGTTGAATGTTTATGAAAAATTGAAATAAATTATATTTCATTGATAAAAAGCTCCAATTACTCACATATTAGATTTAGAAATTAATGCACCGTTGGATGAACGTTCGAATAGCGACCAGGACGCTGGTTCGATCCCACTTCGGTCCGACAACATCCTTCTGTAGGAAAGTTTCCCCTATCGCTGACTCTAGTAGGACAGCTGTCAGTGACTGGCGGAAGGATGGGCACTAACTAATAGTTATCCGCTAAGAAGGTCCAAGCTAGCCTGGCTTCCAGGCTAAATGGTTATATGTATTCAAATAGTAGAAGTCTTCTTAACATGGCCAACCATTGGTCAAAACCAAAAAATAAAACAAAGGGACTGGGAGCCAGTCTAGGTCCAAGCCTGCCCAAGAAAAAGTGTGGTTAGGTTCACTGGCCGCCTTGCCATGAGGGTGATGACCATAGCTGTTTTACTTAGACGTTAAACACTTATACAACCGACCAACCAGGCCCGATAGCTAAATTGGATGCGCGTTCGACTGTAGATCAAATCCGCTCCGGTCAGGAAACATCAAGCATATTGAAAACCTGGGCCCAGGTTCACAATCAGGACCATGTTTTAAGTTAAGGTCTAAAATTTCATGTGAATATAAAAGCTTATTAAAGATAGAGATATCTGTATTTCAAGTAAATATATCCGAGTTTGTACAAAATACTGATATCTCTAATTTAAATAGAGATAACTGCATTTGAAATGCAGATATCTGTATTCAAAATGCAGATATCTCTAATTCAAAATCAGATATCTCTACTTAATAACAAAATAGAGATATCTGCAATTCAAATACAGATATCTGTATTTCAAATACAGATATCTGCATATAAATGCAGATATCTGTATTTCAAATACAGATATCTGCATATAAATGCAGATATCTGTATTTAAATGCAGATATCTCTATTTAAATGCAGATATCTGTATTTTAAATGTAGATATCTGCATTTTATATGTAGATATGTATTAAATGGGTATTAACCCAAACGGGCCGCCATAAGATTTCATACGCCCGTTAGAGAGAAAAAATGACGTTTTATTTGATGGTGCTGTCCGTCTGAATAAGATAAAACGAAAAAAGTTCCTTTAATTCATTTTTCTGTCTCCTTATTCCTTGTTCGAAATTGTTTAACAAAGATGTAATTATAAGACAAATTTTAACAATCTTATGCCGAATTACGCATATTCCAATATGGCATGATTGCTACGCTTAGTAATGGAAAAGTATGAGAGCAATAGGGGATGACATTAATAATATTTATTTTTTGTTTATCACCTGAATAAGTCAGTTAGTGAAAGAAGTAGAGTTTAAGTCCCATCAACAACTAGGTCATAAGGAGACAGGACCTCGGTTCAAAGTCTCATACGAAAGATCAAAGAAGCGAACACCTGAATAAGAAAAAAGGAATAAGTAAAAAAAACAAAAACAAAAAAAAAAAAACGAAAAAGGAACTAACTTTATTGTCATGTCCAAAGCTGTTCCTTTAAAAAAAAAAGAAATGTATACCGTAACAGTATAAAACTGAGACAGTGTTACGCTCAGGCAAATAATGTACCTAGCTTGAGACTGCTTCTCTAGGAGTAATCAGATCAGGGTCTAGGTTTTATGACCATTTGTGCACATGGCCAGCTAGATAGAAAGTGCACACACTTAACATAAACGCGGTAATTGATATTAATTTATCATTTGTAGATGTTCTCGACCATTATCATCTGGTCCAAGGCGCTACAGAAACATGAATATACCTGGCCTGTTGCTTTTGAGCAAAACTAGCATGAGTAACACTGGGTATGTCGATTATCACCCGCAGTCCAAAGAATTCACAGGTCGTTACAGCTACCTTCAAGCTCAGGTAAGGGGACATGGTAATATGAGCCGCGACACGAGAAAACCAACAATGTGGTTGTGCGCCAAGCGCAGACTCAGAGCAGCCTGGGCATCCGCCCGGTCTGATCAGAGTCTTCGCTTTTCGCTGAAAAGGTAGCTAAGGGTCTAAGCTGCCTTCATGCGGACAGCGAAAACTCTGATCAGACTGGGCGGATGCCCAGGCTGCTCTGAGTCTGCGCTGGGCGCAAAACCACATTGTTGGTTTGTCGTGTCGCGGCTCATATATAAAGGTGATGGAGGTGGGGTGGGTCGGATGGGGTTATCCTATTGAACCGCATATCGCAAAGCGATTGCTGGACATTTTTATACCCCACCACACGCTAGTGGCGAGGTATTAAGTTTTCATGTTGGTCGTCCGTGTGTCCGTTTGTCCTTCTGTCGTACGTACGTCCGTCTATCAGTCCGGACTTCGTTTCCGTTCAATAATTTAAGTATTTATGAATGGATTTAGTTCAAATTTTGCATATGCTTTTGTACCAAAAATGTCTTGCTTGGGATTGTTGATGGCAAATTTCAATATTTTTTACAGAGTTATGGCACTTGTCCATGTATAAAGAATTGTTTCTGTCCTTTAGTTCCTTTACTTTGAGTATCATGATGAAACTTCACAGAAATGATCGATGCAACAAATCCTTTACATTACCATAGAAATTTTGCCCTCAAGGGTTATCTGCCCCTGCCCCTGGGCTATATACATGTAAAGAATCATAAAAAAACTTCTGTATAAATTCTGAGTTTGAAGCAGTTTTTCTGAAACTTGGCAAATGATCAACATAATAAAAGCCTCCCATGATGCTCAAAATTTACTCAATTAGGGATTATCTGCCCCTGCATATGTAAACTCAAGAAAAAAAATCTATAGTTCAAATCATAGTTCAAAGCAGTGTTTCTGAAACTTAATGCAAATTATCAGAAAAATAAAAGTTCCCTGTGTTGCTCGAAACTGCCCCATGGGGATTATCGGCCGAGCCGCGTAGCACAATCGGTAGGGCACCTGACTTATAAGCCAGGGGTCCTGGGTTCGATAGCCAGTCCGGCCACTTACTTTATTTCTCCTTCCGATGCTTTAAGAAGGACAGTTGTCAGTTACTGGTGAAAGTAAGTGCACTTAGTACTGGTTAACCGCTTAGGAGGTCTTAGCCTGCCCAGGAATAGTGTGGTTAGGTTAACTGACCGTCCCGACATGACCATAGCTGTTTACCGTTGACGTTAAACAATAACACAACAACATAGGGATTATCTGCCCCTGCCCTTGGGCTGTGTACATGCATACAATGTTGATAATCTGTATAAAATCATTTTTTTCTGAAATCTACAACCGCCCTGCTCTGAGGTATAACCTTAGAAACAAAAGAGAAACAAAAATGGATCAGGAAAAAATGGATCAGTGAAAGAGGTATGCAGTGGCGGGTATCACGCAGTCGTTTGCGGTGCTTTTATTGCGAACAGCGAAGACTCAAACTGTCCCATCGGGCAGTCATCTTAACAGACTTGACCATGTGTAACGTAAATTGGCATGCGACCAGTGGCGGTCATTTTTGTCACATATCGTTATTAAGACATTTAGTTAGTCTTTATTTTAATTAAACTAGAAAAGAGCCCGCGCAAGCGCAGAAATATTTCATGATGGTCAAGTTTATATAAAAAAAAAAACGAGTTTTAATTTTTCAATGTAAATGGCCTTAGGCCCAGGTGAAGATATGACCTTTACCATGAATACTCACTAAAGCTTCATTTACCTAATTAGTTGTCTGCATCTACAAACTTTCAGGTAGCAGACTGCGTTGTTTCTAAAAAAAATCAACTTTTTTTCACTTTTTCCTATAGAAAAACCTAAGTGACTCAAAAGGTGACCTTGCCATAAAACAGATCAAGGTCATCCCAGGGTCATAATTTATATAAATTTTGTTGAGCTTTTGAGTCCTTGATGCGACGTGCTAAGTTTCAATATCATAGGATTTGTGGTTCTGGGGGAGAATTGGTTGATTTGATGCTTAACGTCCACGGTAAACAGCAGCTAAGGTCATGTCGGGACGGTCAGTTAACCTAACCCCACTATTCCTGGGCCATGTGGGCAGGCTTAGACCTCCTAAGCGGTTAACCAGTACTAAGTGCACATACTTTCGCCAGTAACTGACAACTGTCCTTCTTGAATCAGCGGAAGGAGAAACGAAAGTATGTGGGCAGACCGGGTTTCGAACCCAGGACCTCTGACTTATGAGTCAGGTGCCCTACCGATTGCGCTACGCGGCCCGGCGTGGTTCTGGGGGAGAAGATTTTTGAAATTTTTTTACCATAATAAATGTTTGCCATCTTGGTTATGTGACCTGTCCTGGGTATTTTTTTTCTGGAAAAATTGGGTCTTGGAACGTTTTGGGGGAAAATATTCAAGCCCTCTGAAGACTAAAGGCTTACTTAGCTTCGTTGAATCGTCTGCTTCGCTGGAAAAAAATGCCCTTTCTTACCTGGCGCATGTGTGTTAACCTTAGACATTTTTAATTTTTGTATTTCCGAAAGTTCAGTTCATATTGAATTCTCCTAACGACGTTCCCCAAGTGGCTCAGCGGTACGTAGCCATAGCCGTACACACTTGGCGCCGTGTGTCCGTCCAACTTTTCGAAAGACCATGTGCGTTGAGCTTTATTCTTCAGTGGGCGAGTTCGATTGGCTACTCGTATTGACTATCGTTCTGGAAGAAAATGGGTCGTTTCGAGCCAGGGCCGTCGGGACTATGACCATTTAGTTCTTCATCCGTTTAGACATATGAGCAAAAATACAAAAATAAATCGTTATTTATGGGGAATGACGTACGTTCATGGTTCGGATTTTTGCATTAGAACCTGCTAAATTTGGACTTGCTAAGCAGCGCGCCGATATAACGACGCAGAACCGAAACGACTGGATTAATTTAAAACGTGTATTCGAGTACACGATAATTTCACTCGAACGCACCCATTGTTGACAAAAAAATCGACCAATAGTCGAAGTTTCTAGAAAAATATTTGGGAGAATTTAAAATGAAAGACGAATTTAATTCCAAAATTCTTTAAATCTACGTGAAACTAAAACACACGCTAACCGAAATTATCAATGATAGCAATATGCGAAAGAACCAGTATAGAAATTACGCTTGAAAATGCCACCAATTTTGCAGTTTATGCTTTACTTCGTTTATTTAGTATTATAGATGTTCTAGGGGTAACTGTCATTATTATGTCGATTTATTTTTTTGAAGTAGACTGTAACATTTGCTTGGGACAGGTCCTCGAAATATGTCACAAACAAATACCAAACACGCACGTACTATATGAGTGGCGGCCTTCAGGGTTGCAATTAATGCACTTACTGATTCGTTTTAAACTGTGGTATATTTCATATTTTTACACTGTGAGTGCGTTCGATAAACCAATCGAAGCCTTCGGGATCCCACTATGTGAGGGTCAAGCGTTATATAGTCCTCCGGGAAAGAAATGATGTTGTTTGAGGGTGTTTAGGATAAGATGCAACTGGTGCCGATCTTTCTGTTTCTATTTTATTTACAAATGTAAATAATCTATTGCGCAATAAATACAAACTTACGCGCGCAAATCGAATATGGCCGCGACTGGTAAAGAGCCGACAGTGGTGTTTCAAAAGAGTCTTCTGCTTGTATAAAACGCGTTTCCTGTTTGACGGAAGTAGGCTAGATGAATGTTCTGTGTGGCCATTCTCAGCTTTTTCGAGAGACCAGTTTTGTCTTTTTCTTCAGGTAACTGGTATTGGACAAGTGGCATGTACCCACGTCACCCCCATAGCATCGGGACCATATCCGGAAGGTACGTCCAAAATATTGGAAATCTTAAGGGGAACGTTTACTCTTTCCGGGAAAGCATTTTTGCTTTCGTCTTCAATGGAAACAACATGTATTCTCAAAAGAAAGCATTTCCGTCCCTGTTCTCGTAGGAGCAAACTCAGAGCTCAAGATAGGGTGGGTATTGGGGAATAATTCTGAGATTTTTTTTCTTATTTCTGAAAGCAAAAATATGTTATGACCCCTGATAAGAATAAATGATGTGACCCCCTCATTCGAAAATATGTTGTGATTCCTCATTTGAACCGTCTCGCCGAGACGGTTCTAATGAGGAGTCACATCATATTTTGATATAGCAACATGGAAAATAATCCAAAATGTATGCTTTTGACCCTTTCTAATCTGGAGCACCGAAACGGTTTTCCTTTAAAAATAGACCCCTTTGTGTATTTAAAGCCGATCCTCAAAGCGCAGTCGGTAGCGCGTCTGACTCAAGAGCCAGAGGTCCCGGATTAGATACCCGGTCCCGGTCTACTTACTTTCGCCGCGAGATTGATTCTTTCCAGACGGACAGTTGTCAGTTACTTGCGAAAGAATGTGCACTTAGTACTGCTTAACCGCTTAGGAAGTCTGGGCTTGCCCAGGAATAGTGTTGTTAAGTTAACTGACCGTCCCGACATGACCATAGCTGTTTACCGTGAATCTAAAGCAACAACACAACAACAATCTATATTAAACTCCAAAAGTTGTCAAGTAAGTTTAGCTTTCACAAAAAGCTTGGTCTACGCGTAGCAATCATCAATAGTTGAAGCTCGTCAAATAAACCATTACAAGTTTACAAGCAAAAAAATCTAGAATAAAATTTTTATTCATATCTCAAAAACTGACAATTAAATCTCCAGTGGTTTCAAACACGGGTGCGGGTGGTGGGTTTCATACCACTTTGCATTCATTATCAGCCTTACATGGTTGAAGTACTGTTGAAAAGGCAGTAAAACCACAAGTCATTCATTGATCTGTATCTTACGATTACCCATTTACATTAAACACTTGCTCAAACTTTGGAATAATTAGCCTACTCGTCTTAAGGTGACTGGATACACTTCCAAGTATATGTGCCATCTAATTGTCAATGCCCATGGGTGTAGACAGTCTTGTCACTGACTCTGACATGGAAGTACAGACATTAGTTTACCCACGATGCAGCTTGACCTTTATGCTGCGGGTGACCTGACGCGACCGTATCATGCAACCTCATATTTCAGAGACCTTCAATGACAAAAATTTATATGTCGTAAGCGCTATTCGCACAGATATCATGAGCGGTCATATGAAATGCTACAGAACTGCATATGGTATGACAAGGTAGTACAATATACCCGAAGGTACAGATGAATGAATGACTTGTGGTCATTTGGGGAATGGTCATTTGAATGAATGACTTGTGGTCATTTGGGGAGGGAAGAGATGGGGGGATGGAACATTATTACCTTTAAGAGTAGCCCCAAATAAGGTACCCAATATGCATCTCCTTCCGTTCGACCCCCCCCCCCCTCCTTCCCCCCCCCCCCTCCCTCGACCAAAAGGGTAGCAAATTCTTTCCTTGCAGAGTAACTCTGAATTTTCAACTCATGCCTAATATCACTGTTAATTTTAGGAGTATAATTAACTTTCGTATACGTAAAAGGGACGTGATGGAAAACGTCAGGGAAAAGTCAGGGAATGTTGCAGTGGCGGATTAGTGGAAACCCTGTCACGTTAGGTTGCATAGGCATTGGTCCGTCATTGTTTCTATGTACCAACAAATTTGAAAAATTCCCCACCGAAAATAATTACTTTGACTGCCCTGTAAGTTCATCTGCAGCATTACTGCATTGTAAAACCAAAGCGCTCTATTTATAGGTTCTGTTCTGTTTCAATTCTCGTAACGGCGAGAATTGAAACAGAACAGAACCTATAAATAGAACGCTTTAGATTTTTAACGACGAGAAACATCAATTCTCATAACGACGAGAATTGAAACAGAACAGAACCTATAAATAGAACGCTTTGGCTTTTTAACGACGAGAATTGAAACAGAACAGAACCTATAAATAGAACAACGAGAATTGAAACAGAACCTATAAATAGAACGCTTTGGTTCTTTAACGACGAGAATTGAAACAGAACAGTGCCTATAGATAGAACGCTTTGGGTTTTTAACGGCGATAATTGAAACAGAACAGAACCTATATATAGAACGCTAAAGAAGGCTTTACAATGCAGTAATGCTGCAGATGCCTTGATCAGAGAACTGTTTTCGGAGTAACCTGATCTAGGTCTGCACGGTTTGCTAGGAACTCTTTGTCCTCATATTATGTGTACTGATTTAATAGGACTGTACTTCTGTTGTTAACTTTGTTAGTCTTTTCTTGCAGCTGAAATAATATTGAGGGAACGGATCTTTAGTTACGCCCAGCAAAGCGCTGCTGAGCTTAGCCAGCTTGTCACAGCCTTCGGTGCCACTTCACCTGTCCTTGTTCTTGGGGACTTCAATGTTGGCGATGCGGTAGCTCCGAATATCAGTGCTGTGGAACTAGGTAATGTTTTGGTATTTTTTGTCATTCGGCATGCTCGGATGATTCCGTCACTCTTGTAATCTCAGAGATACTATGTTAATCCTCATATGTCATGTTTTATATGACTTGAGTGAAATCTACCTACCTACCTACCTACCTACCTACCTACCTACCCACCCACCCACTCACCCACCCACCCATCCATCCATCCATCCATCCATCCATCCATCCGGGCCATCCATCCTTCCATCCATCCATCCATCCAGATATATCTTGTCTCAGCAAACAGTCAACAAGCTTAGAAAAGAGCTAGTAAAAAGACTTTAATCTGCGTTGTGCTGTTCTCATTACATCATATTTGAGCCGCGACGCGACAAAGCCAACAAAGTTGTTGTGCGCCCAGCGCAGACTCAGATCAGCCTGGGCATCCGCCCAGTCTGATCAGAGTCTTCGCTGTCCGCACAGAGGTAGCTTAAGCCCAGGCTGATCTGCATCTATCTATCTATCTATCTATCTATCTTATCTTATCTTATCTTATCTTATTTTATCTTATCTTATCTTATCTTATCTTATCTTATCTTATCTTATCTTATCTTATCTTAGCTTAGCTTAGCTTAGCTTAGCTTAATCTAATCTAATCTAATCTAATCTAATCTAATCTTATCTTATCTTATCTTATCTTATCTTATCTTATCTTATCTTATCTTATCTTATCTTATCTTATCTTATCTTATCTTATCTTATCTTATCTTATCTTATCTTATCTTATCTCTTATATCTTATCTTATCTTATCTTATCTTATCTATCTTCATTCCAGATATATCTTGTCTCAGCAAACAGTCAACAAGCTTAGAAAAGAGCTAGTAAAAAACTTTAACCTTATTAGAGTCTTCGCTGTTCGCACAGAGGTAGCTTACCCTTGAAGCGTTAAAAAACGAAAAGTCTGATCGGACTGGGCAGACGCCCAGGCTGATCTGAGTCTGCTCTGGGCGTCCAACCACATTGTTGGTTTTGTCGGGTCGCGGCTAATATATATTTTGGCAATCCAGTTTCCAATCTCCAGTGGAATTTCTGTGTAATGTTTTTAGACTCAATTGTTTGCATGAAAAGTCAACTTTGTAATGAAAAAATAAAATGTTGTAGCTCTCACAAAACTCTTGAAAATGGCCAAACCGAGATTTCATTTGTGATAGCTCCACATGTTCAATATTTTATACGCTCATCTGCATCTACACTGTTTGCCCCTAGTGTTCGAATTCTCAATATGATATCGCTTAGACGAGACATTTTTTGAAATTCTGCAGACGTAAATTTTGTCGTCTGCTTTTTGGCGCATTAAGGGTTAAATGCAGCATGTCTTGTTTGTTTTGCGCAGCTCTACCACTGCATTTGTGTAACAGAACTTTTCTTGCCTACACCATATGCATATGTGCGCAGGTTGGCTTTGCTGCAGACACACAACGATTAATAAACGTCATGATATTTCTATCTTCAGCCAACTATCAAATTATGACGTCAGCATTCCAGACACAGTCAGAGGACGAGTGTACGTTTTGTGACGCCCCAGAAAACGCCTATAATGGAGTGAGGCCCAGGGTTGTGATTGACCACGTATTTTACAACGGTGTTACCTATAAAGCAGGGGTAGGTGGATTCTAAGAAGACATTCGACTTTGTAATAACGTCAGGGTTTAAATAACGACACATAACTGTCAACGCACGGTCATTTATATCAAGAATAGATTTCTTTTGGGTGATTTTATCGACGTGTAAACGCCGGTGAATTACACATCGATAAAATCACCATAAACGAAACCATTCCTTACCAACTTTGTTCATCCTGAAGATTTTTCTTTGCAGTGTTCACCGGTCTACTACTGTGGGAGACTTTTGGCAGCGACAGAGAGTAGCCCACTGCCACAAATGCACCAGCACATTTTACCTAAAATACACACAGCTTTGACTTGTATTTCTATTTAAATCTGTTTATTTTGCATGAAAAACCGGAAACAGTCCAAAATAATCAACAACAAACACTGTCGGGGGTGCCGCCATTATGAAGACGTTACCACTCCGGTTTGAAATGACGTTGCTGTTACGTCACAATCATACAGTCGTTTGCTTTAAACACGGAATTAAATGACATTAGAATAACCATTTGTTTGAGACATCTGAATTTTCTGTTGGAAGAATTTCTGTTTAGCGGACAGATTTTTCAACAGACATTTGGCATTTTAATGGACACTAACTGCGCCCCCTTACTTGCCGACTTGTTTCTCTACGGGTATGAGGCGGAGTTTATACAAGGACTCTTAAAAGAAGGTAATAAACGCCTTGCACAGAAATTCAACTTCACCTATAGGTACATAGATGATGTTCTGTCTCTGAATAATTCAAAGATTTCGGAGTTTATTGACCTCATATATCCATGTGAACTTGCAATTAAAGATACCACAGAGTCCAGTTCATCTGCTTCATACTAACATTGTTATCTCTATATTGACAATGGAAAGCTTGTTACTAGGCTTTATGACAAGAGGGACGACGTCAATTTTCCCATACATGTAGTTAACTTTCCGTTTTTGAGTAGTAATATTCCTTCGACACCTGCATACGGAGTTTATGTTTCTCAGCTAGTCCGCTATGCTAGGGCCTGTTTCAAATATCAAGACTTTGTTGAAAGAGGGAAGCTACTCACTCATAAACCGTTGAAGCAGGGTTATCATAAAGTAAAGCTTGTGTCGACAGTTAAAAAGTTTTATGGGAGACACCATGACGTTGTTGATCCTTACAATGTGGCCGTTTCTAAACTAATTTCTGATCTGATGGCCTCAACCGAAGCGTAGTTAAGCTTTCAAATACCGGACTTTCATTTACATTGAAAATGTCATTGAAACATTGGTGGAGCATGGCATACATTACATGCCATGCCCCTATGCAAATAACGTCATGCATCTATAACCATAGCATAGTGATGTCAAAATGACGTCACCGAGAAGTCACTCTGTCATGCTACTAACCACATCAGTTGCTAATTCCATATATGGTAACAGATGTATGACGTCATTGGCATAGGAGCATGGCATGCAATGTACGCCATGCTCCACCAATTTTTCAATGACATCATAAACTGAAATTCTTTCAACAGAAATTCAGATTTTCTCAAACAAATGAGCCGCGACACGAGAAAACCAACAAAGTGGTTGTGCGCCCAGCGCAGACTCAGATCAGCCTGGGCATCCGCCCAGTCTGATCAGAATCATCGCTCTTCGCATAAAGCTAGTTTAGATCCTTAGCTACGTTTTAAGTGCTTAGCGAAGAGTCTGATCCGACTGGGCGGATGCCCAGGCGCACAACCACTTTGTTGGTTCTCTCATGTCGCGGCTCAAATAATCATTTTCAGGTAATTTAATTCCGTGTTTTAGTCGTCTCAAATTAACAGTTTGCTCTTTAAGCTGAGTTTCCGTTGAAAATTTCTACTTTGCAGATTTAGCAGGGGCGTAACTAGAGGCAATTTCATAATACGCACAACCATGTTTTATTCTCTACTTCTTGAAGGGAAAGCTAGTATTTCAGCCACTTTGGTAATTGGTATTGAAATCTTGTCTAATTTATAAATTTTCAGCATGCAAATATGCAAGTGCGTGTTGAAATTTTGTCAATTTTGACAAAATTTCAATACGCACTTGCGTATTTGCCGTATACGTAGCTACGCCCTTGTTTAGTCAACAGGATTAAACTCCCCTCTCCATATGTTTCAGCCAATCTTTTGCTTGAAACCTGTATTGAAATAAAGGTCGTTGGAATTATTACTGAAACAAATTCATATCACCGTCATTGGAACGTTATGATATTGATTTTGCATCGAGGTCTATGTGCAACGATGTTTTCACGTTATATTTGAGATTTGACTTTGCATCGACCTTGATGATCGTTCCACAATCAGTTCCTGTTCAACTTCTCATTTCTGACTTCTCGCATCATAATACTTCCTGCTTTGCATTTTTGTTTTCGCCATTTTTCACAAAGGGGAATAATTTTCATGACTTTTATTTTTTGCTTTCCTGGACGCTGTATTCTTCTAAAATGGAGTCTCCTCTTGAGGGAAAGTTACAAGGCATTATTAATCAAATTAATAAAATGTGCCGGACTAAATGTATATAAGTCTTTTACCGAGTTGCTGCAGCAATGGTAGATAATGATAATGTGTGTTAAGCATGAGCATATGCATACTTTCCAATGCCAGTGCGGTTTGCGAGTGAAATTCTTATAATCTAAAAGTAAAATTTCTAACTCAGAAAATATATTCACAGATCATTCCATTTCTTGTTTAAACTCGTTTATATGAGCCTCTGTTTTTATTTTCAGAGCAGCGAACGTATATTTGATGACGTCAGCGTTGGAGGAAATCCACTATCCGACCATTTCGGAGTAAAACAGACCTTCGAAATCTAACATCCCGGCGGGAACACAAGTTTGAAACAACCATGTATAGCCGATGTATCGACATTGGAACAGTTTAAATGATTTGAGCTTCAGTGCTATTTCATAAATGACTTATTTGTTTTAAAAACAGTTTCATTTTGGCCTAAGTCTTTACAGATGTCACGGAAACTTCGACCCAAGCAAACAATCCGATGCGGCTAGGCCGATTAAAAAACTTGTAACGTGCACGTACCGCGTACATGTGGTCATATCCTCTGCATACAGCAGAGCCGGCCATCAAGGTAGTTACATGTACCTGCCTATTGGGCACACAACATTGAATCAACTTTGGTTCAACATAGTGACGTTGAAACAAGGTTGATTCAATGCTGATTAAGGTCAAGAATACGTAAATGGCTGGCGCAATTAATTACGTGCGTCGCGAAGGACGTTACGTCACGAAATACTTCCTAGTCAGTATTATTTTCAATATGGCGGCCCCATCGGACATTCAATAATAACGTCAAACATGGGGAAAACGGAGTTGTTGTCATTGTTTATTCACGCCCTTTGCTGATATTGCAATATTCTTTTTTTTCCTGTATGTTTTAAGTTATTTCAGCAACGTAACTGTATTCAAACAAAGTTAATGAGAGAGAGAGAGAGAGAGAGAGAGAGAGAGAGAGAGAACAGACTGACAGACAGACAGAGTTTCATGTGTGTAACAATTTAAGGCTGGCCGGAATACATGTTCCCTCCCTGCTTTCAGGGCTCACAGGACTTTTCAGATACACAAATGAAAGGCGGAGCTCGTATTTCTCCTTTCGCTGCGTTATCCTTCCCTGATTTGAAAAAGCTATCCATTTACTGCTGGCTTGATAAAGAGACTTTTCTAGTCGCTAGCTGGCCGAATCCGGATTCGAACCCGCAACCGTCTGCCTCATAACCGAACGTCCGCGGCGCCGATGGGATTATGCATCCGAAATAATTACATGTAATAAACCAAACAAATGTATGCCGGCTGATTTTAGAGCTTTATGGGATCGGTATGTAATATTCATTATAATGCCGATTTTTGCGATTTTAATACACATATCCTTTCTGACATCGAAAATTTTATTTTTGATTACAAAATAAGAATGATAGAATATATCTTCCACTTGTTGTATGCCGTTGCCAAAGATACTCACAATGCCCCTACGGCCACTACGCCTACTAGAAGTCTTTATCTTTACATATTCCGCCGACGGTGGATTTGGAAGTTGACCTTGTAACTTACCATCATCTCGATATGACTGAAATACTGTCCAAAAGTCATTTGATTTGACTACCATGAGCCACATGGACAGAACACGAGTCGTCAGTAATATGATACATGCACACAGATCAGCCTGCGCATACGCACAGACTAATAAATCTCTTCGCTGTTCCTCACCGAATCATTGTACCAGAGGACAATGGTCAGGTTGGGCGGGTGCCACTGATCTGAGCTTTTGCTGGCCGTATATATGCCCCAAAGAACCCATTTTATCATGGCACGGCGCATTTTGTGATTTAGGGTAACGCAGTTTTTTAATGTGCGGCTCAGTCGTGTCGGCTGCAGTAACCGTATTACTGTTAGAAGTGTGCTTGCAATTATTACTAATTTTTGTTTACGAGAGTCTGAAAAATAAATTCTTTTACTTAAGCCTCGTTCACGCCACCAAAGTTTCTTTGTCACAGAATCTTTAACAAAGAAATTTTGCAAAACATTTTGCGTTAACACGGAGCAAATTATTTGTTAAAGAAAAATGTGGCATGGAATCTTTGTCAAATAAACTTTGGCAAGGAAATACTTGCTGCTGTGTTAACACGATCGAACATTATTCGTCAGGGTTACCTGGACAAATAAACTTTGCCCGTGTGAATGGCCAACCATGCCACATTTTCTTGCACGGTTAAATATACTTTGTCAAAATCAAACCGATTTGATTATGAGTAAAGTTTTCTGTGCTTATCTCCATAGCTAGTTTCTTTGTTACATATTCTATGGCAAATTTTCTGTTCACTTGGACGAATTTTGTTTGTCATAAAAACTTTACCATATAAATTTGGCAATGAAAATGTGGTATATTTTTTCAGTCACACGAGCAAATTTTTCTTTTCCAAACCTACTTTGTCACTGAAACTTTGCCCGCGTGAACGAAGCTTAAGGCATTCATCATGAGAACCCTATCAGTCCTCATCTTTTCGTATTCTCATAACGGTCTTAGCATGTCTTATAACGTCGCCAGTAAACGACTGCAACGTCGCTTATAAAAGGCGTCGCGGAATGGCGTAAATCTATACATACCTATGCTTCCTTATCAAGCGCTACTTGAAAAACGAACTCGGTAGTCAAGGACTTTTATTACCTCACTTTAATCGACAATTCATGTGACATAAAATATCAGTTTTTGAAAAAAATCTATGTAGTGGTAAACAAGCTGTGTACGTTTAAATTTTAAAATCTGAGATTTTTCATCGCATTCCCATTGCCGTCAATGGAAACGGCCTCAAAATTTCATGTTTTCAATTTGATCAAGCGACTAAACGAACTCGGTGACCTATCTTTTTTATTGCACCATTCGATGTAACACATAAAAATGCACCCCTGTGCAAAATTTAAAAAAATTCTATGTATGTGCCATTTACGTATTCTTGACCTTAAATGTTGTGTTTCTGCTGTGTGGATTTCTTTCTCCAAGGTGAAACACTGTAAAAAATCCCGTAGATTTTCCGCTAAAAGGCCTGGCAACTGGCTGCAAGGCCCTTTACCGTATCAAGTACGGGATAGTGCCTTGAGTTTTAATATGGAAACCAACTGCATTGTAGAAATCAGCTCTCGATATCTTAAAGTCGAAATTCATCTCAAACTACTAATACCTCAAAGTAAATTTTCTGGCTCCAGAAAATTTACTTTGAGATACCAGTGGTTACATGTAGTAACATCTGGAGTTGAAATGTAAAGAAAAATACAAAATGTGTCCGAACGATATTCTTTGATATAAGAGGGTATTTTGAGATATCAGTGTTCGAGTGACCGACAGTCAACTTTAGAATATGCTAGGCCTGATACTTTAAGTCCAGCTTCATCCGAGGCACACTAAGGGATTGTAAAAGCAATGCGTTCTTTTTTTAGGATGGCATCTCCCAGGTCACATCAGTTTAGAATAGTCTGTTTTGTGCTGATGTAAAACCCATATCACTCATCCATATTAGCACTTTGATCAGGTCAATAGATTATCATTTGTAGTTGCATAACTTCCATACCCCTCCCCCTCTCCCACCCCCACCCCCCACACACTTTCCACTCTCTTGGTGAATGCGTGTCTCCTTTGACGGCATCTCCAAATTAATGATGGCATCTCCAAAGTAATACTTTGATGGGTCACCAGTAATAACGTGGCATCGACGTTGATATGACGTTGTTTTAACATTATTGGTCTAAAGAATCCATCCCCGCTGCTGCATCTTCAAAAGTATTTAATTCTATTCACACTTGCGCTGCTTTTGTCTTGTCTGTTGTTGGCGTCAATGCCTTTCTCTAATTCATATACATATAATTCAGCCGCGACACGACAAATCAAACAAAGAGGCGTGTGCGCCCAGCGAAGACTCAGATCAGCCTGGGCATCTGCCCAGGCTGATCAGAGTATTTGCAGGGCGCTTAAAGGATAGCTAAGGGTCTAAACTAAGGATGTTTTTGTCATGTCGTGGCCACTAAGTAGGAAATGAGTACGGAACGTCCATTTGTTACAATGTATACCAAACAAAAAAAGAAACGCACATAGTAAGATTTTCCCATTTAATTTACCTTTTACAGCATGATTAGAAAATGTCTAAAATCCGTATTTCCAATCAAATCTCACTCAGACTTCATCATGGCGTAGATGAGTATCTGTACCTTCCATATGCGTAAAAATACGCATTAATGAAATCGCTGACAATGGCCTCTTATTGAAGACTGTGACATTGAAAACTGACCCCTGCCTTGTTCAGAGACGCGTCACAAAGTACTGAGTTGACACAATTAAATGAAATTTTCGGGTTGAACTGTCCGATTGTCTACCTATAACACTGTATGAATTATTGTTTTAAATTATTTGATATTCCCAAGAAAATACCAAAGTATTACAGTGTGCGTTTCTTTTTTTGTTTGGTATAGTTAGTTAGAATATGGAACTTTTGAAGAAAAAAATACTTACAGCAAGGAAATGTTGTGATGAGCGTTGACACTGAATTGTGATACACCAATGCCAATTTTGTGCGAGAAAAAGGTGGAATTGGTTTAAACAATATTTTATTCAAATAAGTTGCTATACAATTGTACATAATATTATATGGTACAGGATCTGATAGAAAGCTGAAGCTTATTTAAGTCATCTCCTGAAACAATATGAATACAGCAACATACGTGAATGGTGGAATTGAATTTTGATAAAAATAATAAAGGCTATTTTCTGATATCGAAAAGTTGATTTTCTACATAAGCGATTTTGTATTTAAAATAATTGTTGATATAGGGAAAATGCAATAAATGCAATAAATATCAGAAAAATAAACATTAGATGTATATATAGAAAAAAGTTAAATTCATTTGATTCATTCAAGTCTGTAAATAATTTCTCTAACTTGCTAGTGTAAAGGTTGGTACCCTGCTAACGACGTATGAAATACAACTTTTTGAACTTTTAGGCCCGATTACACGCCACAGTTAGAACTCATTTTATTCCTCGATTTCCTTTCGTTTACCGGGCGGTGCTGTTAGAGGCTTGCCATTCAATGTCAAAATCGAGCAGTTTACATGAAAAATCGGTAAAGTAGCATGCTCATGAGTTGTTACGCATAATTGGCAGATTAACAAGAGCTGTCGCCTGACAGCATAGCTCGCCTGAATTGGTGCTTGCCCATCACATAGCCGCTATGGTGGTGTGGACTGTTATGCATAAAACTTCAGGCAAGCATGTCCAAAATAAAAACACATTTATAAACAAAAGCTATCTCAGAAATAAGTCTTAAAATAAAATCAAAATAAAAACAAGAAATGTTACAGTATGTAACAGAATGCCCCCGAAGGCCCCTTAAACTGACCTTTGACCCTGATTGTGACCTTGAACTTGGGCAAGGCAGCCCAAATCTTGCAAGTGAGATGCATTTTTATAATGCTTTACCTTTCTGTGAAGTTTGATGAAATTCACTTCAGCAGCCTCCAGTCAGTTTGGACATATAATCTGACCTATGTGCCCTGATTATGACCCTGACCTTTGGTACAGGAACCTAAATTTTGTTTGTGACATACCATCTCATTATTTATTACCATTTCAGGAAGTTTAATACAGTTTGCTTAAGAAGTCTTTTTAGTAATTGGGGAGAAACGACCTTTCACCTCAGACTGTGACCTTGAACTTGGGTGTGAAAGCCTATATCTTGTGTGTGTCTTACCTTCTCATTAAGCTTCATCTTTCTGTGATGTTTAAGGAAATTTGCTTTTGTATATTTATGAGCAATTGTTGAGACATGATTTGCCATCTGACCCCAGATTGTGACCTTGACCTAGGATTTGGGAATATAAATATTACCGGTATGTGTGACAAACCTTCTCATCATGCTTTGTATTTCCGTGAAATTTGATGAAATTCAGTAATGTAGTTTTAAAGTAATCGCAGAGACACTATTTGACCTCTAAGCCCAGACAGTGACCTTGACCTTGGGTTTGGGAATATGGATATTATAAGTGAAAATCTTCTCATTACTCTTTACGCTTCTGTGAAATTTGATGAAATTCAGTTATGTACTTTAAAGTAATCGCAGAGACACTATTTGACCTCTAACCCCCGACAGTGACCTTGACCTTGGGCGTGGGAACCAAACTCTTGTGCACGACACACCTTCTCATTGTGCTCTATCTATCTGTGAAGTTTCATCAAATTTGCTTCAGTAGTTTATAAGTTATAGCTGAGACACGATTTAAGACATGATTTGACCTTTGACCCAATTGTGACCTTGACCTTTGGCGTAGGAACCAAACTCTTGTGCGCGACACACCTTCTCAATGTGCTCTATCTTTCTGTGAAGTTTTATCAAATTTGCTTCAGTAGTTTTTAAGTTATGGCTGAGACACGATTTGTTACGGACGGATGGACGGACGGATGGACGGACGGACGGACGGACGGACGGACGGACGGTGCGATTTTAATATGCCACCCGAAGTTCCTTCGGGGGCATAAAAATGAAATAAAATTTCCAAGTGCATGAGCTTGAGGTAAAAAAACTGAAGGGTGGGGGTGGGTGGGGGTGGGGTGGGGTGGAGTGGGGGGTTGGGGGGGGGGTATAGGGGGGTGGAGGCTAAGCTGTACCATCAACCATTATCTAACATCAGTCCAAGTATTAGTATCAACTGAGTCCATCATCGCGGCACTGTGAAATTATGTCTTCATAAATATAAAACTTTAACCAAAATCTTTAAGACAAAATTCTAAGTCGATGACCTTGACTTCAAGGTCATCCAGTGGGGTAAGTATAAGGTGTTTTGTAAAAACTCAAAAAAGTGTCTAACATCAGTTCAAGTATAAACTAAATCTCTGCAAAGCATTATGAATCAGTATGCAATTACAAAACTTTAATAAAGACCAAAATTTCCTAAGTCCCTGACCTTGACATCAAGGTCACTGAGCGGGGTTGGGGTAGTATTCTGTAGCTCTAACTACAGGGCAAATATAAAAAGAATTCATCAATGGGTTCAGGAGATATGTGTCTTTAAAAAACTGTTACCAAAACATCCAATCAATAAAAAGACAATTTTCTAAGTCCATGACCTTGACATCAAGATCACTGAGGGGGGTGGGGGTAGTACCTTCGAAAACTTTAGACCAATATCTAACTTCAGTGCAAGTATCAAAGGAATCCATCCACGGGTTAAGGAGATATTGGGCTTTATAAAACTTTAACCAAAACATCCAGTCCAAAAAAACTCCCAATTTTCTAAGTCCATGACCTTGACATCAAGGTCACTGAGTGGGGTGGGGGTGGTACCCTGTTAAACTTTGGACCAATATCTAACTACAGTGCAAGTATCAAAAGAATCCATCCATGGGTTAAGGAGATATAGGTCTTTCAAAAACTTTAACCAAAACATCCAATTCGAACGCGGACGCGGACGCGGACGCGGACACGGACGCGGACGCGGACGCTGACGCGGACGCCGACGCCGTGATGACAACAATAGCTCTTCCTGAACTTTCGTTCAGGCGAGCTAAAAATGCCCGGTAAACGCTATCGGTCATCGCAAATGATAAACATTTTCCATACAGGCACACTACTTCGAAGCGACGTCGATGCGACGTTATGACGCTTTATTTACGTGTATACAAGGTTGTTCCGACGTCAAAACGTTGCATCTAAAAAAAAGACGTGGGAATAAATTTTATGGCTGGTAAATGCTTCCGTACGATGAGGTGCGTTCGGATTAATGCTTCCGCACAAGGTGCGTTCGGATTTTAATCGCTGACATGTAGGTGTCACTATTCACCGAAATCAATTTGGAGCCAAAGCAAAACAACAGCAGCCACTAATTGTTGTATGCTACAAAATCACACCAGGAAGATACCGGAAAGATTCGACTAAAATTGAAAATTATATGCTAAACAAGCTCTTTTCGGACAGTGAAGACTCTGATCATACTTGGCGGATACCCAGGCTGATCTGAGTCTTGGCCGGGCGCATATGCCACTTTGTTGCTTTTGTTGTGTCGCGGCTCATTTATGGACTGATTTCAATTTGACTTACCACAAGGAGTGAATGTTATATTACCTAGAACAGCCCCTTGTTCTTTTAATAGCCATTTCTCATTATCAAGTTCGTATTTAAAGAGCCCACGGCTTTGTTACGTTCGGCAATTAACTTTTTAAAGATACTTCTTGTTTTTCTATAAATGCAGCCTCTGAGTGGCCTGAGCATTATTGCTGAATAAAAGTTTTGTTCTGTTCTATTGTTCTGTTCGACCAATTAATAAACGCAGTGTCTCCATATCAGCATCCTTTTCTTAACCTATTTATGTACGGCAACTTGTCCTTGTCATATGAAATTAACAGTTACATATTTGAAAACGTTTACAAATACATTATAGCAACAAAACGCTTCTAAACGCACAAGACTCCTGGTATGCAGGCAGACTAAAGCAAATAATGTTTAGCGTCAATGCTATGACTGCTGCTGAGACCCGTTCCCGCTCGCTTAACCCTGTTTAGTATTTGCATATAATAAGGATTATTTCTAATTGGCCTAGTTCCCTCTTCTCATGATAGCTCGCTACCTTTCTCTGTCAAAAATTTTCACTAACACCCCTTTTGTCCTATTATTGTTTTGGAATTGCATTGCTTTTTCTCTTTTCTTTGTTATGTTGTGGCAAAAAGGTTATCATACGTATTATTTTTGTCAGCAACTAGGCCTTGTTTGTTTATTTCTTCTTTCAAACACTGATTGCTTTTTTTAATATTTGTTTAACGTTGTAACTTATATTCTCTGACATTTAGAGATCCGCCATAATCTGTACAAATGTTTCATAATAGGGAGAAGAACTCTATAAACACACAGCTTCCGTTCTAATCCCATAGCTTGTGCTGATATGTTATTTGTACATGCATGTATATATGCATGTCAACGGAAAAGCGAAATAAATAGAGTTTATTAATCGTCCCATTTAAGATATGGGGGAGGTTTGAAGATCCGATAGAGAAACGAGTCCGAAGGATGAGTTTCGTTATAGGATCTTCAGACCTCCCGAGGTTTATAAATCCCATATCTTAAACGGGACGATTCAATTAACTGTATATGACATTCGTATGCCTTAGATTTAAGGAATTCTTTCATCTGTGTTTATGTTCTCAAGTGTCCTTGCGAGAGCCTGTACACAATGACTCGAAAGGATACATGAACACTGAATTGCTTTGACCGCCATTTTGTTTTCTGAACGGGCCAATTTTTGCTTTAACAAGAATAATAAACTGACCAATGGAACCTGCATCATGCCTTTACCATCATCGTCTGTACGGCTACTGGTCCCGACGATCCAAAGCTCGCTCGATGAAGTCTGTTATGAGCTGGATGATACGTTTCTTATTGCACATTGCGGAGCGTGTATCGTGAAAGGCAATGCATTTCCGCATAAAATGGCATTTTCGTAAAATAATTCATGTCTACACGCCATAAATACACATCAAAGTTTGTTATAATATATGTTTGTTTAGCGTCTATTGTTTTTCTCAAGCTCATAAAAGACAACTCCAGCGGTGTTTGATAGCTACAACTGCAGTTGAAAGAAAGAGCTTAGGAAAGTAGTTATAAAAGCCGGTACCCGGTCGTTAATTTTAACTAATCTCCGAATGTTATCGGGAAGGTAATCAATCTACAGGGATTTATTTCCCTAGAGGAAATAATTCCTCGTAGAGAACTGGGAAATTAGCATATTTATACTGACAAGAAATCCTTGTATTTCTTCCTTAAGAATGTAATATATATGTTTAAACCAAGGTTGCCACTCTTAAGAAAAACTTTCAACATTAATTACGGCCCTCCCCATAATGGGGAGGACCGTTATTAATGTTGTAAGAACTTGTGGTCCAACCCAGTTGCTGTATAGATTATTTGGCAATTAAATATGTTTAAACTAAACTAAAAACTTTCATCTTTTGAATCTTAATGGTTATTACATCTTATTGTTTAGTTAACCTTTAAACCATGAACAGATGTATACTGAGCCGAAAATCCAAATCTGTTGCTGTTTATTTTTCTATACTTAAAGAAAATATTAGTTTTACAGTTACTTCCAGCTGTATCGCAAGCAAAGGTGCCTTAAAGATATATGCCCCCATATGTTTCTATTAAATTTGAAATTTCTCGCGAAAAATTATATCAAAGACATAATAATGATTGTTAGTAAAAGCACTTTTATCTGCCAAATTAACAATTGGTGACTGTCGCTGGAAGTATAAGACTTAAAGAAAATATATAAAAACGCGGGAATAGAGGACCGCCATTCCCGCCAAAAACGAATACTTGATACGCCCAGCATAGTTAATCGGTAAAGTTATATCATGAATAATTTTAAGCCCTTTATTAAATCGATTTCGAACATTTATTGGCTGAAGAGAACTCACGTGCACGAATCAAAGGTTAATGCTATTGTTAAGTTATTTGCTCCACCAGTCATAAAATTCATGAAAAATTACGTTTTTTTTTCAGAATACTAAGGACGCGTCAAAACAAAATTTGAATTTAATAGATAGTAAAAAACTATTTATGGCCTGTCAGAGTGACTGATTATGACTTCCTTGATGAAAAAACAAACCTTGTTAGTCTCATCCGAAACTTTGGAATGCATTGTTAATGCTTGGGCTCGTAGAATACACAGAACTCAATGACAAGAAACGGTCATGAGTTAAACAAAGCATTGTGTTCCAACGTATACCCATTAATCACTAGTCGAAAGGACTCGATTAAACCAAACTTTCCAAGTCAAGACTATTTGCTTCACCCCGAAAGTCTTCAAAAGAATTTAAGGTAAATATTGACATCTTTAATTATGACATGCAAAAAATAGGGGGGTCCTTCAGTATCAGGTATGATAATGTGAGTATTTAAGTGTATTTGAATCAACATTATAACTTAAATATTTTAGGTAGTAGCAGAAATTTCAGAGCATGCACTTATTTGATTTAATCGACAACTCAAAATAAAATTATACATGCATTTAAAGCCATGACACCATTCGTTACACTTTCTTGAGAATCAGCGAATAATCATGGAGAAGAAAAACGAATTTCCACTTTGAAAATACGATTTATTTTTGCTCTTCAAATTACGCTCTACATTCGAATAACAACGGATTAGATCAACACTAGTCATGATACGAGTCACCCCAGTCCTGTTTTTAGACTGAGACTTATTCATACTAGCCAAGCCAGGGTGATGATCGGATACCGAAAGATTTAGGTCCGACCGTCGAACACGTGGTCTCTAGATTGTAAGTCCTGGGGCCGTATTCATAAGTCGTTGCTATGCGGTTGCTAAGGCTAAATATGTATAAAGGAGATTCCTTACAACTATGAAATTTGGTCTGGAGGAACAGTCTTTGTAAGACTGTTCCTCCAGAGCAAATTTCATAGTTGTAGGGAATCTCCTTCAAAGAAATTTAGCCTTAGCAACAGCATAGCAACGACTTAAGTCGTTTTATGAATACGGCCCCAGAGCACTAAACCATTGGCCAACAGTCCGTACCTCCGATGATAAATCTCGCATGATGGATGAATACTGCCTTGCGATTGTGCGTCCTTTTCAACAGTATTTCAGTCATATCAAGATGATTGAAGAATGATACTGAAAGGCTGTGTGCACTGGAACCCACTTACGGTTGAAAACATTTCAGTCTCCAGCAGGACTCGAGTCTGGTCCAGGCAAGGATTGAATATAAAAGACAAGTAAGACTCGTATCATGGCTGGTGAGGATTATAACATCTGCATTCCAAAAATGTAAAACAAGGAATGTACATAGGACGAAACTTTCGCTCTACGAAGACACATTAAAGGTCTGTTTAATTCCGAAGTGGTCCGATAATGGATATCCTTCAACGCTGACGTCATCAAATATTCGTTCGCTGCTCTGAAAAAATAAAGGTACGTCAGTGATGTGAAATGTTACAGGAATCTCACATTCTGTTTGTTGTTGTTATTTTCTTCTTCTTTTTTTCAATGAATAGAACAGCCGGGTCGTGCTTTCTTAATCAGTCATATTGGTATTCCTAAATTCCCAAGAGAAGACAATTTTTGACTTCCTGTTTTCTTTCCTAAACGACGAAACGACTCTATTCTTAAAGGAAAAAAATCAGTTTCGAGAGGATCAAATTCTTTTTTGATCCCACTGAAAAGGAGTCTAAGAATGAAAGTGGTTAAGTTGGTTCTCCTGGAAGTATACCCATTCACCTTAATTCTGTTTCGGTGTCTGAGAGTAAATTACTAGCAACATAAATTATGATTTTTATGCTGTTTGGAAGCTAAAACTGAACCTCGATACTTTAGGCGTATTGGTATACCACCGTGTTTTTTTATTGCTATTTTTATTATTATTATTTGTGCCATTTGAGGAAAAAATCTTTAGTGACTTCCTGTTTGCTTTCCTGGACGATGTGGTTGTTCCGAAATAGGGTCTACTCTTAAAGTAAAGAATTTGCTTCAAGGGGAGCAAATTCTTTTCTTTAAGAGTTGGCTCTATAAAAGAGGGAGAAAAAGTAGAAAATGAGAGAGAGTTGCTTCCCTCGAATTTTGTCAGTTCAAGCTGTAGAAATTCATATTGAATATCCCATGACTATCTATTCCTTTATATCTGCCTCCAGCATCTTGAAGATATTGCAAGGCACCTCAGGGTAGGGGTGACCAAGCTTGAAGTTATTCTCGGGTATAAGATCAAAATAAAGCAAGAAAGTTCATTTGCACACAGTCATTTATTCATCTTAATTTATATATGAGTTTGGTATTTATTAAATAAAGTGAAGAATGAGATCATCCATACTAAGCATTCATATCTTTTACACTAGGGGTGTGGGTGTGTAGCTGGGTCTGCACTAGCGTCTTATTGAAGTTTCCCACTAAGGTCTAGCGTCTAAGTCCTAAGAGTCCAAACACTGAAGAACACTCTGAAAACTCTAAAATTCATAGAATAACTCATAAGGTACACCCCAGCTACACCACCGCACTTCATATAACACAATAACATGGCTGATCTAATGACATGGTACTCCAGCTCTGCGTACAATTTCCTCCGCGAATAACTTCGGTAAGTAGTCGCACTTATCGCGAAATACGGTAAATGACACACTAGACTAATTCATCTTCGGCATCGGGTATGTGGTGGGATCCATTCGTGCAAGTGAGCAAGTAAAACAACTCCAAAGATATAAAGCGGCTGTATATGGGCCAGAAAGTGGCAAACTGTATGATGAGGTATAAGTTAAAATCTTCAGCAGCAAGGTGTAGAGTCAGTGAAAAGGTTTAACTTCATTTATGCTTGTAGAACTAGAGTAGGCAAAATGTAAACAAAGTGACTGTTTCTCATCTCGAACAGTAAAATAAAGTAGTTAGAGTCTAAACAGCAGTTATGCAGACTCTTAGTTTGATACATGGGACGTAACTCGACTGCCATGCTCTGTACCTTAAGGGTAGTGTGATTATCCCTCTTTAAAGTTGTTTTGAGATTTAAATTTGGCGGGTCTCAAACTTGAGAATGGATAGCGAATCAGCGCTGCTCACTTTCTTATATAGTATCCGGGATAGTACCATGTGACTAGATCAGCCAATCGGATCACAAGAATTACGTACTATTTTGGGGCAGCTAGGGAAACAATCGTTTCCTATATAAAAACAGTGCAGTCCGATAACAAATGATGGAAGTCCTTTTGTTCCTTAGTAAACAGTAGACATAACTGCTTCGGACCTCGCAATTATTAAAAGGACCTCCATCAAACGCTAATATCATCAGCGTAGGAATTTGAGTAAGCAGATCGCAAATCTAGTTGCGCTTCGCAAATAGCCACGAAAATAACATTAAAAAGATGATTTTAAGAAGTCCCTCTTGAAATTAAGGCAGTCCTTTGTTTTAAACTTACATCTAGAATAATGTACTACAAGTGGAATAATGTAAATGGAACTGTATTGAGGATTCTCACTGGATGACTCTTACAATATTGAAGTCTGGACTCTGATATATAATAAAGAGAGAAGTAAGAAAAAAAAATAATAAAAATAACACAATATGAATAATATGGCTAAGAGTATTTCAAACATTTTCGACTGAAATCAGTCGATTGCTTCCTCTGAATGTGTACCCATTCGTCATAAGAATGATGAAAATTTACCGATCGAGCCTTTCAGGTTTAAGATATGAAAACGAAGAAAAAACAGCATTTTTCGACTTACTCCTTCTATATAGGTGACGCCTTTGTAAAACACATGGTCAATAGTAATCTTTGGTCTCACTCCGTTATAAGCGTTTTCTGGGGCGTCACAAAATGTACACTCATCATCTGACTGTGTCTGGAACACCGACGTCATTATCTGATAGTTGGCTGAAAAAGAAAGGCAAATTTATGAAAATACTTTTAAAGGAAATAATTTGCCCCTGAGGGACCAAATTAGGCGACCCTGTTTAGAAGGGAGACAAAAATGAAAGCAGCCGAGTTGCTTCCCGTGAAAGTGTCAGTATGCATTCACAATATAGACAGATACTTTTTTTTCTATGACGTCGTGCAAAGGTGATATTTTCTGACATTTTTATACACAATAAACACCGCCAACATCTATATCCATATTAAATGAGCCGCGGCACGACAAAACCAACTCTGTGTTTTGAGAGTAGCTAAGGGTCTTCGCTGGCGCACATGCCACTTTGTTGGTTTTGTCGTGTCGCGGCTCATTTTCCCCATTTATCAAGTTGTCCGCTAGGGTATTGAAATAACCTTCTCACAAACGAGCGTGCCATCAAGCTCTTCAGTAAGATGTGTTTTATCTAACTATGAATAGGGGCAAAAAAGAAAATGGCAGAGTTGCTTCCCTTGAACGTTAAATATAAGCACAATATGGTCTTGAAATTTAGATATTACTTGGTTCTTCAGCAGTTATGTTTGGACCCGCCGCATCGCCCACGTTGAAGTCTCCCAGAATAATAACAGGTGAAGTAGAGCTGAAGGTCGTGACCAGCTGATTAAGTTCTACTGCGTTTTGTTCTACATAGCTGCTGATGCCCTCTCTGCGTTGTATTTGAACTGCAAGGAGGAGCGGTTAAAGGAAAACACTCACCAAAACATAAATGAGCCGCGACACGATAAAACCAGCAATGTGGTTGTGCGTCCAGCGCAGACTCAGATCAGCCTGGGTATCCACTCAGTCAGATTAAAGTCTTTTCTGTGGGATTAAAAGGCAGCTAAGTGTCTAAGCTAGCTTCATGCGGACAGCGAAGAATCTGATCCGACTGGGCGGATGCCCAGGCTGGTCTGAGTCTGCGCTGGGCGCACGACCGCATTGTTGTTTTTGTCGTGTCGCGGCTCAATTATAGAATTAAAATTGTACAACTCGTTTGGCAAATAACCTCGGTGGAATTTTCATGAAAATTTGACTTTAAATAAGAAAGATATGAAGGTTTAAAACATTCAAAGTGGCAGTTAGTGACGTCGCCATTTTGGAAGTTCCAATCACGTGATAAAATTTCAATTAGTAATACGTGCGAAAAAAAAGTGCCTGTTAGACCGGTCTCTAAAAGAGCATTCTGATCAAGATTGTCCCTTGTATTAAATCTGTATTATAAGTCGCAAATCCTAATAAAAATCCTCAGCCGTAAAGAAGATGTTTTGAAATGAGAAACCAAGGCTAACAAAACTTGTATTTCAGCGCAGGACGAATACGCAAGAACTCTGTTCTTACTTGTTTAAAAAACAAAACAGAGTTATTGTTCATCATCACTGTTGAGTATATACAGTTATAATACACACTAACAATGTCTACCGTGAAGATCCTAAGTTTTCGGGAACATAGGTCTGTACAAACAGTGGAAACCGAGATCAGACTGTTCCTTAGGAACCAGAACGATCAAGATCTTCACAGTTTCCATTCCATCCGCGCATTTTTGTCGACATTACTCTATGGTAGAACGGAATAACAGGAAAATAAATAATAGGGCAAGGACCGGCTGTGCTTGCAGCAGGTGCAGAATTGGGCAGTCTGTTTTGGGGATATTTTGAACTTAAACATTGTTTTTTCTAGGAAACGAAACGGTGAAATGTTTGTTTTTTTGTTTTGTTCTTTAACATACAATGTAAGTTTTACTTAAATAATATGCATAAGCATGCCCCATCGATTGAATATATTTTTCATGACGTTTTTCATGAAATTCAGTTTTCTTGCATTTTTTCAAAGAATGTAAAAATATACTTATTAACAAGAAAACTGCAATTTTTTGTTATCAGTTAGTTTCAAATATCCTATATTACAGGTTATATGATTTGCTGAAATGAAAGTGCATTCATGTGCTAGAGATATGAATTTTAATGGAAAATGTGTAAAAAAAGTATGTAGAAATACAAAATATTGTTTTTTTTAGGAAAACAAAACGGTGAAAATTGTTTTTTTTCTTGTCCAAATGTTTTATAGCTCTTTGGGTTATTTGGACGGTATAATGGTTTGAATGCCCCACCAATATTTCTATTCAGTATTCGTCTACCTTAAAAGTGATTCTGGTACAGAATAAACGACTGTATCTCTGAGGTGCATGACATGGCAATTGATCCATACCAGCCCCATTCGAAATAAGACCTTACAGAAAAATAAGATCTTGTGTCTTTTTAAGAAACGAATTTTATTTTTCTGAGGTTTATCGAAATGTAGACTACATTGGGTTGCGTGCACAGTGAATGTAAACTTTGCTTTCTTTTAAGTGTAGACCCCATTTCCGACGGGTTTAGTCATCCTGTGAAACAGACAGGAAGTTATAAAACTTCCTTCGAAGAAATGGCGGAAGAACCTGACGGTGTACCCAGATGTGCTGTATGAATATCGACGCCAGCCTAGTAAAAATTGAAGCAGAGTACCTTCAGGGTATATATCCACATCGACTATGCTCACGTGGGTGCAAGCAACTTGTCCAATACCAAATACCTAAAAATAAATCAACCGGCGACGAAAAAGGAAAATAAGTACATGAGCCGCGACACGACAAAACCAACAATGTGGTTGTGCGCCCAGTGCAGACTCAGATCAGCCTGGGCATCCGCCCAGTTTGATAAGACTCTTCGCTGAAGGCTCAACGGGTAGCTAAGGGTCTGAGCTACCCCCATGTGGACAGCAAAGACTCTGGTCAGACTGGGCGGATGCCCAGGCAGATCTGAGTCTGCGCTGGGCGCACAACCACATTGTTGGCTTTGTCGTGTCGCGGCTCACATGTAAAATGACAGCGGTTTAAGATGAACTCCCATGCTAAACTCCGTAAAAATATTCTGTAATGAAATGCTAACTTGACAGCTCTGAAATAGTCCAAACTGACTGTTAGCAACTGACTTTGGGTATAAAATGGCAGTGGAATTGAATTATATCTAAAACAAAAGATATATCACATCTGGAAGAATCGCGAACAGAACTCGAAATCGAGTGACTGGTCCAAATAAGTAAAACCGATTGACGTAACAAACACGTCATGTTCGCCGGGTAAGCAAAGTGTATGACCCACTTTGTTCCTTACGTACGTAAGGAAAAAAAGTGAACTTTGTACCCTTGGCTAGCGCAGATGTAATCATCTGTGCGAATGAGAAAATTACCTGGGTATCATCACGTGATCTTGGAGACCTGCAACTGATTTTCTTACTCGCACACGATTCGGCTAATTTGCACATAAGATTGAAACTTATTATTTTTTTTATTTTATACTTATCTTACACCAAGAGATTTCTATGAATCTTCACCAAGGATTAAGATACACTAATATAATATCTTACGAAATTCCTAAAAATAATTTCATTTGGAAATGGTCAAATTGCGGGGAAGTATACCTTTAACATAACAGAGACGCTGTATTTACACGAAATTTGATGTGCGACGTAGTAAAAGGAAATTCAAGAAAGATGCGAAGATGGTGCGTCAAGTAATTTGTCTGATTCTGCACGACGTTCAAAGTTTTGAAATGTTTCATTCCCTCCCCATAACCCCGTCCCGCCCCACCGCCCCCTCGTCCCACCCCCTTCGTCAAAAATAATAATAGGAAGAAAATTAAAAAAAAGGAGAAAACTTGAAAATAGCAGAGTCGCTGCATCTGACTGCTGACTGTAGTTCCATATCGCTTATAATAATTATAAATGATTATAATTCTGAGAAAATTTGAATGAAGTCACGTGATCTCCAACGTAATAAGTATACCTGGGGTCGTATTCATAAAACGACTTAAGTGGTTGCTATGCTGTTGCTAAGGCTAAATTTCTTTGAAGGAGATTCCCTACAACTATGAAATTTGGTCTGGAGGAACAGTCTTTGTAAGACTGTTCCTCCAGACAAAATTTCGTAGTTGTAGGGAATCTCCTTTATAGATATTTAGCCCTAGCAATCGCATAGCAACGACTTAAGTGGCTTTATGAATACGGCCCCTGTACCTGAGCTTTGAGGTAGCCATATGTTCCGGTATATTCTTTAGATGTTGGATGATAGTCAACATACGCAGTGTCACTCATGCTAGTTTTGCTTAGAAGCAGCAAACCCACATTGTTAATATTTCTGTAACGCCTTGGAAAATACGACACTGGTGGAGAACATCTGTAAATAGTAGATGACAAAGTTCGCATCCTGCCCTAAACCGCCCTAAATAGAACAGCCATACGTGTGTGATAAATACCTTTCTCATTCATTAAACTATTAGAATCTTTGATGGCGTTGAGGCCGAGACAAGGAAATCTCAGGCTTGTTTTCAGATTATTTAGGAGTATGCGAGGCTTGCCGAGCATAAGACTTAAATAATCTGAAAACGAGCTTGAGATTTTTTTGCAGAGTCCTCAAACTCATCATTGATTTTTTCTCAACTATATGTTTTATAAAGAGAACATTAATTGATCTTGTTAAGGCCATTCCTATAGACTTCAAGCTAACTTTCCATTAATATATCTGACATGTGTGGTAACTTCACCTTGTGCATGCATTTTTCATGACAGACAGCTTACCAGGAATCTACCGTTAATTTTCCTGTGCATCACACTGTCTGGATCGAGATCCGGAACGTCCTTTATGGAAACGGAACATCCCAACAAATAGGGCGGACCGGTTTACACACGCTAGGTTGATGCTTCGTTTTATCGAAGTTTATGACTATGCATCGTCAAACTAGCCATATCAGCAAACGAAGACTGCATTTCTCCAAATCAAACAGGCAGCAATGTGTCGAAATCCGTTGACATTTTCGTGAATTTTTGCAAGACGTTTCGTTGACATTTTCCTGTACACAGACATATGATTTGTGTTGAACTAGCGAGTACGTTCCGGTAACAAATGCAAATTACACGGCAAATAAAAATGAATATTTCTAAAAAAAAATAGCCAAGAGATTTAAACACGGTTTTCTTGGTCAGAGACAGAATTGAATTGGGCATCGTATTTTATAAAAAATACAAAAATATATGAATAAAGTTTCATAGAAAAGTCAAGAAATATTTGGGTCACCACTAAAAATTAAAACTAAACAATAACAGACTTGAAAAATATGCCAATACAAGCGAGTGTGTGTACTTTGCACCACATCACTGCCTGTTTTATATGTAGAAATGGATTCTTCGATCGCTCACATGGCTCGTTTGAATGATCCGTACGATATATAGTCAGAAAACTCGATAAAACGAAGCACCTACCTAACGTGTGTAAACTGGTCCGCCATTTTTGGTGGTCTGTTCCGTTTCCTAAAAAGAACGTTCCGGATCATGATCCAGACAGTGTATCAGTCGCTGTCAATTTCATATTCTGCATGCAAGTTACAAGACTGGAAACAAGAAGAGTTGTTGAAATTAACATGATGGGGCTACATCAAACTAGCTTACATTTGAGACAGCTTTTAGAGAATGGGCTGAGACTGCAGACGGGGATAGAAAAATCTCAGGAACCTCCAGAAAGGGATATTCTTGTCCAATGGTTAAGAAAAGAATATTACTTTTTAGAGCTGTCTGAGATTTTTCTATCCCGCCCTGCTCGTGGGAAACGAAATTCAATGATTTGCCGAAGCTATTCGGATAGGCAAAGTCCTGCAGTTGGTCTAGCTACACTGTTCAAAATATTGAAAGCAGCACTGTATGTTTTTATCAGTCGCTATACAAAAAATATTGATCTTTAAAACTTGTAAATAGTTTAGGCACCAACTTTTCCAAATACATATTGATGCCTAAATAATTTACTGATTTTGATGTGAAAGAGTTTGTTATATAGATACTTAAAGAATTTGAATACAGTGCTCTGTATATTTTCAGCGATGTATTATGCCAAAACTTTTTTAATAGAATCTGTCACTTCATTGTATATCAGTTCTTTGATCGAGTTTTGTCGAATAATAATAATAATCATAATAATAATAGTATTAATAATAATAATAATAATAATAATGATAATAATACACTAATAAACGAACGTTCACCATGTTGAACTACACAGTCTAATAACCTCCACCCACCGACCCCGCCGCTTTACACGTTATCATTTAGTTTAGGCAACTGGCAGGAAAAACGGTATACAGTCAACTCTCGCTATCTCGAACACTGATATCTAAAAGGACCCTCTTATATCATGAAACATTTTGGACATATTTCTTATTTTCTTTTACATTTCAACTTCTGTTATCTCAAACTACTGATATCTCAAATTAATCAGTAGTTTGGGATGAACTTCGACTTTGAGATATCGAGAGTTTACTGTACTTGTCACGCGCAGTTTCTCGCAGTGTCTCGGAATTAATACTTTGGCGTACGTAAACGTGTCTATATGCCGTGTATAACCCGGCTTAGGGTAGAGTCGGGTGACTTCGGACAGCGGGTAAATTCGGACATACCATTGCAAACAGTGAAAATCCAGATGAGACGGCTCATAATGAGCCGTCTCATCAGGATTTTCACTGTTTGCCTAGTTATTTTTGCTTTAATTCCGAACAACTGACGTTTAAAGGAAACAATGTCACAGTCCGAATTTACCTGCTGTACGAAGTTACCCAACTCTACCTTACCTTTGTTTCACTCCCTCAATCGTCACTTCTGTGATGATGCAGTTTATACACTCTTGTGAGAGTGGGAGGTACTGTAACAAACAATTGGAAACTAAACAGCCGAGAGCTTCTAATATTGTTCGTACGTTGAGACAATTTCTTTCTTCGCATCTTATAAAAAACCGAAATACAAGTGATTGTATAAAACCATTGCCGCATGCCGGTCTGGTGGCAAGACCATTTCTAGTAACACCCCCACTGATGTCATGTATTGGCGAATAAGAGTAGGGGTATGTGGCTGCTACTCCGTCAACGATCTTGTCCACATCTTCCCCGACATACGCCTGTTAAAAGAAAGAAAAGTAAAATTTGGTAGCAATGTAGTTGTGATCGGTATAAGATACACTTGTACTGCAAGTCATCTATCAATCCATCCTTACCTCCTGCAAGCAGACGACATCAGCACTATTTGCTGGATTGTTCAGTTCATTGATAATGGCATCTCGCCTGGTTTCCCGGTTGGGTGGAGGACCTGGGATCACACCCAAGCCGATAGCTGCGTAAAGACCCATATTGTACGTGATTACAGTCTGAAAAGAAAATTTCGTTATGTCACAGGGTAAAGGTTAGGTATATCATACACTTGTACAGCCTTTTGGCACAAGCCAGCTTTTATAGCGACGTGGTAGACGTCCTTTAAGAATCTCAACGTCTCGGCCGAGGATCGAACCGGGGACCCTTCCATCTAAAGGCGAACACTCTACCGCGTCGCCACGACAAGAGCTTCGCAAGCGGCGAATAATACGCCCGTTTCAGTGTCATGTAGGAGTTACAGAACGAACAAGATTGTTCATAGAAGGATGGACAGGCAGATAAACAGGGAAACAACTCTCTAATTAACGACTGCAATCCTATTTAAACATCTAACACATCAAATACTATTAGTATAGCAAAACTCAGCTTCCAGGGTAAAGCAGCTCAGAAACTGAGAAATGACAAAGTCAAACAAGGGAGATAATTCATAAACTAAGTAAACTAGAGTACCATTCTTGGTCATAATACATTCCCTTGACAACATACATATCACTATAAAGTTTTGTTAAAATATTTCCAACGGTTAAGGAGTTACAGGGCAAAACGGAAATTGATGCAGGAGCAGATAATTCATGAAGTAAGTAAGCAAGAGTTGTGATTCATGCTCATGATATATTGCCCTATTATCATACACATTCCTACAAAGTTTCATCAAAATATTTCAAAGGGTTATGGAGTGAATGGGGCTCGCCTAAAAAACTAATCAAAGGGAGGTTACTCCAAAATTGAGTAAGGGAGGCAACCATTCTTATATGTTAAACGCCATCTTGTAACCATGCACAGTGCTATAAAGTTTCATCAAGATATTCCAAATGGTTACTAAGTTATTGAATGCACAAGATTAGTATACACAAAAATAACCTAAAAATCTAATCAAAGGAATGCAACTCCAAAACGAAGAAAGGGAGAGCAACCATTGTTATACGCGTTACATTGTCGAACCCTCATACGCATTGCTATGAAGTTTCATCAAGATATCCCAAATAGTTATTTAGTTATGGCGCGCACAAAACTAGTAGGGTAAAAATAATGAAATGGGCATAACTTAGAAACTAAGAAAGGGGGAACAGCCATTCTATACGCGACACTTTGACCCATCCTAATATATATGTCTACAAAATTTCATGAAGATATCTCAAACGGTTACTGCGATATTGTGCGCACAATAATGTTGACGGACGGACGGACAGCGCCATGCCATAATACGTCCGGTTTTTTTCATAACGGGCGTATAAAAACCGGCTTATACCGCAAGGCAGTACAAGTGTATGATATACCTAAAGTATACCCTGTTACATTTAACCTTATTATCTTCAATTGCGCTCTATCGATATAAACAATTGGGCACTCTTTAGCAGAAAAATCTGTCATTTTCCATTTTGTATCCCTTCTAAAAGATATGGGTACTCCTTAAGCAAAGTTTTTACACACCTGGAAACAAATTTCTTCCTTTACGAGTATACCCAATTGAGAAGGCTTACAGTGGGCCAGCGCTAAATCCTACGAGTTACCAAGGTTACAAGACAAGTTGATATTTAAAGAAAATGGTATTTTCTTACCTTTTCCGTAGTCGACTCAGCTGTTCCTATGTAAATTGCCAGAATGAGGGACAATTGCACTGAAAGGCTAAGTCGCATGTTGAAATTTCCCAAGCTGAAATATAATAATGAGCTGCGACACAACAAAACCATCAGAGTCACAAGTTCGCCCAGTGAAGACTCAAATCAGCCTAGGCATCCATCTAGTATGGTCAGAGTCTTCGCCGTCGGCTTGGAGGTGGCTTTGACCCTTAGGTACCCTTTAAGCGCACAGCGGAGACTGATCAGACAGGGCGGATGCCGGATGCCAAGGCTGATCTGAGTCGTCGTGGCTCTTATGATGATTAATAATAATAACGATAATGATAATGATAAAAATAATTATCATTATCATTATTGTTTTCACTATTTTTCTTTTTACTAGAATACTCCTTTTATTAGAATTACTTTTATAATCATAACTATTTAATAAAAATAATAATGGAAGTAGTAAATTAATAGAACAAACACCGTGTACCCTAATTATTCAAACAGAGTACTTAATATGAGCCGCGACATGAGAAAACTAACAATGTGGTTGTGCGCCCAGCGCAGACTCAGATCAGCCTGGGCATCCGCCCAGTCTGTTCAGAGCCTTCGCTGTCCGCATGGAGGTAGCTAAGACCCTTAGCTACCCTTTGAGCACTTAACGAAGAGTCTGATCAAACTGGGCATATGTCCAGGCTGATCTGAGTCTGCGCTGGGCGCATAACCACATTGTTGGTTTTCTCGTGTCGCGGCTCATATGTCTTTCTTACACTTCTACGCTTCTCCAAAATGCTTGTCTTTAATATGATCACTTTCTTTATTTATTTTACGCCATTCATAGGAGAATGATAGTAATTAATACAGTAACGTTTTTTATTTAAAAATATTTACACTTGCCACTGACTTCCCATAGGTGAGCCCTTTAGAGCAACTGGCTTCATACACCGATGAAGGCCAATTGATCATGTGACGTTATCGTTAAGCGACGTCTCATGTAAACAAACGTCTTGATTGGTTCTTGTAACGTTCGATTAACGCCACCTCAGGGCGACGGCTGTTTAACGTTATTACCGAACACGTCGTTACCAACTTTTCTTCGATCTATATTTTGCTTATTCTACACTAAATTACCATGAAAACGGCACTGACAGAGAGGTTCACAAATAAAGTGTAAATATAAGAATAAAAATTTGATTTTTCAGCGTTCATCGTGTGAAGAAGCCAGTGGTCGTCGCTAAAATTCTACAATTAAAATTCTAAACAATTAAAATCTTTAAAAATTCCTTCAAGAGCAGAGAATACATACAGAAGTAGGAACACGGGCCAGACTACGTAGTTTCGGCCAGTGACCCTGACAATATCTGGTGACAAACCCAGAGAAAAGCATACAGTAATTTCTAAATTTTAATGGGGCAGTCGATTCAAAGACTGATTAGTTTCAAAAGGATCCAAATAATATAAAAGACAATTATCTAGAATCAAAGTCTAAATCGATCTCAAATTTTAGATTTTTCAGAATCTATCCTCTGACCCCAAAGGATGTAAATAAAATATAATCTGCACTATGGATGATGTACGGGGAGACGTTTTACTACACTCAATTCATTAGCATAAGTTCATCTCATGAATAATAATCAATAATAATGAAATTAAATCATTTTTGGGCCCTCCACGTACTGATGGACTATGATGTGGTTGCAGACACTCTTACGTATTTATCCACACAGGAAACCTCGCATGAAGTTTACGATTCATGAAAATAGATAACTAAAATAAGTAAATAAAACACCATTTTGACTAGATGGGGAAAGACACAAATAATTTGCCAACGAAAAAATAATTCAGTATCTCACACCACAGGCGTTCGGTACATTGCAAGTTAGAGGGGGTCAGGACATAAAGATATAAAGACAAGGTTACTAACTCTGCATGGGCCTTTCTAGGGGTTACTGGGTTTAACAAGAAACTAGTAGTTGTACTAGCTGGTAAATGAAAATGGTTTCAGTTGTTTTTCGTCGTACACATATCAGATTAATGGCAGAGCGCCTGGATGAGCGCGTGCAGTAGTGGAACAAAGCATTCTTTTCTTGGCCAACATCGTGCTGGCAAACGTGAAAGTGGGGTCGTCTGGTGAATTACTCGAGAACAGTTTGAAGCCAAAAGAAAAGGCATGTTTCGTACATAAGAGCAGTATGTCCAAGAGACATAAGGCAAAAATGGGATTCATAAAAATGATTGAGTGATCCAAATTAGCTTGTTAAACCCAGTAACCCCTAGAAAGGCCCATGCAGAGTTAGTAACCTTGTCTTTAAATCTTTATGTCCTGACCCCCTCTAACTTGCAATGTACCGAACGCCTGTGTCTCACACCATTGATACATAGACCATGTAGACGGTAACCTCAAAGGTACATTGCCATATACTTCCAGAACAATACAACTTCACACAGAACTTAAACGCAAATGGTATACAAATTTCTAAATCTGTGAATTAGACCGTCTTAGATCAGCAGCTGCATCCAGATGATGAAAAAACAGATATGCATCAAGATGATGCAGAGTAATCACTGTCTATCCTTTGCTAAAAGACTGAGCATCTTTAGACACGATCTGGGGCCGTACTCATAAAACGACTTAAGCCGTTGCTATGATGTTGCTAAGGCTGAATTTCGATAAAGGAGATTCCCTACAACTATGAAATTTGCTCTGGAGGAACAGTCTTTGTAAGACTGTTCCTCCAGAGCAAATTTCATTGTTGTAGGGAATCTCCAACATATAAATTTACCCTTAGCAACGGCATAGCAACGACTTAAGTTGTCTTATGAATACGGCCCCTGGTTTACAGAAGTAAAAGAAGGAAAACTTAACGCAAATGTTATTTTACGTACATACGGACGGACGGCCTCGGTATCGAGTTAACACCCGCAAATAGTGAAAATCCTCACCCTGTAAAAGGAGTCGCATAGAGCCTGATTCATTATAGTCCTACAATCGTCTCTTTATGACTGTTGTTCTATTGATAGGGACGCTTTTACTCAATATCAACCTTCCATGCATCGTCAGGTCAGCGAGTATAAGCCTAATTGTAGCAGAGGAATGAAAGGGAAATTTTCTCTAAAGCAATGAACTTACGTGTCGAAAATTAATCCTTCGATCTTTTATATTGTCATCTATGAACTGTTATAACAGCGACTGAATACAGCTCCGTCTCCGTATGTTCTATGTGTTGGTGACTGATGAGACATTAAACTCGAGTTCACCCACTCAACCGAAAACATGCTTTATGTCGTAAACGTAGACTTCGATCAAGTTCAATCGACAAAATTTTGCTGCATTAAAATCATCTGAAGACAAAGATTTCCAACAACAATGTGATTGTTATGTTATCAAACAATATGTTTAAACTAAGCCTAATCTGTCTACCGTAAAATTCTGAGTATTGGAACAGGTAGGGCCGAGCAAACAGTGCAGACCCAGATCAGGGGCCGTATTCATAAAACAACTTAAGTCGTTGCTATGCCGTTGCTAAGGGTAAATTTATATGTTGGAGATTCCCTACAACAATGAAATTTGCTCTGGAGGAACAGTCTTACAAAGACTGTTCCACCAGACCAAATTTCATAGTTGTAGGGAATCTCCTTTATCGAAATTCAGCTCGTTCGTAGCGCTACCGTATGTGTATCCGTGATTATCCCTGGCTTTCCGTCGGTATTCGTGGACAACCGTGGTCATTTTGTCACTACGAAAACTTGCTTTTTATTCAAGAGACTCGAAAGTTTATGACCTTGGATTACTTTCCTAGCCAATGCAAAATGCCTACTCACAATTAATTTTTAGAATAAAATTTTTATTTGTCAACCGAATTTCAAAATTTTTGCTGCACATTATACGAAAAATTTAGTTTTATATAATGTGATAAAATACTTTCCTTGCCTACAAATAAATCAAACATCATCAACAAAAATCATTATCATGACCACCGTTAAACCGTAGACAATCGTAGGAGCCCGTGGCGCTACCGGCTTTATTCGTACTAGCACCGTATCGAACCGTAGTAGCATCGTAAGCTTCCGCAATGCGACCGTGAGATACCTTTGTTGTCCGTAGTGCTGCCGCCTTGCACCGTCGTGAATTCGTAGATGATCCGTACAGACACCGTGAGAAACCCTAATAGAACCCTGGCAAACCGTAGTGATGCTGGATTTTTCTACGGTTCACCCCGGTTTGACGTCTAGGTCAAACCGGGGTGAATCGTGGTAAACCGTAGCCTGAACCGTGAATGTGTGACTGGGGCTTAAGCAGTACTAAGTGCACATACTTTCGCCAGCAACTGACAATTGCCCTTCTTGAAGTCAGCGGAAGGAAAAAAACGAAAGCATGTGGCCGGACCGGGTATCGAACCCGGGACCTCTGGCTCTTGAGTCAGACGCTCTACCGTTATGAACAAGCAAAGTGGACATCGAAACAACGGCTTTTCTTTCTTTTCTTTCTATATTTACTGCTACACCCTCTTCTCAGAGTATTATGAGCAGGTGTACTTTTGTACACATACATATTGCCATGTAGCTATAGTAGGGATCTTTAACCTGCACAGGGGATGACTCTCCCTGCACAGGGGGTCTCCAGTTAACGTCCCGATCCGAAGGACGGTATACTTGTTAGCATCATCTCTGCAAATGATGCTAGAAAAACGCGTTCGGACACAGGAAGACTTCGCCCTGGGTGAGGCTCGAACCCACGACCTCTGGCTTCAGAGTCAAGTGCACTGACCACTTAGCCACCACGCTTTTCTAAAGGCGACTAACCTCAGGGCGCCATGAAGTCGGACCAGGAACATGCTTTCTGTATACCGTAAAATCCTAAATGTTGGAACATATATGAGCCGCGACACGACAAAACCAACAATGTGGTCGTGCGCCCAGCGCAGACTAAGATCAGCCTGGGCATCCTCCAAGTTAGATCAGACTCTTCGTCAAGTGCTCAAAGGGTAGCTCAGGGTCTAAGCTACCTCCATGCGGACAGCGAAGACTCTGATCAGACTGGGCGGATGCCCAGGCTGATCTGAATCTGCGCTGGGCGCACAACCACATTGTTGGTTTTGTCGTGTTGCGGCTCATATGTCTGTGCTAACAGTGTTGACCCTCATCCGACTGCTTTTACAGGAGCAGTCAGATCAGGTTCGACACTGTTTGCATTTGCAGTAGCATTTTTTGCTGCACTGGTAAAAACAACAGATCAAATTTAAGACAATTTGAGCCGCGACACGAGAAAACCAACGCAGTGGTTGTGCGCCCAGCGCAGACTCAGATCAGCCTGGGCATCCGCCCAGTCTGATCAGAGTCTTCGCTGTCCGCATGAAGGTAGCTTAGACCCTTAGCTACCCTTTGAGCGCCAAGCGGAGAATCTGATCAGACTGGGCGGATGGCCAGGCTGATCTGAGCCTGCGCTGTGCGCACAACCACTTTGTTGGGTTTTCTCGCGTCACGGCTCATTTCGCTAATTATTTAAGGTGTCCTAATTTTCAGACTTTTACTGCAATGTTTCTGAATAATGAACTAATAGTAAGATTGCACAACCCGCAGGTTTGCACTATGATCACTGTGTGAGTCCGTCCGTCCGTCCGTTATCAGTTAGCGAAAACGCTTATAACTCTTGAACCGCATGGGATATTTTGAGAGGGGTCCAAATCACGAGCTGCCGCTGCTGTCCCCAACAGCAGCTGCTGATCTCCCAACAGCAGCTGCTACTGCGACAATAGCTGCTGCTGAGGATTTCTCTGTAAATTATAGTTTTTGACTAAAATTCATGCAGGAAAGTATGTGTGAAGCCGTCATACTCTAATATATTGCAAATTCTACCTAATGAACGATTGCTACATGCCTGGATTTGAAACAAAAACAAAAATGCCAATCTATCGATATTTGAGAGTGCAGCTGCATGTATAGAAAGTGTGAGACAATAGCAGTTCTCGTTCATTTTGCAAGTATTCGCTTTTAAAAAAAAAACACCAACGCTCATTGGGCATACCGTTTAAAAGACAAATTTATGTGTAGGGAAAGAGTTTTTTGTGTGTTTTTAATCAGCTAAGTGCTAGGGTGAACCATTAATGCTAAACAATATCTTACAATGATTTATGGTATTTATACACAAGAAAATACTGAAAAAATACGGAGAGTCAAACGTCATGTAACATTTTCAGTAGTGTTGTCATTGGGTTTTTGCAAATTTCAAACTAAATTCTTCAGTGAAAAGGGTTTATCCTACCATCGGTTGTCTCCTCACAGCAGCCACACAGAGTTGAATCAACACTGACTCAACGTTGATTCCACGTCGTGACATTGAATCAAGGTTGTGTCAATGTTGATTTAACGCGAGGTGCCCAGCTAACGCTTTTCTGTCCAGTCGGAGCGTATAGGGAAGTTAAATGCAGCGAGTTGGATTCACGGCATATATTTCATTTATTTTTTCTTTCTTTCTTTTTGCGATAAATACACGTAACACAGACCAAGGATTGATTCGGAGACAAGTCTTAGAATGTTCGAATGGGTCATCTGCTTAAGAAATGACATTTTCAGGTTATATTTTTTATTCTTTTCCCACTTTTTTCTCAGAAAGACCTGCGATTTTACGATCTGTTCAACAGGTTTCAGTCATACATGTACATGTATCCGGTCGATGGGAGGGTGATGATGATAGGTTGTGGGCTATGGAACCCCGTTTACGATTAAAAAATACTTTTTTTTGCGAGAACTTAGACGTTGAAACTATGTCGCCAGACCATGTCCAACTGGCCAGAGCTCACAGTTGTAAGAGTTTGATTTTGAGAGAGTCTTTATTTAAAGATTGACAATAAGCAATTCCAGCAATGCACCATGTCAACTAGACTATGAAGCTTGCTTAAGGGTTCTTGAGGTATATGATAATATATTCCGCAATACCTTTTGTCCATATGCCAGTCTATGCGTCCGTCTGTCACCAGCGGATTTCCTATATCTTACGTAAGTAATATAAGATAGATATCACCGAACCTCTATGGGGTGCCGGTTAACTATTCATTATCGTTTTATGATATCGATAAGTGAAAAAGTGCTATCCACTATACAAATAAGCGACATCCATAATTATTCGTGAATATCCGTGATTCGACTTATAGATGTACAGTATTCGAAGTATGAATATCAACTAGTCTAACTACTTTATGGATATCATCGATTCGATTCATGAATATCCATAAATCGATTTATAGATATCAACAAATTTGCCCATTTATGGATATCACTAAGTCAAATTATTGATGTCAATAAATCGAAATTGTGTTATTTATAATTCGAATTAGTGCTATCCATTTCTCATTTAGATTATTGGATATCCACACTTTGGATTATTGATATCCATAATTTGTGGACTGCCTGCTGTTGAAGTTAGGTAGTGATAGTGGTATCTGCTGCTACTACTGTGATGATATCAGTATTTGCCATCTATTGGTGGACTGCTTGCTATTAAAGATAGGTAATGCGAGTGACAGCTGTTGATACTGCTGGAGTGATATCTGTATCTGCCATCTGTTTGTGGACGGCCTGCTGTTAGAGATAGGTAGAGAAAGTGACATCTGTTAATACTGCTGTAATGATATCTGTATCTGCCATCTGTTGGTGGACGGCCTGCTGTTAACATATTAGAGTAACTTTAGTTTTATTGCTGAAATGATATCTGTATCTGGTGATGGTAATGATAACAGGGGCTGCTACTGGAACAAAACTTACCGTTGATAGTGCTACTGACCACCATCAGCAGCTGCAAAAGAACCATCAGCAGCTGTTGCTTTCATCAAATGATGCAGCAAAAACTATTCTTACTACTTATAGTAGCCGATGATGCCCCTCTGTTCTTCCATATCGTCAGATGATGCGGTAACTTATGATAACAGCAGGAGCTGCTAATGCCACCACCATCAGCAGCTGCCAAACCACCATCAGCAGCTGCAAAACCACCATCAGCAGCTGATGCTTTTATCAGACGCAGCTGCAGCAGCAGCTGCCATACCGCCATCAGCAGCTGATGCTGATTAACAGTAACATCAGAAGCTGCTTATTGTACCACTGATAATAACAGCAGCACCTGCTTATGCCACCAGCATCAGCAGCTGCCAAACCACCATACAGCAGCTGCTAAACCACCATCAGCAGCTGATGCTTTTATCAGTTGCGGCTGCAGCAGCAGCTGCCATACCGCCATCAGCAGGTGATGCTTTCCTCAAAGCAGCATCAAAAGTTTTTCCCACTACTGATGTCAGCAGCTTATGTCCCTTTTGTTCTCAGATATCGGCAGATGATGGTGACGTTTACAGTAACATCAGCAGCTGCTTACGTTACCACTATCAGCAGCTGCCAAAGAACCATAAGCAGCTGTTGCTTTCATCAAACGATGCAGCAAAAAACTATTTTTACTACTTATAGTAGCCGATGATGCCCCTCTGTTCTTCCATATTGGCAGATGTTGTAGTCACTGATGATAACAGCAGCAGTTGCTTATGCCACCACCATCAGCAGCTGCCAAACCACCATACAGCAGCTGCTAAACCAGTTATCAGTTGCGGCTGCAGCAGCAGCTGCCATACCGCCATCAGCAGGTGATGCTTTCCTCAAAACAGCATCAAAAGTTTTTCCTACTACGGATGGCAGCAGCTTATGCTCCTTTTGTTCTCAGATATCGGCAGATGATGGTGTCATTAACAGTAACATCAGCAGCTGCTTACGTTACCACCATCAGCAGCTGCCAAAAAACATTAGCAGCTGTTGTTTTCATCAAAAGTTGCAGCAAAAGAAAGTCTTACTACTTATAGAAGCAGTTGATGCCCCTCTGTTCTTCCATGTCAGCAGATGATATGGTCGCTGATGATAACAGCAGAAGCAGCTTATGCCACCACCATCAACAGCTGCCAACCACCATCGGCAACTACTAAACCACCATCAGCAGCTGATGCTTTTATCAGACGCAGCTGCAGAGGCTGATGCTTTCATCAAAAGCAGCATCAAAAGTTTTTCCTATTACTGATCGCAGCAGCTAATGTCCCTTTGTTCTCCGATATCGGCAGATGATGGTGTAATTAACAGTAACATCAGCAGCTGCTTATGTTACCGCCATCATCAGCTGCCAAAGAACCATCAGCAGCTGATGCTTTCGTCAAAAGATGCAGCAAAAGCTATTTTTACTTCTAATAGGTAGCAAGTGTTCTTTTGTTCTTTCATATCGGCAAATGATGTGTCGCAGATATTAACATCAGCAGCTGCTTATCACATCACCACCACATCACCACCAACAGCTGTCAAACCACCAACAGTAGCTGCTGATGTTTTCATAAAAAAAAGCAGCAAAAGCTATTCTTTCTCATGATTGCAGCAGCTGATATCCCATTGTTCTCCAATATCGCCATATGATGTTGTCATTAATACGAAAATGAGCACCTGCTTACGACACAACCATCAGCAACTGCTAAACCACCATCAGCAGCTGGTGCTTTTATCAAACGCATCTGCAGCTATTCTTACTACTAATAGCAGCAGCTAAGTGTCAGCTGTTGCTGCTGTTGGATTAAATATCTGTATCTACCATCTGTTGGTGGACTGCCTGCTGTTGAAGATAGGTAGTGAGAGTGACAGCTGTTGCTGCTGCTTGATTGAATATCTGTATCAGCAAGCAGCTTGTGGATTGCCTGCTGTTGAAGATAGGTGATGACAGTGACAGCTGTTGCCGCTGCTGCATTAAATATCTGTATCTGCCATCTGTTTGTGGACTGCCTGCTGTTGAAGAAGGGTAGTGAGGGTGACAGCTGTTGCTGCTGCTGGATTGAATATCTGTATCTGCAAGCAGTTGATGGACTGCCTGCTGTTGAAGATAGATAGTGAGAGTGACAGCTGTTGCTGCTGCTGCTGGATTAAATATTTGTTCATGCAATCTGTTGGTGGACTGCCTGCTGTTGAAGATAGATAGTGAGAGTGACAGCTGTTGCTGCTGCTGGATTAAATTTCTATATCTGCCATCTGCTTGCTGTTGACGATAGGTAGTGGGGGTGACAGCTGTTGCTGCTGCTGTACTAGATATCTGTATCTGCCTTCTGTTTATGGACTGCCTGCTGTTGAAGACAGGTGGTCAGAGTTACAGCTGTTGCTCCTGCTGTATTAAATATCTGTATCTGCCATCTGTTGGTGGACTGCCTGCTGTTCAAGAAAGGTAGTGAGAGCGACAGCTGTTGCTGCTGCTGGATTAAATATCTGTATCTACCATCTGTAGGTGGACTGCCTGCTGTTGAAAATAGGTAGTGAGAGTGACAGCTGTTGCTGCTGCTGGATTAAATATCTGTATCTACCATCTGTAGGTGGACTGCCTGCTGTTGAAAATAGGTAGTGAGAGTGACAGCTGTTGCTGCTGCTGGATTAAATATCTGTATCTACCATCTGTAGGTGGACTGCCTGCTGTTGAAGATAGGTAGTGAAAGTGACAGCTGTTGCTGCTGCTGGACTAAATATCAGTATCTTCCTTCTGTTGGTGGACTGCCTGCTGTTGAAGATATGTAATGAGAGTGACAGCTGTAGCTGCTGCTGGATTAAATATCTGTATCTGCCATCTGTTTGTGCACTGCCCGTTTTGAAGATAGGTATTGAGTTACAGCTGTTGCTGCTGCTGGACAAATTATCTGTATCTGCCATCTGGTGGACTGCCTGCTGTTGAAGATAGATAGTGAGAGTGACAGCTATTGCTGCTGCTGGATTAAATTTCTATATCTGCCATCTGCTTGCTGTTGACGATAGGTGGTGAGGGTGACAGCTGTTGCTGCTGCTGTACCAGATATCTGTGTCTGCCTTCTGTTTATGGACTGCCTGCTGTTGAAGACAGGTGGTCAGAGTTACAGCTGTTGCTCCTGCTGTATTAAATATCTGTATCTGCCATCTGTTGGTGGACTACCTGCTGTTCAAGAAAGGTAGTGAGAGCGACAGCTGTTTCTGCTGCTGGATTAAATATCTGTATCTACCATCTGTAGGTGGACTGCCTGCTGTTGAAGATAGGTAGTGAGAGTGACAGCTGTTGCTGCTGCTGGATTAAATATCTGTATCTGCCATCTGTTGATGAACTGCCTGCTGTTGAAGATAGGTAGTGAGAATGGCAGGTGTTGCTTCTGCTGGATTAAATATCTGTATCTGCCATCTGTTGATGAACTGCCTGCTGTTGAAGGAAAGTAGTGAGAGTGACTTCAGTTGCTGCTGCTTGAATTATATCTTTTTTCTACCATCTGTTGGTGGTTATACTCATGATACCATGAGCTGCTTCTGGAGACGAAACTAACCTTTGCTGCTGCCTTCTGTTACGAGGGTGATAGCTGCTGCTGACAGTGGACGGAGTGATATCTGCAGTAAGTTTTAGTGAGAGTTACTACTTCTTGTGATGTACGTGACTAGAGTGATATATTGTGCTGTTGTTTATCAACGAGTGAAAACTGATGCTGATGGTTTCTGTGATATTTGCTGTGACAACAGCAGCAGCTGTTGTATCTTCAAATTAACAGCAGTAGAAGTTATTTCATTCCTCCCCTTAGACAACAACAGCAAATCTTACTCTCCACCTAGGTTGCAGGATGCGGCTCTTTTACAACCAGCTGCAGCAGCGTGTGAATTAAAAAACCCCCATAAAATCTGCTACTTCTATCATCAGAAAAGAATAAGACAAAAGCGATAAGCCGTACTAACTGCAACTGCGGCATTAGCAATTGTACCTATTAAAAACCACCATCAACAGCTAATGCTTTCGACAGATGGTGGTGCCACTAAAACCAACACCAGCAGCTGCTTATGATACCACCATCAGTAACTGACACCACCATCAGCAGCCTATGCTTTTACTTACAACAGCAGCAAAATGTACTCTAAACACTAGTGGCAACAGCTGACATCCCTCTGATCTCCGATATAGGCAGATGATAGTGTCATTTACTAAAAGCAGCGGCTGCTTATGACACCACCATCAGCAACTGACATCACCATTAGCAGCTAATACTTAATCAACAGCATCCGTAATGGTTATTCTCAATACTAATGACAGTAGCTGATATCCCTCTGTTCTCCGATATCGGCAGATGGTAGGGTCACTGTCACTAATAATAACATCAGCAGCTCATTCTGACACCACCATTTGCAACTGACATCACCATCAGCAGCTGATGCTTTCATCAACAGCAGTATTTATTCTAAATACTTATGGCAGCAGCTAATGTCCCGCTGTTCTCCAATAGCAAAAGATGGTGGTGTCATTATCACTAATAAACAACATCAGGAGCTGCTTATGACACCACCATCAGCAACTGACTACATTATCAGCAGCTGAAGATTTCATCAACAACAGCAGCAAAAGTTGTCCTGAATACATTATGGCAGCAGCTGATGTCCTTCTGTTCTCCGATATCGGCAGATGGTGGTGTAACTATAAAAAAAACACTAGCAGCTGCTTATGACACCAGCATCAGGAACTGACTTCTCCATCAGCAGCTATTGCTTTTACTTACAGCAGCAGCAAAAGTTATTCTCAGTACTAATGGCAGCACCTGATGTCCCTCTGATCTTCAATATCGACAGATGATATGGTCTCTGGTACAAACATTAGCATCTGCTTATGAAAACTGGCGGAGCAGCAGATGTTACTCCTGTCAAACCACCAACATTAGTGTCTGCAAATACTACACACGGTAAAAACAGTAATATAAGCCTAAATCCTTACTATAAACAGTGGCTGACACTTTTAATAACACCATTATCACAGGCAGCATATATCAATCTTAAAAAAAGAAAAGAATATTAAAAGAATATTGAAAACATCAGCATCAGTTGTCACTATCATACCACGAACAGAAGCAGCAGTGTAACAGCAACAAAGTAGAAAAAGTTGCAACACTCTCTATCAACAACTAGAAACAACAAATATTAGGCCCCAGCACAAAATATCAAAAGATGTCAGTCTTGCAATAAAAAGAGTGTCAGGAAGTGTCTCTCTCACCACCAAATGTTGCATCACAAATTCTTTTCACACCCGTAGCATTTATATATATATATATGTATGAAGAAGAATGTTTATTCAAGTGCTATATAGGTTATGTAGCCCTTGAGCATATACATGTACATACATGCAATACAAATATAAACGATGTGACAGGTAGTACAATAAGTGCATAATATCACCTATATATCAATATAAATACAGAATAATATGTGAGTCAAGAATCATTAATACTTAAAGCTATTAATTTCTTTCCTCTGAGCTATATCCTAACCTATCCCACTTAGACCTTATCTTTGCTTGGTGAAAACTGTGTGACTCTTCTTGTAATATCCCTTCGGGCACTATGCCTAACTTGCATTGAACCAACGTCGATTCGACATCATGACGTCGAATCGTCTTCGGTTCAAAGCTGATCAAACCCCATGTGCACGGCGGGTTATTTGTAAGGTAACTTAATTCGTTGCGAGCCCTAAACTACATATAACGCATATCTGTCATGCAAAACACCCAAAGTGGCTATGTGAAAAAGCAAACACCAGTTTGAGTACCTAAACAAACAAAACAGTTTTGTGTCTACACTGAAAACACATATTTGAAGGAAAAAAGAGAAAATAAACCTTACGTAAATATATGGCAGCAGAGGGACATCAGCTGCTATATATTTTTTTTTCGTTGATGCTGACAATGGCTTTCTGAACAACCCTAACGACCTTGCATATTCAAGGATTCTGTTGTTTTTATTTCTCTGTTTATACCAGTACCATGGTCTTGCATGCTCTTAGTATTCGTCCTCAAACACATACATTGAGATGACACTAGAAGCTCTAAATGCAGGAAAAAATAATTGTAATTAAATAAACTTGAAAAATTCACTTCTGAAAATTAACTTTGACCTTGTATTTTTTTCAAACATCTTGCTGATCTTACCCAACAAGTAGAGCCAAACTAAAAAACAGGGGATAAATGAGCAATAAAAAAGGCAAATAAGAAGAGAGGGAAAAAGGGAAAAGAGTGGCCAAGATCTGTAGGAAAATTTAAAAACGATGAGAAAAAATAAATGTCATGTTGAATAGCTAATTATAGTATCTTCTGCGGGAGTCTCAGCTGAAGTTGCGGACCTGGTGTTGTCTCAGGGGCAGCAGCAGTTGTTTCTTTCTGTACAGCTGCAGTTGATAGTTGATGCCAGAGGTACTATTGACCTACCTTAAATTAACTTGCAAGCTGAGCGAAAACGGATTTGCGATATATCGGTATTACGGTATTGTGAGACAACTTTATCATGTTTTTTTTAAGATACGTTTTCTGTAATAAGTACTTTAACTCCGAAATTCAACGCTGTTTAAGGTGGTGATTTATGGTAAATGTAAAAATCTGCATAAAACCATAAAAAAGTAACATATCTCCCTGAAAGCTAGCAGACTTCTTATTTTCGTTGTTCTTTACAGTTTAGAATACAAAATAGACATACATGCTGCTTAAAAAAGTGTTTTTATAAGGAAAGATCAAAGGGTAATTTTCTGCGAATAAATCTGAAAAAATAATATCGTTATTGAAAATTTACGTAGTGCTGAAGGTGCATAATTGCATAATGAAGAGCGTCCTAGCAATTATTTATTCCAACTCTTTCTCAAATGTAATGTAGACCAGATGAAAATGGTAGCTTTTTCTCAATGTTCAACCATGTACAAAGTAAATGTACACTGGAAGCATTTATTAAATACGGGGTAGGCAAGCATACCTATGTTAACACCTACAATATAAATAATACATTACTGACATGGTCAGTGGTGTGTAGATGAAATTGTTCAACCTTGTTAAAATAGTATCACCTGTCTCACCTGTGTGTTTTGACAAAAAAAATTGGACACAGACTGCATCTTTTTTTCATCTGCTCAGCCTGATAATGTGTGAAAGAGTTTGAAAAAATAATTGCTAGGACGCTCTCCATTATGCAACAAGGTACTCTAAGCACTAAGTATATTTTCAATAATGATATTATTTTTTCAGATTTATTCGCAGAAAATTACCCTTTGATCTTCTCTATAAAAACACTTTTTAACATTAACAAATGCTACATTTTGGGATTCTAAATTATGAGAAACAACATAAAGAAGGCATCTGCTAAGTTTTGGAAAGATCAGTGTTAATTTGAGTATTTTATGCAGATTTTTGTCTTTGTCCCAAATCAGTGATTATCACCACCTTAAGATGTTAATGGTCATATTTAACTCTGAGTTTATTTCATTCATAATAATTAATAACATTAAATAATACGCGGACTCTCAAACACTGTACACGTATCCTAGTGATAATTCGAATTATGAACATCAATATTTTTATAGATATCCATAATTCGAATTATCGATATCCCATAATTCGGACTCAGGATATCCGAAAATCATAATTATTAATAGATATAATTTGTATCATGGATATCACAAATCCGATTTTTGGATATTCATAATTAGATTTATGAATGGTCATAAATTGAATTATGGATATCGGATATCACTTATTACTAATGGATATCAATAAATCAAATAGCTGATACCAATGTCGAATTAGTGATATCCATTAATCATTAAGATTATTAGATATCCATAATTCAAATATTAAGTAAAATCCATTATTCGGGTTACGGATATCAATATTTGGGCCCGTTTATGTATAACACTAATTAGAATTATGGATGTCAGATATTCTTCGTTACAAATAATAAGTTTAAATAACGACTGCTCTGCGATTATTTATGGATATTTACTATTCAAATTATGGATATCAATTATTCAGCCCGATTTCTTGATATAACTTATTTAAAATATGGATTTCCCTACTTCAAATTACATATATGAGCCGCGACACGGGAAAACCAACAATCTGGTTGTGCACCCAGCGCAGACTCAGATCAGCCTGGGCATCCGCCAAGTCTGATCAGATTCTTCGCTGTGCGCATGGAGGTAGCTAAGACCCTTAGCTACCCTTTGGGCACTAAACAAAGAGTCTGATCAAACTTGGCGAATGCCCAGGCTGATCTGAATCTGCACTGGGTGCACAACCACATTGTTGGTTTTCTCGTGTCAAGGCTCATATGTATTTCCATAATACTGCCCATAGCTATCAATAACTCTAATTATGGCTATCCATAAATCGAATTAGTGATATCATAATTCGAATTGGTGATATCCATAAAATCGGATATTTGACATCCATAATTCGAAGTTGTGATATCCATTCTTTGAATAAGTGATATCAATAAATGGGCTGACCAAGACCTGACAAATGTAACAATTTTCTACTTGCTCACTGCCCACTGGGAAAGCAAATACTTTTATTTGACCAGCAAAATTTCTTGCTTCTCCAGTATCATTGTTGTAACACAAATTTCCGATGAAAGAGATTACAGGTGTGATCTACGAGACAGGGCTGAGATATATGATAAACTTTATTTTTCAGCATTTTTTACATGTATCAACCAAATAAAAGTGTGCTGAAAATGTCTCCTTCCCCACCCCAACCTGCATTCGCACTGCTGATTTTTTTTCATCTCTCGTAACGATGTTCCCGAAGTGGCTCAGCGGTTTCCATCTGTTGGATTTTATTGTATGTGTATTTCAATTCTCGTAACGACATTGGATTTTATGTACTGTTCTGTTTCAGTTCTCCTAACGACGTTCGCCAAGTGCGTACGTAACTATAGTTGCACACCCCTGGCGCCGAATGTTCGTCCAAGTCCTATGTATATTGTTTTGTTCTCTTCTCTTCTCCTAACGACGTTCCCCATGTGGTCAGCGATACGTAACTATGACTATGTTGCACACAGCCGTCCAAATTTATATTTTGTAATCGACCCTATTAGCGCACGTGACCCAATAAGCGCAGATCATGGGAAGTTCTGAGGCATATGATTTTTAGCGCACATATTTTTACTGGTTTATCCCTTTGATTGCTTGTTACAAGTGCTGAAAACACTATAAAATCTTACAGTTTTCACTTACAAAGCATCTCCATCCTGCATGACTATATGCAGCTTTTCTCTAATCTATATATAATAATTCTTTGAAATGTGCGTTTATTAGGAAGAATGTCTACTGAAAGTAGTTAATGTTTAGCGCACTAAACGGGTCGAATACGGTACACCTTTATTTTTTTACTTATAATTTAGAAGCTTATTATATTTTGTTGGTATGTACGAGAAGCAAACTATTCCAATTCAGTCTCTTATATGTACCATGTTTTAATCTTTGCCAAGGAAATAGATTTATTTTATTTTTTTGTATTTATTTTTTTTTTAAACTTATTTTTGTAGCTATTCCATTCTAGTATATATTATTCTCGCAAAGGAAATAAGTTAACATGTCCGTAAACTATATATAGGCACAAGGGAGAAGCCTGCGAAAGATAAATCCTATTATTGTATAACTGCAACTACAGTCATTCATTTTAAACACAGACGTTATTATTATTATTATTATCATCATTTGTCATTATTATTTTGGGCTTTACAGCCCTTACAAGAACACTTACCTATATCGAGCCGATCGTTCCTAGAAAGTGGGCTAAAACCAAACTTACAGGGGTAAAACGTCAATAGCTGCTGCGAGGCTGTCAGCAGCTGCTGCGATGCTATCAGCAGCTGCTGCTGAGGCTAGCAGCGGCAGCTCGTGATTTGGATGTTACTGGATATTTTGACAAAATTTTGCATACTTATACATGTCAACATTGTCTAACGACTCGCATGCATAACAACCTTATTTGATGGACGAGACTTTGCTGAGCACAAGTTGAAAATTTTCGGCGAACTACTGAAAATACTCATAACTCTTGAAAACCGTGGTAAATATGGTTCAAATTTTGTATGCTTATGTATTTTAACATAGTCCAGCCACCGGCATGCAAAACAGTGACGAAGCTTCACCGAGCATCAATTTGGCCGGTCGAGCTCTTTTATTGAAAATGCTCATAACACTTGGACCGCTTGGAATATTTGCTTCAAATTTTGTATACTTATGTAATTTAACATTGCCCAGCCACTGGTATGCCTAACAGTGACGAGGCTTCGCCGAGCATCAATTTGGCCGGCCGAGCTTTTTTATGGAAAATGCTCATAACTCTTGGACCGCTTGGTATATTTGCTTCTAATTTTGTATACTTATGTAATTTAACATTGCCCAGCCACTGGTATGCAAAACTTTTTATTGCACAACCCGCAAGTTTGCACTATAATCACTGTGTGAGTCCGTCCGTCCGTCCGTTATCAGTTAGCGAAAACGCTTATAACTCTTGAACCGCATTCTATATTTTGATAAAATTTTGCATACTTATACATGTCAACATTATCTAACGACTCGCATGTATAACCGTCTTTTTTATGGACGAGGCTTTGCTGAGCACAAGTTGAAAATTTACGGTCAAGTAGTGAAAATGCTCATAACTCTTGAACCCCGTGGTATATATGGTTCAAATTTTGCATACTTATGTATTTTTACATAGTCCAGCCTTCGGCATGCAAAACGGTGAAAATGTCTAAACAGTATTGCACGACCCACAGGTGTGCACTTCAATCGCTGTGCATGTCCATCAGTCTGTTTGTCCTTCTGCTGTAGTCAGTGAGTGAAATTGCTCATAACTCTTAACCACATGGTGTAGTTTGATAAAAATATGCATCATTCTACAAAAAATGACCAATTTCATTTCCATACATTCCTTCTGGCACCAGAAACTGATTATTCTACATTCGCCACGGGTTGTGCACATTAGTTGATTATGCACAGTCGTCGGGCCCTAGCGTATGTGTGGATTTTTCCAGTATTGCCGAAGGAGTGGGTTTGAAAGCGCAGGCCTGCTGATCTAGCGGTCCCGAGTTCGATTCTCGCAGGCGGAAATCTTTTCAACTTTAACGGGGCTCAGTTGCACACAGATTTATATTAACGCCCTTCAGTTGTCCTTATACATGTATAACTGAAATACTGTTGAAACAGACGTAAAATCGCAAGTCACCCATCCACAGTATACCGGTATTGCCACTAATAAAACCATTTCAGTTCGGTCCAAATAAAAATTACATTGGACAGTAAACAAAGTACGACAGTGCCTGCAGACAATCAATATAAAATAAACAGACAACGGTTTCAAAAGGGCCAAATCAAGGGAAAATTTTTTTTTCCTGCTTTATTATTTTTGTTTTCGTAAGAAATGCTTTATCCTGCTCACATGCGCAGATTCTCTTTAGCTTTCGCTAAAGTTTCGCACATGATACAAAATATATTTTGTTGTTGGGAATCTTTCTCTTCAGATGACTTTATAGCAGCAAAATTTTCTCGGTCGGAACGTTGTTGAAGACTTATTATTATTAATATTTTATCATTATAATTATATTTTAGCTTGGGAAACTCAAACATGCGACTTAACCTGTCAGTGCCATTGTCTCTCATCCCGGCGATTTACTTTGGAACAGCTGAGATGACAACTGAAAAGGTAAGAAAACCACTCATTCCCCGAAACATTACAAGTGAAACGCACACTGAATTATGACAATTTCAGAATAAAGATATTGTGACTGCAACTCTTTATGGTTCGAAAGCTATGCATACAATAAGCTATAAGGAATTGTATTGCTATAAATAGTTTTTATCAAGCTATACCACAATGCATTTTATTATAATTATAAAAACATTCAATACCCATTTCTGTAGTCAACGCTACAAACTGGAATTAAATCATTTAAAACTTGTCGAGAATGTTCATTAAAAGGTAAATCATAGTGATTATAGTTCTTTTTTTTTGTAATATTATTTTCCCTCCGTGACGGGTGTTAAGGTCATATGACTAAAAATTACTTTAAAAATTCAAATGCACCAGTCCCCATGAATATTGATTAGATACAAATGAGCAAAAACATTTTACCTCTATGAACGAAATTTTCTTGAAGTCTTTTTTAATTGATTCAGAATAATAAATCCCGTCATATAGATTGATCAATCAAATTTTGAAGTGAATGAATACTATTCTAAGAAAAACATCTCTGCCATTTAGAGCTTTGCCGTTCTTCCCAATGACGGTCAGGTCTTAAAGCCCCAGTCACACATTCACGGACCAGGCTACGGTTCACCACGATTCACCACGGTTTGACCTGGACGGCAAAACCGGGATAAACCGTAGAAAATCAAGCATCACTACGGTTTGCCAGGGTTACATTAGGGTTTCTCACGGTGTTTGTACGGTGTCTGTACGGATCATCTACGAATTCACGACGGTGCAAGGCGGCAGCACTACGGACAACAAGGGTATTCCACGGTCGTGTGACGGACACTTACGATGCCGCTACGGTTCGATACGGTGCTTGTACGACTCAAGCCGGTAGCGCCACGCCTCCTACGATTGTCTACGGTTTAACGGTGGTCATGATAATGATTTTTGTTGATGATGTTTAATTTATTTGTATGCAAGAAAAGTATTTTATGACATTATATAGTACTGAATTTTTCGAAAAATGTGCAGCAAAAATTTTGAAAATCGGTTAACAAATAAAAATTTTATACTAAAAATTAATTTTGATTAGACATTTTGCATTGACATGGAAAGTAATCCAAGATCATAAACTTACGAGTCTGAGAACTTTTTCTCTTGAATAAAAAGTGAGTTTTCGTAGTGACAAAACTACCACGGTTGTCTACAAATACCGACGGAAAGCCAGGGATAACCACGGATACACCCACGGTAGAGCTACGAATGAGCACGATTATGTTACGGTTGCGCTACGGTTTAGGCCACGCCCACAACCCACCACGGTTCACCACGGAAGTTTTAAACAGTTTAAAATTTCCGTAGCGACTCCCGGATCACCACGGTTTTCCAGGGATCATTACGGAGCACGACGGATGCATCTACGGTGCTACTACGAATCACGACGGTGTGCTACGGTTTGTGAAACCGTGGTGAACCGTGGCCTGAACCGTGAATGTGTGACTGGGGCTTAACAGGAAAGAAAATGCTCCCTTTCATTTGAGCCGCGACACGACAAAACTAACAAAGTGACATTTTGGCCCAGTAAAGGCTCAGATCAGTCTTGGCATGCGCCCAGTATACAGTTTTTGCTGTCCGCATGAAGCTAGCTTAGACCCTTAGCTACTCTTCAAGCGCATAGCGAAGAGTCTATTCGGACTGTGTGGATGCCCAGGCTAATCTGAGTCTTCGTTGGGCGTATAAACCACTTTGTTGTTTTTGTTGTGTCGCGGCTCATTCAATTTCTGACTTCTTTTCGGAAGGGTCTCATTGACACTTCTAAGTCGAAGTTCATCTCAAACTGCTGATATCTCAAAGTAAATGTTTTGGTACCAGGAAATTTACTTTGAGTTATCAGAACTTTGAGATAACATGAGGTGAAAAGAAAAAATTGAAAAATGTGTCCAAACCATATTCATTGATATATCAGAGGGCCATTGTTTGAGATTTTGTTGTTGTGTATTTGTTTAATGTCCACGGTAAACAGCTATGGTCATGTCCGGGCGGTCAGTTAACCTAACCACACTATCCCTGGGCAGGCTTAGACCTCTTAAGCGGTTAACCAGTTCTAAGTGCACTTACTTTCACCAGTAACCGACAACTACCCTTCTTGAATCAGTGGAGGGGTAAACGAAAGTAAGTGGCCGGTCCGAGTATCGAACCCGGGACCTACCGACTGCGCTACGAGGCTCGGCCACTGTATGAGGAAACGAGTCAACTGTATTTTCAGACTGTAATCACGTACAATATGGGACTTTACGCACCCATCGGCTTGGGTAAGATCCCAGGTCCTCCACCCAGCCGGGAAGCAAGGCGAGACGCCATTATCGATGAGTTGAATAATCCAGCAAATAGTGCTGATGTCGTCTGCTTGCAGGAGGTAAGGACATTTTCTTACAACTCGTACAATACACGTTATAAGATGTTGTATAGCAACTGTGAGGCCCTCCCAGGGGTTTTGGGGAGCTGGGTAGAAATGCCATTTGTTTTCAGGGAGCTGGGGAGCTCTTTCAAATATTTTCAGGGGGCTGGGGAGCCAGCTCTATTTTTTTGGGGAGCACTATCTGTCAGAATGCGATTTTCTTAATTGTTTAGCTTTGGGGGAGGAGGGTCTGGGGGCGCAGAACCCCCCCCCCCCCCCATTCATATATATAAATTATTAACATTTCTTACTAGCACATTCATCTGTTCTAGCGACACACACCTTTTGATTGCCATACACACCAGACACTTTACAAGATCTTGAATAAAAGCAGGACCTCAATATCCATTTTAAACATATTTTATTATATGACGTCGCATCTGAGAATGTATTAAAGCCATGCATTAAAAACGATAATCCACTAGTGGATTAAATATGCAAATTACGTCGTAACGTTATGCGTTGACGTCCATAAAACGTCGCGTTTTCTAATGGCAAAATCGTGACGTTTTAGTGCAAAATTTGCTGATAAAATGCGATTTTAGTGTCCTATGATAAATAGAATCTTGCATTCGTGCTCCTGTATTATTGAATTTATTAAACTCGTTGGTGAAAACGATAAGATGCTCGGCAAAGCCTCGCATCTTATCATTTTCCCCAACTGGTTTAATAAATTCAATAATACATGGGCACTCATGTAAGATCCTCTATCTCTGTTGTGAAAATTGGTATGCAGGAAAGGCATGTACAACTTTTGTTGTGCCTACTTAGAAAGACAGGGACCCTTTAATATTGTCTGCTTGAAGAATATTTTGCTGTATCAATTAATAGGTCATTGCACGCAGATCCTAAACAGCAGAAACAGAAAGTTGCCCTTTTCTTACACAGTTTGTACTTCCCTCCACTAAAATTTAGCTACGTGCTACTTTGTAAGACTGATTTAGAATCAGGATTTGTGTTTGTTAATCATTAGTTGCAATCAGGTCTGCGCTGTCATAGGCGTAAAAATCTTGCTTCCTGCCGAGACTTCTGTACATGATAAATGGCTTCCTGCAGAGCCTGTCCGCGTGAATCTGCTTCCTGCCGAGAGCCTCGGTAGGAAGCAGATTCACGCGGACATTCGCTCTCAACAGGAAGCAGATTCACGCGGACAGTCTCTGCAGGAAGACATTTATCATCTACAGAAGCCTCGGCAGGAAGCAAGAGTTCGTGGACAGTCTCGGCGGAAGCCAAATATGACGGACAGTCTCTGCAGGAAGCGAAAATTAGCGGAATCGATTATACCCTGTGAAGAGGCTGGCATTTAAAAGGTGTAAACTCGCTTTCGTTTCTGGGTATGTGATTTCTGTCTGTCTCAGAGAGACCTTTCATTACGAAAATAAAACGCACATGTTGTGGTTTATTAGGAAAACATCCGAAATTTCAAAAACAGATCAACAGCACAGTCATGATCCAAAATTTCAAAAACACACCAACAACACAGTCAGGATCCAAAATTTCTAAAACAGATCAACAACACAGTCATGATCCGAAATTTCAAATACAGATAAACAGCAAAGGCATAGTGTCAAGTTTCTGCATGCATGTAAAACACGTGCAAAATCGACATACACTGTATGTAATCAGAGTACATATAGGGTTTCGAACAGTAATTTTACTATTCCACATCAGTTAAACTTGTCTCGTATAGCCTACTCTATCACATAACCTTGCGAAGTCATTGGGGCACCAAAGATAACTTTAAAGCAATCCCCTTCCACATATATATATTCCTTTTTTCAGCTGCCCTGGTTGAGTTAGTAGTTAACCTTGAGAAAAACTAAATCGTGTAGAATGTGCATGAGCAGTAAAAGACAGTAAAATATGGGCATTCAGAAAGTGTATACTTTCTTTGGCCCCTCTAAGTAAAGTTACTTTTTTTAAAAATCTGACAGAAAAACTACATAACGCAGTGTAACTCTGATCAACTGTTAAAAAGTGTCGAAAATCTTAGGGAGCATGCTTGAATATTTTTGAGGAGCTGGGGAGAAGCTGTATTACTTTTAGGGATTTGGGGAGCAGGGGCAAAATAATTTTAGGGGTAAATATTTTAAGAGAGCTAGGGAGATTTGGGCATTATTTTTAGGGAGTGGGAAGCACTGACCCCCCCCCCCCCCCCACCCCGGTAGGGCCTCAACTGTTGTGCTTAGCACCTTGGCAAAATGACGTCTCGATGACGTCGTTTAGACATCAGTATAGACTCTTGGTAGAGGGTGGTGGTCGAGCGATGGTGCTGATTATAACGTATTGTGCCGGGGCGTCCTAATTATTTGGATAAAGGTAGGACAAGGGCCTACTGTGCTTACAGTAGGTGCGGGCGGGACTTGTTTGGAAATTTTTTCTCTCGTCTATCATTTTTCTTTTTCTTTCTCTCCTCTAGGAGACGGCCCGATACAGACTGAAATACTGTCTCAAAGGGCCGTTAAGCCCAAACCAACCAACCAAACAAACAACTTAGTTCATATGATAACAGATGTATGACGTCATTGGTATCGGTGCATGGCTTTATGTGCCATGCTCCACCAATTTTTCAATCCACTACAAACTGAAACTCTTTAAACATAAATTTACTCAAGTCATTTGAGCCGCGACATGAGAAAACCAACAAAGTGGTTGTGCGCTCAGCGCAGACTAAGATCAGCCTGGGCATCCGCCCAGTCTGATCAGAGTTTTAGCTGTCCGCATGAAGGTAGCTTATTCCCTTGGCTACCCTTTAAGCGCTTAGCGAATAGTCTGATCAGACTTGGTGGATGCCCAGGCTGATCCGAGTCTGCGCTGGGCGCACAATCACTTTGTTGGTTTTCTCGTGTCGCGGCTTAATTATAATTGAGTGTTTTATGTGAACCTCACGGCGGCATCTATAAAGGGTTCACAGAACATCCAAACATTGAAAATAGCAGATTCGGTTGGGCTGATTCTTTTCATGAGATAATGTAAAGTATACCACACTTGCAAGAAAACGTAAGTGTTGTATAAAATAATTCTGCATGGTTTGTCAACCTGTACGGGAGATAATCTATTCACTAAATAGTCTGCATCTGTCATCTTGGACATCTATCGGAAACTCAATCTGATCACAAATGTATTTAATGATTCGATACCTGTTTTTAGAAACTGTGTATTATACATATCGGGTCAGCTTCGAAGACGAGGTAACAGCACACAAGCAATTGTCACAGCAAAACCTAGATTACAGAGAACAGAAGACCTGGGGCCGTATTAATCAAACGACTTAAGTGGTTGCTATGCTGTTGCTAAGGCTAAATTTCTTTGAAGGAGATTCCCTACAGCTATGAAATTTGCTCTGGAGGAACAGTCTTACAAAGACTGTTCCTCCAGACCAAATTTCATAGTTGTAGGGAATCTCCTTTATAGATATTTAGCCTTAGCAACCGCATAGCAACGACTTAAGTGGCTTTATGAATACGGCCCCTGCTTCGCTACAAGGCAAAGCCAGATCCATCAAACTCACCGATTCCCTCCGCTCTGACATATCATCTCCGCTCTGACATATCATCTCCGCTCTGACATATCACCTCCGCTCTGACATATCATCTCCGCTCTGACATATCATCTCCGCTCTGACATATCATCTCCGCTCTGACATATCACCTCCGCTCTGACATATCATCTCCGCTCTGACATATCACCTCCGCTCTGACATATCATCTCCGCTCTGACATATCATCTCTGCTCTGACATATCATCTCCGCTCTGACATATCATTCAGAGCTACCTTAAGTCAAGAAGTTTGTCAACAAACGAGTCTTCCGAATGCTTGGAATAGATTTTCATTCAGAACCCAAATCGGCATACTAGTGAAGTTGCTTATCTTACAAAAATATGCTCCCGTGTCCACTTTTTGTTAATCAGGGTTTATATACATCAAAATGTTTGTAAATCTAAGTAGAGTCAGAAAATGGTTCCTGCGATTTTTTTTTCATGACCTTTATAAGGTTAAGGTCAAGGTCAAATGCACGGCACTATAATTTTTCACCTTTATTTCATTTCTCTCCATTTTAAGTCATTAATGTCGTGTTTCACAGGCGTAAATGAATTAAGTTTTATGAAATTTGTCATTTGATGGTCGAAATCAGGAAAACGATAAGAAAAATTGATTTTGGAGAGCTTTAGCGAGCATTTTACGGGTATTTGCAGTACTTTTTCCACATAAATACAATGAAAATAGAGCTTTGTATAGACTGGGTTGACAAAACATTAAGTTACAGACTTCGTATGGTATTATACAGCAATCCCTTAAATTATGAAAAATAGGGTTGGGCCCTAACGAACACAGTTGTTGCCATGGCAACCAGTATTTTCGGCCAGCAAGCCTTATATCGAATCGGATTTCTATATCCGCCATGCGCTAGCTGATTCATTCTATGGTCAGCCGTTCGAGATGGAGAAATAATATGCAGAAGGACATAGGCTGGTAACACTTAACACCTTATTTTTATAGGTAAGTGGAAATACCGTAAGTCTAATGGTCCCACTAAACACCGTATAAACTGACATCGTAGGCGTGAAATTTCGGAGAAAGTGTTGGGTACATGAAGGCTCGCTGTACATTTCTGTTTTCTGTTTTAAAGCAATACTAGTGTAGTGTAAGAGATTTACAAGCAGGTAAATATAAGAAACGAGGACTGAGCTTGCACAGAAATCATCTTGCCAACTAGGAAACAGCTTTTATAGCCATAGTCGAGAATACCAAGTAATCGAATATGACTAAGATATCTCGCCATGCTATTATCATTAAGTAGCCTAGAATGATAAAGGAAATAATATCAAAAGTACAAAAAGGATCGGGGCTCTGTATCGTGCCATGCGCACTACTGCAGGGAATGCTGGTTTGTATTCATTATAAATACTAGAAAAGAGCCCGCGCAAGCGCGGAAATATTTCATGATGGTCAAGTTTATATAAAAAGTGAGTTTTAATTTTTCAATGTAAATGGCCTTAGGCCCAGGTGAAGATATGACCTTTACCATGAATACTCACAAAAGCTCTATTTACCTAATTAGTTGTCTGCATCTACAAACTTTCAGGTAGCAGACTGCATTGTTTCTAAAAAAAATCAACTTTTTTCACTTGTTCCTATAGAAAAATCTAAGTGACTCAAAAGTTGACATTGCCGCAAACAGATCAAGGTCATCCCAGGGTCATCATTTTTTATAAATTTTGTTGAGCTTTTGAGTCCTTGGTGCGACATGCTAAGTTTCAAGATCATAGGGTTTGTGGTTCTGGGGGAGAATTGGTTGATTTGAGGCTTAACGTCCATGGTAAACAGCTAAGGTCATGTCGGGACGGTCAGTTAACCTAACCACACTATTCCTGGGCAGACTTAGACCTCCTAAGCGGTTAACCAGTACTAAGTGCACATACTTTCGCCAGTAACTGACAACTGACAACTGCCCTTCTTGAATCAGCGGAAGGAGAAACGAAAGTGTGTGGCCAGACCGGGTTTCGAACCCAGGACCTCTGACTTATGAGTCAGGTGCCCTACCGATTGCGCTACGCGGCCCGGCGTGGTTCTGGGGGAGATTTATGAAATTTTTACCATAATAAATGTTTGCCATCTTGGTTATGTGACCTGTCCTGGGTATTTTTTTTTCTGAAAAAATTGGGTCTTGGAACGTTTTGGGGGGAAATATTCAAGCCCTCTGAAGACTAAAGGCTTATTTAGCTTCGTTGAAGCATTGAAATTGATTTGTCTGCTTCGCTGGAAAAAAATGCCCTTTCTTACCTGGCGCATGTGTGTTAACCTTAGACATTTTTAATTTTTGTCTTTTCAAAAGTTCAGTTCAGTTTGAATTATCCAAACGACGTTACCCAAGTGGCTCAGCGGTACGTAACCATAGCCGCACACACTTGGCGCCGTGTGTCCGTCCAACTTTTCGAAAGACCATGTGCGTTGAGCTTTATTCTTCAATGGGCGAGTTCGATTGGCTACTCGTATTGACTATCGTTCTGGAAGAAAATGGGTCGTTTCGAGCCAGGGCCGTCGGGACTATGACCATTTAGTTCTTCATCCGTTTAGACATATGAGCAAAAATACAAAAATAAATCGTTATTTATGGGGAATGACGTACGTTCATGGGTCGGATTTTTGCATTAGAACCTGCTAAATTTGGACTTGCTGAGCAGCGCGCCGATATAACGACGCAGAACCGAAACGACCGGATTAATTTAAAACGTGTATTCGGGTCCTACTAAAGACAGAAAAGGACTTTTTGCCACCGGAAAGGACCGAAAAGAACTTCGGGCACCGAACAGGACTTTTTAAATGCCATTTTATGCTATAAAAACGTTTGAAATCTATAAAGGGTAAAATATTTTATTTCTAAACATAATTTTCTAGAACATTAAGTGAAAAATGCCCTTTTCGGTGCCCGAAATTCGGCATTTGCGATGTCCTTTTCGGTACATGGCGTCTCTTCACTGACCAGAAGTGGGGTCTTTTTCGGTGCTGTTTTTTTGTTGTAAAATTTTAGGATGAAGATACTACAATTCACAAACTTATTATTCAAGCGCTGATTACTATCATGATGATATTAAAATTTCTAAAACATATGTTTTATATGACATTTAACGGCAAATAAAAGTCCTTTTCGGTGCCCGAAAGTTCTTTTCGGTGGGGTAAGCCCTTTTATGTTTTTAGTAGGACCGCGTGTATTCGAGTACACGATAATTTCACTCGAACGCACCCATTGTTGACAAAAAAATTCGACCACTAGTCGAAGTTTCTAGAAAAATACTTGGGAGAATTTAAAATGAAAGACGAATTTAAATCCCAAATTCTTTAAATCTGGGTGAAACTAAAACACACGCTAACCGAAATTATCAATGATAGCAATATGCGAAAGAACCAGTATAGAAATTACGCTTGAAATGCCACCAATTTTGCAGTTTATGCGTTACTTCGTTTATTTAGTATTATAGATGAGTCAAGAAGCAAATGAGAGACATTATTTTACATGAAAATTTTGTTTTTGCTTGTAAAACCTGTCATTACTATACCAGTGTTCTGGAGGACCTGTGCCGCATTGCCGAATATTTCCGTACCTAACCAAAAGATTATTTCATTGAGTCAGAAAAATGTTCGCGTTCGTTTGTTAGAACATTCTACCAGCAGACTGTTTCAGTTTTATGGTTTATTTCTTCTGCAATCTGTAATAGCTGTATTGTCAATGTTCAGATCCCCGACATGTTGGTATAAACAGATAACAGATAAAGACCTATTATCCTGCCAGTAATTGTTTCCAAATTATTAGCAAGGTGCACTAATTTCATTTCTCTGTGGAGATATTATATCCATATTCCTGCAATTTAAATTTCTAAAAGAGAACGTTTTGAATATATACTAATGTCTCCGCTTAATACACTTACAAGCATCGAAGTCGCGAAATTAAAAAAAAAGGGAGTATGATGGCATGGAGGATTCTAGAATTACGTGTACTGCTCCTACATTATTAACTGCCCTGATATCAGACGTATCGGTATGGTGTAATGTGATATGTTGCAAGGTTTAGAAAAGCCTTGAAAACTTGTGTCAGATCACACAAAATACAAGATAAATCCATATGGAAGCTATGATATAGGCTGTTTATCTCTATATAAGAGAGACTCAAGAAGCGGACAAAAAGAGAGAAAACATTTTGATTTGGAATGCTCATGCTGACAAAAGAGTTAAACATGCATTACGCTTTATGCAGTTCAGGATCACATTCATTATCAAGATAAATGTGTCGAACCCCCACCAGTTGTCCCACTAAAATATATTCTACCGCACAGATCGTTGATAAAAAGCTGTGAAAATCATGTACTTTTTCATGGTACAATAGAAAGATAACAGTTCGATACATTTCCTTTTACAGACGGGTAATGAATTGGAAGTGGGTGGGAGGAGGTAAGGCAGTGATTAGACAACCACCTGTGATCTGGTTCATATCATGTTCGTGATTGATAAACTTTTTCTGAAGAAATGAACGCATGTTATAGCGATAATATTTTTCGCGACACGACAAAACCAACAAAGTGGCATTTGCGCCCAGCTCGACTCTGATCCTCCTGGGAATCCGCTCAGTCTGATCAGAGTCTTCGCTGTCGGCATGGAGCTAGCCTAGACCCTGAGCTACCCTTCAAGCGCACAGCAAAGGCTCTGGTCAGACTGGGCGGATGCCCAAGTTGATCTGAGTCTTTGCTGGGTGCACATCCAACTTTGTTGGTTTTGTCGTGTCGCGGCTCACATATGCTAAAATGTGAAATCGCTACTTGCGAGTACAGCTGTGTTACTAGTTTCTTGAGCATAAAGCATATTGTTTAGTATTCATTCATAAGCTTCAAGTCAGTTAAGAGTTGGTTGCTAAGGATTCAAACTGGTTGCTCAAGTCTAATACAAAACACGTTTTTTTTTCTTCACGAGAATTTAAAGTCACACAGCTGTACTTCAAACATTGCAATCTAGTTCATTGCACATATAGGATGTTCTGTTTGAAATTCAGTTAAGGTTTGAGCGCTGTTTAAAGTTAGTCGCTTAAGGCACATATTGGAAGCTGTGGGCGGATACAGGTATTGATTTAACTCTATCGACTTTATTTTGTCTACATAATTTGTAGGGTATAAAAGATAATCTAGTGGAATATGGTCAAAAATTCCAAATCTCATAAGAGTTCGTTGCTAGGGGCTCCAACCGGTTGCTAAGGACACATTTATCAACAGATTGTAGAAGTCCGACAGTTTCTTACAACACTGTCTTCATACTTTGTTTCAGGTAGAATATATTCTGGATGGATTTCAGTAAACAGTCTCGAATTCGCTAAGAGTTAGTTACTGAGACAGGTTGCTAAGGATGCTAAGGATAAATGAGCCGCACACGAGAAAACCAACAATGTGGTTGTGCGCCCAGCGCAGACTCAGATCAGCCTGGGCATCCGCCCTGTCCGATCAGAGTCTTCCCTAAGCGCTTAACGGGTAGCTAAGGGTCTAAGCTACCAACATGCGGACAACGAAGACTCTGATCAGACTGGGCGGACGCCCAGGATGATCTGAGTATGCGCTGGGCGCACAACCACATTGTTGGTTTTGTCGTGTCGCGGCTCAAATGTATAAGTTATTGTTCTAGAACAAGTGTATATTAAATAGTTTTTTTTTTTTTTCAACAAATTGTTTAAGTCCAATACTTACGCTTCAAAAGTATATACAACAGCTAATATGATAAATAGAAGATGATTTGTTTGGAATTCTCTCAATAGCTCCAAATTTGTTGGAAGATGGTTGTCAAGTGCTTAAATCGGTCGCTAAGGACAAATATATACCCATATTGTTTCAACACATTTTCAAATGCAGACGGCAATGCTTCAAATTGTCTTCAAAGTTTGTTGCACATAAAAGATATGCCTTATGAAGTTCAGTACAATGTCTAAAATTTGTTAAGAGAAAGTTGCTAAGTGCTAAGGGTCGTTGCTATGGACAAACTATACGCCTCTTTTTCAACAATTTGTTTAGTCTGTAACTGGTTTGATAAACATAACTTACAGTTATCTATATAAACATTGATTATAGAGGATATTTCATTTCGAATAAACTAAAAACATCCAAATTTGTTACAAGGTGGTTGGTATTGGCTCAAACTGGTTGCTAAGGACATAAAGATATCCATATGTTTCAACAGATTTTCAAAGTCAGACAGCTGTGCTTTAAATATTACTTTCAACTGTCTTCGTAGTTTGTTGCTCATAACAGATATCCAGCATGAAAGTAAATCAAAAGTCTATAATCTGTTGATAGGAAGTTGCTAAGGACTAAAATTAGTTGCTAAGAACAAATGTATAGACTGGTTTGTCAACAGTTTGTTAAATTCCATTACTTGTTTATTAAATATAACCAACAATTGTCTGCATAATACATTGATAATAGAAGATATCTTATTTGAAAATACGTAAAAATAATCCAAATTTATTAAACGGTGGTTGCTATGGGCTCAAACTGGTTGCTAAGGACAAATCGATACCTATATGTTTCAACAGATTTTCAAAGTCAGACAGCTATTACTTTCAACTGTCTTCATAGTTTGTTGCTCATAACAGATATCCAGCATGAAAGTCAATCTAAAGTCTAGAATCTGTTGATTGAAAGTTGCTAAGGACTGAAACTGGTTGCTAAGGACAAACGTATACGCAGGTTTTTCAACTCTTTGTTAATGTTCATACCTTGTTTGTTAAAAATTACTTACAATTGTCTGCATAACACAGTGCAAATAGAAGATATCTCATTTGGAATTCAATCAAAAGTTACAAATTTGGTACAAAAGATGGTTGCTATGGACTGAAACTGGTTGCTAAGACAATATAAATGCATCTTTTCAACCAATTGAAAATCTATCAGCTGTCCTTTAAATATTTACAACAGTTATTATCATGATTTATTACACAACATAGCTATTCTTCGTGGAATGAAGTCAAAGGTTTCAAATCTGTTTAAGGTTGGTTGCTAAGGGCTGAAACTGGTTGCTTAGAACAAAGATACACACATTTCCTTCTTAAAAAACTACAGGAGTCCAACATCTATGCTCAAAACAAACCGTTTCGCATAGAACAATCAAGATTTACTGCTACAAAACCCATCAGGTTTGCACAACAAACTCCAATGCTTATCTTTAAAATACCCAGTTTTTAGAAATATGCTTGCATAAATCTGATGCCATGGAAACGGATTTGATAATTAAGATATAATCTTGAATACAATGGCCTGCTAAACTATTTTAACCGTAAGAATGATCTGAGAAATGCCATATCCAATTCGCGTTTATCGAAACAATAATCATAGTGTTTATATCTATATATTTTCTTTCGGCCTTTAATGAAATGACCTTGACCTTGCCACACTAGCGGTCAAAGTCAATTGTAAAATGAGTTTTTAATTACTAACATTTATTTTCTTTCGATAATACTAAGATTCAGTCCCATATCTTACACTGTGCCCACCATAAATCACGACTTTTAAGTTTTCCTTTCTATTTTGAAGCGTTGACCTTTGACCTTTGACCTTGACCTTGAAAAGTGTTAGAAAAAATTCGCAGGAACCATTTTTGAAAACTACTTGTCAAAAAGAATATTTTGGTATATAACATTCCTGATTAACAAAAAGTGGACACGGGATTACATAAGCAACTCCACTAACAGAAGGCCAAAAAATCTAAGGGATATTTTATTTGCGCAAATCTCCACCCAGATCCTGTGATGATGGGTCCATAGGAGTTAAAAGCCTCGTGGTAACAAAAGATTTGTCACCTGTGAACTGATGACAAATGAGCCGAGACACGACAAAACCAACAATGTGGTTATGCGCCCAGCGCAGACTCAGATCAGCCTGGGCATCCGCCAGTCTCGACAGGAAGCCATTTATCATGTACAGAAGTCTCGGCAGGAAGCAAGTGATCGCAGACAATCTCGGCGGAAGCCAAATATGATGTACAGTCTCTTCAGGAAGCGAAAATTAGCGGAATCGATTATCCCTGTGTTCAGTATATTTGAAAAATTTCTTTTCTTTCTTTTAACAGGCGTATGTCGGAGAAGATGTGTACAAGATCGTCGAGGGAGTAGCAGCCACCTACCCTTACTCTTATTCCCCAATACATGGCATCAGAGGGGTGTTCCCAGGAATGGTCTTGGAAGAACACCGGCATGTGGCAATGGTTTCATACAGTCTGTTGCGTTTCGGCATTTTACAAGCTGTGGAGAAAGAAATTGTCCCAACCTACAATCATTAGAAGAAGTTCTCGGCTGTTTAGCTGCCAATTGTGTGTTTCAGTTCTTACCGCTTTCACAAGACTGTATAAATTGCATCATCGTAGAAGTACTGATTCCTGGAGTGAAACAAAGGTAAACCAGGGTTCGAGGTTATAAATCTTGAGAATAATCTCAAACTCAAATCAAATCACATTGATTGGCTGCTTCCGAGCATGTGCTCGGAAGCAGCCAATCAGTGTGCTTTATTTTGAGTTTGAGAATGAACACAAGTTTTAAAACCTCGGGGCCAGATGTTTATTATATACCTGTCAATGATACACCCTTTGAACTGTCTGTTTTCTGGCCATCTGATACAGAAAGCCGTATCAAACTGACGGTTTCTGAATCCGTATCTCTATCCCTTAAAGTCTCCTTAGTCCAATCAGTGGTGAAAACACCTAAACTCAAATCATTGTAAAAAGCGGTTCAACCTGCACGTTTGGTAATAAAATTGGGTTATTGTGCATATATTGAGTCATATAACTGGCAAAAAGTAGAGAAAACAAGTTTTTGAAAGTAAACAAATCGCTCCACACACAAAAAAAAATAACAATTTCCTGTTCTGGTTTCCCGTCTAGCAGTGCTATATAAACATAGGCGGGATAGTGATTGGGGTTCCACGCCTGTACATTTATTTGGCGTAATGAAATCGAATTAGGCCAGTTTAGTTGCCAACTAATATGATCCAAATAAGTTTTCTAATACTTTTTATGTGAAACTCATCAATGATGTTTTATTTGTTCAAAGATGGCTTATCACGATCGTTTACACTGACGAAACTATAGTGAGAGGCTTGTAGCGACACCTCATGATAAAATTTTCCATGCAATGGAGCCTTTAAAACGAGGCTATGTCTGAGCCTCAGCTTTGGGTGCGTGATTTTTTAATGTGCATCGTCGAAACGAGAACGGCAGAGAAACGGGACCACTGCAGTAGCGATGTAACGTCAACAAACACGTCCAAAGGCGGGCCTCGATAAATCAGTTGGTGGCGTTTGTCTAACGACTAGCTACATACCTCTGCCACGCAGGTTCGAATCTGGATCACTGCATTAGCGCAGCAGGTATAAATGGTTGGCTGTTTCCTAAAACCCCGATTCCACTGGACGGTGCTTCTGTTGCGCTTCAAGATTTTGGACAAAGCGCCATGAATCGTAACAAAAGCTGCAGCAGCGCAGTAGAAACTTCTAGGTCGTAGTATGCGTCCACAATGCGCTCGATACGCTCTCGTGGCGCTCTTGGCGCTTCCACAGCGACAATGTAATTGATGAATAGCACAACCACGACGCATCCGATGCGCTCTAGGCGCTTTAGCTGCGTTTCCTCTGCTCTCATGCATATCCGGGTATCAAAACGCCGCGTTTCCACGTCTATCGTCATTGTTTGCTCGTGCTCAAACGTTTCCGAACTCGTTTCGAATGTTTCATTCAAAGATGACACCCCGTCAAAAGCAGAAGGTCAAATCCATCCCCAGGCCTGGGTTCGAGGTTATAAAACTTGAGAATAATCTCAAACTCAAAATAAAGCACATTGATTGGCTGCTTCCGAGCATGTGCTCGGAAGCAGCTAATAAGTGTTCTTTATTTTGAGTTTGAGAAAAATACTCAAGTTTTATAACCGCTGGGCCTGGTCAGGAGAATTCTCTCAACCAGCCTTGACAGCAGGAGAGGGTATCCCAGCTCCTGCTCTCCAGGCTTCTGCTCTCTAAACTGAGCCAGACACGCGCCCTCCCTAACGCAGTTGAGCCAGAACAGCCAGAAGAAGCTATATGAAGTCACTGAGTTATGATTGCCAGTTATTTCCAATAACTGGGAAAATAAAACGGATGCTTGATATATCTTCTTAGCCTAGTGGCTAAGCTAGGAGAGAGTGAACATTCGTGTTTCAGTTTAGTATTATTATCATTGACAAAAGTACTGAGATGCCACGAACACAGTTTCCGAACGCATTGTACCAGCTCTTCAGCTCTTCCGGTTTTCATAGCGTTGAATGGAGAAAACAAACATTCGCTTATAACCAGTAGCGTTAGTATTATTATCATTATTCGATAAGAATTGACAAAAGTACTGAGATGCCACGAACACAGTATCCGAACGCATTGTACCAGCTCTTCCGGTTTTCATAGCGTTGAATCGAGAGTACACATTTCGCTTATAACCAGTAGCGTTGAATCAAGAGTACAATTTTACATGCGCTTATTACCAAAAAGTCGGAAATCATTATGTTTTGAATTTTTATCCGGAATCTGCTGTGCCATTTATAGTTATCCAGCTTTAAAAAAGTAAGAGGTAAGTTTAATATAATTTGCCCTTCTGTCTTCTACTTTATTACCTTTTATTCAACGCTATGAAAACCGGAATAGCTGGTACAGTGCGTTCTGATACTTTGGTATGGCCGGCCAACGGCGATAATGTTTTTTGGGTTTTTTTTAATTTGACTATAGATATTTATTAGATGATTACCTTATTTAGGGGAGTTTAAGGCGCGTCTCATCTTCGTTTTAGCAGTGACCTATAAATACATAGGTCACTGGTTTTAGCCACGACACGTCAAAACGAAAAGACTGTGGTGTGTGTGTGTGTGTGTGTGTGTAGGGGGGGGGGGGTGCACGTCACGCGAGACTCAGAACAGTTTTGGCCAAGCCAAATCAGAATATTCGCTGTCCGCATGGAGCTAGCTTAGACCTTTAGCTACTCTTTAAGCGCAGAGCGAGGACTCGGACTGGCTGCCCCGGCAGATACGAGTCTTCGGTTGGTGCACATGCCACTTTGTTCGTTTTATCGTGTTGTGGCTCAGTTATAATGCCCTCATCTTCTATTTACAGATGTTCTCCACCAGTGTCGTATTTTCCCAGGCGCTACGGAAAAATGAACAATCCGGGTTTGCTTCTTCTGAGCAAAACTAGCATGAGTGGCACTGCGTATGTCGACTATCATCCAAAATCGAAGAAGCATACTGGAACGTACGGCTACCTCAAAGCTCAGGTATATCAGGCGCCGTTTTACTATAAAATCAGAATTTTTGATATCATATATATTCTATTTTTCGATATCACAAACTGGATTTTGTGACTTATTTTTTATATCAATAAATGCATTTTTGATATCACAAATTCTATTTTGTGATATCACAAAATCAAGCTCATTTTATGATATCATAAAATGTATTTTGTGATATCACAAAATCATGTTATGTTTTTTTTAATATCATAAAATAGATTTTGTGATATCAGTTAATGTGTATTTTTTGTATTTAAGAAATGCTTAAACGATTTTGTGATATCACAGAATCACTAAGAGTTTGTGATATCACATATTCTATTTTGTGATATCACAAAATTGAATATGTGATATCAATAAATACATCTGATTTTGTGATATCACAAAGTCGATTTTTGATATCACAAAAACGATTTATTGATATCACAAAACTGATTTTGTGCTATCATAAAATTCCTATGATATCACAAAATCAAATTTGTGATATCACAAAATCGAATATATATCATAAACTCTAATTTTTGATATCAAAAATAGTGATGATTTTTGGATATCACAAATTTCATTTTGTGATATAACAAATTCTACTTTGTGATATTATAAAATAGTTTGTGATATCAGAAAATAGTATTTGTGATATAACAAAATGGAATTTGTGAGATCACAAAATATTTTGTGATATCACAAAATACAATTTGTGATATCACAAAATAGGGATTTTAAAGTAAAACGGCATCTCACACAGGTACATCTATATTACTAAATAAACGAAGTAACGCATAAACTGCAAAATTGGTGGCATTTTCAAGCGTAATTTCTATACTGGTTCTTTCGCATATTGCTATCATTGATAATTTCGGTTAGCGTGTGTTTTAGTTTCACGTAGATTTAAAGAATTTGGGAATTAAATTCGTCTTTCATTTTAAATTCTCCCAAATAGTTTTCTAGAAACTTCGACTATTGGTCGATTTTTTTTTTGTCAACAATGGGTGCGTTCGAGTGAAATTATCGTGTACTCGAATACACGTTTTCAATTAATCCGGTCGTTTCGGTTCTGCGTTGTTATATCGGCGCGCTGCTTAGCAAGTCCAAATTTAGCAGGTTTTAATGCAAAAATCCGACCCATGAACGTACGTCATTCCCCATAAATAACGATTTATTTTTGTATTTTTGCTCATATGTCTAAACGGATGAAGAATGGTCATAGTCCCGACGGCCCTGGCTCGAAACGACCCATTTTCTTCCCGAACGATAGTCAATACGAGTAGCCAATCGAACTCGCCCATTGAAGAATAAAGCTCAACGCACATGGTCTTTGGAAAAGTTGGACGGACACACGGCGTCAAGTGTGTGCGGCTATGGTTACGTACCGCTAAGCCACTTGGGGAACGCCGTTAGGAGAATTCAAACTAAACTGAACTTTCGAAAAGACAAAAATTAAAAATGTCTAAGGTTAACACACATGCGCCAGGTAAGAAAGGGCATTTTTTCCAGCGAAGCAGACAAATCAATTTCAATGCTTCAACGAAGCTAAATAAGCCTTTAGTCTTCAGAGGGCTTGAATATTTTCCCCCAAAACGTTCCAGGACCCAATTTTTCCAGAAAAAAAAATACCCAGGACAGGTCACATAACAAAGATGGCAAACATTTATTATGGCAAAAAATTTCAAAAATCTTCTCCCCCAGAATCACGCCGGGCCGCGTAGCGCAATCGGTAGGGCACCTGACTCATAAGTCAGAGGTCCTGGGTTCGAAACCCGGTCTGGCCACATACTTTCGTTTCTCCTTCCGCTGATTCAAGAAGGGCAGTTGTCAGTTACTGGCGAAAGTATGTGCAAATAGTACTGGTTAACCGCTTAAGGAGGTCTAAGCCTGCCCAGGAATAGTGTGGTTAGGTTAACTGACCGTTCCGACATGACCATAGCTGTTTACCGTGGACGTTAAGCATCAAATCAACCAATTCTCCCCCAGAACCACAAATCCTATGATCTTGAAACTTAGCATGTCGCATCAAGGACTCAAAAGCTCAACAAAATTTATATAAATGATGACCCTGGAATGACCTTGATCTGTTTTACGGCAAGGTCAATTTTTGAGTCACTTAGATTTTTCTATAGGAAAAAGTGAAAAAAGTTGATTTTTTTTAGAAACAATGCAGTCTACTACCTGAAAGTTTGTAGATGCAGACAACTAATTAGGTAAATGAAGCTTTAGTGAGTATTCATGGTAAAGGTCATATCTTCACCTGGGCCTAAGGCCATTTACATTGAAAAATTAAAACTCGCTTTTTTTTATATAAACTTGACCATCATGAAATATTTCCGCGCTTGCGCGGGCTCTTTTCTAGTATATATAAAGATTACGTTGGACATTACTGAACTTAAATTTTGTCACGACACGACAAAACCAACAGAGTGTCATGTGGTCCCAGCGATGACTCAGATGAGCCTGGGCATCCACCAAGCTTAATCAGAGTCTTCGCTGTTGACTTAAAGGGTAGCTAATGGTCAAAACGAGCTCAATGCGCCCAGCAAAGACTCTGACGAGACTGGGCGGATGCCCAGGCTGATTTGAGTATTTTGAGTCTTCGCTGGCGCACATGACACTTTGTTGGTTTTGTCGTGTCGCGGCTCATTAGTTGTATGGATACACAGTCAGTTGTAGAAACTCTGTTTTTGTGTGTGTTTTTTGTTGTTGTTTTTTGTTGTTGTTTTTGGAGGTGGGGCGAGGGTGTGGAGTGGGGAAATGAAGTAATTCAAAAACGTAAAATAACCTTTTTTAGCTCACCTGAGCCGAAGGCTCAGAGGTGAGCTTATAGGATGGGAGTCGAGCCGTCGTCCGTCCGTGGGTGCGTGGGTGGGTGGGTGGGTGCGTGCGTCAACACTTTCAAACATAAATATCTCAGAGACCAGTGGGCCGATCGCAATCAAATTTTATTTGAAGCATCATTTGGGTGGGGGAAAGGCTGCATTAGATTTTGGTGCCGATCAGCTGAGAACTCTGGTTTCCATGGCAACAGATAGCCCCCATAGGGTTATAATGGAGAAAATGGCGTCATCACGTTTTCTTGACTGTTTTTGATTAGATCCTTATCATACTTGCAGGTAATGATGACATACACAAGAGCTTGGATGAGTTCGAAATTTGGCTGGATTCGAGCACAGACTACGGAGTTAGCTGCCCTTGAGCGTTTGAAAAAAATCCCATAGGGTTATAATGGGGAAAATGGCGTCATCACGTTTTCTCGACTGTTTTTGATTAGATCCTTATCATACTTGCAGGTAATGATAACATACAGAAGAGCTTGGATGAGTTCGAAATTTGGCCGGATTCGAGCACAGACTACGGAGTTAGCTGCCCTTGAGCGTTTGAAAAAATCCCATAGTGTTATAATGGAGAAAACAACGTCATCACATATTTTTAGAAAAACTTTGTCATCGCTCTATTGCCTACATTTCTCAACGGATTTTAAAATAACTTCACACAAATGTAGGGCATGACAATATCTCGAGCAAGTTCGACTTTCAGGATGCTGCGCCCAAGGTCAAGGACACTGTGGCTATTTTTAGAAAAACTTTGTCAGCGCTCTAGCACCTACATTTCTCAGCAGATTTTAAAATAACTTCATACAAATGTAGGGCATGACAATATCTTGAGCAAGTTTGACTTTCTGGGTGCTGGGCCCAAGGTCAAGGTCACTGTGGCTATTTTTAGAAAAACTTTGTCAGAGCTCTAGCGCCTACATTTCTCAACGGATTTTAAATCAACTTCACACAAATGTAGGGCATGACAATATCTCAAACAAGTTTAACTTCCAGGGTGCTGTGCCTAAGGTCGAGGTCACTGTGGCTAATTTTAGAAAAACTTTGTCAGAGCTCTAGCGCCTACATTTCTCAACGGATTTTAAATCAACTTCACACAAATGTAGGGCATGACAATATCTCAAACAAGTTTGACTTCCAGGGTGCTGTGCCTAAGGTGAAGGTCACTGTGGCTAATTTTAGAAAAACTTTGTCAGCGCTCTAGCACCTACATTTCTCAATGGATTTTAAAACAACTTCACACAAATGTAGGGCATGACAATATCTCGAGCAAGTTTGACTTTCAGGGTGCTGCACTCAAGGTCAAGGTCACTGTGGCTATTTTTAGAAAAACTTGGTCATCGCTCTTGCGCCTACATTTCTCAACGGATTTTAAATCAACTTCACACAAATGTAGGGCATGACAATATCTCAAACAAGTTTGACTTCCAGGGTGCTGTGCCCAAGGTCAAGGTCACTGTGGCTATTTTTAGAAAAAAACTTGGTCAGCGCTCTAGCACCTACATTTCTCAATGGATTTTATATTAAATTCACATAAATGTAGGGCATGACAATATCTCGAGCAAGTTCGACTTTCAGGGTGCTGTGCCCAAGGTCAAGGTCACTGTGGCTATTTTTAGGGAAAACTTTGTCATCGCCCTAGCACCTTCATTTCTCCATGGATTTTGAAATAACTTCACACAAATGTAGGGTATGACAATATCTCAAGCAAGTTCGACTTTCAAGATGCTGTGCCCAAGGTCAAGGTCACTGTGGCTATTTTTAGAAAAACTTTGTCATCGCTCTAGCACCTACATTTCTCAACGGATTTCAAAATAAATTAACACAAATGTAGGGCATGACAATATCTCGAGCAACTTTGACTTTCAGGGTGCTGCAGTCAAGGTTTTTGATTAGATCCTTATCATACTTGCAGGTAATGATGACATACATAAGAGCTTGGATGAGTTCGAAATTTGGCTGGATTCGAGCACAGACTATGGAGTTAGCTGCCCTTAAGCGTTTGAAAAAAATCCCATAGTCTTATAATGGAGAAAACAACATCATCACATTTTCATTTTTCATCGGATCCTCTTCATACTTGCAGGTAATGAGGATATGCATAAAAGCTTGGATTAGTTAGCATTTCGGCTAGATCCCACCACTGACTATGGAGTACCTGCCCTGAGCATCCAAAAAATCAATATCACCACTTTTTCTTGGTTTCTACTGATCCGATCCTTTTCAAACTCTCAGGTAATGAGGAAATGCATAATATCTTAAACAAGTTCAAATTTTGGCCAGATCAGGCCAACCACTACGAAGTTAGCTGCTCTTGACAGCTCTGTCTATTGTGCTCTTGATGGGATACTTTTTAGACTTGCATATATTAAATGAGGGCATACATAATGTTTTGGATGAGTTTTATTTTCAGCCTGATTGGACCACTGACTGTGGAGTTAGCTGCCCTTGAGCATCTTAAATATCCCTATAGGTTTACAATGTCTCTCAGGTGAGCAATTGTTGCCCTTTGGGCTACTTGTTCTTGATGTAATGGGCCACACAAGCTAGTTTACGCTAGTAAGTGTAGTAAGGCTAGTTAAACCTTACCGGTGACCCTCAGCGCTTGGCCCAGGTTCACACTCGTTCTCAATGAGAAAGAAAAACACAAATAAGGAAATTTTGCTTTTGTAAGCATTTATATAGATATGAAAGTTTGACCTTAAATTGAGGGTCTTCTTGAAGTTGAAGGAATGATTATGAGCCTGGGGCCTGATCTGGCAAGGAAAGTTATTATTTCGCTGACACAAGAAAGTCCCGTTTTATCTATTAACGTGATTGTCATGTCAATATATTTTATTTGGACCACATGATGTTTCCACATGATTTCGATTGCGGTCTGCAGTTCTTAGAGAGTTGCCATATTTTTTTTTGTTTTAAATATATTCAACAGCAATTTTAATTGTAAATTTTAAACCAATGGATAACAGTCAGTTTGGACTATTTCAAAATAAATATTTCATCAGAAAATAATTTTTCGTTGTTTCGCAAACGAGTTAATCTTTAACCGCTATAAAATTTCCTTTTAAAAGGAAGGCTTGCTAAGCTAAGACAGTGAAATTTTCATGAGTTGTTATTGAAGTGAACCCGATTGTTAGTGCACTTTCTGTTGCTAACTTTTATTTAGCAAAGTATTTAATTTCTAACTTATTGAATGGTGGCATTATCCACGGGTGTAAGGTAAAAACAAGTGTAGAATTTATTTGAAAAACAAATTGAAAAAAAAAATATTTAAACACACACACACACACACACACACACACACACACACAACAAAAAAAAGTTTTCCAATGTTTTGGCCGGCCGTTTTAGGCATATCTCAAGGAAAATAACTATATGGACCTATTTCAAGTCTTTTCTTCACGGCTGTTTATATTTACTGAAGTTTATTTTTGGCTTAAGTGGCATAAGTGGCAGTGACTAGAACAAAATTTTGACACTCTGAGAAGAAAATGCATGCTGCTGTTGTTTGGGACAATAACTTGCTTTACACCATTTGGGAACAACAAAGCACGGAACCCATTGCGTTCGTATTTCCATGAACTCCCGACAAATGAAATATATCTCTTTTCAGTAAATGTGATAAGGGAAGAAAATCGTCAAAAGCGCTTGTTTCTAAATTTAAACAATAAATTTGAACTCTGCTCTTTCAGATTTTACACTGATACACAGATCAGCCCACTCCGGCATAAGCGCAGTCTGATCAGTCTAGCCTCAGTATGAAAGATGAAGAATATATATATATGCCGAAAAGACTGATCAGATCCAACGAATGCATCGGCGCTGGACAGTGTGCCGGCTGCTCTGACTAGTCAGATTATGCGATGCCCTAAGGCCTAGTTTTCGCGACACCGCTGCATGATTTTTTGGAAAAGCTAATGCTTTGCGCTAAGCTATATATAAACACTGTTTCTTACACAAGTTTTGGTATATTTCTTAGGATGCAAAGCCAAACACTTTGCATTGCATTCAGCGTTTCATTTTTTATGCCATCAGTTTATAAAAAGCAAACGAAATGTGGCCAATTTCAAGGCACTTGTAAAAGAAAAACGTGCTTTTTAAAGGTAGGTTCCGGGACTAGCGATAACAATTATGTCCACAAAATAATTTCGTTTTTTCTGAGCGGTATTGAATTCTCTTATTTTTCTGAATTTGTTTCCACTGAGAAACTCGTCAGCTGTTTAAGAAAATAGTCGTTTTCCCTTTTGGTTTATTTTCTTTCGTTGGAATTCCAGTTCTAAAAATAACTATGTTTATCATGTCTATAAGTGCGCGATTTCTGATGCCATTCTCCAAAGGTCAATTTTCCCTTGCCGTGAGCTCTCCTAGAGGTCCTGGCATGGCGGATGGGTTAAAACTATCGCAAAATGCAATGCAGCATGACGTCAGCTGCGTTATCTATTTCTGGCGCGGACTAAAAATAGCGCTAACTGGTGTGCGAAGCAGTTAGAAAATCCCTTGCAAAACAACTTTTCTAATATATATTTTTGATTTACACCTTTTAGTGAAACTTATTCATTCCCTTTTGTAAGTGCTTTCCAACAACTTGGATGAAAGATCATCAAAATTATGATGCATTCCAAAGTACAGGAACCTACCTTTAACGGAATTATTTAAGAAAAAAAAAAAAAAAAACATGAACTATCAAAAATAGAATATCCTGGTATTTTCCGACTAAGCGTGACGTATCGTTTCTTCCGAAAATAACTCGGTATCACTAAACCACTTGAATACTGGCTTGCGCTCGAAAGCGCAAGCCAATAAAATAGATGTATCTTATCCTTTTTATGTTTATTTTAGGTATCTGGTATTGGACAAGTTGCCTGCACCCACGTGAGCATAGTTGCTGTGGATATATACCCGGAAGGTAGTGTTATTCATTGTCACTGGACTGGCTTGTGTCGAGGTCATGATTTAGCCGCGACAAGACAAAACCAACAATGTGGTTGTGCGCCCAGCGCAGACTCAGATCAGCCTGGGCATCCGCCCAGTTTGACCAGAATCTTTGTTAAGTGCTCAAAGAGTAGCTGAGAGTCCAAGCTACCTTCATGCGGGCAGCGAAGACTATGATCAGGCTGGGCGGATGCCCTGGCTGATCTGAGTCTGCGCTGGGCGCACAACCACTATGTTGTGTTTTTTTCGTGTCGCTTCTCATATTCATTAGTCGGGGGACTCACGGTTTCCATCACGCACATTCGTGCTGGTTAAACATGCACTTCAAATGAACTGAAATGATGGTTCATCACACCAAAGTTACTTAAATTTTGACCAGAAGATGTCACCTCATGTCCGAAGGATGAAGCGTGATGGAAAAAAACGTCCACATCACTGATGGTCGATAGATATGATGCACCTCGGTGCAGTGGAAGACTCGGTGCACTGTCGCGCTTGTCCATGCGGCCTCGTGCGATGGTGTATAGAGACATCCGGAGCACTTCGGGGCGATATCGTATTTGACTGTTGCCCAAAAAAAGGCATAAAATAGTTGAATATTTAGTTGTATGTAATTAATCTGCTCATAGTAGGTTGGGTAATAAAACATCTTATTGGAATGCTGGTCTGCAATGGGGTCTAGCGTATCTCCATCAGATTTGCTCATCGTATTGCAGATTTACGACAAGGAACAATCCTTTAGATGCTGGTTTAACGGTGTCTTAATGGCTTAGGGACGAGTCATTTATTATCAGGGGGGGGGGGGGGGCCGGGTACATTTTCATATGAGTCACCAAAATTTTTCGACCTCCCACCATCCCAGATCCCCAGCTATACCCTTCACACACACATTGTATTACCTTTTGTTTTATGTCAGACTGACTTCAAACTTGTATGAATATGAAACACAAAGAACATTTTCTTACTCGAACAGGTTGCTAAATCATGCAGATTAATGGTCTTTAAATTTTGTCAGCATATTTTTGCACTTTCTTCTGCTTATGGCCATCTAGAAATCTGTTTGTCGAATGTTCAATAAAACTGTTAAGAATAGTAATGGGGGTGGGGAGTGGGGGAGGGGGCGCAGCCCCAAGAAGCCACAATAGCTTTGCTGATGACAAGGCAACCGGAGAGCTGATATCACAAACGCAGGCATAAAATTTAATTAAGAACTAGAAAATTGTGTCTGTTAGACACAGATGGTGTCCCTAGTGCCATGCCTGTTCCCCTCAGCCCCACCCCTGACAAACTGCATTCTCCCCTTTGCCCCAACCGATGGTCTTTTCTTCAAAAAGAAATTAGTACATCAAATGCCAACCAGACCCCGAAAAAATCTTCATTTATAAATGCCTAAATTTTGTCAAATTATAAAACAAGAGGGCCATGATGGCCCTGGATCGCTCACCTGAGTATCCTGTGAACTTAGCCTCAGAGACATCCATACGTACAAAACACAGAGTTTCACAAAGATTCAATTGACAATGAACCCTTTATTGTGCACCTAAGGTTTTTATAAGATTTAACCTAATGACCTAGTTTTGACCCCACATGACCCAGTTTCAAATGGGTAGATTTCTTAGATATAAACATTCTGACAAAGTTTCATGAATATCGGATCAAACTGTGCCATCTAGATTGTACGCAATGTTTTTCTAAGGTTTGACCTAGTTTTTGACCCGACATGACCAAGTTGCACCCTTGGTCCAGATTTGTTGGAGATAAACATTTTGACAGTCTCATGAAGATTGGAACAAAACTGTCTCCTCAATAGCGTTCACATGGTTTTTCTAAGAACTGACCTATTGACCTAGTTTTTGACCTGACATGGCCCAGTTTCAAATGTGGTCTGGATTTTATAAAAATAAACATTCTGACTTAGTTTCATGTATATTGGATCAAATCTGTGCCCTGTAAAGTGTACACAAGGTTTTTCTAAGATTTGACATAGTGACCTAGTTTTTGACCCAATAAGACTCAGATTCAAACCTAGCCTAGATTTTATATAGATAAACATTCTGACAAAGTTTCATGATGACTGGATCATAACTGTGCCCTCTAGAGTGTGCACAAGGTTTTTCTAAGATTTGACCTAGTGACCCCGTTTTTGACCCCACATGACCCAGTTTCAAAGTTGGTCTAGATTTTATTAAGATAAACATTCTGACAAAGTTTCATGATGATTGAATCATAACTGTGCCCTCTGTGTCATTCTAAGATTTATTTCTATTTTTAGCTCTGGCGGCCATTTTGTTCAGCGGAGTGGAACCATTTCAACAATTTTTTTCAGGGCCATGAGTCCAACATTTCTTCGGATTTTTTTTTAATCCAGCCATTGGCTTCAGAGGAGGTGTCGTTTAAAGGTTTTTCTATTTTTAGGTCTGGCGGATAATATTGTTCAGCGGAGCGGACCCTTTGAGCAATTTTGGTAGAGGGTTCCCTAATGAGCATTTCTGTGAAATTATTTCAAAATCTGCCCAGCAGTTTTGGAGGACAAGTCGTTAAAAGGTTTTTCTATTTTAGCTCTGGTGGCCATATTGTTCAGCGGAGCGGAACCGTTTGAGCAACTTTGGTAGAGGAACTCCTAAGGAACATTTCTGTGGAATTATTTCAAAATCTGCCCAGCAGTTTTGGAGGAGAAGTCGTTTAAAGGTTTTTCTATTTTTACCCCTGGTGGCCATATTGTTCAGCGGAGCGGAACCGTTTGAGCAACTTTGGTACAGGGTCTCCTAAGAAACATTTCTGTGAAATTGTTTCAAAATATTCCCAGCAGTTTTGGAGGAGAAGTCGTTTAAAGGTTTTTCTATTTTTACCCCTGGCGGCCATTTTGTTCAGTGGAGCGGAACCATTTGAGCAATTTTGGTAGACAGTCCCCCAAGGAACATTTCTTTGAAAATATTTCATAATCTGCCCAGCAATTTTGGAGGTCGTTTAAAGGTTTTTCTATTTTTTAGCTCTGGCGGCCATATTGTTCAGCGGAGCGGAACCGTTTGAGCAATTTTGGTAGAGGGTCTCCTAAGAAACATTTCTGTGAAATTATTTTAAGATCTGCCCAGCAGTTTTGGAGGAGAAGTCGTTTAAAGGTTTTTCTATTTTTAGCTCTGGCGGCCTTTTTGTTCAGTGGAGCGGAACCGTTTGAGCAATTTTGGTAGACAGTCCCCCAAGGAACATTTATGTGAAATTATTTCAAAATCCGTCCAACAGTTTTGGAAAAGAAGTCGTTTAAAGCAAAAGTTGACGACGGACGCACGTCCGGACGACTGACGACGGACAAAGACCGATCACAACAGCTCACCTTGAGCACTTCGTGCTCAGGTGAGCTAAAGACACATGCATATCTACAGTATGTCTACAGCGCTGATAAAGAGTCTCAACTGCTTGCTCAAAAACTGTGGAAGAAGTTGATTATACAAGCTTGACATCATATATCCTATTAGTCTTTTCCCAAAAACATATCAAGTTGAGAAAGGCATAATTTAGTGATACAGATTTAATCCTTCCCAAAACAGCAGGTGCACATCTACAGTTTGTCTTTAATACCTATACAAAGTTTCAAATTGGTTGCTAAATACCTGTGGAAGAAATGGATTATACAAACTTGTCATCCTGTTGTAGCCATTTCTCGAAAACTTTCTGAGTTTGAAAAGGCTGTTATATTATCAAAATACATTTTTCCTTTCCAAAACAACACATGCACATCTACGGTATCTCTGCAATATCTGTGCCAACCTTTTAACTGGCTCAAAAACTGTGGAAGAAGTTGATTATACAAACTTGAAATCCTGTAGTGAGGTTTCTCAAAACAATTTCTAAGTTTGACAAGGCTGTAATTTTGTCAAAACTTATTTTTTTTTCTTTTCCAAAATGGCAAGTGCACATCTACAGTATGTCTGTAACATCTGTGACTAGTTTCAGATTGACTGGTCAACAACTGTGGAAGGAGTATATTATACAAACTTGACATCCTTTAGTAGCCTTTCGAGAAAAAGTGGAAGGAGTATATTATACAAACTTGACATCCTTTAGTAGCCATTTCGAGAAAATTTTCTAAATTTGAAAACGCTGTAATTTTGTCAAAAACATTCATTTTCTTTCCAAAGAGGAAGGTGAACATCTACAATATGCCTGCATAATCTGTGTGAAGTTTCAGCTTGATTGCTCAAAAACTGTGGAAGGAGTTGATTATGCAAACTTGAAATCCTGTTGAAGCCATTTCTCCAAAAAATCCTAAGTTCGAAAAGGCCGTAATTTTATCAAAAATGATTTTTTTCTTTCCAAAAAGAGAGGTGAACATCTACAGTATGCTTGCATTATCTGTCAAGTTTCAGATTGATTGCTCCAAAACTGGGGGAGGAGTTAATTGTACAAACTTTTTTTAGAGGGGACGGACAGACAGATGGACAGACGGACAAAGGTAAAACATAATGCCCCCCCCCCCCGACTATCATCACGGGAGCATAACAAAATCATCTGCTCGACATGTTTTTATAGACAATTGTATACTATCCTACTTTGAAATATTTTTATTGATATGATATGGCCAAGTTTAGTGTGTCAGTTTCATAAATGTTTTAAAGTTTGAGTTTGCAAGAATAGAAGTAATAGGGGGTCTGGGGGCAAAGCACCCCAGGAGCTGAGACATTTTTTAAAAATTGAAGACTGATAGAAGAATTCTGATCCGCACCCCCCCCCCCCCCGCGCCACCCCAATATGCCAAATAAAATATATGATTCCCCCACCCTGCTCCAAGACATTTTGATCCCCCCCCCTCCCCTAGTACATCATCAAAAAAAAAAATCCGACCCCCCACCACCAGATAATAAATGACTCGTCCCTTATTCAAGAATTTGTATTATAGATCTGCGACTCATTTTTCTGCTCCTTCCTTGCAATTCAACTACGGCTTAAAGAGGGCATCAGCAGCTATGTAGAACAAAACGCAGTAGAAATTGACCAGCTGGTGAAGGCCTTTGGCTCTATTTCACCTGTTATTATTCTGGGAGACTTCAACGTTGGCGATGCGGCGGGTCCAAACATAACTGCTTTAGAGCCAGGTAACATATTAATTTCACTATCACATCGTCTTATATTTGAGCCGCGTCACGACAAAACAAAGTGGCATGTGTTCGTCCAGCGAAGACTCGGATCAACCTGGGCATCCGCTTAGTCTCAACAGAATCTTCGCTGTCCGCATGGAGCTAGGTTAGGCCCTTACTTTCCCTTTAAGCACACAGCAAAGACTTTGATCAGGCTGGGAGGCTGGCTGCCAAGACTGATCTGAGTCTTCGCTGGGTGCATATGCCACTTTGTTGGTTTCGTCATGTCGCGACTCAGGCATAGATATCTCCGCGCTGTTTATTTCGCATGAAAATGTCAAACATCACCTTTTCATGACGTCACTGAAACCAAATCATCTGTCATATAGGAAATGGATCTTTTCAGAAGCAATTCAGCTGTTCGCCTTTTTGTTTTCCTTCAAAATGAGGTTCAACTCTAAAAGGAGAGTTTGCTCCCTTACGAGCAAATATTTCCTTTAAGAGTAGACTATATTTAAGATAGACTTCGTCTTCCTTGGAAAGGAAACAAAGTCACAAGAGTTGTTCCCCATTCACAAAATGGTAAAACTACAAGGAGATTTGCCGAAAGACCATGTAACTAAAAGAAGAAAAAAAATATTGTGATTTTTAATAGGCTCACTTTTTATGCCCCCGCCACGAAGTGGGGAGGGGCATTATAGTTTTGCCCTTGTCCGTCCGTACGTCCGTCCGTCACACTTTGTAGTACTGTTCTTGTCTCCGCAACTCCTCCTACAGTATTTGATGCAGTGAGTTGAAACTTGCAACACAGTTCAGACATGCATTGAACATGTGCATAAAGGAAACAGAACTTTGATTAAGATTTTTATTGCAGAATTATGTCCCCTTGAATAATATACATATTTTGACCATATTTCACACGTTGTAGTACTGTTCTTGTCTCTGCAACTCCTCCAATAGTATTTGATGTAGGGAATTGAAACTTGCCATTCAGTTCAGACATGCATTGAACATGTGCATAAAGGAAACAGAACTTTGAGTCAGGTCTTTATTGCAGAATTATCTCCCCTTGAATAACCTACATATTTTGACCATATTTCCATAGCTTATATACAAGCTCATTTTTATCGGCGCTCTAGCGGCCTCATTTATTAACCGATTTTGGTATTACATCACAGCTTTATTGGGTATGACAATACCTCGAACAACTTTACGTTTCAGATTGGTAGGATCAAGGTCAAGGTCACAGTTGCTATTATAGGTACATGTAAATCTTTGTCATGGTTCTAGCACCTTTATTTATTAACTGATTTTGATATTAAACCTTTCAGGGTTTTAGTTCCAAGGTCAAGGTCACAGTTTCTATTTTTAGAAAAACTCAGTCATCCCTCTAGCACCTTTATTTTTTGACAGATTTTGATGTTACTTTACACAAATATTTCTTAACACATTACTCATCTAGTGAGGCATATGGCGGGGGCATTCATCACCTTTAGTGATTGTCTAGTTTCATTATTATTTTATCTTTAGTATTATTATCATATTAATTTATTATTTAAGTTTTTATCCGAAAACTGAAAAAAAAAATCATCTTGTCCTTTTCCACATGAAACAAACGGGCATAAATCATGTCTGGCATTTATGACAATCATCAGTAGTATTTCTGTGTACATGTATTCGAATGTATGAGACTGATACAAAAAATTGCGTTTCTTTTTCAGCCAACTATCAGATGATGGCGTCAGTGTTCCAGACACAGTCACATGATGAGTGTACATTTTGTGACAACCCCGATAATGCTTATAACGGAGAGATACCAAAGATTACTATTGACCATGTATTTTACAAAGGTGTCACATATATTGAAGGGGTGAGATTTTCTCTCTTTTTTTTCTTGCAGTTGAGGAATTTCTAATTTAAGCCATACAGACAAGATCAGAAAAGTGACATCTTTCTTAACCCTTAAAGCGCCAAAAATGAAAAAAAGTTAAATTTGCAAATAGTGTAGATCCAGATGAGGTGGCTCATAATGAGCCACCTCATTTGGATCTACACTGTTTGCCCTCTAGTCTTTGAATTCTCAATGTGATATAGCTTGGACAAATTTTTTTGAAATTCTACAGACGTAAATTTCGTTGTCTGCTTTTTGGCGCATTAAGGGTTAAAGGAAAACACTCACTAAAATGCTTGTTGGGCTCAAATTAAAGATTTTAATCAAACATGGTTAAAGGAAAACACTCACTAAAATGCATGTTGGACTCAAATTAAAGATTTTAATAAAACATAAAATTTGCCGAAAATTTCATGGAAATCGGACTTAAATTAAGAAAGATTTGACAGTTTATAGATATGAAAATGTTGAGTTGGGAACCAGCTTATCTGTGATATAATGACGTCATAAACTCAGTCAAAACTGAAAATCCCAAATAAGTTTAGTTTGAAACAAGTCGTGGATGAAATGCAAAAATCTATAGTTTACTTCATAAAGAAACGATTAAAACAAAATATTACTGTGAAAGTAAGGAACTTATGCACTTAATTTATCACGTGACAGGAACTTCCAAGATGGCGGCCTCCAGGACCGCCATTTTGATTTTTTTAAAAATATTCATAAGTTTCTTAATTTAAGTCCGATTTTCATGAAATTTTCACCAAATATAATTGCTTATCGAGAACTACAATTTAAAGTATGTTTATATTTAAGTGAGTGTTTTCCTATAAGATGAATGGGTGCACTTTAAAGACCTAGGTGGATTATAAAAGGTCGATTTTAGGTGGCTAATCTCAGTAATGGACGGGCGCATGGTGCCAGGAGTGTGCAACTATGGAGACATTCCGCTGAGTCTCCTGGGAAACATCGTTATGAGAACCGAAACAACAACTGATCTCAGTATTTCTGTAGACACCTAAGGAAAACCACTGCCAATACATCAAAAGATTCCAATACTTGGTCTTACTGGTTGTGGCTGGTGAAGAAAAATTTACCTGTGAAATGTTTGACAGCTGATTCGGAATATTTTTTATCACTGACTGGGACTAATTATTTCTGTAAGACAGTAGCCTCGCCCGGGCGACTTATAGACTCAACAGTAGTTTAATGAATCCTATGCCGGTGGGAACAGAATCTATGCCTTTAAGGGGAGGCAATAGACTGCTTTCAGTCAAAGATGTTAGAAACTCTCTTAGCCATATTATTCATGTAAATATTATTACTATTTTAATTCTCTCTCTATTATATGTCCGAGTCCAGACTCCAACGTTTCCAAAATGCTGAGGGCAGATATAAAGGTATCAGAGGGGAAAGTGATGTATAACAATGTGACTTTCTTAAAAATTAGACAGACAAAATTCAAGGGAAGCAACTCTCTCATTTTCGCAATTCTTAATTTCTTCCTCTTTAATTTTGCCAACTCTTTAAGAAAAAATGCCCCTCTTGGAGCAAAGTTTTTCCTTTACAAGTAGACCCTATTTGGATAAACTACAGGAAAGCAAATAGAAAGTTACAAAAGCTATTCCATTCTGGAACAAGAGCTTCGCAAGCGGCGCATAATACGCCCGTTTCAGTGTCAAGAAGGAGTTACAGAATGAACAAGATTGTTTATAGAAGGATGGACAGGCAGACAAAACAGGGGAAACAACTCTGTAATTAATGACTGCAATGTTATCAAAACAACACATCAAATACTATTTGTACACCAAAAATCAGTTTCCAGGGTGAAGCAGCTCAGAAGTTGTGAAACGCCAAAGTCAAACAAGGGAGATAATTCATAAACTCTTAGTCACAATACTTTCCCTTGACAATATACACATCACCATAAAGTTTTGTTAAAATATTTCCAACGGTTAAGGAGATACAGAGTAAAACGGAAATTGATGCAAGGGCAGATAATTCAGGAAGTAAGCCAGAGTTGTGGTTCATGCGCATGATACATTACCCCATTATTATACACATTCCTACAAAGTTTCATTGAAATATTTCAAAGGGTTAAGGAGTTATGGGGGAATGGGTTAGCCTAAAAAACTAATCAAAGGGAGGATACTCCAAAATTAAGTAAGAGGGAGCAACCATTCTTATATATGACACACCGTCTGGTGATCATGCACATTGCTATAAAGTTTCATCAAGATATACCAAATGGTTACTTAGTTATTGAATGCACAAGATTAGTATACACAAAAATACACTAAAAATCTAATCAAAGGGATGCAACTCCAAAACGAAGAAAGGGAGAGCAACCATTGTTATACGCGACACATCATCAGACCCTCATACACATTGCTATGAAGTTTCATCAAGATATCCCAAACGGTTATCTAGTTATGGCGCGCACAAGACTAGTAGGGTAAAAAATAATCAAAGGGACATAACTTTGAAACTAAGAAAAGGGGAGCAATTATTACTATACGCGACACTTTGCCCCATTCTAATATATATGCCTACAAAATTTCATGAAGATATCTCAAACGGTTTCTGAGATATGGTGCGCACAAGAATGTTGACGGACGGACGGACGGACAGACAGACAGACGGACGGACAGCGCCATGCCATAATACGTCCGTTTTTTCAAAACGGGCGTATAAAAACTGGCACCCCCCCCCCCCCCTCAAAAAAAAACAAACAAAAAAAAACAAACACGTAGGTATTAACAATACGCCTGAAATATCGAGCTTCATATTTTAGCTGCCAAACTACATATAATCATAATTTATGATGCTTGTAATTTACTCTGACACCGAAGCGAAATTAAGGTAAATGAATATACTTTCAGGGGAAGCAACTCAACCATTATCATTCTTGCATTCATTTTCTCGATCTAAGGTCACCTCTTGAAAGAATTTGTTCCTCTCGAAGCTGATTCTTTCCTTGGAGAATAAAATTGCCTCGTTGTTCAGGCAAGCAAAAAGGATGTCAAATTTTTAAAGCTTTCTTTTGTCGTCGAGGGAGTCAACCAGGAAATCACAAGTTGTCTTTTATTATTTGTTTTGATGAGAATTTACGAATACGAATATGGCTGATTAAGAAAACGTGACATGGCTGTTCTATTGAAGGAAACAAAAACAATACATAAACCAGAGGGCCAATGGCCCTATATCGCTCACCTGAGCAATGAGGTTATGTTGGAAAAACTTAGTTGCCACAGCAGCAAAACAACATGCACAACAGCAATAAAACACACCATTTATGTAGAGGATAATATCACAAACATTTATGCAAAAAATAAGCTTTATCCCCCCTTAATGGCGACTGAGAAGAAGATCTTTGGGAAAAAAAATAAAAATGAAAAAATTGAAAATTTGGCCCTTCTATTGCAACGGCAACCAATCAAAATCAGGTCTTTGGGCAAAATTCTTATAGCTGATAGAGGACTACTCAAGGAACATTTCTGTAAAGCTTTTGTCAAAATATCTGCCGTAACACAGAAATAAATACCAAATGTCCACTTTCCCCATTGTAAGTCTATGGAAACTTTAAGTTGCCATAGCAACCAGTTCACATGGGCAATGATAATATGAAATATACTTTAGGTAGAGGCTAATGTTATTAATATGTATGCAAAGTATCAGCTTCATCCTCCTCATGGCTTCACTTTCCCCATTATAAGTCAAAGGAAACTATAAGCTGACATAGCAACCAAAGTTCTTATTGGGTTGGAAGAAAAAACAAACTTCATGTAGAGGCTTCTGTCATCAACATGTTTGCACAATATCAGCTTCATCCCCCATATGGCTTCTGAGCAGAAGATTTTTTCATTTTTTCTTTTTTTTTTCGAAAATTTACCCTATATTTTGCCATGGCAACCAATCAAATTCAGCGATTTGGAGAACATTCATATGAAATATAGAGGACTATTCAAGAAACATTTCTGTAGAAAGAAAATCTAAATAAAAGCCGTGAGACAGCAAAAATTGCCAATTTCCATTTTCCCCATTATAAGTCAATGGAAACTCTTAGTTGCAATAGCAACCAAACTGCTGGAGTAATTGCCATGAAAAATAGTAATTCTATAGAGGCTAGTACTAAGATTCTTTCTGTAAAGTTTGAGCTTTATTGGCCACACAGTTTATGCAGAGATGATTTTTTAATATTTTTCCATCTTAAACTATTCGGTTGCAATGGCAACCAGAAAAATTGCCCAATTTGTATAAATTTAACAAGGCTGGTTAAAGACTACTCCAGGTACATTTCTATAAAAGTTTTGTCAAAATATCTGCAGTGGCATAGCAATAAATGCAAATTTTCTATTTTGCCATTATAAGTCAATGGCAACTTTAAGTTCCCATAGCAACCAAACTGCTAGAGCAATTGCCAAGAAAAACAGTACTTTTATAGAGGGCAGTGCCAAGATCCTTTCTGTGAAGTTTGGGCTTTATTGGTTGCATAATTTCTGAGGAGATGATTTTTGAATATTTTTTCTATTTTTAACCATTCGGTTGCCATGGCAACCAGCCAAATTGCGCAATTGACAAAAATTTCATGTGGTTGATGGAGGACTACTCAAGGAACATTTCTGTAAAAGTTTTGTCAAAATATCTGCAGTGACATAGCAATAAATGCAAATTTTCTATTTTTCCCATAGAAGTCAATGGAAACTTTAAGTTGCCATAGCAACCAAAGTTCTAAAGCAATTTAGATAAAAAACAGTCTTATTGGTTCCCCCTGCCTATAGATGCTATATATGAAATTTGGTAACAATCGGCCATGTAGTTTCAGAGGAGATGTCGTTTGAAAATGTTGACGGAAGGACGGACGACGGATGCCTGCCTATACTATAAGCTCACCTGTGAGCCTTCGGCTCAGGTGAGCTAAAAAGAAAGAAAGGAAAAAGACAGAAATGCGACCAACCAACAGAATGCGAGATTCATGTAATGGCATTTTTTACTTTCAGAGTAGCGAACGAATATTTGATGACGTCAGCGTTGAAGGATATCCATTATCGGACCACTTCGGAGTGAAACAGGCCTTTAATGTGTCTTCTTAGAGCCAACACTTCAAACTATATTGCATTCCTTGTTTTAAATATTAAACCATGAACATTGGAATGCAAAGAGAATATCAGCTGCGACATGACAACACTAACAAAGTGGCATGTTGGCCCGGCAAAGACTCACATCATCCACTCCGTCTGATCAGACTTTTGGCTGACGGCATGGAACTAGCTTTGATCCTTAGTTACCCTTTATGCTGCAGTGAAGACTCTGATCAGACTGGGTGGATGCCCAGGCTGATCTATGTCTTCTCTTGCGCACATGCTATTTCTTGGTTTTATCATGTTGTGGCTGAATTATCATCCTCAGCAGTCATGAAATGAGTCGTATCTGTCTGTTGTATTCAGTTCATGATAGATCTATCATCAGAAGTCCGGTCTGTGTGACAACCTCTAGGGTCATGTCGGGTAACTTCGAAAAGCGGGTAAATTCGAACATACCATTGCAAACTGTGTAAATCCAGATGAGACGGCTCATTATGCGCCGACTCATCAGGATTTTCACTGTTTGCCAAGCTATTTTTGTTTCAATTCCAAACAACTGACATATAAAAGAAACAATGTCACTGTCTGAATTTACCTGCTGTCCCAATTTACCCGACTCGACCCTTAAGTAACACAACGCAAAATGTAATAGAAGTTGCCACAGTCTTTGACACAGGATTTAGTGCTCCAGACTTACAAGAGGTCACGGGTTTGAGTAGGATCCATCTGTCTGATCAGCTCCCTGGCATGGCTGGTATGTATGGTTCTTCTGACAAACGAACTGGGATGAGTCTTATCATGACTGATGGTGTTCAAGACTGTTTTTATTCAAATGTAGAGGGTGATTTGAAGGGCAAATATAAATCAAGATTTCAAACTGAAAGTTCTTTGCTTCTTATTTTTTTCCCTGACTTTTTAGCCCACCTCACCTTTGCGTACGCTAACTGTGGGGAAGGGGGGTGGGGGCCTTATACAATTCCCTTTGCATGCATTAGTATGCACATGGATACAGAAATGTGTGTGTGTGTGTGTGTGTGTGTATGTGTTAATGCATGCCAATGATCAAAAGGTTCACCCAGTTATGGGCAGATGAGCTTAAAAGTATCTTGGAACCATCACCAGAATACTCCTTCTTAATTCCCCTCTTGACAGTCTAACTTTTATTTTTTATTATCATCTATATCAGACAAATCAGAAAAATTAAATATTGGCTCAGCCAGAAAATCAAACGTATTCAAATTCAATAATCCAGAAATAACTTCTTTCTCTTCTGACTGATTTGTCTGAAATTTCAGTAATTTGTTCGGACTTTGTTCACAACTCTGACTGATAGCAGCTAGATGTTCATTATCCTCTAATATTTCATTATTTGACTTCTGGCCCACTTCATTATCTTCAACAGGTTCTTTCCAAACTGCTTTTCTACTCCGGTTTCTGATGGAACTATCAATATTACTTTTACGTCTCCTGCTTACTGTATTGTCTTCACTAAAGCTGTCAGAGTTTGGGCTTTGCACGTCACTTTCAATTTCAAATAAACTTTCGTTTCCACTTTCATCCGAATTCAACTCACACTCTTTTATATATTTATTAGGTCTCTTTTCTCTTAACTGGTATGGATGGCCATCCATTTGAGGTGAGTTACTGCTATTTGGTTCAGCTGATTGGCTGGCGCCTGTAACTGATTCTTCTCTGGTCTCTGCATGTATTGTTTCAATTTCATCTTTTGACTGGATTTTTCTCTGAAAGCAGATGATTTCAATGATACACTGCTGATGAAAGTCAAATAATTACAAAGCTACACCACAGTGCTTATTTCATTAAGAACATTATAAAAATTCAGCAAAACGACTTGTCCAGGGGAAAATAAAGTGTGTATTTTGTGAGAATTATGGGGTAAGTTTTCTTGTATATCCATTAAAACATATGTTGTGGGTACTGACTGGAATCGTTTTGGAAAGATGATTCCAATGAGTAAATACACCATATGTTTTTTATGGACAATTTAAGAAAATTATCCTTCAGTTATCATTAAAGACCCACTTTTCCTGTTCCTCTGCACAAAGTATGTAAATACATAATGTATTTCATAGTGGAATGTCTTCTGTATATTACTGAATGATTAAGGAATGCATTATAAAATGGATATATAAAATTCAATGAAATAACAAAGCTGTAAGATTTTATGGTACAACAACTATATAATATTTTTGATTAACAGAGATATAATCTGACTTAAAACAGTGGTTTAGCCAATAACCACTTAAAGACAGGAATGGTACTATATAAGGAGGATTGACTTCCACAGTGTCACTCATGGACAGACAATCTTCGCCCCGTTACTGCAGCTATGGATCCATTCCGCTGAGGTGCAGGGGAATGTCGATATGAGAATTGAAATACACACACACAGTGTCATTCTGTCTCTTGATCACAGTGTCAACACCTCCAGTCAGCCAATAAAATCATCATAACTGTCAATTCTGGTCCACTGACTGATTGACTTAATTTTCACACCTTTACCTGTACAAGTAAGATAGCTTTATGCTGGGAACCCCCATCCCCCACCCCAGGGCAGAGAAGCCCTGAAAAGGGGGTTGTAAGAGTATCAGCTGCACTTTAGCATCACTAAAACAGCTGATATTTGCATGAAATGCCTTGTGGACTATGATGAGATAAACATACAACCATACATAGACTACTAATCTGGGAATTTTGCAATTCTGGCAAGTCAATACAAGAGGGCAATGTGCATGGTGCCCATGTTGGTTATGTGACCTGGACCGTTTGAACAAATTTAAGATCCCTCAGCCCCTAGAGGCTCTAAATGAAATTTCGTTACAATTTGCCCAGTGGCTTCTGAGGAGACTATTGAAACTGTCGAAATCTGTGTCCTGGGTAAAAGAGTGAACCTGACCTCTTGTACTCATAAATTTTCATGTACTCGTTAAAATGGTTATTTATACCAATTTATTGGCCAAAATCTCCAAATTTTTCCATGAGTTATGTTCTAGCATTTTCGCATACTTGACTTTTCCGTAAAAAAGGTCAAGGTCATCCAAAGGTCATCATTTGAACAATCTTGGTAGTACTCTAGTACCCAATGCTACATACCAAGTTAGAAGGCCATTGGTCAATTGGTTCTGGAGAAGATTCTTGACACTTTTGACAAATATATGGGTGTGGTGGCCATTTTAGTGATGTGACCTGGACCAATTAAACAAATTTTTATTCCATGAACCCCTGGAGGCTTTATATGAAATTTTGTTACTATCGGTCCAGTGGCTTTTAAGAAGGCATTTTGAAATTGACATAATATGAGAGTCCTGGGTCAAAAAGCTTGAATGTACTCACATACTTGATGCTACATACAATGTTTCAAGGCCATCGGCCTATTGGTTCTGGATAAGAAGATTGTTAAGGTTTTTACCATATATGGACATGGTGGCCATGTCGATCATGTGACCATGACCATTTGAACAGCATTTTGTTCCATCTTTCCCTAGAGGCTACATATCAAATTTGGATCTGATTGGTCCAGTGGTTTCAGAGGAGAAGCCGTTTGAAAGTGTGGATGGACAACAGACAACGATGGAGCCTGCCTATCCTATAAGCTCTCAATTGTTAAAGTGGTTTTAGAGGAATGCATATTAAACCTCAGTGTCCGTTACAAAGTTCAAAAAATGACCATGACCTTTGCTGGCCTTATGTCTTCATGTGTTCATATAGTTAACCATAATTTAGTCATCATATCTGGGCTAAAAAACTTTCCATGAAATCCACTGTTTAAGCATTTTCCCATATAAAAGCATAAGGAACCAAAGTTTACATCGCCATGAAATATGCCAAGGTTATTGCAGGGTCACCATTGGTAAAAATAAAATTGTAGGGCTTAAGTCCCTAATGCTACACACAAAGTTTCAAGGTCATTGGCCTTTTTGCTCCAGAGAATAATGCTTTTAAAGGATTTTTTACTATACAGTAGAACTTCAATGGCTCGAACAGGCTTGGGACCATGGAAATTAGTTCCAGCCAAGGGTTGTTCCAGCCATCCAGGGTCAGTTTCTATATAAACTGAACTCTAGGGACCCAAAAACGAGTTCTAGCCAGGCGGGGTAAACGAGCCATCAAGGTTCGAGCCATTGAAGTTCTACTGTATATGGGCATGGCGGCCATCTTGATCAGACCAAGACCATCTGAACAATCTTTTGTCCCCCTGACCAAGGGAGGCTCCATGTAAAATATGGTTTCAATCAGACCAGAGGCTTAAGAGGAGATGTTGTATGGAAGCAAAAAATTAAAAAGCCAGAAGCAAATCCCTTGAGCAGAAACAAAGTTACAACCCAAATACACAGTGTTAAATGTGGTGCTGAAGTGGACCCAGATGCTGAGGCAAATAGAACAGCTTTCCATGTTCTTTGAAATGAAGCCAAAACCACACTGAAGCTTATTATTGTACACTCTCGATAACCTCCAGTTTTCCCTATACAAGAGGGGTTTTCCGGAGTATATACTGCATAGACTTGTGAATGTAATTAGCTCATACTGCCAATTCATTCTTCATTAAAAGTGTATAGAAAAACTTTATATTTCTAAAATACTTCGAGTCAGATGTAGTACAAGTAGTACAAGTTAATCATAAAGGCAAGAAAGACTTTGATGTGGCTTTTTACATTCAAAAGTGGATAAAGCACAGAAGTAAAAACTCAAAATCTTTACCTTTTTTGGCCTTCCTCTTCCTTGACTGGGCTTGTTTGGGTCTTTCTGTAAAGAAGCCAAAATAATTTCATGGTTTTTTTGTACATATACAAAAATGGACAAAACTTTTTAGCATAAAAATGTAGCATATCTACATATTATTGCATAAATATCGGTGTCACATGCTATTAATAGGCACATTTTAACGAACATAAAACCATGTATTAACATGGGTTTTCAGGCACGGATAATGGCTACCTTAGGGACTTTTCGTATACAAGTTGCCGGGCAATACTATGTCAATACAGAAACGAGTGGCAAGACTGCAGCTGAAGATATCGATTAAAGACTATACTGGAAGAGTTATACAAATTCAAATATTGTAAAAATGAAAGTGCAAATGACATCGAGTGAAAACTTTTATGAACATGATTATGACTTGTGAAAGGCTGCTAAAGGTTGCACAAAAATTCACGGAGTTGCGTAGAGATGCATAGTGCGTGTAGGAATCAGCAAGGTAAATGTAATGAGGCTGAAAAATAGTACACCAACATTTTTGTTATTTTTGAAGCATTGTAGCTGAATGTATGCAATAACTGCGATCAAAAATTTTGTTCCAATGCATTAACATTTGCAAAGTCCCTTCGGCCTGTTTTCAACATCTCCCTTTGGGACCTTGCAAATGTTAATGCATGAGAAACCTTGTTTGATCCCTATATTATTAGCTTTCCTTCATCTTATATGGAGCCATGTCCAGAAGCAAAACATCATAGACAAAAATCAGAACATGTATATGCAATGACAAGCCTATTTTTCTGGATGGATATGTGGGTGAAGAAATGCTGAAGTAACAATAATAGACACAGCTTTTCTTAAAACGAGATATTGATTTTACAATAAAATTTTGTTGACAGTAAGTAAAAACTTTCACAGCATACAGAGTCAGTGTGAACGACAAAATATAATAACAAGGGCTTAAATGGGCCCTACAGCAACAGAAAGTCCCTCTGGACATAGGACACCAGTGATGGGTTGGATAAGCTTATGCATCAGGAGTGTTCGATCCCAATCTTATGTTGACAGTAAGTAAAAACTTTCACAGCATACAGAGTCAGTGTGAACGACAAAATATAATAACAAGGGCTTAAATGGGCCCTACAGCAACAGAAAGTCCCTCTGGACATAGGACACCAGTGATGGGTTGGATAAGCTTATGCATCAGGAGTGTTCGATCCCAATCTTATCTGTACAGTCTATGGATAGCCAAGCCCATGTGAAAAGTAGAGGCTCTGATCAGACTGTGTAGATGCACAGCTCATGAGTCGTCACTGGTTGTCCATGTCAGAAAGGACGCTTTGTCATAACACAGCCTATTCTACATGATTCAAGATACAAAGCCCTGTATATGTACATATATTTAACTTTTGCTGTTAAAATCAATGGCTGATAATTATGCAGTGGTGCAGAATCCCTTTTATAATCAAGTAGCAGTAAGTTAATGGGTACCCTGACAAGTGTAACAGAAAATAGTATCATAGAGCTGCTTGTCGGTTTTCTTCGACAAAATTATTTCTAACTTAACTCTAACACAGGAATTCATCACATTCACATGTATTTGCAAAATGTGATCCACTTAGCCAATGTCTTTCCACTTGATAAGCCGGGCCGGGTAGTGCAATCGGTAGGGCACCTGACTCGTAAGTCAGAGGTCCTGGGTTCGAATCCCGGTCTGGCCACATATTTTCGTTTCTCCTTCCGCTGATTCAAGAAGGGCAGTTGTCAGTTACTGGCGAAAGTATGTGCACTTAGTACTGGTTAACGCTTAGGAGGTCTAAGCCTGCCCAGGAATAGTGCGGTTAGGTTAACTGACCGTCCCACATGACCTTAGTTGTTTACCGTGGACGTTAAGCATCAAATCAACCAACCAAAATCCACTTGATAAGGTTGGTCGCTTTGGCATATTTACAAGTGGGAAATGGAGTAAAACGTATTTAAATATGGTATACCGTATTTGACCTAATTAGCGCACATACCCCTATAAGCACACATCATGGTAACTGATGAGACATATTACTATAAGCCCATATATGTTTACTGGTTTGTCCCTTTTCTGCTGATTCACAAGAGCTGAATAATGCTACAGAATCTTTCATCTTTCCTTGTAAAGCCTCTCTATCTTTCTATGACCAAAAGCAGCCTTTCTCTTATGATTAACCTTTAAATTTGTTTCCTCGAGTCAATAGTCAATACATAATAATTTATTGAAAGGTGCGTTTATAAGAAAGAAAACCTACTACAAGTATTTGCCACCATTTTGAAAAAATTAAGTGCACAGGGCGCTAAAAGGGTCGATTACGGTAGATAAAATCGGGCATGAAAAAATTCTTCTCAAAATGTATATTCCAATATCCCAAGATTGTATGCCCATAAAGAGAGGCATCCTAAAATCGCTCTGTCTGTCCGTCCATCTGTCACAAATCATGTCACTTTGATTACTCATAATGTACCTTGTATTAGAGAAATAAGAAAACCTATCCATCAGTTTTCATCAAATACTTGATTAACCATACCACCGTAAATATTAACCATTCTCCTACTAAATAAATTGATATTCCACACCCTGTTCTGATTTTCTGGGGATTTGATACTATTTGACCTGAGGTCATTCTAATGAATACCTACAATATATGATTTTATGCAGAACTTGAGAAAATTATCTGATTTTATGCAGAATCTGAAAAAATTATCTAAGAACAATCAGATACACCTCCTTCATGATTCTCTTCATTTACCTCACTTTTCTTCTTCCTTTTCTTCCTTCGCATATTTTCCATTGTTTTCCCTTCAGAGAACTCTTCGTCAGTCTCTGAAAAAAATTTAAGCAAAATGTAGGCCAGGATGCAAGAAAATCTCCCTTCAGACATGTGCGACTGCAGCATACTCAGATGCATGCAAATCACAGCCTGTGCATTTGTGCAGTCTGATCAGAGCCTTCGTTGATCGCAGAAAGTATCTATATGGCACAGACATTCCAAACAGTCTATAGTGAATATTTCAGTCAGACTGCACTGATGATTAAACCAATATGAGTCCGACTGGACAAAACCAACAAAGTGGTTGTGTGCCCAACGTAGACTCAGATCATTCTGAGCATCCGCCCAGTCTGATCAGAGTCTTCGCTGTCCGCATGAAGGTAGCTTAGACCCTAAGCTACCCTTTCAGCGCTTAGCAAGGAGTCTGATCAGACTGGGTGGGAGCCAAATAACATGCTAGCCACCTTGTGGAAATGCCAACAAGGTGGCTTATGTGACCAGCAAAGGCTCAGACCAGCATGCACATCCGTGCAGTCTGATCACAGCCTTCACTGTTCTTTCAATTTACTGAACTAAACATGGACGTATATAAACTGACTTGTATATTTTCCTCATATAACTGCATAAGGCCGCAATTTTGACCATTTTGGAAGGGGTCAAAGGTTATTCCAAGAACATCAGTTGAACAAACTTGGTGGGACCAGAGTCCCTAATACTACATTTATAACAATGATTCAAGGTCACAGGTTTCTGAGTTCTGAAGAAGACCTTTAAAAGTTTTAGCCACATACAGGCATGATGGCCATCTTGGTTAAAGGATAGGGACCACAATAACAAACTTTTTACCCCAATCATGCCTTGATGTTCTGTATAAAATTTTGTATTGATCGGGCCAGTGGTTTTACCAGTACTCCAGATAAGAAAGGGTGACAGGGATAATTTAGGGATGATAATCCATATTTGTTTTTATGGAAAAATAATGAAAATTATCCCTAAATTATCCCTGTTACCCCTTCTTATCTAGAGCTCTGAAAATATAAAAGAAATTATATATAAATTGAAATACTTACCATGATGTATTCTTTCATGGCGTTTGAGATAAGACAATTTCTTGAATAGCTTTCCACAAGTCTGACAAATACAGGCCTCTTCCTCTGAAATAAGAAATGTTGGTTAGTTGGTTGGTATCGAGCCAGAACCTTCGTTTAAAGTCTCATCCGAAGGACTGGAGGAGTAGGGGTTTGAATCCGCCACGACCCCTGGATTACAAGTCCAGTGCTACTACTGTAGAACATGACTTTCTGCGCAACCGCAAGTGAGTTCCCAATTGGCAGACCTCGTATGATTTCCATGGCTTGCATCATACCTCGGCTGTTTGAGGTACGCCACAATTTTGTATATTGCCCTACCCCTTGATCTTTCTAAAATTTGTCGCATCTGGTAGTTCACCTATAGCAAAAACAAATGGAAAACATTAGCCCCTCCCCCCCCCCCAAAAAAAAAAAAGCAATGCATTTAAAAATGCCAAATATGGCAGGGCAGACCAGTTTCCTTCCCCAAAATTTACTGAAACATTTTTGACAATTAGCTTCACTTTGCAACATTCATGATGGAAAAAGACATAAAAGCAAGAAAGGTGACAGAAAACATGGACTTTACACATAGAATATTGGAACATGCCACATCTCTCGCTTTGAGGAAAATTCAGCCAACATCCCTTCAGCACTTGATGAGCAGACAACTGTTTTTGCTTTAAGTCTATCTTTAGCAATGCAGCCATCTTGATTTATTTTCCTTTGCCTACACTGCAAAACAAAAACGGTAGATTTTACGGTAAAATGACTGGCGACCAGCTTCCAGTCCTTTTACCGTTTAATAGAGCTGGTGTCGTTTTGGTCAGATAGCGCTTCAACAATACAAAGTTATTTTCGAGTGCGCCAAGTAAACATAAAACTTCCATTTCGTGATTTCCGACAATGTCTTACAGGCAAACGCCCGTAAAAATACCGGGAAAAGGACTGGCAGCCGGTTTCCAGTTATTCTACCGAAAAATCTACAATTATTTTTACAGTGTACATGCTAAATACGAAAAGAGCCACAACACGAGAAAACCAACAAAGTGGTTGTGTGCCCAGTGCAGACTTGGATCAGCCTAGGCATCCTCCCAGTCTGACCAGAGTCTTCTCTGTCTGCATGGAGCTAGCTTAGACCCTTAGCTATCCTTCAAGCGCAAAGAAGAGACTCTGATCAGACTGGGCAGATGCGCAGGCTGATCTGAGTCTGCGCTGGGCGCACAAGCCACTTTGATGGTTTTGTCGTGTTACGGCTCGAACTGTGTCAGAGATGTTGCTTAAAAGTGTGATTTTTTTCACATGATCTCAAGCAAGGGGCATGCATGCCCTCAGGCACAAGGTTTTCATGTTTCATTTGATTATTTCTCACATCTTCCAAACCTTTAAGATTTTCGAAACCAGAATGTGTCCATAGGACATGACTGCCCCAGTCCAGTGCCTTAAGTTAGATGGCGCCTTGTTTAAGGTACTGGCACTTGTATGATAACTAGGCTCACAGAGGCAGACTTGTGTGCTACAGGTTTTATTGTTTCCCTAAGGCGGATGTATTGTGCTTCCTGGATCTAGAGAAGGATCGGTGGGTGGGTGGGGGCGGTGTGGAAGGTTGGAGGGGCGGGCTCATGACTGTTAATTAACATTCTGTATCTTACCATAGAAAAGGGTGAAATGCAACTTTCAGGCCGTACCTACAGACAGGACGTAAGGGAGAGACGAACGGACGGAAGTACGTACGGACAGCAGTGATACTATCTGCTCCCCATTAAAAATGGCGGGGACATAAAAAATAAATTTTCACCAATGCTTCAAAGTTTTACATGAGTCTGTAGCCTGCAGCCTCCAAAATATAAACACAAAATATGATCATCATGGTTCACACAAGCTTTGTCGAATTTGATTCAAATCCCTTCAGTCATTTCATGTGAAGATAATTTTGCTTAATGTCTAATTTAAGCAATGGCAGCAATCTTGATTAACAGATTTGCATAAAAAAGCATAAACGTTGTACGCCATGCTCCTCTGGAATTATAAGTGAGATGATATCATAGATCTGTAGCAACTATGAAATTACCAACTATTGTGCTTTGTACCTTCACAGAATGATGTCTCGGTGACGTCACTTAGACATCAACATGAACTCTTAGGTGCTATAATGGCAACAGGTATATGACGTCATTGGTTCCGGAGCATGGCAAACAATGTATGTCATGCTCCGCCATTTTTTCGATGACATTACAAACTGAAATTCTTTCAACAGAAACCTCACATTTTCTGAAACATATAGTCATTCTGAGGTCATTTAATTGCACAACCCGCAGGTTTGCACTATAATCACTGTGTGAGTCCGTCCGTCCGTCCGTTATTAGTTAGCGAAAACGCTTATAACTCTTGAACCGCAGTCTATATTTTGATAAAATTTTGCATACTTATACATGTCAACGACTCGCATGCATAACCGTCTTTTTTGATGGCAAGGCTTTGCTGAGCACAAGTTGAAAATTTATGGTCAAGTAGTGAAAATGCTCATAACTCTTGAACCCCGTGGTATATATGGTTCAAATTTTGTATACTTATGTATTTTAACATTGTCCAGCCACCGGCATGCAAAACGGAGACAAGGCTTCACCGAGCACCATTTTGGCCGATTGAGTTATTTTGTCCGTCCGTCCGTTATCAGTTAGCGAAAACGCTTATAACTTTTGAACCGCATGGGATATTTTGACAAAATTTTGCATACTTATACATGTCAACATTGTCTAACCACTCGCATGCATATCAACCTTATTTGATGGACGAGGCTTTGCTGAGCACAAGTTGAAAATTTACGGCCAACTACTGAAAATGCTCATAACTCTTGAACACCGTGGTAAATATGGATCAAATTTGGTATGCTTATGTATTTTAACATAGTCCAGCCACCGGCATGCAAAACGGTGACGAGGCTTCATCGAGTATCAATCTGGCCGGTCAAGCTCTTTTATTGAAAATGCTCATAACTCTTGGACCGCTTGGTATATTTGCTTCAAATTTTGTATACTTATGTAATTTAACATTGCCCAGCCACTGGTATGCAAAACTTCTTATTGCACAACCCGCAGGTTTGCACTATAATCACTATGCGAGTCCGTCCATCCGTCCGTTATCAGTTAGCGAAAACGCTTATAACTCTTGAACCGCATTCTATATTTTGATAAAATTTTGCATACTTATACATGTCAACATTATTTAACGACTCGCATGCCTAACCGTCTTTTTTTATTGACGAGGCTTTGCTGAGCATAAGTTGAAAATTAATGGTCAAGTAGTGAAAATGCTCATAACTCTTGAACCCCGTGGTATATATGGTTCAAATTTTGTATACTTATGTATTTTAACATTGTCCAGCCACCGGCATGCAAAACGGTGACGAAAGTCTAAACAGTACTGCACGACCCACAGGTGTGCACTTTAATCGCTGTGCAAGTCCATCAGTCTGTTTGTCCTTCCGCTGTAGTCAGTAAGTGAAATTGCTCATAACTCTTAACCACATGGTGTAGTTTGATAAAAAAATATGCAGCATTCTACAAGAAATGACCAATTTCATTTCCATACATTCCTTCTGGAACCAGAAACTGATTATTCTACATTCACCACGGGTTGTGCACATTACCATCAGTTGATTCTGGGTATTAGTTATCTTATTCACAAGGTATAATCGATTCCGCCAATTTTCTCTTCCTGCAGAGACTGTCCGTCATATTTGGCTTCCGCCGAGACTGTCCGCGAACTCTTGCTTCCTGCCGAGACTACTGTCCTCGAAAAATGGCTTCCTGCCGAGACCGTCCGCGTGATTCTGCTTCCTGCCGAGAGCCTCGGCAGGAAGCAGAATCATGTGGACAGTCTCTGCAGGAAACCATTTATCATGTACAGAAGTCTCGGCAGGAAGCAAGAGTTCGCGGACAGTCTCGGCGGAAGCCATATATGATGTACAGTCTCTGCAGGCAGCGAAAATTAGCGGAATCGATTATACCCTGTGTTATTTATTTTTTTACAGTTTTCTTCAACAATTGATCTGGCACCAATATCACATTGTGCTGAGTGATAGGAACTTACAGTAATCGGTTTCAGCGTTCGGGATAAGAAGGGATAACAGGGATAATTTAGGGATAATTTTCCATATTTCTCCGTATAAAACATACAGTAGAACTTCAATGGCTTGAACAGGCTTGGGACCACCAAAAGTAGTTCCAGCCAAGGTAGTAGAATCCAGCAATCCAGGGCTAGTTTCTATATAAATTGACCTCTAGGGACTCAAGAATGAGTTCAAGCCAGGCAGGGTGAATGAGCCATCAGTGTTCGCCATTGAAGTTCTATTGTATGTTGTTACCCCTCATTAGAACCGTCTTGTCAAGACGGTTCTAATGAGGGGTCACAGAATATGATTTTGTTTAACAAGGGCTTCGCAAGCGGCGCATAATACGCCCGTTTTAATGTCATAAAGGAATGAAAGAATGAACAAGATTGTTTACAAAAGGACAGACAGGCAGACAAACAGGGGAAACCACACTTTAATTAATGACGGCAACATTATTTAAATATTCAACACATCAAATACTATTAGTATACCAAAAATCAGCTTCGAATGTGAAGTGGCTCCTAAGTTGAGTAATGCCAAAGTCAAACAAGGGAGATAATTCATATACTAAATATACTAGATATACCATTCTTGGTTCTAATACATTCCCTTGACAATATACACATCTCCATAAAGTTGTGTTAAAATATTTTAAACGGTTAAGGAGTTACAGAGTAAACAGGAAATTTATGCAAGGGCAGATAATCCAGTAAGCAAGCCAGAGTCATGGTTCTTGCTCAGGATTCATTGCCCCATTTTACACACATTCCTACAAAGTTTCATTCTAATATTTCATAAGGGTTAAGGAGATATGGAGTGTGATCAAAGGGAAGTTACTCCAAAATTAAGAAAGGGGGAGCAACCATTCTTATATGTGACACATCGTCTTGTGATCATGCACATTGCTATAAAGTTTCATCATGATATTCCAAACAGTTACTGAGTTAATGTATGCAAAACATAAGTATACACAAAAATAGCCGAAAAGAACTAATAAAAGGGATGTAACCCAGTAACGAAGGGAGAGCTACCATTGTTGTACGCGACACATTGTTGGGATTTCATACACATTTCTATGAAGTTTCATGAAGATATCCCAAACAGTTATCTAGTTATGGCACGCACAAGACCTGCAGGGAAAAAACAATCAAAGGGGCATAACTTGGAAAAAACTAAGGAAGGGGGAGCAACCATTCTTGTATGCGATACATTCCCCCTACCTACTACATATGCCTATAAAATTTCATGAAGATATCCCAAATGGTTACTGAGTTATGGCGCACACAAGAATGTTTATGGACGGAGGAAAGAGAGTTTACTCCAAAATTAAGAAAGGGGGAGCAACCATTCTTATATGCAACATATTATCTTGTGATCATGCACATTGCTATAAAGTTTCATCATGATATTCCAAACAGTTACTGAGTTAATGTATGCACAACATAAGTATACACAAAAACAGCAAAAAAAAACTAATAAAAGGGATGTAACTCAGAAACGAAGAGCAATTATTGTTGTACGCGACACATCGTTGGGACTTCATACACATTGCTATGAAGTTTCATGAAGATATCCCAAACAGTTATCTAGTTCTGGCGCGCACAAGACCTGTAGGGTAAAAAACAATCAAAGGGGCATAACTTTGAAACCAAGGAAGGGGGAGCAACCATTTTTGTACGCGACACGTTCCCCCTACCTAATACATATGTCTATAAAATTTCATGAAGATATCCTAAAAGGTTACTGAGTTATGGAGCGCACAAGAATGTTTACGGACGGACGTACGGACGGACAGTGCCATGACATAATACGTCTGTTTTTTCAAAACGGGCGTATAAACCTAGAATGTGTCCACAGGACACGGATGCCCCCACATAGTGCCCTTAAGTCAGATCGCGCCTTGTTTAAGGTATTGGTACTTGTAGGATAACTAAGTTCACAAAGGCAGACTTGTGTGCAACATGTTGTATTATTTTCCTTAGGCAGATGTATTGTGCGTCTTGGATCAAGAGAAGTCTGTAATGTGTGTGTGTGGGGGAGATCATGACTGTGATATGTGATAAAACATTCCAAAGCTTATCACAGAAATAGATGCCATGCAACTTTTCAAACGAAATAGCCCGGAAAGAAGTAACTTTTCAAAAACTAACAAACGGGAACCATTTTTGTATGAAATGAAGTTGAAAAAAGGCAATAACTACAAAAGTAATTGGCGGATTTTACCTTCAACTGAACCTGACCTTTATTTTATAATTATACATCTGTGTATAAAATATGAATCCAATACATTTATCTTTTCAAAAGATAATGAACAGATACCATTTATTCTACAAAATAAAGTAAAAAAGGGCCATAACTCCCATAATAATAGACGGAATTTACCCTTAATCAAACTTGACCTGTATTTTATGATTATATACCTGTGTATAAAATAGGAATCCAATACACTAATCTTTTCAAAAGATAATGAACGGAAATCATTTTTTCATACAAGATGAAGTCGAAAAAGGGCCATAACTCCCACAATAATAGACAGCTTTTGTGTATAAATCGAACTTGACCCGTATTTTATGATTATATACCTGTGTATCAAATATGAATGCAATACACCATAATGAACGGAAACCAATTCTTCATACAAAATGAAGTCGAAAAAGGGTCATAACTCCCACAATAATAGACGGATTTTACCAAACATCAAAGTTGACCTGTATTTTATGATTACATACCTATGTATAAAATATGAATTCAATACACCAATGTTTTCAACAGATATGGAACGGAAACCATTTTTTCATACAAAATTAAGTCGAAAAAGGGTACATATATGGAAACCATACACATAAGAAATAATATAGACAGCATCACGTCAATATGTATGTCTTTACACAAACTTTGATCTGAGCACGGCGTGCAAACATACATACATACCTACATACATATATACAAACATACGTACGTACGTAGTACGAGTGCACGTGCGTACGTACGAGTGTGCATACATACATATATACATACATACATACATACATACATACAAATACTGCAGTCGATTGTATAAATTATTAGATAAAAGTAAAACTGTACAGTTGTAAATAAAAATTTACACGATATGTGAAAAAATATGGTGTCGGAAGGGGAGGAGGAGCCGACAAAAAAAAAAAAAAAAAGTCGAAAAAGGGCCAGTATAAACTCCCACAATAATATACGGATTTTACCCAACATCGTACTTGACCTGTATATTATGATTATATACCTGTGTATAAAATATGAATTCAAAACACCAATGTTTTCAAAAGATATCGAACGGAAACAATTTTTGTACGGACAGGTCGTACAAACGTATGTTCAGGACAGGATGTAGGTACCTACAGGACAGGACAAGCGTACGGACAGTGGTGATACTATATGCCCCCCTCCCCCATTTTTAATGGCGGGGGCATAACAAGAATAATTATCTTTGAATTATCTTCAATACCCCTCCTGTCTGAAGCACTGCTTGTTTAGAACTGAGCTATAACGGTTGCTATTTTTAAATACTCACCATTATGCAAACCTTTCATATGTATTCTGAGGTTACGCTTTGAAGAAAATTCCTTCTGACAAACCAAGCAGGTAAATACTCTGTCTTCTGAAATAAGGAATACTAATATACTCGAGGACTTTAAAAACGCCCCACCCCAAAACGTAATGTATTTAGTAATTCCACATTTCAAGTTATTTCATATAACTAGGTTTTATTAAAAATTGTAAATCTAATCAAATTAAAGAAATTGCAGGAATTCATGTCATGCGTGACGACATTTGCTTTTAACGGGTCAACGTCACTGCCCCTTAAATTTATTTAAAATTTCCTTATGTTATAGCCCTTGAAGTCGATCTCAGCTTTTCCATGAAAGATATCATACAGCGAAAACACAGAATTAAGGTCGTAATGACTTCATTTGCTGTCAGACAGCTAAAATTGAAAACTGGAACACGCAAAATGGGTTCTCACAAAAGTGCTTACTGGAAAATAACGTAATTTGACGGTTTACACGTCACATAAACAGTATTCGATACAAACATTTTACAGATTTACTTTCTAAGCATCCCCCAGCATCAATGGATGTTTTGATATCAGCACCAAACGTCTGTTTATCCACGCAATAAATGACGTCAACGTCATTGATTCCTCGCTTAACGGACTCTAAGCTTCACATTTTAACTTCACGCGTTTCTGGAGTTGACCACTGTGAGCCGTGAGTAAATTTATTGCTGTCGGTTTGGAAGTTTGGTGCCATGTTTAAAATGCCGTTTTTGCATTCCACGAGCGTTTGTTTACCTCGCTTCAATACAGTAATTGTTGAACTTAGCGGAAGACGGGAACCACATATATTCCGATATGTATTCGGACGGTGCATTAAACCGTTTGGTGAAAATCCCACGTTTTAAAACACCCTTTTATCTTGTCGCGTGGATTTAAACATTTTAAATTCTAGGATTGTACTGAAGATAATCTCATGCATTTTATATATATATGCAATTTTATTTATCTTTAGTTTTATTTCAGCTGATAATAAAATAAATGCAACATCTTAATTTCCTTCAGATGAGGCGTTTTTAAAGTCCTCGAGTATAGTTGAGTCTTGTACTCACAATACGTCCAATTAATGATCCTGGGGCCAGTTGTTCAAAGCATCGTTAGGCTAACGAGCTCGTTAAGAGGTCAGCTTGTTATGTGTTAAATGACTTTATTTCCAAATACATTGATATTTTCAACAAAAAATGTTGTCGCATTTGAGATATTAAGATTTGAAATTTTTACGAAACATTTAGTGATGACTTCCTTAGTTTTGAACAACCGGACCCTGGACTCCAGCTAATAGAGAACATTTGATGATAGTTTGTGATACTTTTCTTATGGTTATATTCACTCTGCTGTGGTGATTTTAATGCAATGCCATTATGCCACAATGTATGTCATAATGTCCTGGGTTCGAGGTCAAATTTGAGAATAATCTCAAACTCAAAATAAAGCACACTGACTGGCTGCTTCCGAGCATGTGCTCGGAAGCAGCCTATCAGTGTGCTTTATTTTGAGTTTGAGAATGTACTCAAGTTTTATAACCGCTGGGCCGGGTTAGGCAATTCTAATGAGGTGCCACGATCTATATTTTAATGGAACTACATGGAAAATTATCTGAAATTATCATCTGATACTCATTGTTACCTGGAGCCCAGGTGATCTCATAAATGTGTGCCCGCAGGACATTGACCAGAGTCAGTGCCTTTGGACTTTGCCATCAGTTACATTTAAGAACATTTCATACGTTCACGGAAGTAAAGTATGTGATTCTCAAAGGGGGCATGCAAACTCTGCTAATGCTACACTGTTATACTATGAACACTATTTTTGAAGAAAAGTTTAAGTTACATGTGGTGTCTATATGAACAGTCAAACAGTGTCAGTGTCCAAGTTATCTGAGCCACGACATGACAAAACCAACCAGGGCTTCGCAAGCGACGCATAATACGCCAGTTTAAGTGTCATAAAGGAGTTACAGAGTGAACAAGACTGTTTACAAAAGGATAGACAAGCAGACAAATAGGGGCAATCACTCTATAACTAATGACTGCAACATTATTTAAATACTTAACACATCAAATACTATTAGTATACAAAAAATTAGTTAGTAATGCAAAGTCAAACAAGGGAGATAAACTACATATACTAGATACACTTGAAAACACCATTAAATTGTGTAACGGTTAAGGTGTTACAGAGTAAACAGGATACTTATGCAAGGGCAGATAATTCAGTAAGTAAGCCAGAGTTGTGGTTCATGCTTAGGATACATTGCCTCATTATTATCCACATTCCTACAAAGTTTCATTCTAATATTTTCGAACGGTTAAGGAGATATGGAGTGAAGAAACGCCTCAAAATACTAATCAAAGGGAGGTTACTCAAAAATTAAGAAAGGGGGGGGCAACCATTCTTATATGCGACACACCGTCTTGTGATCAAGCACCTTGCTATAAAGTTTCATTATGTTATTCCAAACGGTTACCAAGTATGCACAAGAAGAGTATACACAAAAATAGCATAAAAGAGCTAATGAAAGGGAAGTAACTCTTATTATCCACATTCCTACAAAGTTTCATTCTAATATTTTCGAACGGTTAAGGAGATATGGAGTGAAGAAACGCCTCAAAATACTAATCAAAGGGAGGTTACTCAAAAATTAAGAAAGGGGGGGCAACCATTCTTATATGCGACACACCGTCTTGTGATCAAGCACCTTGCTATAAAGTTTCATTATGTTATTCCAAACGGTTACCAAGTATGCACAAGAAGAGTATACACAAAAATAGCATAAAAGAGCTAATGAAAGGGAAGTAACTCTAAAACGAAGTGAGAGCAGCCATTGTTGTAGAGGAAACATCAGAGTTGTGACTTCATACACATTGCAAGAAGTTTCATGAAGATATCCCAAACGGTTATCTAGTTATGGTGCGCACAATACTTGCAGGGAAAATTAATCAAAGGGGCATAACTTGGAAACTAAGGAAGGGGGAGCAACCATTCTTGTACGCGACATGTTCCCCCAACCTAATACATATTCCTACCAAATTTCATGAAGATATCCCAAATGGTTTCTGAGATATGGCACGCAAGAATGTTTATGGGCGGACGGAGGAACGGACAGCTCCACGACATAATATGTCCGTTTTCTCAAAACGGGCGTACAACAAAGTGGCATGTGTGCCCAGCGAAGATTCAGATCAACCTTGGCATCCACTCAGTCTGATCAGAGTCTTCGATGTCAGCATGGAGCTAGCTTACACCCTTAGCTACTGTCTGACCACAAGCAAAGACTGATCAGACTGGGCAGATGCCATGGTTTATCTGATTCTTTGCTGGAGGCACCACCAATTTGTTGGTTTTGTCATGTGGCTCAAATGGTTCATAGGCGGGCCTCCGTAGCCTAATGGTTAAGAGCCCTGAGTCTTAATCTTAGATTTCTTACTGCTGTGGTTTGAGTCCTGCTCAGAGCACAAGTAAGAAAGCCAAGCTCTGAAGTTGTATTTATAAAACGACATAAGTGGTTGCTATGCTGTTGCTAAGGTTAAATTTCTATAAAGGAGATTCCCTACAAGTATGAAATTTGCTCTGGAGGAAACGTTCTTTTCAGACTGTTCCTCGTCCTTTTCAGACTGTTCCTCCGGAGCAAATTTCATAGTTGTAGGGATCTCCTCAAGGGAATTTAACCTTAGCAACAGCATAGCAACCACTTAAGTTGTTTTATAAATGCGACACCTGCTTGCGAAATGTCAGGGGATTTCATTTAGGTACTCTGGTTTTCGCCCACCTTCGATGAACCACTGGCTTGATATAAGTGAAATAATCTTGACATGATGATAAAAACCAAGTTAAAGAAACAATAGGGCCATGACACGCCTGGGAAACGGTCAACTTGTACGCCGCCGGTGTACTATAGAAGAATAAGTTGACCAGTTCCGGTAGACTACTTGACCTGTATAAACACATGCCAAGCAACGAGAGTCTCTTCATTTAACGTGAGTTTATTTACTTACTTTAGATTTTGTTTAAAATCGGGGAATGTCATATGCTGAGATAATAAAGATTGTAATGACAGTTATATTACCGGAAAATACCGTGGATTTCCCAAGATATTATTTTTGGCGACAAGAATACATGCATTGAAAAGTCAATACCGAGGCTAAGGACATCGTGTTTCTGCGAGTTATTCATTTTCAGACGTTTGACACCAATTATTGAAAAATTATTGGACCTTACACACGTATATATAACACGTTTTTGCCAAAACGAAACGTTTCGTTTTTGAGATACAGGTAAAAAACTTCGATGCGGACCAAGTGACTTGTGGCATACAATTTAACTAATGGAAATTATATGGTACCCCTCAAATGTCAAGAAATCAACCATCTGCGTTGTTATTTATGTTTAGAAGTGTCCCCTAGTACGGTACCGTATCCAGAGACCTTAGGTCTGCAGGTACGGAACCGTATCTAGAGGCCCTAAGTCTCCAGGTACGGAACGGAATTGTACCTTGAGACAGTCCCATGAGGCTTGAATATTCGTATCATTTACTTTCACAACTTAATAAAACATACATACAGTGATTTTCCCAGTCAAGATTGCGACTTATAAGTGTAAATTTTAGAAGCAGTGATTTTATTGCTTGATAAATTATATCAACTGGGTAAAACTACTTAATACATAGTATTGGAAACTTACTGCTGTATCCGGAGCCAAACATTCCAAATATTCCAAACATAATTAACAACGCGGATGGTTGATTTCTTAAAACTTGAGTTGGTGCTATCTATTTCCATTAGTTAAATTGTATGCCACAAGTCAACTGGTCCGCATCGAAGTTTTTTACCTGTATCTCAAAAACGAAACGTTTCGTTTTGGCAAAAACGTGTTAAATAGGCGTGTAATGTCCAATATTTTTGCAATAACTGGTGTCAAACTTCTGAAAATGAATAACTCGTAGAAACACGATGTCGTTAGCCTCGGTAATGACTTTTCAATGCATGTATTCTTATCGCCGAAAATAATATATTGGCAAATCCACTGTATTTTTCGGTAATATAGGTGTCATTATAATCTCTAACTATTATCTCAGCATATGACATTCCATGATTTTGAACAAAATCTAAAGTAAGTAAATAAACTGACGTTGGATAAAGTGATCCTCGTTGTTTGGCGTCTGTTTATACAGGTCAAGTAGTCTACCGGAACTGGTCAACTTATTCTTCTATAGTACACCGGCGGCGTACAGGTTGACCGTTTCCCGGGCGTGCATGAGGCCCTGAATCGCTTACCGGAGTAAAAAGATCAATGGTCAAACAATGATCATTTGAACAAACCTGGTAGTTTAAACATTTGTTAAAGCTCAAACAATGACCTTGACATCTATTGCTAAAATGTTCAAGTACTAATTTATTTGACTGTATTTATTAATTTCTGCACCAAAATTTTCTACAAGTTCCATGAACTGTTATATTCAACCATTTTCCCATATAAAAGCACCAGAAAGCAAATTTGACCTTGCCAAAAATTATCAAAGTCCCCCAGCCCCTGGAGGCTCTCCATGAAATTTGATTACAATTAAACTAGTGGCTTTTGTAGAGATGTTTGAAATTGTCAAAATATGAGAGTCCTGGGTCAAAGGTCAAAGAATCACCTTGACCTCTTGTACTAACTAATCCTTATGACCCCATTAAGATGACTGTATATACCAGATTTTAGGCCTAAATCTTTGAAATGTTCCAACGAATCTTGTGTTCTAGCATTTTCCCATATTTGACTATGCCGTTGAAAAACCCAAGGACATCATTTGAACAACCTTGAACGTACTCGTGTACTCGATGCTACATACCAAGTTTCAAGGCCATTGGTACATTAGTTCTGGAGAAGAAGATTTTTAAAGGTTTTTCACCATATACAGGCGTGGGGGCCATGTTGATCATGTGACCAAGACCATTTGAATCAATTTTTGTTCATTCAACCCCTGGAGGCTCTATATGATATTTGGTTACAATTGGCTCCGTGGCTTTTAAGAAGTTTGAATTCAGGGTCAAAGGGCAAAGAACGACAATGACCTCTGTAATCGTAAATCTTCATGTACTCATTAAGATGACTCTATTTACAAATGTTAAGGTCTAAATCTTCAAAACTTTCCATTTATTCTTATGTTCTAGCATTTTCCCATATTTGACCTTGCTGTAAAAAAGGTCAAGGTCAAGCCAAGGTCAACATTTGAACAATCTTGATAGTACTCAAGTACCCCATGATATATACCAAGTTTCAAGGCCATAGGTTAATTTGGTTCTGGAGAAGAAGCTTTTTTAAGTTTTTAGCTCACCTGAGCCAGAGGCTCCGGGGGATCTTATAGTTTAGGCAGGCTCCATCGATCGTCATCATCCGTCTGTCCGTCTACAATTTCAAATGACTTCTCCTCTGAAACCACTGGGCCAACTGTAACCAAATTTCATCTGTAGCCTCCACAGGAAGGGGGAAACGAAATATTGTTCAAACGGTCCTGGTCACATGACCAACATGGCCACCACGCCCATATATGTTAAAAACCTTTAAAAATCTTCTTCTCCAGAACCAATAGGCCGATGGCCCTGAAACTTGGTATGTAGCATCAGGTACGCGATGACTACAAAGACTGTTCTAATGATGACCTCGGGTTGACCTTGACCTTTTTTACGGCAAGGTCAAATTTGCTTTCTGAGGCTTTTATATGGAAAAATGCTAGAACATAAGATTTCATGGAATGTATTGAAGATTTTGGCCTAAAATTAGTATATACATTCATCTTAATGAGCAGATATATGAGTACAAGAGATCAAGGTCATTCTTTGACCCAGAACTCTCATATTTTGAAAATTTCAAACAATCTCCACAAAAGCAAATGGGCCAAGTGAAACCAAATTTTATATAGAGCCTCCAGGAGGTGAGGGAATGATTTTTTTTTTCAAACGGTCCAGGTCACATGACGAACATGGACACTACGCCCATATATGGTAAAAACCTTTAAAAGATCTTCTTCAATACCAATAGACCGATGACCTTGGAACTTGGTATGAAGCATTGGGAACTCGAGTACTATCAAGATTGTTCAAATTATGACCTTGTGTTGACCTTGACCCTTTTTACGGCAAGGTCAAATATGGGAAATGCTAGAACGTAAGATTTCATGGAAAGTTTTGAAGATTTTGGAAATGTCAGAGTGACACTTCTTAGTCACAATACGTAACCTTAAATGTTCGCCATTCATTCAGATGTTCCATATAGTAAAGGAACTACAGGTCGAAAACCAGTTTTCAGACCTATCAAGGGTAATTAACTCATGAAGTGGAAAGGTCAGAGTGACGGTCCTTAGTCACAATATGTAACCTTTGATGTATAACCTATCTGTGAAGTTTCATTCCGTTATTCCATATAGTAAAGGAACTACAGGTCAAAGACATTTTTCAGACTTGTTAAGGGCAATAAACTCATGAACTTGAAAGATCAGAGTTACGGCCCTTAATCACAATATGTAACCTTTGATGTTCAACATATCTATGAAGTTTCATTCAGATATTCCTTAAAGTAAAGGAACTACAGGTCAAAAACCATTTTTCAGACTTGTCCAGGGCGATACCTCATGAACTTGAAAGATCAGAGTGACGGCCCTGAATCACAATATGTAACCTTTGATGTTCAACATATCTATGAAGTTTCATTCAGATATCATAAACAGTAAAGGAATAACAGGTCAGAAACCATTTTTCCAATATGATCTAGGGCAGTAACTCTGTTAAAAATGGACGGATTCTGCCCATTAACAATACCATACCACTCATTGCCCAAAACAATATGTATGCAAAATTTGACAATATTCCGTGAATAAATACTCAAGTTATCGATCAGATCCAGTGATACATTTTGTACCAAGATAGTTCAAATGAATGACCTTGCGTTGAACTTGACCATTTTACGGCATGGTCAAATATGAGACCAGAGGACCATTGGTCCTGTAGCTCACCTGAGCACTGAGGTTATGCTTTTGTGTGCCTAGTGCCAGAGCAACAAAACCACATCCACAGCAATGAAACACTCAATTATGTAGAGGAACATTTAGCAAAAAAGATTCAGCTTTATCCCCCTTTATGGCTTCAGAGAAAATTTGGCAAAAAAAAAAAAATCGGAAATTTGGCCTTTCGGTTGCAATGGCAACCAACCAAAATCAGGGATTTGGGCACTGAGCTCTGAGGTTATGCTGAAAAACTTTCAGTTGCCACAGCAACAAAACCACATGCACAACAGCAATGAAACACACCATTTATGTAGAGGATAATATCAACAACATTTATGCAAAATAGGTTCAGCTTTATCCCCCTTTACGGCTTCAGAGAAGATTTGGCAAAAAAAAAAAAAAGAAAAAAAAAATCGAAAATTTGGCTTTTCGGTTGCAATGCCAACCAACCAAAATCAGGGATTTGGGCAAAATTCATATCATCGCTGTTAGAGGACTACTCCAGGATCATTTCTGTAAAGCTTATGTCTAAATATCTGCAGTATCACAGAAATAAATGCCAAATTTCCACTTTCCCCATCATAAGGCTATGGAAAATTTAAATTTCCATAGCAATGAGTTCCCATGGCCAACGATAATATAAAACATAATTTAGGTACAGGCTAATGTCATTAACATGTATGCAAAGTATCAGCTCCATCCCTAATATAGCTTCTGAGAGGAAGATTTTTGAATATTTTTTCAAAAATTGACCCTTTATTTTGCCATGGCAACCAATCATATTTAGCAATTTGAACAAACTTCATATGAATCATAGAGGACTACTCAACAAACATATTCCAAATAACTGCAGTGAGACAGCAAAAACTGCCAATTTCCACTTTTCCCATTATAAGTCAATGGAAACTATAAGTTGCCATAGCAACCAGAGTTCTTATGGGATTGGAAGAAAAAACACAATTTATGTAGATGCTAATGTCATTAACATATACACAAAGTATCAGCTTCATCCCTCTTATGGCTTCTGAGAAGAAGACTTTTTTTTATTTTTTCGAAAATTTACCCTTCATTTTGCCATGGCAACCAATCAAATTCAGCGATTTGAGCAAAATTCATATGAATCGTAGAGGACTACTCAAGAAACATTTCTGCAGAAAAAAATTCTAAATAACTGCAGTGAGGCAGCAAAAATTGCCAATTTCCACTTTTCCCATTATAAGTCAATGGAAACTATAACGTGCCATAGCAACCAGAGTTCTTATGCCAATGGAACAAAAAACACAATTATTCATACCCCCCATCTATAGATGCTATACGTGAAATATGGAAAGAATTGGTCTCATGGCTTCAGAGGAGAAGTCGTTTGAAAATGTTGACGACGGACGACGGCGGATGGACGACGGATGCCTGCATACTATAAGCGCACCTATAAGCCTTCGGCTCAGGTTAGCTAAAAATGCCAGAACACAATATTTCATGGAAAGTTTTGAAGATTTTGACTCTAGATAGTTCAAATGATGACCTTGGGTTGAGCAATCTTTATAGTCCTCAAGTACCCAATGCTACATACCAAGTTTCAAGGCCATCTGTGAATTGGTTCTGGAGAAGAAGATTTTTTATTTTTTTACCATATAAGGGCATGGCGGCCATATTGATCATGTGACCCAGACCATTTAACAAATTTTAATTCCCTCAATTCCTGAATCTTCAATATGAAATTTGGTTACAATTGACAGTGGCTTTTGAGGAGATTGTCTGCAATTGTGGAAATATGAGAGACCTGGATCAAAGGTCAAAGAATGACCTTGACCTCGCAAAAATCTTCATGTACTCATTAAAATGACTGTATTAATAAATTTTTAGGCCAAAATCTTCAACAATTTCCAAGAAATCTTATGTTCTAGCATTTTCCGATATAAAAACACCAAAGACCAAATTTGAACGTAACGTAAAATAGGTCAAGGTTGACCCAAGGACATAATTTGAACAACCTTAGTAGTACTCACATACCCTTTGCTTCATACCAAGTTCCAATGCCATCAGCCTATTGGTTCTGGAGAAGAAGATTTTTTAAGGTTTTTACCATATATGGGTTGGCGGCCATGTTGGTAATGTGACCAGAATTGTTTGAATAAATTTTCATTCGTAAGACCCCAGGAGGCTACATATGAAATTTGGCTAAAATTGGCCCAGCGGTTTCAGAGGAGAAGTTGTTTGAAATTGTGGATGGATGACCAACGGACGAGGGCAGGATGGACGACGAAGCCTTCCCATCCTATAAGCTCCCCCGGAGCTGCTGGCTCAGGTGAGCAAACAATAACTTTGAATTATCCTCAAAACCCCTCCTATCTGGAGCACTGCTGCTTTGGAACTGAGCTTATAAGGGTTGCTATTTTTAGATACTCACTATTATGCAAACTTTTCATATGTATTCTAAGGTAACGCTGGGTAGAAAATTCCTTGTGACAAACCAAGCAGGTCAATAGTCCGTCTTCTGAAATAAGAATACTTCTATTTAAGCCTTGCTGTAATAATACCTCCAAATAGTAATCCTGGACCTCAGCTAACAGTGTTTGATGATAGTTTGTGATTCTTTTTCTTACTGTCACATTCACTTTGCTGTGAGAATTTTAATGCAATGCCATTATGCCACAATGTATGTCATAATGTCCTGGGTTCGAGGTTATAAAACTTGAGAATAATCTCAAACTCAAAATAAAGCACACTGATTGGCCGCTTCGAGCATGTGCTTGGAAGCAGCAAATCAGTGTGCTTTATTTTGTGTTTGAGAATGTACTCAAGTTTTATAACCTCTGGGCCTGATTAGGTAATTAATGAGGTGCCACAATCCATATGTTAATGGAACTATATGGAAAATTACCTTAAATTATCATCTGATACTTTTTGTTACTTGGGGCCCAGGTTATCTCAATAGTTTGTGCCTGCAGTATATTGACCAGAGTCAGTGCCTTTAGCCTTTGCCATGGAAGTAAAAGTAATTTAAACGTATCCACACCAAATGTAGAGCGACAGACGCTTGTTTCTGTATTTAACTTATTCAGTGTCGCTAAACCCCAAAAGACTGAAAGAAAAGAGATGATGGGCAGGTCTCGGCAGGCAACGAGCACCCCTCTCCAAACCACACTTACTGTCGCATTCCGCGGGACACATTAGCTGCAAACATCAGGTAAGAGACGCCTACATATTCACTCGTGAGCACAGGCGTCCCCCATGGAGCTACCTCAGCCCCTGTGTCTCGAGAAAAGCGACAGACAAGGGCATCAGGAAAGAGAAATAGCCAAAACAGTTCGAAAGAATGGAAGCCAAACTCAGCTAAGATTCTTATTGCTATGACAAACTTGTCTTAGTTTTAAAATAAGTTAGGAATTTCACCAGATATACACCAAATGGATCAAAGTTACTTTAAATCAGTATTTTAGAAGTGACCCCAACACTAGAGAACCAGAATCAACATTGAAGCACTGACTAACTTGGTTGATGATATCCTTGGGGACAAATTGTCTACCAGCAGCGATACCAGCGCAGTGGTTGTAATATAAACGTATCTATACCAATTTTAGTGCAACAGATGCGTGTTTCAGTATTTGACTTCTTTAGTGTCGCTACACCCCAAAAGACTGAAAGAAAAGAGATGATAGGCAGGTCTCGGCTGGCAACGAGCATCCCCCTCCGAACCACACTTATTGGCGCATTCCGCAGGACACATTAGCTGCAGACATCAGGTAAGAGACGCCTACGTATTAACTCGCAAGGGCAGGCGTCCCCCATCGAGCCACCTCAGCCCCTCCAAAAGGGCTGCATGCAATCTCTGCTAATGACCCAATGTCATACTACGACCACTATTTTTGAAGAAAAGATTAAGTTACATGTGGTCTCTGTATGGACTGTCAAACAGTGTCAATGTCCAATAAAGTCATTTTAGCCATAATATGACAAAACCAACGAAGTGGCATTAATCCTATTAAATGCCTAGGGGTGCATTTTACAAAAGTGTGTGTATGTGTGTGTGTGTGTGTGTGTGTGTGGGGGTTATTTAGAGCCTAAAACTGAAAATAAGTCACTGCCAAATACCTCTAATAAACAGTATTAAGGTAAATGGGTATTCTTGCAGAGGAGGAAGCAACTCTACTATGTTGCCTCCCTTTTTAGTAGGGGTCTACTCTTAAAGGAAAAAAAATTGCTCCTCTAGGAGCAAATTTTTTCCTTTCTGAGTAGACATCATATCAAAGAGCTACCTCATCTAGAGAAGCAAACAGGTTTTCATGCCAGTTAATATAACCTTATTTTCGGAAATGGGACAGGGGATAAACACCATAAAACACCTCCATGTGACAGCATACACCTTTATTAACATCAATGGCTGACTTCACAGTTACATGACGTTACGTCGTTTCTATGACGTTGACGACGTCACAGTAAGTTATAAACTAATTGTTACTCTAAAACTAAAGAATACATTATTAAATAGTGATGTCCCTTATCAAAGAGTTACTTCCCTTGATATAACTTATGCGTAATTAACGTTAATTATATTTTCTCTTTTTCTTTCTTCTAAAAATACAATATTGTTCATGTAACAATTAAGAGTTGAAATGCTTATAATGTTTGTAAATCTACTGGATTAAAATAAGTAAACAAGAAATGTTACAGTGTGTAACAAATGCCCCCGAAGGCCCCTTAAACTGACCTCTGAGTCCTGGTTGTGACCGTGACCTTGAGCGTGGAACCTGAGTCTTGCATATGACATATATTCTCATTTGCTTTACATTTCTGTGATGTTTAAATACACTTTGGAATTTTAAGAGAATTCATGGGGACTTAATTCAACAACAACCAAACTGTGTTGTGTCCTTGACATAGGGCACTGGAACCTAAATGTCACACCTTACTTTTCTTTAAGTTACCATTTTATCATACTTTATCATTCAGTGAAATTTGATAAAATTGGCCTCAGCAGTTTTGAGCCATTTCAGAGACATGATTCAACCTCTGAGCAGCCGGGCCGGGTAGCGCAATCGGTAGGGCACCTGACTCGTAAGTCAGAGGTCCTGGGTTCGAATCCCGGTCTGGCCACATACTTTCGTTTCTCCTTCCGCTGATTCAAGAAGGGCAGTTGTCAGTTACTGACGAAAGTATGTGCACTTAGTACTGGTTAACCGCTTAGGAGGTCTAAGCCTGCCCAGGAATAGTGTGGTTAGGTTAACTGACCGTCCCGACATGACCTTAGTTGTTTACCGTGGACGTTAAGCATCAAATCAACCAACCAACCAACCTCTGAGCAAAACCATAATTTGTTTGTGAATCATCTCATTATTTTTTACCTTTTCATGAAAATTAATGAAGTATGATTCAGTTGTTTTTAAGTAATTGAGGTTAAATGAGTTGACCTTTGACCTCTGGCTTTGACCTTGACCTTGGATGTGGAAACGTACGTCTTGTGAATGGCAAATCTTCTCAGTAGGCTTTATCTTTCTGCAATGTTTGCTTTGGTACTTTTCTGAGTAATTGCCGAGACATGATTTGACCTCTGACCCCAGATTGTGACCTTGACCTTGGATTTGAAATCATAAGTATTGTGTATAACACATCTTCTCATTATGGTTTACCTTTCTGTGAAGTTTGCTGAAAGTCGCTTCAGCAGGTTTCAAGTTATCACCGAGACAATATTTGACCTTTGACCCCTGATTGTGACCTTGACCTTGAATGTGGTAACCTAAATCTTATGTGTGACTCACCTTCTCATTATGCTTCATCTTTCTGTGAAGTTTCATTCAATTTGCTTTAGTAGTTTATGTTATCGCTGAGACACGATTTTGAGACACAATTTGACCTCTGACCCGACTGTGGCCTTGACCTTGGGAGTAGGGACGTAAAGTCTTGTGCATGAACCACCTTCTCATTATGCTTTATCTATCTGTGAAGTTTCATCAAATTTGCTTCAGTAGTTTCAAAGTTATCACTGAGACACGATTTTGAGACACAATTTGATCTTTGGCCCAATTGTGGCCTTGACCTTGGGCGTAGGGATCTAAGTCTTGTGCTCGACACACCTTCATATTATGCTTTATCTATCTGTGAAGTTTCATCAAATTTGCTTCAGCAGTTTTAAAGTTATAGATGAGAAACGATTTGTAACGGACGGACGGACGGACGGAAAGACGGACGGACGGAGCTATTTTAATATGCCACCCGAAGTTCCTTTGGGGGCATAAAAAAGTGAACTGCAAAAGCAAGAAGTTATAAATATTTGAGAGATAGTGAATGTACTGAAAAAAAAACCTGTTACACATGCTTAGAAATATTCATAAAGTTCCTGTATCATTTGACCAGACTGTAATACTTTCAGTAAGCTGAATCCTGACGCTCCTTGTTTGGTCATAGAGTTTGCCAACTGTAAGTGTCCTGGGACCCATTTGATTCTGTTTACATCTTGAAGCTGAAATGATTCCTTTATTGCTGCTATATCAATTCTAAGACGTTTATCGTCAACCAGTCTTGTAGAAAGGATAGCCTCTATGACACTCCCGTTATCAACATAAGCTTCAATCTTAACTTTGTGTTCAAGTCCCACAATATCCTCCAACATCTCCCTGTAGTAGTATCCGGTTTCAAGTTCCTCCTGTAAACTCAAGGTTTCAGCAGCCAAAGTAGACCTTACTACCCGCTTTATCTTGTGTGCACTCCACGCGATTGGGCAGCACTGTCCCGTTTTGTCCATCAGCCAAACAATAAATGCACCAACACTTCCTGTTCCGTCATTGATATTTCCCATGGATGCATCAGTGAAAACAACAATTTTTAGCTCTGAAGATTTGCTCAGCTTTGGAAATGTCAGGAAAGAGCAGATATCCTTCATTCTTTTTATTTTCTTTATGGCTGAGACCAGATCTACTTTACCTTGTTTGAGCTTGGTACTCATTTGGATCACATCAAACGACATTTCTGGCCTCCATCCCTGCACAGCCCAGTTTAGATGACCTATAATTTGCCTATAAACTGTTTGTTCTTGTTCAGTTAACAACTCATTTTTGGCAACAGCTCTTCCTGGATCAAGAGTTTCAGTCTTCATTTTCTCAACATATTCTGAATGGACTAGTATGATCTTATTTTTAGACAGCTCTTTTTTAAAACCTATATATTTGAATACTTTCTCCTCAACTTTTCCAGCATAAAATCTTTGTCTCAATTCTTCTACCATTTTATCAAAAACCTTATCACCTGCGTGTAGGAAATCGTCTACATGACAGCATATTACTCCTTTGAGTCTGTTATTTTTCTGAACAAAAAATACTGCTGGATCTAACCTACACTGTTTAAATCCTATTTTTAAAAGTTCTTCTCTTACACTTTCATAGAATTGTCTGGCTCCGTCTTTTAAGCCATACAGGCCATATATCTCTCTATCTAATTCTTTACCTTGTAAAAAGGCTGATTTTATATCAGTAGTTGTGACTGCCCAGTTCTCGCGTGCTGCAATGGAGATGAACAACCGCATTGCCCCCTTACCCACTGTCGGACTATCTTTCTGTATTTCCAGGTTTTTTTCTTCAAATCCACACACAACTAATCTTGCCTTGGTCCGTCCATCTTTTTCTGTGATAACCCATCTAGTTGACAATGTTTTCTGTCCCTTATTTGCTACTTCTTCATATGTTTGAAACTGGGCTAACTTTTGTAGTTCAATGTCTTTTGCATTCTCTATATATTTACTCTCAAACCTTTTATTAACAGCTAAAGTTTGTGTGATGTTTATTTCTGTTTCAGGTATTTTCTCCCATTCAAATCTGCTGAGATCAGCAGTTATTTCCTCATTGTTCTCATTTCTGATGTTATACCAAGATTTGTATTTTCCAGTTGCTTTCCTGCTCGACTGAGTATTGTCCCTGTAACCCACTGTCCATCTAGCCTATATCGAATAGCATCATTAATTTTCAAATTGCTGTTTCTATTACTTTGCCCTTCTGTAGATGGTTCTGCTTCTCTTTGTTCCCTCGTATCTCTCTCTGAACTGATTCGTCTATGTTCACCTGCTTCTTCCCCAGAGTAGTCTCTCTGTCTCTGTGTAACCCAATATTCTTTGTCTATTTCAATGTTTTCAGGGCCTTCTTTAGGTGCTGGCACTACCTCTGACACGGGCATCTTTTCTGAAATTATCTTTATTGTATTGTCCCCGTTTTCTGGTTTATTTCTGGTTTCACCAAATTTTACTGCAACATGTCCTAATCTATTAGGGGACACCCTAACAAAGATTCCATCATGCTTCACAAATACAACCCTTCCGTCCTGGAAAACCAAAGTAGCTGGACCAAGCCATCTTTCCTTCCCTTCTCGCTCATAATAGACAGCATCTCCATTCACATATAAGTTTGCTTCTCTAACCTTACTGGGTAAAGCACTTCTTATACGTTCATTTGTTTCAGTTTCAATATATGCTTTCCGTGCAGCATGTAATGCATTCAGATGTTTTGCTAATGTTTCGCTGCTGGTTGATCCTTCGAGTGCAGGTAGTCCATCGGTCATGATACTGGGCAAACTTGGATTCTTTTCAATGAGCTGATGGCTGCAAAAACCATTCCACATTTGTAAGGTGTTTCTTGCCATATTTGCCCAGGATAACAGTGTCTGACTATCGGTTTTCTCATTTTCTTCCGGTAGTTTTAACAACATCCTGTCAGGAACTGCATGCACTCGCCCGCACAGCCCATTCTGGAAAGGACTTTCTGCAGCTGTAGTTATTACCTTCACATTAAGAATTGACATCACCTCATGCATTTCATCTGAGCTAAATTCCCCTCCATTGTCCGTCATAATTCCAACCCATTTCTGCAACAAAACGTTTATTACCTCACTTGACCTTTTTCTGTTTATGAATACTGAGATGGTATACCTTGACCACATGTCTATGATATGCAGAATCCACTGTCCATTCCACTGTTTTAAGTCCATGGTCACTTTTTCATTAAATTGAGTTGCCATAGGCATACCAACTACTGGTCGAGGAAGTGTTTTCGAATATCTTGTGCATAAATCACACTTCCTGTCTAGGTCCTCGAGCAGATCTGTGTTATCATCTTTCCAGAGATTAGCATCTTTTTGACTGGAGGATGGGCAAACTGCCTTTGCAATTTGATCAATATTTTGTATCTGTATTCTCTCTCCATACCATCAAGCTTTATCGAAAACACTTCTTCAACTGGTATTTGTTCCACTCTATCAATGGGGATGCAGTAATGTCCTGATAAAGTGCAACGTCTTTCCCGAAAATTTTGGCAGAGTCGTTTTCCAGATCAAGCTTTACTCCTGGCCTTTTCATTGCACTTCGGGATAAAAGTAATGGGATGTCAGACTCAACTACATCTGTTATGACTGTCACCTCTTTTCCAGCAAGTGTTGCAGGAAGATGATATTCACCTTTAGACTTAAGACGCGTACCGCCACCAAATTTTAATGTTTTCTCACCTACTGTCTGTATGACCGTCTTTCTGTCACACTCATCAAGTGAGTGAATGTAGCTGTCCAGCCAATTTTCACCACAAACAGTGCTGCTGCAGGCACTATCAAGCACTGCACAGTTGCGAGCATCAACCCCTAGCTGATGTATCTCCTCTTTGTTGTACCCTGTAAATAAGACAACATTCTCCTCTTCTACCACATTAACTCTCCTCATATTCTCCCAGCTGTCGGGACACTCCGCCATAAGATACCTGTAAGACCCGCAAGATTTGCAAATTAGTGTCTTACCATCTGGGCAAACAGGATTCATTTTTCTTCTAAAGTCTTGTCCCTGATTCCAACGTCCTCCACCACGACTATAGCCACCGCTTTTTCCTGACTTCCATACCTCTTTAGCTTGGCTTTGCTTAACATACCCAGCAGCGAGTAAAGCTTCTTCATTTTCTGCTAGGAATGTTGGCTCTAATTTTATACTTGATCCTGAGCTGACGTTCCCTCCTGCAATGTCCCCCTTAAACTTCTTAAGTGATGCTTTTGCCTCTTCATAAAGTTTTCCTTTACTTTCATAGTTCATGCCAGTCAGAACAAGCAAATTCGACGAATTTATGTCCCCCGCCTTGGAAACTAGGTCTCCACTGTATATACACTTAGAGTTTGAGCTGGAAAAGCGGCTAAGTTAAAATGTGAAAAAAGTAATAAAAAATAATGTGAGGATTATATCCAAACCACATGCATATCTTCAGACCATGATCAAAACACCAGTGAAGTTTCAAAGGAATCGGCATAAGACTGTAGGAGGAATTGCACACACAAGGTACCCACTATCTATTCACTTTGATAGTAAAAATGTATGAAAAATGGCTAAGTTCAATTTGCGAAAAAAGTGATAAACAAGAGGCCCAAATGGGCCTGATATCGCTCACCTGGCTATTGTGCAATGGGACCATTCTGATACAAAATTGGTCCAATTCCACTGAGAATTTCTCATTTTCACATTTTGCTACTTTTAGTAACAGAGGCCAACTTGCCTGGTCTTTATATATTTACTTTTGAAACACCTCAATGCAAGAATCATTTTGCAACAAATTTCATCAAAATCCATTCAGGGGTTACTGAGATATTGCAAGTTTCATGTTTTGTGCTATTTTTAGTAACGGCAGATGGCGGCCATCTTGGATTGCTAAAATGCAAAAAATCAAAAAGCCTTCATGCAAGGACCATTTTGACACAAATTTGGTTCAGTTCCATCGAGATTTTCTTATTTTCACATTTTTCTATTTTTAGTAACAGAGGCCAATATGACTGTCTACAGTTAGATATTTTTGAAACATCTCAATGCAAGAATCATTTTGACACAAATTTCGTCAAAATCCATTCTGCGGTTACTGAGATATCGTCATTTTCATGTTTTGTGCTATTTTATGTAACGGCAAATGGTGGCCATCTTGGAATGCCAAAATGCAAAAAATCGAAAAAGCTTAATTAAAGGACCATTCTGACACAAAATTAATCCATCTCCATTGAGATTTTCTAATTTTCACATTTTTCTATTTTTAGTAACAGAGGCCAATATGAAGGGTCTACAGTTAGATATTTTTGAAACATCTTTATGCAAGAATCATTTTGACACAAATTTCGTCAAAATCCATTCAGCGGTTACTGAGATATTGTCATTTTCATGTTTTGTGCTATTTTTAGTAACGGCAGTTGGCGGCCATTTTGGAACGCCAAATTGCAATTAATCAAAAGGACTTCATGCAAGGAACATTCTGACACAAAATTGGTCCAATTCCATTAAAGGGTTCTTGAGTAATTGTCATTTTTATGTTTGTGCTATTTTTAGTAACACCAGATGGCGGCCATCTTGGAATGCCAAATCGCAATTAATCGAAACGGCTTCATGCAAGGAACATTCTGACACAAAATTGGTCCAATTCCATTCAAGGGTTCTTGAGTAATTGTCATTTTTATGTTTGTGCTATTTTTAGTAACGGCCCCCATGGTGGCCATCTTGGATAGTCAACTGGCACAAAATTGAAAAAATTCCATTCAAGAACCATTTCTGACCAAATCTGGTCAGAATTGGTTGCATTTTCTTTAGATATTGACATTTGAGCAAAATCGGCCTTGTAAACGCTAAGTAGTCACTGTGACCTAATTCCGCTATAGATTTTCTTATTTTTACAATTTTTAATACCAAGGTCCTACTTATGTTCCATGCAAACTTTCAACCAAATATACCAAATGGTTCTGGAGAAGAAGTTGATTTTGTTGTTTTTGCTATTTTTAGTAACGGCGGCCATCTTGGATTTTCAACCTGACCCAATTTTACAATTCTGAGACCCTGGAGTCAGGTCATGCTCCATGTGAAATTTGAGAACCATGGGACCAGTAGTTTTAGAGAAGAAGTTGTTTGAAGTTGTTTAAATAGGTCATTTTTTGACATTGGCATTTGAGCAAAATTACACACGTTAACAGAAAGTAGGTCACTGTGACAAAACTCCGCTACAGATTTTTTTCATTTTTACAATTTTGAATACCAAGGTTTCACTGATGTCCATGAAAAAATTCAGACAAATATACCCAGTGGTTCTGGAGAAGAAGTTTATTTTGTTGTTTTTGCTATTTTTAGTAACGGCGGCCATCTTGGATTTTCAACCTGACCCAATTTTACAATTCTGAGACCCTGGAGTCAGGTCATGCTCCATGTGAAATTTGAGAACCATGGGACCAGTAGTTTTACAGAAGAAGATGTTTGAATATTTGTTTTTAGGTGTTGAAGGACACATTCCGTGACGACGCACGACGCACGACGGACGCATTGGTATGACAATAGCTCACTATGGCCCTTCGGGCCAGGTGAGCTAAAAATAATGTGAGGATTATATTTAAACCACATGCATATATTCAGACCATGACCAAAATACCTGTAAAGTTTCAAAGGAATCGGCATAAAACTGTAGGAGGAGTTGCGCACACAAGGTACACACTATCTAGTCACTATGATAGTACAAACGCCTAAAAATGACTAAGTTCAACTTGTGGAAAAAAGTGACAAAAAATAATGTAAGGATTATATCCAAACCACATACATATCTTCAGACCATGACCAAAACACCTGTGAAGTTTCAAAGGCATCGGCATAAAACTCTTGGAGGAGTTGCACACTCAAGGTACCCACTATTTAGTCACTTTGATAGTAAAAGCGCCTAAAAATGACTAAGTTCAACTTGTGAAAAAAGTGACCAAAAAAAATCTCAGGATTATATCCAAACCACATGCATACCTTGAGACCATGACACAAACAGCTGTAAAGTTTCGAAAGAATCGGTATAAAACTGTAGGAGGAGTTGCGCACACAAGGTACCTACTACTTTAGGGGGACGGAAGGATGGAAAGCCGAAAACTATGTCCCTCCGCTTTTCTTCGAAAAGGCGGGGGATAATAAGCATATTTTCTTTTTTGCTTATGTTAGCTTTCCTGAGTAACTTGAAAGCTAGAATGTGTGATGGTAGTTTCATATCCAGTTTCTCTATTTTACTGTACATAGAGTCAAATGTGGAAATATATTCTGTGATACTTTGTCCATTGGCCCTCTAAAATTCTTAGAATTTCGTAGAATTTCTCGAAACTATCACTCAACTCATCCTTCAATAAGATGCCGTCAAGAAACTTTATAAGGATATCAAGACCATCATCTCTCTTTAACTGATCAAGTCCAATCTGGTTGAAAGCTTTTTCTTGAATTTTATTCTTGTCTTCTTCTGGTAGGGATAAGGCAATTGCAACACCCTGCTTGTCTTTACTCAAATCTGAAACCTCACGCCATGCCAATAATTTTTGTTTGTATAGCTCATAAGGCACTGAAGTCAAATTTGGTGGGTTGATTTTTGTAGCCATTTTTCCTTTTTTCTCTCTCTAAAATACAAAGAAATGTCTCTATTTAATCACTCCTTAAATACCTAACTACATAATTCCCATGTATCCATTGTTGAATCCTCTGCTTCCATTGATAAACACCATAAAATACCTCCAAGTGACAGCATACACCTTTATTAACATCAATGGCTGACTTCTCATAGTTACATGACGTTACATCTTTTCTATGACGTTGATAACGTCACAGTAACTTATAAACTAATTGTAACTCTAAAACTAAAGTATACATTATTAAATAGTGATGTCCTTTATCAAAGAGTTACTTCCCTTGATATAACTTATGTGTAATTAACAACAGGAGGTGTTTATTAGAGCAGGGGCATTTATTAGAATTAAAACAGTATGCATCTAAATAATGACAAAAATAGACGTAAAGAACCTTCTTCCCGTGACAGATTTTATATTAAATACTGTTTTAACTAGAATTGTTTTCCTATGAAAAAACAGATGTCTCCCCCCTTTTTGATGCAAAAGGATCAGTCATTAAGACGCCAAGGGAAAAACAATATGTTTCCCTACCCTGAAGCAGGGATTCATAATAAGTAAAAAGTATAAATGCAAGAGTTATAGTTGTTATGCTCTGCATGTCATGTAATGTTGACTGATATTCATATTTAGTTTTTGTCAAAAAATATAAATGCAAGAGTTACAGTGCTCTGCACGTCGTCTATTTATATGTTGACTGATATTTGTATGAAGGTGGTATGAATATAGCTTAAACGGTTTTCAAGTTATAGAGCTTAGACGATTGAGACACGATTTTGTGAATGACAAAGTTCCAAGGGAAATAACTCAAATAGTATAAATGCTGTGCTCTGCAGTTTGTCTAGTGCTGACTGACATTTGTATGAAGTTTCGTGAATATAGCTTGTCCGGTTTTTAAGTAATAAAGCGATTGAGACACGATTTTGTGACTGACAAAGGTTCAAGGGAAATAACTCAAGAAGTATAAATGCAAGAGTTATGGTTCTTGCACTATGCAATTCTTCTAATGTTGATTGATATTTGTATGAAGTTTCGTGAATATAGCTTGAGCAGTTTTCAAGTTATAGAGCAGACACAACTGAGACACGATTTTGTGACTGACAAAGTTCTAAGGGAAATAACTCAAATAGTATAAATGCTAAATTTATGGTTATTGCATTCTGCACGTCGTCTGATGTTGATTAATATTTGTATGAACTTTCATGAATATAGCTGGAATGGTTTTAAAGTTATAGACGGACTCGACTGAGACGCAATTTTGTGATGGACAAAGTTCCAAGGGAAATAACTCAAAAAGTATAAACGCCAGAGTGCATTCTGCACGTCGTCTGATGTTGACTGATATTTGTATGAACTTTCATGAATATAGCTTGAATGGTTTTAAAGTTATAGACGGACTCGACTGAGACGCAATTTTGTGATGGACAAAGTTCCAAGGGAAATAACTCAAAAAGTATAAATGCCAGAATTACCATTTGTGCACTCTGCACATCGCCTCATGTTGATTGATATTTGTATGAAGTTTCGTGAATAAAGCATGAGCAGTTTTCAAGTTACAGAGCGGACACAATTGAAACACAATTTTGTGATGGACTAAGTTCCAAGGGAAATAACTCAAAAAGTATAAATGCCAGAGTTACCATTCTTGCACTCTGCACGTCGTCTCATGTTGATTGATATTTATATGAAGTTTCGCGAATATAGCTTGAGCGGTTTTCAAGTTATAGAACGGACACGATTGAAACACAATTTTGTGATGGTCTAAGTTCCAAGGGAAATAACTCAAAAAGTATAAATGCCAGAGTTACCATTCTTGCACTCTGCACGTTGTCTCATGTAGATTGATATTTATATGAAGTTTCGCAAATATAGCTTGAGCGGTTTTCAAGTTATAGAACGGACACGATTTGTGACAGACAGACGGACAGACAGACAGACAGACGGACAGACGGACGGACAGACGCCCGGGGAAAAACAATATGTCTCCCGACCCTGAAGGGGGGAGACATAATTACCATGATTTCACAGAATCTATTTTTGGTGAAGTCAAGTACGCAATAATGGGGACTAATCAGGTGATCTAAACATGGCTGGGCAGAAATTAGAAGAAAGTGAAATAAGATGATGAATCAATATGAAAGATCCAAACCTTATATCATGCTCACGAAGCAATTGATTGATTGATTTGATGCTTAACGTCCACGGTAAACAGCAATGGTCATGTCGGGACGGTCAGTTAACCTAACCACATTATTCATGGCCAGGCTTAGACCTCCTAAGTGGTTAACCAGGACTAAATGCACATACTTTCGCCAGTAACTGACATAGCAATGGAAGCTGTCTCAAAGACAACATGATTTAACTTACGTAAGTTACAGCTTTCACTGTACTATGATTCTGACAAAGTTTGTATTCCTGCCTTGGTGACATACACGATATAAGGTTCATAATTTGGGGAGACATCCCTAGTGCTGTCTGCAAAATTTCAGCTCATTTGCATCGTTGCTCTTTTTACAGAGAATATTTTTTGACTGAAACAGACATCTTCATTGGCAGGTATAAACTTTCATTCATCCTATGCCTGTGAGCTGGTGGATCTATAAGCCACATTTGATGTGGATCCACATAAAATTTGCCTTAAGATCCATCAGATCCACATAAAATTTGGCTTTTAGATGCACCAGAGAAAAAGTCATTTGGAACTTAACACACTTCCCATTCAAAGTCTGTTAGAATTTTCTGTTGCAATTTTTAATAAAGGACATGAACAAGCCCTAAGAGCATGTAAGGGTTGCTGTTATAAACACTCACCTTTATGCATAATATTACAATGTGATGTAAGGGAACGTTGAGAAGGAAATTTCTTCTGACAAACTGAACAGGTAAATACTGAGTCCCCTGAAATAAAAATATAGGATCTTACATGAGTGGTCATTTGATAAGACACTTATGAAACAAGCCTTTGGCAAGTTTCATAAATTTCATATGAAAAGACCAAGAGTGTAAGATTCTTTTTATCATATGATCCTTTAAAATGGGATTTATCGTCTTCAAAAAAACTATTATTTCAATAAGAAAACACATTATTGACACGGTCGTTGTCAATGACGTTACATGTATGAGAGAAATATTATTACACGTGTGGTCATACAATTTTTATGAGACGACGTTATCCACTAAATAACAGCGACATCAAATGATAAACACTTATATTTAAGCCCTACACAATTTATACCTCAAAACAGTGATCCTGGGGCCGTTTTTATAAAACCACTTAAGTGGTATCTATGCTGTTGCTAAGGCTACATTTCTTTGAAGGAGATTCCCTACAACTATGAAATTTGCTCTAGAGAAACAGTCTGAAAAAGACTGTTCCTCCAGAGCAAATTTCATAGTTGTAGGGAATCTCCTTTATATAAATTAAGCCTTGGCAACAGCATAGCAACCATTTAAGTCATTTTATAAATACGGCCCCTGGACTACAGCAGCTTAGCCCCTAATAGCGAGTTTTTAATGATAATTTGTGATACTTTTTCTGATTTTCCTTTTCATCTTGCTGAGGAAATTCTAATGACGTGCCACAAATTATATTTTAATATCGTGATATGGATATCTATTTGCCCCGATTAAGATTAAAATTATCTCAAGTCATAATCAGATACTCTTTGTTACCTGAGGCCCATGTGTACACATACCTAAATATGTGTGTTAAGTAAAATGACCAGAGTCAGTACCTTTGCTCTTTGCTAACATCTTTGAATTTTAATTTGCTGACAATCATGGAGACATGAACGCAGTGAATTGCGTGCAATGTATATAAATCTCAAAGCGTTTCATGCAAACTCTGATAGAAACCTACTGTTTTTCATATGAGCCGCGACACGACAAAACAAAAAAAGTGGCATGAGAGCCCAGCAAAGACTCAGATCAGCCTGGGCATCCATCCAGTCTGACCAGAGCCTTTGCTGTGTGCATTAAAGTATGCTAGGGGTCTAAGCTAGCTCCGTGTGGACAGCGAAGACTCTGAACAGACTGGGCGATGCCAAGGCTGATCTGAGTCTTCGCTGGGCGCACATGCCACTATGTTGGTTTTGTTGTGTAATGGCTCATATGTCAATTAACATCAGAAAAATTAAATTTATTGCCTACGATTACAGTGATTTATATTCATCATGAATACTCTGAACAATGAATCTGAAGAAAAGTAAAAGTTACATGTCATGTCTGTACGAACAGTCCGACTGGGTTGATGTTCATTTAAATATTAGGAATGTCACGTGCATCATGCCGAGCAACTCAATGTATATCACTGAGCTATGAGCAACATTAAAACTCTCATGGTTCATGCTGGAAATAACACTGGAACTGTAAATATTGAAACATGTGATATCTCCCGATTTCAGCGGGAGCTCCCAATTTGGAGAGCCCTTTTTCACGCACATGTTTGATCCAATCATCATGTTAAACAATGTGTGTATAAGTTACACATGCATTGTTTAACATGTTGATTGGATCGAAAATGTGCCCTCTACTTAGTGCACAAGGTTTTTCTAAGATTTAATCTAGAGACCTAGTTTTTGACCCAACACGACCAAGTTTCAAATTTGATGGCTTAAGAGGAGAAGATGTTTGAAAATGTTACAATGGTACTGTCAGTTTATTTGCATCAAAAGGCTATGTGATTTGTGCCCCTTAAGATCTTTCTTCTGCCAAAAGTATAGCGCTATGAAAACACACTGTTTTCCGAAGAAAAATGAATATAGGCCATCTTGGATGTGCAATCGGCATGATTTGTACAAATTCTATTCGTGTTGTCAGCCTGGTGCTTCTCACAAAGTTCTGAGTTGATCGATAATCAGGCTTAGCTGAGTTGCCATCTATTTGGGAAAGAGCTGCTGACTCGGCTTATCACTTGTAATTTATTGTTTGTTGGGATGTCTTTGTCAATCTTTCCCTTTGATGTGGGGGATAGGGTTTGGGATCTGATTCAGTCAGTTCCTGAAGTGCAGTTACTCTTTAAATTTAGAGAAGTCTCTAGATGTCTAATGGACAGCCAGATAAACAGGCAGACAGACAGATTACAGGCAATATCATATGCTCATCTCCGTCCATGTGGAGGACTTCTAATGCATAAATGGATCAAACCAGCCAACAGGTTAATCTAACCCGAGGTTATAAAACTTTTTTATACACAACTCAGCCGAGCAAGAAATTTTACTCGCTAATAGCAAATTTCTGATAAGTACAGTTGTTTCCATGCATGAAATTTTCTCTGGTGATAAATTTGAAAATGCCAACAAAACTAATGTTGGCATTTCATATTCATTAGCAAAGAAAATTTCATGCTCAGTCGAGCAGGAAAACAAATTCACTTATCAGAAATTTGTTATTTAATTTCATGCTCAGCTGGCTTTTATTTCAAGTGTTAATGTCAGAAGCCTCAGAAAACCAACTGAGCTGTAGCAGAGTCCATCAGTTTGGAAAATCAGTTTGGAAACTGACTGAGAGTACAGAACTGATGGGCATACAGTCTCATCAATAAGCAACATAAAATCACTCCACTGTTGATTACAGGATTTGTTTCAAAATAAAATACCGTATACGCGGTATTTTCGCGGGTTCAAATTTTCGCGGTTAAGTGTCAAAAACATAAACCTTAATTTTTGCGATTTTTAATTTTTCGCGGTTAGCGACATGCGCGAAAGGCGAAACTACTTGAGCCAGTTCTTTCATTAACCTGCTGCAGGGCTGCCGCAGGTTAATGAAGGAACTGGCTGACGTGTAAAGTACCAGCAATTACCAAAGCAAACAGAAAACAAATATATGAATATTGTGTCTACAGAAGATACTTTGAAAGAAACATGAAATTATTTCCCGATTTTAATTTTCGCGGTTTCTAAGTGACCGCGAAATACCACGAAAAATGTAACACAGCGAAAATTATCTTATATACGGTACTTACTATGGAACCTGTTTTTATGGAATCCAAGACTAATCTTTGACGAAAATGACTTCCCACATGTCGAACAGGATATGACTCCTTTCTCTGGAAAAAGAAATGTAGAACAGATTTATTTCAGTCAAGTAGTTGGAATTTCAACAAACTGGCATTTTGACCAGTGACGACTTAATCAGTCTGCACAGTCATGTAATCTGGACATAGAAGAAGCTTCTTGCACTTTGGATTATTTAGGATCCACGAAGGGCTAACTGGATCAGCAAAGCCTACGATCATGCTGCAAAATGCCCAAGCTTGTCTGAGCTTTCACTGGTTGCCTCTTTGTTTAAATTTCCATGGCGATAATTTGGTTACATTTTGATTTTCTCCTTTTATTTCATAACTTGTACTGCAACTATACTAATACAGTATACAATAAAAGCATCGCAGGCACTGCATGATACCCCGCCACTGCTGGACATCGTAACTCAAAGCATTTCTTTGAGCTGAGAAACTCCGTTTCTTATTCTGTGGTGTTAAACATATCTTCATTCAGATATTCCATATATACTGCTCACAAAAAGTAGGGGATATTATGACATAGAAGCGTGTACAAAAATTAATAATAATGGCTGGGTTAGTTTATTGTTGTATATTGACAGAACACTATTCAAGTAACTAGAGCAAGTGAGCAGGGGCTCACGTATACCCCGACCAGTGCCACCGCCTAATGAAAGCATACTTTAACACACAACTTCAATGCAAATGTCATACATGTACAAAATTCTAAGTCTATGACCTTGACCTTAGGACAGCAGCAGCAGCATCCATATGATGTAAACCAGTATGAAATAAACCTAGTCATGTATCATTAGGCTCCAATGAAGTATATTGGAACTATACGCCAAAAACTATAGCATATGGCTAAGTCCTTGTTATTGACCCCTGGCCCCACCCATGAGCCTGACCCTGCAGCTTAGGTAGTCCATAACGATAGCAATGATGTAGAGATATCTTGAACCAAATATGGAAGAAATCTTCAATGCAATTACATGTACATAGATATGAGCAATCAAAAAGGTTTAAAATAAAACTTCGACAATGAAAATGCCTAAGTCCTAATTATTGACCCCTGGCCCCATCCATGGACCTGACCCAGGGGCTTAGCTAGTTCACATCAAAGGTAATGCTATAGACATCATGAACAAATATGAAAAGAATCTGATGTGTGGTTACAGAGATATGAGCAACCTAAAAAGGTTTAACGCAAAACTTTGACGTAAAGTTAACGAACGGACGGATGAACGAACAAACGAACGAACGGACAAACGAACAAACGGACGAATGGACGGAATGACAAAAACTATATGCCCCCTGACATACTTCGTATGTCGGGGGTATAACAATATTCAACTAAAACAGAAACAGTCAATGCAGGTCATGTGACCTAGAGCAGCACATAAAGGGCTATGGGGTCTACACCTCAATTTCACATCGGCGAAAAAAAATCTTTTGGACCCTCAGATTCTGTGAATAATAAAATTCTCCATAATTTTCCAACCTGAAAACACCCACTTTGATAGGCTTTATTGCGTTATTTAAGGTGTAGGGCTGTCACAAATGTCACCATATGTGAGACAATTCACCACACAATGGTATCTTTTACGCCTATCATTTTCTCCTTTGATAAAACCGCATGAAAAAAGTATCTGTATCTTGTTAACTGAGGCATTAGGCGTCTGTCTTAATAAAGTTTGCATAAAAATTGTTAGTCATTGCTGCACTGGATTCGTGTGAAATTCGGGTGTCGACCCCTTGTCTACTTCCAATTTACTCTAGGTCACTAGACAAATTCAATCGTTTCAAAGTTCATATTGAGGGTCTCTATGAATATTTGTTTAATGAATTATAACAGTTTAATATTCATTTACTTATTATCCTCACTTCTGCTGCCTTAAATGTCTTAATATCCCTTACTTATTTTGAGCAGTATAGTATAGGAACTATCAAAGGTAAATAACTCATGAACTGGAAAGGCCAGAGTGACCGTCCCTATTCACAATATGCAAGCTTTGATGTTAAACATATCTGTGAAGTATCATTTAGATATTCCATACAGAAAAGGAACAACAGGTCATAAACCATGTTTCAGATCTATCAAGGGCAGATAACTACTGAACTGGAAAGGTAAGAGTGACAGTCCTTAGTCACAATATGTAACCTTTGATGTTCAATATATCTGTGAAGTTTCATTCAGATATTCAAAATATTAAAGGAACAACAGGTCGAAACCATTTTTCAGATTAATCAAGGGCAGATAACTGATAAAATTGGAAAAATAAGAATGACGGTTCTTAATCGCAATATGTAACCTTTGATAATCAACATATCTGTGAAGTTTCATTTAGATGTTCCATAAAGTAAAGGAACTACATGTCAAAAACCATTTTTCAGACCTATGAAGGGCGGTTAACTCACAAACTGGAAAGACAAGAATTCCGCGGAATGCGGTGTCTCGCCTGCTAGCGCTTTGTCACAAAAACAGAGCTCAATCAGCAAAGATGTATGCATGAACCAACATTCTTGGCTCTAGCCCTAATAATTTTTGAGAAACAGACCTAAACGTGAAAACTTGACAAAAAATTGAAAAGTCAATCATAAAATGTAGCTCAAGACTCAATACTGATGATGACTTTGAGCTCTTCTCTTCTAGATGAATGCATGACCCAAGTTTCATGGCTCTAGCCCTTATAGTTTCAGAGAAAAGACCTAACTGCGACCAAAAATTGCAAAGTCAGTCAACCATCAAATGTAGGTCAAGACTCAATATTGATGATGACTTTGAGATTTACTCTTCCAGACGTACCCATGAACCAAGTTTCATGGCTCTAGCCCTTATAGTTTCAGAGAAAATGACCTTAACGCAAAAAACTCGACAAAAACTTGCAAACCGTAAAATGTAGGTCAAGACTCAATATTGATGATGGCTTTGACATCTACCCTTCCAGATGTATGCATGAACGAAGTCTCATGGCTCTAGGTCTTATAGTTTCAGAGAAAATGACCTAAACGCAAAAACTCGACAAAAACTTGCAAAATCAGTCAACCGTAAAAGGTAGGTCAAGACTCAATATTGATGATGGCTTTGAGATCTACTCTTCCAGATGTATGCATGAACCAAGTTTTATGGCTCTAGGCCTTATAGTTTCTGAGAAAATGACCTAAACGCAACAACTCGACAAAAACTTGCAAAGTCAGTCAACCGTAAAATGTAGGCCAAGACTCAATATTGATGATGGCTTTGAGATCTACTCTTCCAGATGTATGCATGAACCAAGTTTCATGGCTCTAGGCCTTATAGTTTCTGAGAATGTGATCTAAACACAAAAACTCGACAAAAACTTGCAAAGTCAGTCAACCGTAAAATGTAGGTCAAGACTCAATATTGATGATGGCTTTGAGATCTACTCTTCCAGATGTATGCATGAACCAAGTTTCATGGCTTATAGTTTCTGAGAAAATGACCTAAACGCAAAAACTCGACAAAAGTTTACGCCGACGACACCGGAAAAGCAATACCTACGTCTCGCGTCTGCTTTGCAGGCGAGACAATAAGAGTGACGGTCCTTAATTACAATATGTAACCTTTGTTGTTCAACATAGCTGTGAAGTTTCATTCAGTTATCCTACATAGTAAAGGAACAACAGGTCAAAAACAATTTTTCAGATCAATCAAGGGCAAACAACTCACGAACAGGAAAGGTCAGAGTGACGGTTCTTAGTCACAATATGTAAACTTTAATGTACAACAAATCTTTGAAGTTTCATACAAATATTCCTTATAGTAAAGGAACTACAGGTCAAAAACCATTTTTCAGACTTGTCAAGGGCGGATAACTCACGAACTGGAAAGGTCAGAGTGACAGTTCTTATCCACAATATGTAACATTTGATGTTCAACATATCTGTGAAGTTTCATTCCGATATTCCATATAGTAAAGGAACTACATGTCAAAAACCATTTTTCAGACCTACCGAGGGCGGATAACTCACAAACTGGAAAGGTCAGAGTCACGGTCCTTAGTCACAATATGTAACCTTTGATGTTCAACATATCTATGAAGTTTCATTCAGATATCATAAACAGCAAAGGAATAACAGGCCAGAAACCATTTTTCCAATATGAACAAGGGCAGTAAAAATGGACGGATTTTGCCCATTAACAATCCCGTACCACTCATGGTCGATAACAATATGTATGCAAAATTTGAAAAAAAATCCGTAAATAAATATTCAAGTTATCGATCGGAAATGGTGAGCACACACGGACGGATGGACAGACAGATGGACGGACGGATGGACAGACACTGAAAGGTATATCATAATACCCCGCCACTTAAGTGTGGCGGGGTATAACAATGTAAGGCCAAAGAAAACTAGATGAGGTGCTTGTAAAACACTATGCCCCCAACCCATATGCCTGACCTTAAAAGGGAATGGTCTACACTAAAAATTATAAAATGGAAATCATTCAGAGGTCAATCAGTCAATCTACTTCTCACTCCAATCAGCTGACAAGTTTCAAGTCCCCTGCTCAAATACGCTTTGAGATAGCTTGTTGACAAGTTTAAAATGCTGAAAATTTTAAAGGCCCATGACTAAAAAAATTGACGGAATTTGTCCAAAAGTTTATCAATTAATCTACTCATCATCTCCAATCACCTGACCAAGTTTCAAGTCCCTTTCTCAAATACTTTTCGAGACATCTTGCTAGCAAGTTTAAAATGCTGAAAAATTCAAACGGCCATAACTCATTAAAGATCTGAGAGAATTCGTTCTAAAGTTAAACAGTAAATCAATTTATCATCTCCAATTAGCTGACTAAGGTTCATGCCCATAGCTCAAATACTTTTCGAGATATCTTGATGACAAGTTTAAATTGTGAAAATTTCAAAAGGCCATAACTCGATCTCTCGATAATGAGATCTCTCGCTGACAAGGTTTCATTATGATTTTCTCCAAAGGGGTATAACTCCAAAAAGGGAGACAACTAACACAAGGAACAATACCAGCAGCTATTTATAGTGAAGAATCCATATGTGAAATTTCACAAGAATTCTGTGGAATGCAGTGTCTCGCCTGCTGGCACTTTGTCATACAAGATGACCACTGGCCCTTAGCTCATCTGAGTCCATTCAGCCTCAGCACTCTAGGGTTGAGTTACTCTAAGGCCAAATTGTACAATATGGTCTCATGCAAATGCATCTGAGAGTTTATGCTTGTCAATGACATTCCCATATCGTAGTCTCATAGCAACGGAAATAGCACTTTTTCAGCTTTTCTCATTCAAGCCTTGCAGAAAAAATTGACATTGCCATAAAATAGATCAAAGCCAACCCAAGGTCATCATTTTGTAGTACTAGAGTCCCAGATGCTATATACCAAGTCTCAAAGCAATAGGCCCTGTGGATCTGGGGAAGGAGATTTTTTAAAGTTTCATCATGTGTCGGCACAGTGGCCATCTTTGTCATGTGACCTACAATCCTACACTAAATATATAAAATTTCTTCCCCCCTTTGCCTGAAGGCTGCGTATGAAAATTAAATGAAATTGGCCCAATACGTTCAGAGGAAAAGTCTTTTGAACAGGCTGACATACAATGGACAAGTGACCTTTGGCCAAGATCACTAAATTACCTTGACCTCTCTAGTATTTGTAGGGGTTGAAGTTGACTGCATTTCCATATCACACAGCACAATAGGAACATAACTAGAAATGTATCCACTGGACACGGATTCCCCTGCCTAGTGCCTTAAGTACGATGGCGACTTGTTTTAGGTACTGGCACTTGTAGGATAACTAGGTTCACAGAGGCAGACTTGTGTGGGACATGGTTTATTGTTTTCCTTAAGCAGATCTATCGTGCTTCTTGGACCAAGAGAAGGTGGGCGGGGGTTGCAGGTGGGGGTCACAAATTTGATGTGCAATAACATTCTGTATCTTACCATAGAAATGGATGCCAGGCAACTTTTAAACAAATCTAGAAAATTGTGTCTGTAAGACACTAATGATGCCCCTGTGCAGCGCCTGTCACATGACGTGTATATCCATAAAGTACCTACAAAGAATCCATTGAAAACATACCCTACCATGTAAAACATTGCCAAAAATGACTAAGTTAAAAAGGCTGTGATTCTATAAAAATTAATTCTAGATCCATCAAAATGTCTCATGCATATCTTCAAGTATGTCCACAATATGTAGACAAGGTTTATAAAACACCCATTGAACCAGAGGACCAATGGTCCTGTAGCTCACCCGAGACCATTCATCCTCAGCAAGCTTATGCTGACATTATTAACTCAGAGGACCATTGGCTCTGAATTGCTGACCTGATCTTATAACAATAGCTTAAAACAGTAGAAGATATAGACTTTATTAGGTGCAGGTCAATGATAATGACAGACCTCTTGGTCAAAACAAAACCAAGGTTACCTTTCTGTAAAAAGAAAAAACATCAACCTAGTCTACTTATTCCAAGGGCTTTGATAGTACTGCAGTACCCTATAATACATACTAACTTCCAAGCTGATGTGCATCTCCTTTCTAGGGCCAAAGATTTTTTTTTAAGTTTTTATCTGATATGGATACGGCAGCCATCTTGGTAATCTGATCAACAACACTGAATATATGACATCTTGAACTAAAAATATAGTCAGCTATTTTTTTCATGAAGAATCCATATATGAAACCTCAAAGCACTAACACATGCACCAAAAAGCGTGATGACCTGAGAAATGGATGAATGCATGAACAACCCAAAAGCAATATCCTCTATCATTTTCTTTGAAGTAAAGGGCATATATACTGTATTTTTGTATTTTCAATAATAATTGGACCAAACTGGAAGCTGCAGCTTAGATGTAATACTCATTACTCATATTAAATGCTTTTACTAATAAGCTTTTTCCAAATGTTCTCATGGTGTTCTTTACTGGCATATTTTTGTGGCCACATTGCTTCAAGGCTGTTGATATTAAAAGAGTGGATGAATAACTATCTAATTTAAAATATTAAGACAGTTATGCTACTTACCAGTCTAGAGTCCTTCAAAGTCATTATCCCTGTAATGAATGATGGACAGCCCATCTTCCTTGTGATCAGTAATGGACTGTCATCTCCTTGATATCGATCTGATACAGACTGGTAGGCAGTTGTCAATGAAATGCCAAACACTTGTGGCCAAAGCTAGCTGTAGTTCCTCATTGTAACAGATCATAGAGCAGTTCCTTCAATTTCAATTTCATCAAAGTCAGATGTACATAGATCTGGCAAATTAGTGGGATGTGGAATAAGCCAAATCCTAATCCAATGGTAATGACATCACAATATCTGCTTTAACACATAAGACAGTCTTATGCAAAATAAGCCCTACTATTATCCAAACCAGTAGGACACCCTGGCACTGGAAGGTATACACAGCGCTACCGTGCCACCCACCCACCCGCAAGTAGTGAAGTCAGGACTCAAACAACTGTACATGTGGTGAGAGACTCAGTGTTCCAAAGTCAGCAATCTGGCCCACTGAGCTATGGAGCCCCCCCCCCCCCCCCCCCCATCTCCACCCCAAGACCCCTAGGGCCCTAATTGGTGAAAACTTTGTCATACACAAATGCTTTGTTAGAACTATATGAGCAGATCCTTTTCAAATATTAGTTACAACTACTACAAAGACTTTATTAAAACCTGAGATAACATATGTGAAATTAATGATTGAACCATTCTCATTGAAATGTTTTTAGACATCTGTATACTGGGTTTCCCTATTGCAAGTCAGAGAGATACAAATTATTGACTGTACTTCGTTTGCATAATTTGCCTGCTATTAGTCTGCTGATTGGAGGTTATTTGACTACTGTTTGCCAGTTATTTGACTGCTGTTTGTTTGCTACTTATTCTACTTATTTCTTGTTTGCCATATGTGCCAGTTACTTTTCATATTTACCTACTGTATTCCAAATAAGCCTGTTATTTGCCTGCTGTCAGCCTGTTATTTGCCAATTATTTGCCTGCTGTTTGCCTGTTGTTGTTTTTTTTGCCAATTATTTGCCTGATGTTTACCATATTTTCAGCCTGTTATTTGCCAATTATTTGCCAGCTGTTTGCCTATTTAGATCAAATGTTTCTAATATTTGCCAGTTGTTTGTTATATTTGTCTCTTGTATGCCAGTTGTTTGTTACATTTGTCTTTTGTCTGCAAAAGTTGCCTATTATCTGGCTGCTGTTAGCATATCATTTGCCTGCTGCTTGCCAACTATTTGCTTTATTTGCCACTTGTTTGCCACACTTGCCTGCTGTATGGCACATCTGCCATTTCATAAAATGTCTATCCTGCGTATGACAGGTTTTAATCTTGATGACCCTGATAAGCCATCAGCTATGACTGCCATTTTCTTTGGAAGTGACAACTAGTCTGCCTTCAGCATTTTCAGTATGATTGTTCAATTAGACATCTATATTTCTAAAGCACAATATATGAGTTTGTGATCACTCCAATATGCCTCGATAACATCACAAAATGTTCTGCAGTTTGCAAAAATCAGATCCAACAATGACCCAGAGTCACAAGTTGATTGCTGGATTTGTTGCTCACAATCAAATAATGTCTCCATGAAATCAACAAATACTGAAGTGACACAATCTACCTGTATATTAAAGTCACCTAATATGACTCGTTTTGATGATAGATCTACTGCTGGCTTCAGGTAATGACAAATGTCATTTCTGAAATCAATCTGTGAACTTTTTGGATATCTGTAAAGTATAACAGCTTGAAAATTCCCTTTCTGGGTATTTTGCAAGGAAGCCAAAATGAACTCACATGAAGGACACTGCTGTTTTACTACTTTCTGAACTCCAAAATACTCTTTTATGTACAAAGCAATACCATGATATGGCCTGCTTGATGACGCATATTCTTTTTCATCAAGTCGAATAAGTCTAAATCTTTGCAAAGCAAAATGGATATTTTCATCCCTTTTACATAGTCTAGACTCTGCAAAACCAATTACATCTGCTGCCAACACATTTGGTTCAAATTCTACATCCTTATAATGTTTATGCAACGATCTTGCGTTATTGAATGCAACCTTGATTTTCCTGGGATCAATTTTATATAAAGGAACATAACAAAGTTCCAAAGCTGCTTCATTTTGAAGCCGTTGCATCTCTGTAGTCACTCTTTCATATAAAGCCAAAGCAGGTATATTCAGATTCAAAATATACAGATCTTCAAGTTTTTTTACTCTACTAAGAGCAACATAATGAATATGTGGTACCTTCCTAACTGTCTTTTGTGACAAATCAACTATAACTTTGTCTACAGTAGCACCTTGAGCTTTGTGAACAGTTTTTGCTGCAGCTGGTCTTAAAGGGAATTGGATTCTCTGAAATGTTTTGAAGTTGCGTATAAATGTTCGTTCCACATCAAATACTGGAGTCCATTCTTTCTGGATACTAGCATTATATAACCCTCTGCTGAAGAATTTTTCTCGTGTTGACCTACCAATTCGAGGCTCATCAAACAAAATCCATATAATACTTGGACGATTTGTTCCTTCCATTTTGTATTCAATAAATTTTACGACACCTGTGGAGCCATTTGTTAAACCATCTTCTACATTAACATTCACTTTCATCATATAAATCATTCCAACTGCTACTGTCAAGCATTTCGTTAAATTGCCTGTTTTGGAGTAATCATCTGGAAGTGAGTCAATAAGCTCTTTGCATCTTTGAACAGGAATGTTTGCTGAAACAACAGTATCATGACATGGAATCACAACTTTTTCCAAGGGCGTTTGGTTCAAAATTTTCTCATTATGCCTATTCACACCTTCATTTTCAGCGAACAGATGAAGGGCATCTTGTGGATATTCTTCAACACCATGGTTAACAATACGTGTCTGCAACATGTTTATGTCATCTTCAGTCATTTCATTCAATCTAAGTCTATTTAGTAAATGGGCAAACTCAAGATCATCTTTTTGCCTCATGATATCGACTAATTCATACATTTTGAAATGTTCATTCCACAAATTCTGTGCTAAAGAAGATGCTCCCTTTTCCAAGTCAAGGAATATCCACTTATCTCCTACTGGCTTCAGCTGGTACAAATCACCGACAACAATAATACTCAAACCACCAAAAACTGCTTTACTTCCAGTTAATTGCTGAAGTCTTGTGTTTATAAAGCTAAGCATTTGTGTGCCTACCATAGATATTTCATCAATAATTATAACTTTCAGATGCCTATATTTTATTCTCATTGTATTTAACTCATCAGCTGATAAAAGGTCTGAACCCTGATATAATTTTTTGTGGAAAGCAGAACAAATGGTTTGACCACTAATGTTGAAAGCAGCAAAGCCCATATAGGCACAAAGTAGAATTCTTATTTCATCCGGATTTTCTCCCTCTCTTAAATTCAACATTCTATATAAACTTTGATAAAGTGCTCTGATGACTACAGATTTGCCAACACCAGCACCACCTGATAAGAAAGCATATATAGGTTCTTCTTTACATTTTATCCAGTGTACTACATGATTGAAAAATTCTCTCTGTCTTATATTAAGTCTTCTGAGTAGACATAAGTATTCCTCATCAGGCAGTATAATGCCAGTTGTTTCTACTGGTGGCACAGAGCAAGTGGATTGCAATTCTATACCAATATCATAGTGTCTATGTTCTACAACTCTATCTGGATTAAAATATATGAAACTTTCAGCTTCTTTTTCTCCTTCTTCTTCTGCCTCTCTATTTTCTTGCTCTGCATTTTGTGCAATCTGGTCATAAGCATTTTCCTCCGCTTCAATCATTTGTCTTGCAAGTTCAAGTTCTTCAGTGTGATGTTCATACTCAATTCTTTTAGATTCAAGTGACTCTTTCATTGAGTTATAATGGGTCCCATATGTTTCAAAGCTGCCTAACAGATCTTTCTGTTCATTTCGCCATGGCATGAAAAGCATAAGCTGTTCTCTAAAGTAATTTTCTGCATCCTTTTTCTTATTGTATCTGACATATCTTATGATTCTGGGAACTTTTCTACTCTTATATCTTATCCCATTCTTGGCTACATGAAGAAGGACTGAACTATTACTATCATTTGTATCGTCCTTTTCTCCAAAACTCTCTTCGCTTTCATCACAAGAACTATTATCACTATCATCATTTTTATCTTCAACCTTTTCTGGCAGTCTGTTTCCTCTGGGAAAAATGACATCAACTTTCGAAACATAGTCTGCTAAGCAAAATTTCTAAAGCTGTCTAGGTCTTTTTGAATACCTCTGTGTTAGATTATCAGATTCTATATCTGTTGATTCAGCAGGTAGTTCATCAAGGACAGATTTAGGTTTCAAGAGAAACACTCGTTCTTCTGGAGTAGACGTGTTTATGAAAACAATGTCCCTTGTGCATTTTGTTAGAGGAATTTGTAAAACCAGGTAAACTGCCTCCTGAGCACTGACTTCAACACAATTTAAAAAGACATTTCCAATGTGTCTGACTTGTTTCTTGAGATCCAAATTTCCTTTTCGAGCCTCTTTTGCTGCTGCATCAAGCTGTGCACTCATTCCTCTTTCAGATTTACTAATATAACCAACAATGTAGGACGCACAACCATATGGTTCATGAACAATCTGAATGTCAAGGTTTGCCTTCCAAGCAAGAAGGATTTGCTCATTAAACAAATTAATTCTCATTTCACTTGGCTTCCGTTTAAGAAATTCTTTCGGAGCATTAAGAGAGCTTCTTATACATTTAATGTAATCATCAAAGTTCATTTAAGCCACTCTATCCAAAAATTCATCAAACGTCATCTTTACTGTATCTTCTTTAAATTCATTCATTGCTTTTTGAAGTTCTGCATATTTCTTTCTGAACTTTTCAATATCTTCTTCAATTGGATATAACAGCATTGTTCGTTGAAGTGGAGGCAATGGAAATCCGAATCTACATATTGGTTTTCCCTTTTTTCTGCAAGTTTTTGAGTGTTTATGTGTTTGTAACTTAACAAAATCAGCAATTTCTTCATTATCACTATTACATGTAAGATACTGATCAACAAACTGTACTATTTCCTCTTCTGAATTTTTTTCCAGTATTGGAGCATTTTCTATCCAAACAAGCATGTGGATATGAGGTGAGCCACGCTGTTGAAACTCAACTCTGTAAAAATAATCCTTCAGTTTTCCAACTGGATTACAATTACTTTTAAGAACTGTATTGAGGAATTCCTGCACCCTATGATCAAAGTACCTTGAACAAGTTACTGGATCTTTCTGAACAAGCTTCGTTTTTTCCTGCCAAGACAAATTCTTTATATCTTTATTTGAATATTCTACACCGTCATTCAGTTTTGCCAACATCTTTAAAAGATCTGTCCATCTTGTATCAGCTGCAGATAATGACATAAACCAAGTTGGTAAAGAAAGTTGCCTTATCATTGCAAAAATGTCTTTTTTTCTTGCTTCCAAATAAGCAGGTGAATTCCTAAGTTGGCGAAATATATAATAGCCTTCATCAAGTCTGACAAGTCTATCCTTATATGAAGAATCTCTAGCTTCAGCTGCTGTAATTTTCATGCCTCTGTTTTTACATCGTCTAACAGCTAAGTTCACTTTGTCACTAATCTGTTTCATCTGTAGCTTTTTATGTTTGAAAAAAATGTTTGGAACTGATTGTGCAGCTCTTCTATCAATTCTTCGTAATTCCCATTTAGCAATATCACTATAATGAACTGAAACAGATCGTTCCTCTTTACTAGGTGGCCTCTGACCACAAAATATGGATGGAAAGCATAAATATTCTGCATCTTTATCATGATATAAACTCAATGGATGCTGTCCTTCTCCAGGTGCAAATGTAAACACTTGGTCATACTTGTTTTCAATATTTTCATCATCTACTAATGTATCTACATTTCCAACATGATCATTTTCATCTATCTCACTGAATCCATCAGAATCATAGCCGTCTGTTTCAATACTGTCACTAAGAACAGTAAAAATATTATTTTCCTGTTCATGTATTTTATTCCCATTGCCAACAATATCCTTAATTTGCTCTGCAGGCACTTCCAGAAATTCTTTCACAGTGTCCTCTGCACTTTCAGTAACTTCCTGAAACCAACTGTCATCAACTGAAATGCCTGATTTCTTATATAATTCACTGTTATTAATTAGCCAGTGTAATGCAGTCAAAACTTTTAATGGTCTAACATTTTCTTTAAAGTCTACTTTTTTGTAGGATAATTTCTTCTTAAGTTGGACAGCAACTGTAAAGTTTTCATTCATAGGCCTTGGAAGACAATTTATGGTAGGCTGGATATCAACTGGCACATTTATAACATTCCCTTTCACAGAATACTGGCCACCTCGAGGCAGTTCTCTTATCTGCATAAAAGGGATACGTAGTGCTATCAGTCTTTCTTCTAGCTGATGTAAATTCAGTTCTGCAGGCTTCTCTGGCCATTTCATTCCATTTGCTACTGATAGTTTTGGAACTTTACTATCTCTTAATGCACCTAAGCAGGTATGACAAATCCATTCTTCATTGTTAACAGATGTCAAGTTTGTGCAAAAAAGTTTTCTACTCTGTGCTGGAATGTGAGTGTTTGTTAACATAGAAACACTTTTCTTAAACCATGTTTGGTGACAGCTTGTGCAAACAAATAATGGACCAACAGCAATATTTGAATGGAAAATGCTGATACATTCTTCAATACCTTTAAAACCTTTCTGATTAGATAATTCATATGATTCATGGTCCTTTGACCTTTTCGTGTCATTTTTACACCTCTTAGAGTCATCTAACTCAGCTATCTCTTTCCACTGTCGTTTCTGTTGCCTAGTTTCCCGCTGCTTAATTCTTTCACATTCCCGTACAAAAGGATCTTTCCTGGCATTTTGCTTGGATGCAAGCTGATATACAGTCTCATTTGCTTTAAAGACAGGATCTTGTCGTGCACTGTATTTAGAGGCACGCTGAAATTCTCTTTCACAGGCTTTAAAGGCAAGATCTTTTCTGGCATTCTGCTTTGAGGCAAGCTGATATGTTGCTTCATTGGCTTTAAAGGCAGGATCTTTTCTGGCATTCTGCTTTGATGCAAGCTGATATGTTGCTTCACAGGCTTTAAAGCTGATATGTTGCTTCATTGGCTTTAAAGGCAGGATCTTTTCTGGCATTCTGCTTTGATGCAAGCTGATATGTTGCTTCACTGGCTTTAAAGACAGGATCTTTTCTGGCATTCTGCTTTGATGCAAGCTGATATGTTGCTTCATTGCTTTAAAGGCAGGATCTTTTCTGGCATTCTGCTTTGATGCAAGTTGATATTTTACTTCATTAACTTTAAAGGCAGGTTTTTTTCTGGCAGTTTGCTTGAATATACGCTCTTTTGTTTTAAAGGCAGGATCTTTTCTGGCATTCCGCTTTGATGCAAGCTGATATGTTGCTTCATTGGCTCTAAAGGCAGGATCCTGTCTTTGTGTCTTTTTGTACAGTGAATTGTACTTGGTACGTTGTTTTCTTTTCTTCACATTTACATTTTCTTTCATTTTACACATACCACTCACGTTACTCTGTGTTTTCTTTGCTTGTCTTAATTTTTGATCTTCAAAATAAGTTTTAAGACCACATTCTAACTGACCTTTAGAGTCCAGATTTTCATCAACTTTTCCAACAGTGACAGGCAAAAAATCAAACTGCAAACTCATATCTATTCTCATACTATCATAAAAAGCGTACAAATAGGCAACTAGGTCATCCAGACATGAGAAAGCTATCAAAACTGATGAACCATCTACTGATGAGAGTCCATTTTCTCCATGTGAATGAGAATCAAAAACTATATACAAGTCGTTCTTCCTGAATACAGCAGAGCATATAGCTCCAGTGGTTCAAAGACCTGATGATGCACTAGTAAATGCTGACTGAAGGGCACAATGAAGTGTTGGAAAACCATTATTTCCATAACTGTCCACAAGTATGCCACTTATAATAGGCTGTTTTTCCACTGTAAATTTTCCCATGTCAATTTCAAAGATGTTCGGAATTTCTTCCAAGCTTAAGAGTGAGTGAATAAATTTTCCTTCTGCTTTTAATCTAGTTATTATACTTCGATACAGAAAATCTCCATCACAAAGTATTTTATCTAAAATTGAGCTATTGTTCACATCTATACAAATTGAATATGATAACATACATAAAGCATTTCCTGTGCACTGAAACCCCCTAGATTGCTCTGAAAATCTTTCATCATTCTGATGGAAGCTGCCCAAAATAATATAACAAGCATTCCCAGAATAAGTTGATGAAGTCAACATCGGATCAGCACATGAAATACCTGTTTCATCACTACCTTCTGCAGGACTTTCCAGTTGAATTTCACAGCTATGTTCTTTTTCTTTATCTGACTTTCTAACAAAGGCAAACTGCAAATTCACATCCAATTCTTCATCAATCCAAGAATGTCCATCAAGAAAAACATCAGGAAAAGCACTAGCAAAAGCTTCGTCAAAGTCATTCTGAATTTTTAAACAATCATTTGTAACAGATTTTGCAATAAAATCAGCCAAAGATTTACTAGGTATCGCCTGATTAGTTTCTGTTTCATTGCCCATATAGGAAGAATTAGACTGTTTATTTACTTTATCTTTAGCGTTTTGTTTAGCGTTTTGTTCAGAGTTTTGTTTAGCGCATTTAGCGAATTTAGCCTGTGCCTGCACGTTGGCAGGACTTCCCGCCTGCACATTGGCAGGACTTTGCCCATACTTACCTACAGCTTTCCTCCAATACTTTTGCCGTGGCATGACTCTTTACCTGAAAATAGAAAGAAAAATATATGTGTCTTAAATGTACATATCATATTCCCTCTTAATCAGACTGCTGTTTCAGCAACAGTCTGATAATGTGATTACCATGTAACCCTTCTTGTCATACATCCAAGTTCTTCATTTTTTTTGCACTTTAGTAGCTGTCATAGATATCCCAGCATTTAGCATCTTCTTTCAATATGTCTGCCATGGAATGACTCTTTACCTGAAAATAGAAAGAAAATATATGTGTCTTAAATGTACATATCATATTCTCCCTAGATACTGAACACAATTTCTCTAGCAGACTATTTATTCAGCACAGTTTGATCCCTATAGCAATAGTCAAAATATGAACTTTAATAAAGTTTTCCTATTATATGAATCAGAAAGTAGGGAGGTCTGAAATGCTTATCTACAGACTTGGGTCCAATCCTTTTTCGTATGTCACAATGGAAGAACCCAAAGACCATTAGGGAATTATAGATCTGCCATCTGCAAGTTCTACTCTTGCACATATTATTGGTCAGATCTGACAAACGCCACTGTTCTAATTTGCTTAACATTGCATTCATTGTGTTATCTATACACTGAATGAACCAAAAAAGCCATCAGAGGAGATGGCAAATCCCCCGACCGAAGACCCTATGGGCCTTGGTAAACAGGGTGCACTTCAAATATATTGTCGTTCGTTTATTATCTCTTTAACAGATGCATGATTATTTAACAGTCAGACGAAAACAGTACACTCAAATAACTAAAAAAGTAAGAAAGCAAGAGTTGTCATTACCTGTTCTACATATCTGTGAAGTATAAAGGGTATTCAAGTTATTGAGTGGACATGAAATCAGACCTACAACTATGAAGGGGAAATAACTCAAACAAGGGCTTCGCAAGCGGCGCATAATACGCCCGTTTACATGTCATAAAGGAGTTACAGAATGAACAAGACTGTTTACAAAAGGATAAACAGACAGACAAAACAGAGGCAACCACTCTATAATAAATGAATTCAACATTAACTTTAAATATTCAACATTAGTATGTCAAGGGAGATAAACTAAATTACTAGATATACCATTCTTGGTTGTATTACATTCCCTTGGCATCAACAGTTGAAATGTTACAGAGTAAACAGGATATTTATGCAAGGGCAGGTAATTCAGTAAGTAAGCCAGAGTTGTGGTTCTGGCTCAGGATACATTGCCTCATTATTATACACATTCCTACAAAGTTTCATTCTAATATTTCAAAAGTTTAAGGAGATATGGAGTGAATGAGAAACACCTAAAATATACTAATCAAAGGGAGGTTACTCCAAAATTAAGGAAAGGGGAGCAACCATTCTTATATGTGACACACTGTCTTGTGATCATGCACATTGTTATAAAGTTTCATCATGATATTCCAAACGGTTACCAAGTTATGGTATGCACAAGGTTAATATACACAAAAATAGTCAACAAGAACTAATGAAAGGGATGTAACTCTAAAATGAAGAAAGGGAGAGCAGGCACTGTTGTACGCGACACAATGTTGGGCCTTCATACACACTGCTATGAAGTTTCATTAAGTTATCCCAAACGGTTATCTAGTTATGGCGCGCACAAGACTTGCAGGGCAAAAATTAATCAAAGGGGCATAACTTGGAAACTAAGAAAGGGGAAGCAACCACTTCTGTACGCGACACATTCCCCCAACCTAATACATATTCCTACCAAATATCATGAATATATCCCAAACGGTTAATGAGTGATGGCGCGCACAAGAATGTTTACGGACGGACGGACGGACAGATGGACGGACAGAGCCATGACATAATACGTCCGTTTTTTCAAAACGGGCGTAGAAAAAGTAAGAAAGCAACAATGCGACACATTGTCATGACCTGTTCTTCATAAATGAAGTATCATGAAAATATTCCAAAGGGTATTGAAGATAAACAGCCGATAAGAAAATGTTTACAGATTGACGTATGACAGAGAGACTGACAGACAGACAGATGCCAAGCTCATTGCTACATTCCCCAAACTTTTTGGTTTGGGGATAAATATGAAAGAACTCATTCAGCAGTAAATTTCCGTGTTAGCAATCAAAACTGTGCTATATCAAGAGTAAAATATATAGTTAGCAATCAAAACTGTGCTATATCAAGAGTAAAATATATGGTTATATAGGAAAGACAGTCTTAAATGACCATTTTAATGATTGATCCGTATTGCATCTATTGCATCAACTTTAATGTTTTACGTTTGAAGTTGTTTGAATGGTTTTTACCATATATGGGCATGAGGGCCATCTTTGTCATGTGATACAGACCCCGGGTAGAAAATTTCATTTCCCCATTCCACTGAGACTCCATATGAAATTTGGCTTCAATCGGCCCAGTGGTTTCAGAGAAGAAGATGTTTGAAAACCTTAACGACGGATGGACGGACGACATGACCTTGACCTTTAGTGACATAATATTTTCATTTGTTCACTTAGTTGACCATGTATACCAAGTATTGTACCTTAGACTGGAATAGTTTGTGAGAAATCCACTGTTTAAGCCTTTTCCCATATAAAAGCCTAACGTACCAAAGTTGACCATGTCATAAATTAGGTCAAGGTTAATGCAAGGTCATCATTTGTATAAACTATGATGGGCTCGCATGCCCGATGCTACATACCAAGTTTCAAGGTCATAGGCCTTTTGGTTCTGGAGAAGATGATTTTTGAAGGGTTTTTACCATATATGGGGTTGGCGGCTATCTTGGTCTTGTTACCAAGATACCCGGAATAAACTTTCGTTCCCCCGACCTAGGTAGGCTCCATATGAAATATGGCTTCAATCGGCCCGGTTTCAGAGAAGAAGATGTTTGAAAATTTTGAAGACGGATGGATGGACGAAATGACCTTGACCTTTAGTGACATAATATTTTCATTTGTTCATTTAGTTGACAATGTATACCAAGTATTATACCTTAAACTTGAGTAGTTTGTGAGAAATCCACTGTTTAAGCCTCAAAAGCATAACGTACCAAAGTTGACCATGTCATAAATTAGGTCAAGGTCAACGCAAGGTCATCATTTGTACAAACTATGATGGGCTCTTATGCCTGATGCTACATACCAAGTTTCAAGGTCATAGGCCTTTTGGTTCTGGAGAAGAAGATTTTTGAAGGGTTTTTACCATATATGGGCGTGGCGGCCATATTGGTCATGTGACCCAGATACCCGGAACAAACTTTCGTTCCCCCGACCTAGGTAGGCTCCATATGAAATATGGCTTCAATCGGCCCGGTGGTTTCAGAGAAGAAGATGTTTGAAAATCTTGACGACGGATGGATGGACGAAATGACCTTGACCTTTAGTGACATAATATTTTCATTTGTTCATTCAGTTGACCATGTATACCAAGTATTATACCTTAGACTTGAATAGTTTGTGAGAAATCCACTGTTTAAGCCTTTTCCCATACAAAAGCATAACGTACCAAAGTTGACCATGTCATAAATAAGGTCAAGGTCAACGCAAGGTCATCATTCGTACAAACTATGATGGGCTCGCATGCCCGATGCTACATACCAAGTTTCAAGGTCATAGGCCTTTTGGTTCTGGAGAAGAAGATTTTTGAAGGGTTTTTACCATATATGGGCGTGGCGGCCATATTGGTCATGTGACCCAGATACCCGGAACAAACTTTCGTTCCCCCGACCTAGGTAGGCTCCATATGAAATATGGCTTCAATCGGCCAGGTGGTTTCAGAGAAGAAGATGTTTGAAAATTTTGAAGACGGATGGTCCTACGGAATGACCTTGACCTTTAGTGACATAATATCTTCATCTGGTCATTTAGTCGACCATGTATACCAAGTATTGTACCTTAGACTTGAATAGTTTGTGAGAAATCCACTGTTTAAGCCTTTTCCCATACAAAAGCATAACGTACCAAAGTTGACCATGTCATAAATTAGGTCAAGGTCAACGCAAGGTCATCATTTGTACAAAATATGATGGGCTCGCATGCCCGATGCTACATACTAAGTTTCAAGGTCATAGGCCTTTTGGTTCTGGAGAAGAAGATTTTTGAAGGGTTTTTACCATATATGGGCGTGGCGGCCATATTGGTCATATGACCCAGATACCCGGAACAAACTTTCGTTCCCCCGACCTAGGTAGGCTCCATATGAAATATGGCTTCAATCGGCCCAGTGGTTTCAGAGAAGAAGATGTTTGAAAATGTTGACGGACGACGGACGGACGGACGGACGACGGATGCCTGGCTATACTATAAGCTCACCTATGAGCCTAAAGGCTCAGGTGAGCTAAAAATGTGGAGCAAATTGATAAAACAAACTCCATACCCCACAATGCAAAAATTTCCCTAGAATGACTAAGTTCAAAAGGCCGTAATTCTGTCAAAATTAATTCTAAGTCCAATACAAGAATTCCGCGGAATGCTATGTCGCACTTGCATTGCATTTCCACAGTAGCAGAGATCATGTGGAGAAGAATTGAGAACCAGAGGACCATTGGTCCTGAAGCTCACCTGAGCACTGAGGTTATGCTGAAAAAACTTTCAGTTGCCACAGCACTAAAACCACATGCACAACAGCAATGAAGCACTTATTTATAAAGAGGAACATTTATGCAAAACAGATTCAGCTTTATCCCCCTTTATGGCTTCAGAGAAGATTTGGCAAAAAAAAAAAAAAAAAAAAATTTGGCCTTTCGGTTGCAATGGCAACCAACCAAAACCAGGGATTTGGGCACTGAGCACTGAGGTTATGCTGAAAAAACTTTCAGTTGCCACAGCAACAAAACCACATGCACAACAGCAATGAAACACCCATTTATGTAGAGGATAATATCACCAACATTTATGCAAAAAAAGATTCAGCTTTATCCCCCTTTATGGCTTCAGAGAAGATTTGGCAAAAAAAAAAAATTCGAAAATTTGGCCTTTCGGTTGCAATGGCAACCAACCAAAATCAGGGATTTGGGCAAAATTCATATGGCTGGTAGAGGACTACTCCAAGAACATTTCTGTAAAGCTTATGTCAAAATATCTGCAGTATCACAGAAATAAATGCCAAATTTCCTCTTTCCCCCATCATATGGCTATCGAAAATTTTAGTTTCCATAGCAATGAGTTCACATGGGCAACGATAACGTAAAACATAATTTAGGTACAGGCTAATGTCATTAACATGTATGCAAAGTATCAGCTCCATCCCTATTACAGCTTTTGAGAAGAAGATTTTTGAATATTTTTTTCTAAAATTTACCCTTTATTTTGCCATGGCAACCAATCAAATTTAGCGATTTGGACAACATTCATATAATCATAAAGGAGTACTCAAGAAACATTTCTATAGAAACCAATTCTAAATAACTGCAGTGAGACAGCAAAAATTGCAAATTTCCACTTTTCCTATTATAAGTCAATGGAAACTATAAGTTGCCATAGCAACCAGAGTTCTTATGGGATTGGAAGAAAAAACACAAGTTATTTAGAGGCTAATGTCGTTAACATATATGCAAAGTATCAGCTTTATCCTTCTTATGGCTTCTGAGGAGAAGATTTTTTTTTATATATTTTCGAAAATTTACCCTTTATTTTGCCATGGCAACCAATCAAATTTAGCAATTTGAACAAAATTCATATGAATCATAGAGGACTACTCAAGAAACATTTCTGCAGAAAAAAATTCTAAATAACTGCAATGAGACAGCAAAAACTGCAAGTTTCCACTTTTCCCATTATAAGTCAATGGAAACTATAAGTTGCCATAGCAACCAGAGTTCTTATGGGACTGGAAGAAAAACATAGTTTATGAAGAGGCTAGTATCAAATGAATCCATCTATGGGTTAAGGAGATATTGGGCTTTATAAAACTTTAACCAAAACATCCAATATGTTGTTTTGCTATTTTTAGTAACAGGCGGCCATCTTGAATACTCGACCAGGCTGAATTTCTGCAATCTGAAGCCCTGTAGTCTGATCATGCTCCATATGAAATTTGAGAAACATGGCTGCAGTGGTTTAAGAGAAATTAACTGTACAAATCTTTAACACCAGGGTTGACGTAAATGTGAACGGACTGACGGACGGACGGAATGACGGACGGAATACCGGACGCCTATATCGCACCTTGCTAAAGCAGGTGCGACAAAAAAAAACACATGCACATCTTCAATACATTCACAGCATGTATGCATTGTTCGAAAAAGATCCATTGAAAACTGTGAGAGGAGTTGATTACACAAAACCTATACCCTCACTGCAAAAAATTGCCTAAAATGACTAAGTTCAAAAGTCCGTAATTCGGTCAAAATTTATTCTAGAATAGATGTAATGCAACTTTCCAAAACCAAGAGGCCCAAATGGGCCGGATATCGCTCAGATTTCAAAAAGGAAACATTAATGCACATCTTCATACCAATACGTGTACAGATACTTAATTTCAAGAAAATCGGTCAAGCGGTCTAGGAGGAGTTGCGACAACAAACTATTTTTACAAAACATATAAAAGGGGCATAACTCAGCCGGCAAATGTTTCTGGGAAAAACTGGAAAACATGTGTCAAGTATTTTCTTATGTAGCATCTATGAGCCAAATCTGAACAAAATTAAAGCAAAAATGCCTAAAATAAACCCAATAAAAGCATCGTAAACGACTGCGTAATACCCCGCCACTGCAAACCAATACCCCATCTTCTATCTTTTATACATTTTTTTTTATCATGACATGAACCTCATATTACCGAGATAATGTGTTGCAAGTTTCAGGAAAATCCTGTTAATCTTTGATTTTATACAGAATTTTTTCAGAATTTTATACATGTATATAGCTCTGGGGCAGGGGCAGGTAACCTTTGTGGACTTAATACTACTTGTAACAGAAAGCTTATGTTATTTTATTCATTTCTATGAAATATCATCAAGATATACCGAAAATCTGATTTTATATTGATTTTTTCATGATTTCATACATGTATACAGCATGTGTCAGGGGCAGATAACCACTGGGGGACAAAATTTTGATCAAGACATAAAGCTTATATCAATATGATAAATTGTTACAAGTTTCAGAAAAATCCCTTTCGACTATAATTTTACACATTTTTTTTCATTATTTCATACATGTATATAGCCCTAGGGCAGGGGCAGATAATCCAGGTGGACAAAATTCTGCTTATAACTGAAAGCTTATGTTACTTCGATCATTTCTGTGAAATTTCATCAAGATATTTCAAAGTGTAAAAGAACTACAGACCAAAAACTGTTTTTAAGACCATGAAAAGGGCAATAACTCCATAAGAAGACATCGAAATTTGCCCATTAACAATCCCAACCGAGATCTTCCCAAGACCAATGCACATGCCAGGTATGAATAAAATCCGTTAATAAATACTCAAGTTATCGAACGGAAACGAAGTGCTCATGGACGGACGGACGGACGTACGTACGACGGACGGACAGACACACGGACAGCCAGCGGGAAAACATAATACCCCGCCACTAACGTGTGGCGGGGTATAAAAATTAGGGCAAAATTTTTCAAAAAGGGGCATAACTCAGGCAAGAGGGGTCAGATTTCAAAAAGGAAACCTTAATGCACATCTTCATACCAATATGTGTTCACATACTTAATTTCAAGAAAATCGGTCAAGCGGTCTAGGAGGAGTTGCGATAACAAACTTTTTTTTTTCAAAAAAATATAAAGGGACATAACTCAGCAGGCAAATGCTTCCGGGAAAAACTGGAAAACACGTGTCAACTATTTTCTTATGGTGCATCTATGTACCAAATCTGAATAAAAATAAAGCAAAAATGACTGATATAAACCCAAAAATTAGGGCAAAAATGTCAAAAAGGGGCATAACTAAAGAAAAAGTGGACAGATTTCAAAAAGGAAACCATAATGCACATCTTCATACCAATATGTATTCACATACTTAATTTCAAGAAAATCGGTCAAGCGGTCTAGGAGGAGTTGCGATAACAAACTTTTTACATAGAATATAAAGGGGCTTAACTCAGCTCTGAAACTCATCTACGGAAATCGGAAAAATACCTATCAACTCTTTTCATATGCCGAATCAATGGACAAAATTTCAAACAAATCGGCGGGAATGTTGCGGACGGACGGAATGACGGACGGACAGAAGGACAACGTGAAAACAGTATACCCCCTCAAACATAGTTTGCGGGGGTATAAATACCTGTGTATAAAAAATGAATTCAATACATCAATGTTTCCAAAAGATAATGTACGGAAACCATTTTCTCATACAAAATGGAAATCGAAAAAGGGCCGTAACTCATACAATAATAGACAAACCAATTTTTCATACATAACGAAGTCAAACAAGGGCTTCGCAAGCGGCGGCGCATAATACGCCCGTTTTAATGTCATAAAGGAATTGCAGAATGAACAAGGTTGTTTACAAAAGGACAGACAGGCAGACAAACAGGGGAAACCACACTTTAATTAATGACGACAACATTATTCAAATATTTAACACATCAAATACTATTAGTATACAAAAATCAGCTTCCAAGGTGAAGTGGCTCCTAAGCTGAGTAATGCCCAAGTCAAACAAGGGAGATAATTCATAAACTAAATATACTAGATATACCATGCCTTGTTCTAATACATTCTCTTGACAATATACACATCTCCATAAAGTTGTGTTAAAATATTCTGAATGCTTAAGGATTTACAGAGTAAACAGGAAATTTATGCATGGGCAGATAATCCAGTAAGCAAGCCATTGTTCAGGATACGTTGCCCTATTACTACACACCTTCTTACAAAGTTTCATTCTAATATTTCAAAGGGTTAAAGAGATATGGAGTGAATGGAAATGCCTAAAAATAATGATCAAAGGGAGGTTACTCCAAAATTAAGAAAGGGGCAGCAACCATTCGTATATGGGACACATCATCTTGTGATCATGCACATTGCTATGAAGTTTCATCATGATATTCCAAACAGTTACCGAGTTAATGTATGCACAACAGAAGTATATACAAAAGTAGCCGAAAAGAATAAAAGGGATGTAACTCAGAAACGAGGAAAGGGAGAGCAACCATTGTTGTACACAACACATCACTGGGACTTCATACACATTGCTATGAAGTTTCATGAAGGTATCCCAAACAGTTATCTAGATATGGCGCGCACAAGACCTGCAGGGAAAAAACAATCAAAGGGGCATAACTTGGAAAGTAAGGAAGGGGGAGCAACCATTCTTATATGCGATACATTCCCCCTACCAATTACATATGCCTACAAAATTTCATGAAGATATTCCAAATGGTTACTGAGTTATGGCACACACAGGAATGTTTACGGATGGAGGAAAGGGAGTTTACTCCAAAATTAAGTAAGGGGGAGCAACCATTCTTATATGCAACATATTATCTTGTGATCATGCACATTACTATAAAGTTTCATCATGATATTTTTAAACAGTTACCGAGTTAATGTATGCACAACATTAGAATACACAAAAATAGCCGAAAAGAACTAACAAAAGGGGCATAACTTTGAAACCAAGGAAGGGGGAGCAACCATTTTTGTACGCGACACATCGTTGGGACTTCATACACATTGCTATGAAGTTTCGCGAAAATATCCCAAACGGTTATCTAGTTCTGGCGCGCACAAGACCTGTAGGGTAAAAAGCAATCAAAGGGGCATAACTTTGAAACCAAGGAAGGAGGAGCAACCATTCATGTACGCGACACGTTCCCCCTACCTAATACATATGCCATCAAAATTTCATGAAGATATCCCAAATGGTTACTGAGTTATGGCGCGCACAAGAATGTTTACGGACGGACGGACGGACAGACGGACAGACGGACGGACGGACGGATGGACGGACAGCGCCATGACATAATACGTCCGTTTTTTCAAAACGGGCGTATAAAAAGGGCCATAACTTCCATAATAATAGCCGGATTTTACCCAACATCGAACTTGACCTGTATTTTATGATTATATACCTGTGTATAAAATATGAATTCAATATGAATGTTTTCAAAAGTTCATGAACGGAAACCATTTTATCATACAAAATGGAAGTCGAAAAAGGGCCATAACTCCAACAATAAGTGACGGATTTTACCCAACATCGAACTTGACCTGTATTTTATGATTATATACCTGTGTATAAAATATGAATTCAATATACCAATGTTTTCAAAAGATATCGAACGGAAACCATTCCGTATGGGACGTACATACATACTAACGTATGTTACGCAATACAGGTGTGATACTTTATCCCCCCCCCCTATTTTTAATGGCGGGTGCATAAAAAGTAGGTACAGGGCCAAAAAAAGTAGGAAAAGTAGGAACTAGAAATGTGTCCATACGACACGGATGCCCCCGCCTAGTGCCCTAAGTAAGATGGCGCCTTGTTTAAGGTAAAGGCACTTGTAGCATAACTAGGTTCACAAAGGCACACTTCTGTGGTACATGTTTTATTGTTTTCCTTGGGCAGATGTATTGACCTTCCTGAGAAGTACATGAGGGGGGGGGGGGGGGGGGGGGCTTGGATGTGGGAGTGTCATGACTGATATGTGATGATATTCTTTATCTTATCGCAGAAATGGATGCCATGCAACTTTCCAAAAGAAATATCCCGGAAACAAGTAACTTTTCAAAAACTAACAAACGGACACCATTATTGTATGAAATGAAGTCGAAAAAGGGCCATAACTCCCACAATAATTGACGGATTTTACCAAACATTCAACTTGACCTGTATTTTATGATTATATACCTGTGTATAAAATATGAATTCAATATACCAATGCTTTCAAAACATAATGAACGGAAACCAGTTTTTCATACAAAATGAAGTCGAAAAAGGGCCATAACTCCCACAATAATCTACGGATTTTGCCCAACATCGAACTTGACCTGTATTTTATGATTATATACCTGTGTATAAAATATGAATTCAATACACCAATGCTTTTAAAAGATATCGAACGGAAACCATTTCTTCATAAAAAATAAAGTTGAAAAAGGGCCATAACTCCCACAATAATCGACGGATTTTGCCCAACATCAAACTTGACCTGTATTTAATGATTATATACCTGTGTATAAAATATGAATTCAATACACCAATGCTTTTAAAAGATATCGAACGGAAACCATTTTTTTCATACAAAATAAATTCGAAAAAGGGCCATAACTCCCATAATAATCGACAAATTTTGCCCAAAATCAGGCTTGACCTGTATTTTATGATTATATACCTGTGTATAAAATATGAATTCAATACACTAATGCTTTCAAAAGATATCGAACGGAAACCATTTCTTCATAGAAACAGAAGTCTAAAAAGGGCCATAACTCCAACAATAATTGACGGATTTTACCCAACATCGAACTTGACCTGTATTTTACGATTATATACCTGTGTATAAAATATGAATTCAATACACCAATGCTTTCAAAAGATATTGAACGGAAACCATTTTTTCATAGAAACAGAAGTCGAAAAAGGGCCATAACTCCCACAATAATAGCCGGATTTTACCCAACATCAAACTTGACCTGTATTTTATGATTATATAGCTGTGTATGAAATATGAATTCAATGCACCAATGCTTTGAAAAGATATTGAACGGAAACCATTTCGTACGTATGCTACGTACGTACGCTACGGGGTACGGACAGGGGTGATACTATATGCCCCCCCCCCCCATTTTAAATGGCGGGGGCATAAAATATAAGCCGGTAAAAGTTTTGTCCAAATATCTGCAGCGATATAGCTATAAATGAAAATTTTCATCTTTCCTATTATAAGTCAATGGCAACTTAAACTTCCCACAGAAACAAAACTACTGAAGCAACTGCCACGAGAAACAGTATTTTTATAGAGGCTAGTACTAAGATCCCTTTCTGTAAAGTTCGAGCTGTATCGGTTGCATAGTTTTTGAGGAGATGATTTTTGAATATTTTTTTTTCAATTTTTTCGGTTGCCATGGCAACCAGCCAAATTCTGCAATTCGCATAAATTTAACAAGGCTGGCTGAGGACAACTCGAGGAACATTTCTATGGACGTTTCGTCAAAATATCTGCACCGACATAGCAATAAATGTAAATTTTCCATTTTGCCATTATAAGTCCATGGCAACTTTAAGTTCCCATAGAAACCAAACTGCTAAATCAATTGCCATGAAAAACAGTACTTGAATAGAAGCTAGTGCTAAGATCATTTCTGTGAAGTTTAGGCTTTATTGGTTGCATAGTTTCTGAGGAGATGATTTTTGAATATGTTTTCTATTTTCAATCATTCGGTTGCCATGGCAACCAGCCAAGTTGTGCAATCTACATATATTTCATGTGGTTGATAGAGGCCTACTCAAGGAACATTTCTGTAAAAGTTTTGTCAAAATATCTGCAGTGACATAGCAATAAATGCAAATTTTCAATTTTCCCATACAAGTCAAAGGGGAACTTTGAGTTGCCATAGCAACCAAAGTTATGAAGTGATTTGGATAAAAACAGTATTATTGGTTTCCCCTGTCTATAGATGCTATATATGAAATTTGGTTACAATGGGCCTTGTAGTTTCAGGAAAGATGTGGTTTGAAAATGTTAACGGACAGACAGATGACGGACTACGGATGCCTGCCTATACTATAAGCTCACCTGTGAGCCTTCGGCTCAGGTGAGCTAATAAGAAATCCGCGGAAGCGGTGTCGCACCTGCGGGGGTTAAGTCACACAAGTTCTAATTGGTAGTGAAAACTACATGTATATCGCCCATGCTAACAAAGGTATGACAAAAGCAGGTGCGACAAAAATGATGTTAAACATGTGAAAAAAGTGGCAAAAATTAATCTGGGAATTATGTGCAAACAATGTGCACATCTTCAGACCATGACAAAACACCTGTGAAGTTTCAAAATGATTGATCTAAAAGTGTAAGATAAGAGGTGCTCACAAGACACCCACTATGCAAGGTATTATGGTATGTAAAAAATGACTAAGTTAAACATGTGAAAAAAAGTGGCAAAAATTAATCTGGGAATTCTGTGCAAACAATATGCACATCTACAGACCATCGCCAAAACATCAGTGAAGTTTCAAAATGATTGGCTTAAAAAGGTAGGAGGAGTTGTGCTCACAAGACACCCACTACGCAAGGTATTATGTAAAAAAATTGACTATGTTAAACATGTGAAAAAAGTGGCAAACATTTATCTGGGAATTATGTGCAAACAATATGCACATCTACAGACCATGGCCAAAATATCTGTGAAGTTTCAAAATGATTGGCCAAAAAAGTGAAGGAGGAGAGGTGCTCACAAGACACCCACTATGCAAGGTTTTATGGTATGTAAAAAAAATGACTAAGTTAAACATGTGAAAAAAGTAGCAAATATTAATCTGGGAATTATGTGCAAATAATATGCACATCTACAGACCATGCCCAAAACATCTGTGAAATTTCAAAATGATTGACCAAAAAGTGTAGGAGGAGTTGCGCTCACAAGACACCCACTATGGCAGGTATATTGTCTAAAAAAATGACTAAGTTCAACATGTGAAAAAAGTGGCAAAAATTCATCTGGGAATTATGTGCATATAATATGCACATCTACAGACCATGGCAAAAACATCTGTGAAGTTTCAAAATGATTGGCCAAAAAGTGTAGGAGGAGTTGCGCTCACAAGACACCTACTGCGAAATGTTGACGGACAGACGGAATTGATGGACGGACGGATGTACGAACGGACGGAAACTTGCACGCCTATATCGCCCCCAGCTAACGCAGGTGCGACAAAAATGGACTAAAAAAGAGAAGAAACGAGCAATGAGACCCATTCTCAAATTCAGGATACAAGAAATCTTCCCTATGTATACCAAGTTTCAAGATTCTAGCCTCTAAGCAGAGCCCCGTGCTGCAGTCGGTAGCGCATCTGACTCAAGAGCCAGAGGTCCCACTATCACTGCTCCTTAGGGATCACCAGTCTGATCACAGTCTACACAATTGCCATTCCACCTGTGCATTTTGTAGGCATTACTCTATGGTAGAACTGGAATAACGGGACTACAATAGTAGGGCTGGGACTGGCTGAGCTTGCAGCAGGTGCAGATTGGGTGTTGTCAGGTATTATTTTTTTTACCTCTCTTTCCCTGATCTACGAGTATATATTCCATTTTTTTTCTTTCTCCCTCTGTCTGGGTGGCAGATCGATATAGACTGAAATTCTTAAAGAGCCGATAACCGGTAATCCAAAACAGCCAACCAACTTGCCATTCAAGGGAATCTGCTCCAACACAATTTCTGCCAGTTTCTCAGATTTGGGGATATTTTTTAACATTAACATTGTTTTGCCAGGAAACAAAACGGTGAGTTTTTGGTCTTATAATGTTACATAGTTACAAAGTTTACATGAATTAATATGCAGCTGCTAAATTGCATAAGAATGCCACATCGATTAAGTGTATTATTTTTCATGATTTTTTTTCTGAAACTCAATATTCTGTCATTTTTTTTATAAATGTAAACAAATACTTATTATCAAGAAAATTGCCATTTTTTTACCAGCTGCGTTCAAATACGCTACTTTATAGACTTTATGATTTGCAGGAATGAAAGTGCTTTCAGGCGTTATAGAGAAATGAAGTCAAAAGGAAATTGTGTAAAAAAGTAATGCAGAAATACAAAATTTTGTTGTTTCTTTTAGGAAAACGAAACAGTGATTTTTTTCATCTGAACCAAATTTTCTATAGCCTTTTGGCTTATTCAGCTGGTATAATAGGTTGAATTCAATGCCGATATTTCTATGCAGTGTTCTCACCAGACCATTAAGACATGGCCCTTGCAGCATGCCTTCCTGTTCTAATTACCTTTGCAACATGCCTTAATTTCCAATGAAAATATATAAACAAGAGGGCCATAAGGCCCTGAATCGCTCACCTGGACAACTGGCAAAGTGACTTTTTCTTACGTCTCAAATTGTCAAAATATGAGTCTTGGGTCAAAAGTCAGAGAATGACCATGACCTCTTGTACTCATAATTCTTCATGTACTCATTAAGACAATCATATATACCATTTTATGCCAAAATCTGCAAAACTTCCCATGAATCTTATGTTATAGAATTCTCCCATATTTGACCATGCCGCAAAAAAAGATCAAGGTAAACCCAAGGTTATCATTTGAACCAATTTTAAGGCCAAAATCGTCAAAACTTCCCATGAAATCTTATGTTGTAGCATTTTCCCATATTTGAACTTGCTGTAAAAAGAATCACGGTCAACCCAAGGTCATAATTTGAATAATCGTGATAGTACTGGAACACACAACGTTACATACCAAGTTTCAAGGCCATCAGTCAATTGGTTCTGAAGAAGATTTTTAAAGGTTTTTACCATATATGGGCATGGCCGCCATGTTGATCATGTGATCCAGACCATTTGAAGAAATTTTTATTCCCTCAACCCCTGAAGAGTCTATATGATATTTGGTTACAATTGGCTCTTTAGCTTTTAAGAAGAAGTTTGAAATTGTCAAACTATAAGAACTCAGGGTCAAAGGTCAAAGAACAACCTTGACCTTTTGTATTCATGACTCTTCATGTACGCATTAAGATGACTGTATTTATCAATTTTAGGCCTTAATATTTAAAACTTTCCATGAAATTATGTTCTAGCATTTTCCCATATTTGACCTTGCCGTAAAAGAAATGGTCAAGGTCAACCCAAGGTCATCATTCGTAAAAACTTGATGGTACTCGAGTACCCGATGCTACATACCAAGTTTCTAGGCAATCAGTCAATCTGTTATTGAGAAGAAGTATTTTAAAGGTTTTTACCATATATGGGCATGGCAGCAATGTTGGTCATGTGACCTGGACCGTTTGAACAAATTTTTATTCTCTAAACCCCTGGAGGCTCTAGATGAAATTTGGTTACAACTGGCCAAGTTGTTTTTGAGGAGATTGTTTGAACTTTTCAAAATATGAGCGTTCTGGGTCAAAGGTCAAAGAATGACCTTGACCTCCTGTACCAACAAATCTTCATGTACTCATTAAGATGACTGCATAAACCAATTTTTAGTCCTTAATCTTCAAAAATTTCCATGAAATCTTATGTTGTAGCATTTTCCCATATTTGTCCTTGCTGTAAAAAAGGTCACGGTCAACCCAAGGTCATAATTTGAACAATCTTGATAGTACTCAAGTACCCAATGCTACATATCAAGTTTCAAGGCCATCGGTTAATTGGTTCTGGAGAAGAAGATTTTTAAAGGTTTTTATCATATATGGGCGTGGCGGCCATGTTGGTGATGTGACCTGAACCGTATGAATAAATTTTCATTCCCTCAACCCCTGTAAGCTCTATATGGAATTTGGTTTTAATTGGCCCAGTGGCGTTTGAGGACATTGTTTGAAATTGTCAAAATATCAGAGTTCTGGGTCAAAGGTCAAAGAATGACCTTGACCTCTTGTACTCATAAATCTTCATGTACTCATTAAGATGACTGTTGATACCAGTTTGTAGCCCAAAATCTTCAACAGTTTCCAAAATATATTATGTTCTAGCATTTTGACCTTACCGTAAAAAGGTCAAGGTCAACCCAAGGTCATAATTTGAACATTCTTGGTAGTGCTCGCGTACCCAATGCTACATACCCAAGTTTCAAGACTATCGGCCTGTTGGTTCTAAAGAAGAAGATCTTTTTAGGTTTTTACCATATATGGGCATGGCGGCCATGTTGGTCATGTGACCAGGACCGTTTGAACAATTTTTTGTTCCTAAGGGTCCAGGAGGCTACATATGAAATTTGGTTACAATCGGCCCAGCGGTTTCAGAGGAGAAGTCATTCGAAAGTGTGGACGGATGACGGACGGATGACGGACGCCGGAGCCTTACCATCCTATAAGCTCCCCTGGAGCCGCTGGCTCAGGTGAGCTAAAAATCTACAATTTTCATTTCTTAGCGAGTAAAGTTGTTTTAATTGCATTAAGGCTTATTTTGACAAAGCATTGCTATATCAGGGATTCGAATAAAAATCTGATTGACATGCCTTCTGAAATTTCTGGGGAGAACACTGTTATTTATGATCTTTCTTCCTTAAATACCTACCATTATGCACACGGATCATATGTCTTTTAAGGTAACGTTGAGAATTAAATGCCCTCTGACAAACTGAACAAGTCACTTCTGTGCCACCTGAAAGTAGAAAGTAAAATACCCATATTTTAGCTTGGCATTAATAAATAGAGGATATTTGACTTTCTCAAAGTAAGATGGATTTTTATTTTACCGAATGAACACCAGAAGCAGTATTTTCATGACTGGCGAAGCCACGAGTGAAAATACCATTTTTGGTGTTCATGAGTGAAATAACCAGAGAACAATTGGCCCTGTAGCTCATCTGAGCCCATTCAGCCTCAATACTCTAGGGTAAGTAAATCTAAAACCAATTGTACAATATGGTCTAATGTCAAATTAAGATTTTATGCCTGTCGACGGCAAATCAATATCAAAGAGTCTCATAGCAACAGAAAATGCACTGTTTCAGTTATTCCCATTTGAAGGCCTTACAGACAAAGTTTGACCTTGCTTTACAATAGAACAAGGTCAATCCAAGGTCATCATTAATATACATTTTGTAGTACTACAGTCCCAGATGCTACATACCGAGTATCAAAGCATGTGAATCTAGAGAAGAATACTTTTTAAGGTTTGTTTTTAAATCACATGGCATGGTGGCCATCTTGGTCATGTGACCTGGACCAAATGTACAAACGTTCTTTCCCTGCATATGAAATTTAATTAAAGTTGGCCCAGTAGTTTAAGAGGAGAAGTCCTTTGAAAATATTGACACATAATGGACAAGTGACATTTGGCAAAGGTCACTAAATGACCTTGACCTCTAAAGTTCTTGGAGGGTTTAAGCTGACTGCATTTCCATATCACAGTGCACTAGAGCAACAAAAACTGCACTATTACAGCTTTTCAGATTTGAAAGCCAAAGAGACTAATTTAGATCTTGCAGTAAAATAGGTCAAGGTCAATCCAAGGTCATCATTTAGATATACTTTGTATTACTAGAGTCCCAGATGCTACATACAGATGCAAACTAGTATACCCCCACTTTTTCAAAGCGGGGGTATAACTATGTCTCTACTGAGCATTATGAATCAGGTTGCAATTAGAAAACTTTAAGAAAGACCAATATATCCTAAGTCCCTGACCTTGACATCAAGGTAGCTGAGCGGGGTTGGGGTAGTACTCCGTAAAACTTTGATTTCAATCGGCCCAGTGGTTTCAGAGGAGTGCAAATATCAAAAGAATTCATTCATGGGTTCAGGAGATGTAGGTCATTAAAAAACTTTAACCAAAACATCCAATCAATAAAAAGACAGTTTTCTAAGTCTATGACCTTGACATCAAGGTCACTGAGGGGGGGGGTAGGGGTAGTACCGTGGAAAACTTTTGACCACTATCTAACTACAGTGCAAGTATCAATGGAAAACATCCATGGGTTAAGGAGATATTGGGCTTAAAAAATATTTAACCAAAACATCCAGTCCAAAAAAAAAAACAATTTTCTAAGTCCATGACCTTGACATCAAGGTCACGGAGTGGGGTGGGGGTGGTACCCTGTTAAACTTTGGACCAATATCTAACTACAATGCAAGTATCAAAAGAATCCATCCATGGGTTAAGGAGATATGGGTCTTTAAAAATCTTTAACCAAAACATCCAATCCGGACGCCGACGCCAGGGTGACATCAATAGCTCTTCCTGAACTTTCATTCAGGCCAGCTTAAAAAGATCACTGTGGTTCCCATATGTTTCTTGCCAAATTTGGTTCAGATCCCTTCAGTGTTCTGGAGAGACAATAAAAGTTTGCTTGATGTCTATATAGCCATTGCGGCCAATTAGCATGAAACACCTATTTCCTTCCTCCTTTGCCTACATGCTCATTGAAGAATTTCCATTAAAGGGACCAGTGGTTTCACAGATGCTGTTTGAAATTCTGGTTGGTTGGTTGATTTGATGCTTAACGTCCACGGTAAACAACTATGGTCATGTCGGGACGGTCAGTTAACCTAACCACACTATTCCTGGGCAGGCTTAGACCTCCTAAGCGGTTGGTTGGTTGGTTGATTAGATGCTTAACGTCCACGGTAAACAACTAAGATCATGTCGGGACGGTCAGTTAACCTAACCACACTATTCCTGGGCAGGCTTAGACCTCCTAAGCGGTAAACCAGTACTAAGTGCACATACTTTCGCCAGTGACTGACAACTGCCCTTCTTGAATCATCCTAAGCGGTTAACCAGTACTAAGTGCACATACTTTCGCCAGTAACTGACAACTGCCCTTCTTGAATCAGCTGAAGGAGAAACGAAAGTATGTGGCCAGACCGGGATTCGAACCCAGGACCTCTGACTTACGAGTCAGGTGCCCTACCGATTGCGTTGAAATTCTGGACGACAGGTGAAGATGACAAACGACAGATGGTTTGCAAAACTTGTTGCTCAAGCCCTTATGGGTAGGTAAGTTAAACAAGAGGACCATTGGTCCTGTAGCTCACCTGAGTCCATTCAGCCTCAGTACTCTAGGGTAAGTTACTCTAAGGCAAATTGTACACATAGGTGGTGGTATCATACCTTTGACCCTCAGGGTGGAAAATGAAAAAGACAAGAACCATCCAACCTGGCCCAAATTCGAAATGGTGCGATATTTTATGGCTGTCCTAGATACCTGCAAGTTTGAAGAAGTTGCGGTCAAAACTAAAGGTGCTATGGCCCGGATAACAGTTCCCCCATCATAAGTCTTTGGGACTTTTTTGTTGCCACGGTAACCAGTTTTAAACCAATCTGTCCCAAAACTATATGAAATTAACCCCCCACCCCAACAATGCTACATATAAAATTTGATCAAGAATGGCCAGCTAGTTATGCAAATATTAATGCTTAAAAGTGTTGACGTACTTCATATGACGGACGACAGATCAAGCCTATATACTAAAAGCTCACCTTGTGAGCCTTTGGCTCCGGTGAGCTAAAAATAGCAACTGTGACCTTGACCTTAGAATGCTGAAATGCAAACTTGTTCAAGATATTGTCATACTAAACATTTGTGTGAAGTTGAATGAAAATCGGTCCATAAATGAAGGCGCTAAAGCGATGACAAAGTTTTTCTAAAAATAGCCACTGTGACCTTGACCTTGACCGCAGATGACGAAACGCAAACTTGTCAAAGATATTGCCATACTTATCACTTGTGTGAAGTTAAATCGAAATTGGTCCATAAATGAAAGCGCTAGAGCAATGACAGTTTTTCTAAAATAGCCAGTAACTCTGAAAAGAATAATCCAACCTGGCCCAAGTTCAAACTGGTCCAAGCTGTTCTGACTGTCGTGGATACCTGCAAGTTACAATAAGTTGCGATCGACAATGAAGAACCTAGGAACCGGACAACATTTCCCCATTATAAGTCTATGAGAAAATATTTTATCGCTCAAGGGCAAGTACACGGTGCATAACCATATCGGACGCTATCTGTGAAAACTGGACTCTATCTGTGTATTTCGGAGTCTATTTGCGTTAGTTTAGGATTCTATCCGTCCCAAAATGAAAAACGAGGTAAGGGTGGGTGTTAATAAACTCTAATATAATTGTAAACAACACATTTTCTTATTGGGCATAAGGTGCACGGAACATCAGACATCCGTGTCTTCCAGTATCTATAGCTGTTATGCCTATTTCATATTTACTTTCGAGTCTACAAGCTGGAATGAAGGTCAAGATTTGACAATTTTGAAGAGTGTGTCCACTTTGAACGCCGATCAGTTGCGAACGCAAAGGAAAGGAAACAGATCGGTTGGATAAGTTTGACGCTAATGAATGAATTTAAAATTTTGTAAGGCTCTGAGTTGAAAGAATATCTCCTTTTTGAAGAAAATCGGATTTTTTTTACCTTTTACAATGGCACCAGATGCTATATGCGCCCGGCACAAGACTCTATCAGCGGCTAATCGTGCTTCATACAGGACTCTATCTGCCAATATCATTGGTAACTATCTGTGCTTCAGAAGCATGGGCCTACATTTGTCTAGTGATCCGAAAATGGTATCAACACGTGGCAGATTTCTATTTTAATATCGTTCATGATTGATTGATTCCTCTTCTTGCACACATTTTTAAACTTTTCAGAGGGTTTTGGTCACCTCAAAGCCGAAGAAATGAATCAACGTTTCAATACGCGCGTATACATATTTTTGCAGTTGCAGTTATAAGTCATGCTGAAAGTCATCTTGAACCGGCTTCACAAGCCGAAGCGCCTGGTAATCGCTGAGGGACATGCTGGGTTCCGAGCGGGAAGGAGCACCACAGAACAGATCTTCAGCCTTAGAGTCCTTTGTGAAAAGTATCTCCAACATCAGCAGAATCTGTGCCGTGTCTTCATTGATTTAAAAAAAAAACCTTTGACAGGGTATGGCATGCAGCCTTATGGGTCACCATGCGGAGATGCAATGTCGGTGCAGGTCTAGTTCGCACCATTGAGCAGCTGTACGACAAGGCTACAATCCAGTCCTGATCAATGGCAGCACATGAGAATGGTTCAGAACAACAGTTGGAGTAAGACAAGTATGTCTTCTGTCACCCACCCTCTTCAACATTTTTCTCGAACGGATCATGTCTGATACTCAGGTAGAACGTGGCGGGGGGGGGGGGGGGGGTTGGCATGAGCGGCAAAGAAATAAACACTCTAGCTGAGGAAGAGCAGGAACTAGAGGCTCTAGTTGAAAGTCTCGACCAAACCTGCACAAGGTGTAAGATGGAGATTAGTGCTGAGAGGACCAAACTGATGACGAACAGCGCAGATGGCATCCAGAGGGAGATCAAAGTAAAAGGGCAAAAGCTGGGTACTGTAAGCAGCTTCAAATGCCTTGGGTCAGTTGTCTCAGATGATGGCTCAAAACAGGAGGTTCCCTGAAGGACTGCACAAGCCACTTCAGCTCTTACCAAGCTGAAACCAATTTGGAGAGATAGCGGCATGTCTCTTGGATCAAGGGTAAGACTGAGGCGCTCCCTTGTCATTTCCATATTTCTGTTTGCCTGTGAATCGTGGCCTTAACAGCTGAGTTAGAGAAAAGAACGCAGGCCTTTGAAATGAGATGCTTCCGAAGGTTACTGAACATTTCGTACAAGGACCATATATAACCAATGAGGCGGTTCGCAGTAAGATTCAAGCAGCCATTGGGGAATATGATGGGCTCCTGACGCTGGTCGGGAGCCGGGGGCCGGGATGGTTTGGCCACGTCTCAAGGTCTTCTCGTTTAGCAAAGATAATTCTTCAGGGCACAGTGAAAGGGGGTAGGGGGTGGATGGAGGAGGAGCTGGAGGTGGGAAGACAATATCAAGGAGTGGACAGGAATGGATTTTGCCAGCTCGGCTAGGGCAGCTGAAGACGGGACAAAACGGAAAGGGATTGTTTCGAAGTCATCTGTGGTGCCCCAACGACCTAGTAAGGTTATTGGATAGAACAGAATGAATAGAATATTTATAAGTACAAACGGTGGTGGGCACCTAGAGTTGCGGTTTATTATGAACAACATCTATAGGTTGGTGTAACTACATGCATGATATTAAGTAAAAAAAACATAAATGAAGAGCACTGTCAACTTCCTTTACATCTTTTGAGTGAACCGTTATCTTTAAAAGTAGAGATGATCTTTAACAGGAAATATATACAAAAGTATCCATAAAACGAAAGATATCAGTTATCAAAAAGCCAGAGCCATACCGCCGTCGGTCGTTGGAAGTGCGTGTTCCGACTTAAAGTATTTTTCGCCCTAGACATTTAGTCGCTCGAAAAGCTGTCAGGTAAGCCGGTAAAATATATTTTTATGTGAATATTAAAAGTAAACCTTTTTTAAAATGTTGAAAGGGGGGGGGGCATATAAAGATAGACAGAGGGTGGTCCATATTTTGTTATTGTTCCCGGTAACCCTTCTGCCGACAACAGGTTTCTGACATGTATCAATATCCGTCCATGAACTATATTCGACATGTAGGCCTACGCTGAAATTGAGTTTCATTCTGACACACACGAAAATCTGGATGAAGAACAAACGAGGCGTTTCATTGTACTGGTTAACCGCTTAGGAGGTCTAAGCCTGCCCATGAATAGTGTGGTTAGGTTAACTGACCGTCCCGACATGACCATAGCTGTTTTACGTGGACGTTAAGCAACAAATCAATCAATTATTGCTCCACAGCGGTAACACGACGTTGGATGTAACACCATACAATAACACTACTATGCACTGGTCTTTATTGTGTCAAGTCGACGATATGACGTGCTATTCACGTCAGATGCCTGCATTAGGCTTATGTAAGGAAAGGAAAACAGTGCCACGCCAGTCTTGTGTTGCGGAACAATAACCTCGGAAGTTTTGGTTATTAACTGTAACCGATACGATTACCTTATGGCAAATAGGGGCAGAGGTTCGATCAGGTGGCCAAGTTGTAAACAGGTAGTACTGATTTTCCTTGAAAGACCTTTTTATATGGACAAAATAAGCCCAGAGTGCAAACTGGGTGCACAGTTGCACCCGGGTGCATTTTTCATGCAAACACGGTTGAAGGGCCGTACTAGACAATTTCAAAATCTATTTGCATTCTCGGAGAATGTTAGGGCTTAATTTTTTGCAGCGCCTGAGTAAACGTGTCTTTGTGAGCTCTGACTAGCCTATTCACACAACTGTCTACGGAGTCACCCAAGCTGGTTGGAAGCTATCCTTTGCCTGAGCACAAACCTGTTGTTATTTATGCAGCGAACAGAATTGCGCTGATCAGACTGCGCGGATGTGCAAGCTGATTTGCAGGCTTTGATGTCAGCATGTGCACAGAGCATGTTTAGTCATGACGCAGTCCACAAAAACGAACGTATCCACCGCCCTGTCTGTCAGTTTGTCTGTCTGTCACTGGTCTGTACGTTGGTCTGTTTGGTCTGTGTTTTGTCAATCTGCCGGGCCTCAAGAAAACTGGGCCTTCAGAAGTTTTGATTAGCGTAGCCATAAATAAGTGTACTCATGCTTGCATGTGCCTTCTACGAACGTTATACTATCAAAACAGCAAACAATGAAGACACAAAAGTTCCCTCCCTTGCAAATATGTCCTTTCAACAGCCGTTTTGGCTGATGCAACCACAAGTTTGATATTTTACGACGTTTTTTGGCTGAAAAAAAGGAAACAAACATCACAAGTAAGGTCCGCTGCTCACAAGTATAGTCCGTTGCCTTGAGGATAACATCTGTCCGTTGGCATAAAATTACATTATTTTGGAGACACAAATAGAATCCGGAACATTGAAAATAATGGGTGGTGTCCTTTAAACATTGATATTAACGTAAAGAATTTATTTATACACCTAACGACATGTGTAAATTATCAAGAACATAATTATCTTCGTAAATTAAGAACAAAATTCATTACCTACAAATAAAAACACTGAGTATTTCCTTGTTTGCATGGGCCATGCACGCTCCTGCACTATCATGCTGCATTTGATTTCACTGATGACAAGCACTTAACATCACTAGCTGAATAATATCGACGGAAATATTAGGGTAAATAAGGTATGTGTTCCGTGGATACCATGAAACCCAGTACTTACACGTTTTGTCCCTTTTTCTTCGACTGAATCGCCGAAGCGTCCATGACAAGTAACAAATAGAGTCCGTAGCACTCACAGATAGAGTCAAGTAACGCAGATTTTCACAGATAGCGTCCGATATGGTTATGCACCGTGACGTAACTCTGAAAAGAATGATCCAACCTGGCCCAAATTCAAACTGGTCCAAGATGTTTTGGCTGTCCTGGATACCTGCACGTTACAATAAATTGCGATAAACAATGAAGAAGCTAGGGCCCGGACAACATTTCCCCATTATAAGTCTATGGGAAAATATTTCATCGCTCAAGGGCAAGTAACTCTAAGAAGAATGATCCATTCTAGCCCAAATTCGAACTGGTCCGAGATGTTTTGGCTGTCCTGGATACCTGCAAGTTACAAGAAGTTGCGATCAAAAATGATGAAGCTAGGGCCCGGACAACATTTTCCCCATTATAAGTCTATGGGAAAATATTTTATCCCTCAAAAGCAAGTAACTCTGAAAAGAACGATCAAACCTGACCCAATTTCGAGCTGGTCCGAGATGTTTTGGCTGTCCTGGATACCTGCATGTTACAAGAAGCTGCGATCAAAAATGAAGAAGCCAGGGCCCGGACAACATTTTCTTCATTATAAGTTTATGGGACCTTTTTGTTGCCATGGTAACCAGAGTTTTAAACCAATCTGTCCCAAAACTATATGTCATGAATCCCCCACCCCAACAATGCTACACATAAAATTTGATCAAGATTGGCCAGCTTCTTTAGCAGATATTAATGTTTAAAAGTGTGGACGTACGACGGACGACAGACCAAGCCTATACTATAAGCTCACCTTGTGAGCCTTCGGCTCAGGTGAGCTAAAATATTAAAGATATCGTGAGACAATTACTAACCTTCATGGACTTTTAGGTGAGAATCTAGGTACTGCTTTGTGAGTGTCTTTAAACCACATTTATCACACTTATACCTGTAAAACATGATATAATTGAGCCGCGACACGAGAAAACCAACAATGTGTTTAAGAGCCAAGCGAAGACTCAGATCAGCCTGGGCATCTGCCTAGTCTGGTCAGGCTCTTTGCTAAGCGCTTAATAGGTAGCTGAGAGTCTAAGCTAGCTTCATACGGACAGCCAAGACTCTGATCAGACTGGGTGGATGCCCAGGCTGATCTGAGTCTGTGCTGGTCGCACAACCACATTGTTGGTTTTTTTGTGTCGCGGCCCATATTACGGTTTGGGAACATCGCCAGTATAGGCAGACATTTAAACAAAGGGAAATAAATTTTGTAGAAGAGCAAACAACGCCGATGGAAGTTTTCAAATTCCAGCAACATGCTTCTATTAATCTTAAATGTTAAAAGCATGTGTTGCAAGTATTGTCATAGTCCTGCATGGTCGAGCATGGGCTTTGATATTTTAGATGCCTAGCTTTGGCCTCGAAAGCAAGTATTGTTTTGATAAACAACAAGCCCGTGTACTTCCCACTTTAACGAAAAAACTAGAAATGCAGTAAACAGGGCTTACTAGAACGCTCCTTCCCCCCCGCCCCTCCCCACATACACACACACAAAATCTATCTGTAACACAGTTTAGAGCCAACACTGGTCCCATTAGCCAACATAGAACAGCACTAGCAAATCATGCACTTGGTGAGCAGAAACCATATTTTTTCAATATTTTATGGCTTTTTGGGACCCTAGCTCTTGACAAAACTAACAAATAACCTCTATTTTTGAACAACCTGTATTTTACTTACTTTTTTTGTGGTTCATATTGTGATGAAGTTTTAAGGTCCTAGGGTCTATCAAACTCAAGATATGACTGTAAATGGAAGGACTGACTGACGGACAGATGGACGAACATAGACGGTTGGACCAACACCAAAGGGGTGATTATGTCTGGCTGACTGCAAGCGGGCTCGACAAAAAATGGCAAAAATGACAAAGGGCCATAACTTTGTAAACAAGGGCTTAGCAAGCGGTGCATAATAACCCCGTTTAAATGTCATAAAGCAGTTACAGAATGAACAAGATTGCTTACAAAAGGATAGACAGGCAGACAAACAGGGGCAACCACTCTATAATTAATGACTGCAACATTATTTATATATTTAACACATCAAATACTATTAGTATACCAAAAATCAGCTTCTAAGGTCAGTTGCTTGCCAAAACCATACAAAGGAGATAAATAAAATATACTAGATATACAATTTTTTGTTCTATTACATTCCCTTGAAATGATTTATAATATACATCATATCACCATATATTTTGAATGGTTAGAAAGTTAGAGTAAACAGGAAATTTATGCAAGGGCAAATAATTCAGTAAGTAAACCAGAGTTGTGGTTCTTGTTCAGGATACATTGCCCCATTATTATACACTTTCCTACAAAGCTTCATCCTAATATTTCAAAAGATTCAGGGGATATGGAGTGAATGAGAAACACCTAAAAATACTAATCAAATGGAGGCTTCTCCAAAATTAAGAAAGGGGGAGCAACCATTCTTATATATGACACATTGTCTTGTGATCATGCACATTGCTATAAAGTTTCATCATGATATAACAAACGGTTACCAAGTTATGGCATGCACAAGATAAGTATACACCAAAATAGCCTAGAAGTACTAATGAAATGGATGTACCTCTAAAACGAAGAAGGAGAGAGCAGCCATTGTTGTACGCGACACATTGTTAGGACTTCTTACTCATTGCTATGAAGTTTTATAAAGATATCCCAAAATGTTATCTAGTTATGGCACGCACAAGAGTTGCAGGGAAAAATTAATCAAAGGGACATAACTTCGAAACTAAGAAAGGGGGAGCAACCATTCTTATACGCGACACGTTCCCCCAACCTAATACATATGCCTTACAAACTTCATGAAGATATCCCAAATGGTTACTGAGTTATGGTGCACACAAAAATGTTTACGGACAGACGGATGGACAGACGGTCGGACGGACAGCGCCACGACATATTACGTCCGTTTTTTCAAAACAGGCGAATAAAAATAGGGCAATTGAAATTCCAAAATCAAATGCACATCTTCAGATCATGATAAAATATTTTGCACAATTTCACGCCAATCTGAAACAAGATATAGTACGAGTTGCGGGGACGAGATCTGAGTCAGCAAGGGCTGTAACGCTATCGAAAATGGCCGAAACAAAATTCAAAAACTACATGCACATCTTCATCTAAGAATACAATCTGTAAAATTTGAAATCAATCCGATAAAGAGACATAGGAGTAGTTCAGGTACAAGATTTCGGACAAACAGAAGGCTGGACGGAAGCACAGATGCACACACAGACGGACAGGGTCTTTTCTATAGTCACCCTCCACCTAGGCCGGATGACAAAAAGGGCCATAACTCCCATAATAATTGGCGGATTTTACCCAAAATTAACCTTAACCTGTAGTTAATAATTATATACCTGTGTATATAATATAAATCCCATACACTGACCTTTTCAAAAGATAACAAATGGAAACCATTTCTTAGTACAAAATGAAGTCGAAAAAAGGGCCATAACTCCCATAATAATTGACAGATTTAACCCTAAATCCAACTTAAACTTTATTTTATTATTATAGATCTGTGTATAAAATATGAATCCAAAACACTAAGCTTTTCCCATGGTTATGAACGGAAACTGTATTTTCGTACGAAATGAAGACAAAAAAGAGCCATATTCCCATATTCATGCCTGGTAAACTATCACAGGTACCTCCAGCTGAGGTACTGATTATCGGTTGTGACAGGTTGCCAAAAAGGTAAACAAATTTGACATTGGCTCAATGTTTGGGTAATTTATTGTCTCTAAAAACTATTTATGCAAAATATAACAATGCTATTTTGTCGCATATAGATTGCTTCTTCCGCACATTAAAGGATTAGGTACATCACCGTGCACTTTTCCAGATATTCATTTAGTACTGTGAAGCATGTGTTCAAGGTCAGTCTCGGGAATACATACAAGTAGGAAAAAGTCACATTCTCTCGCTTGATTTTGTGTCTCTGACATTGTCAGAAGCTAAGAAGTGATCATAACTACGATATGCGTGAATCCTAACATTGGAAGTAAGCTTTCCATGACGGACAATTTAGCATACAGAAAATATTTGCAAAACCTTGGCATTGTCAGGCCGGTTCCGCATGAGAGTACAGAAAAAATGAAAAATTCTTATCAAACACCCAACAGAATTCAAACAACAGTTGGATCTGAACTAACATGAACTCTATCATTATGTTGTACATTGCAGATGATTTTCTGGCTGTTTTTATTCCCCGTTTATCTGTTTAAGAGGCCTTTTGCAAAGAGTCTTCTATGTGTGTTATTTGAGGACTCAAAATTATATTGTTTTCTATTTTATTTACCTATGGATGTAAATTAATCTGAATTTTGGCCTTTCGTGCACAGAGTTCACAAACTTCTATCGAATGCTTGCAAAATTTATGTTAGTGTAGATCCAGTTATTGTTCAGAAGCTGTTTTGGTGTTTATAAAAAAAATCTTTATTTATTCAGTTATCTCATGCTGCACCGGGCTGAGGATGCCAAGATCTTGCATATATTTTCTATCAGCTAAACCACCCATCACTGAAGCTTACTTCAAACATTTAGATTCAGGCATACAGTAGCTCTGTTCACTTCTATGCATCTTGACAAGGTCAGAGACTCAAAATCAAGTGAGAGAATGTGATTTTTCCCTACATGTATGTACCGTCGCTACTGACTTTGAACACATGCTTCGTCTATTAAATGAATATTTGGAAAAATGCAAGACCATGTGTCTCATCTTTTAATGTGTGAAAGAAGCAATCTATATACGTCTTGTATTTTGCATAAATAGTGTTTAGAGAAAACAAATAACCCATAACTTCAGCTGATGTAAGATTTGTTTACTTTTTCCACTCCCCTTCTGCAAATCCATCCAGAAACTCCTCGCATGGATTTGCGTTCTGAACTGCGGTTTCGCATGCGAGCGATTGGTAGGTGTGACTAACAGATGGGAAACAAAACAGGCAATAACTCTTTGAGATGATATGCTTTGGAATATGGATTTCTGTTGTTAATCATCAATTTTATGTGTTCTAATGTCCACTTGCCTGTAGCAGTGGCGGATCAAAGGGGGTTCGGGTAGCTGTTTATTCAGTTTACCATGTGTGTCTTTTATGAACTATTGTCAATGTATCTATATAATTACTTCCATTTTGGTTTTGTGAGCAGGATGTAGGATCTGACTGTATAAGTCCATGATCATTGTCTATTGTTTTACTTTTAACGAAAATATGCTTGACATACGCATTATGATAGATTACTGTGACATTGAATGAGCGATTCTTTCAAGGCATTGGTCTAGAGATGAAGAATATCAATATTTGCAACTGAAATAAATCTTCAGTAGCCGAGAAAGGGCCATAACTCCCATTATAATTGACAGAGTTTACCCTTAATCACATTTAACCTGTATTTTATGATTATAAACCCGAGTATAAAATATGAATTCAATTTATTAATCTTTCAAAAGTTAATGAATGGAAACAATTTTTGTGTACAAAATGAAGTCCAAAAAGGGCCATAACTCCCATAATAATTGATGGATTCTACCCTAAAATAATCTTGACCTGTATTTTATGATTATATACCTGTGCCTAAAATATATATCCAATACATTAATATAAAATGAAGACGAAAATGGGCCATAACTCCCATAATAATTGACAGATTTAACCCTAAATCCAACTTAACATGTATTTTATGATTATATACCTGTGTATAAAATATAAATCCAACACACTAAGCTTTTCCAAAAATATTGAACAGCAACTCTTTTTTTTTACAAAATGTAGTTGAAAAAGGGCCATAACTCGCATAATAATTGACGAATTTTACCCTATACCGAACTTGAACTGTATTTTATGATTGTATACCTGTGCATAAAATATGAATCCAATATACTAATCTTTTCACAAGGTAACGAAAAGAAACCATTTTTTCATACAAAATGAAGCATGGAAAAGGCCATTACTCCCATAATACCCAACTGACAGATTTTACCCTAAATCACACTTGACCTGTATTTTATGATTATATAACTGTGTATAAAATATGAATCCAATACACTAATCTTTCAGAAGTTAATTAATGGAAACATTTTTTTTGTAGAAAAAGGGCCAAAACTCCAGTAATAATTGATGGATTTTACCCTAAATCAACCTTGACCTTTATTTTATGATTATATACCTGTGTATACAACATGAATTCAATATACTTATGCTTTCTAAAGATATCGACTGGAAAATATTTTTGGGACGTACGGAAGTATGTACGGACAGTGGTATGACTATATGACCCCGTCTGTATGGACAGCGGTGATACTATATGCCTCCCCCATTACAAATGCCAGGGGCATAATAAATATTAAAATCTGCAATGGGAAACATCAAAGTCCTGCTCAAAGTGCATGTTTCTGATTGAAAAATTGCCAAGGCAAGATAGGTCCCCAAAGTGAGCAATCTCTTTGACACGTGCCAGCTCAAACATCAAAGAAAGCCAACGCTGCTCAAGAAGAGCATTATGATTGAGCAAATTCCGCTGCTTGCCACAGTTTTATAGTTTTTCCTCAAATCAAAGACAAAATTTTATGCAATAATAATGACCAAACATGGGCTCGAGGTTATAGAACTTGAGGATGATCTAAAACTCAAAATAAAGCTCACTGACTGGCTGTGCACGGAAGCAGCCAATCAGTGTGATTTATTTTGAGTTTGAGAATGTTTTATAACTTCGGGGCCAGGTTTTCAATGGATTTATGGTTGTTGAGTACCTCAGAAGGTGGTGATACCCGACCATATGTACGGTGGTATTAACACCTTCCTTGGGACCCATCAAATGTTACTGCATAGAAAACCATGTATGATGTATTAAAACTAACCATTTCCATTTAACCCCCTCTGGTAATGGCTGATTGTGAACACTGGAGAGATGCACTTGTAGATTGCGTAAATATGGAAAGCTAACTGAACAAATGTGGCAAAGAAAGGGTTGTCTCTCTTCTCTTGTATGTTCTACAAGCAAGTGTGTCTGAAAAATAAAGACTAACATTTAAGCAAGTCATATTACAAATAAATTTTCTTCAATTTCCCATCTAGACATATGGGTTGTGCCTCAAGAAAGTGTCCCTCCTGACATTTGCGACCAGGGGAGACTAAGATTAGCCCACGCATCAGTGCAGTCATACTGGCATCTTCACTATAGGCTGTACGAAAAGCCAAGGCCCTGTAGATACTACATGTGATCAGCAATGACTGATCAGACTGGGTGGATGTGCAGGCTGGATGTGCAAGCTGATCTTAACTAGAATGTGTCCACATTACATGGATTCCCCTGCCTAGTGCCTGAAGTAAGATGACACCTTCATTAAAGTACTGGCACATGTAGGAAAATTAGGATTATAGAGGCAGGCTTGTATAATATAAAAGACCATAGGCCAATTGTCGGCCAAAGTTTGAAATATGACACAAACTGTAGCCCTTTATACAGTTTTAGAGTCACTGTATGGCCAAAGTAGAAAGTGTGTGGACCATGATACATTGATCAACATGAACTGATTCTTGTATATTTCTGTTGTACTTATAGACATAAATCCTCATACCAAATTTCAAGTTATTACAATAATAGGAACCTTCAAATCTACCTCTTACAAAAATCTTAACCTTGCAAAATTTGCCTAAGTCTGAAGTCAGTGGACTGTGATATATGGATCATCATTCCCCGATTCTTGTGTATTCTTGTTGTACTTATAGACAGAAATCCTCATACAAAATTTCTATTTGCTACAATAATAGAAACATACCTTTTTACAAAAATCTAACCTTGCAAAAGTTAGCTTAAGTCCTAAGTATGTGGACCATGACATACGTATCATCATCCCTTAATTCTTGTATAGTTCTGTATAGACAGAAATCCTCATACAAACTTTCAAGTTGCTACAATAACAGGAACCCTGAAATCTACCTCTTTCAAAAATCTTAACCCGAGTCTAACAGGATCACATACATACAGACGGACACAATAACGTACTAACATATACACGACCAAAACACTACATGCCCCCAGCATCATATGCAGGCGCATAAAATTGTCATAAAGGTCCAGGGTGTGCCACTATCATAATTATCAGCCCACTAACAACACCAAGTGAAACAGAAGTAGGACAAACATACACATAAAAAAACAAGTCTTTGATGGTCCCACATGCCCAAAGGAATTTTTCTCACAGTTTCTATGATTCATGTAGCATTGGAAATTATGGAAAAGGAAGAGCTCCAGATAACAAGGAGAATCTGATGATAATTTTCTTTATCATGCATCTGCTGCAAAACTCACCTGGTAACCGGGGTATGATAACATGATGTGATATCATGTCAATGTAGATCTGCGCATGCGCGTATATTATCAGGCGATGCCTTTAGAAGCGATCTCTGAAGACGATTGGCTATTATACCGACATTTGCCCTGATAACAATGTTCGATTGGTTAAATTACCTCAAACACCTATGCCATAATGCATAGGTGACGTCAGCAAGTTCGAACAAAACTTTGTTTGCTTTTCATTGTTATAATAATAATAAGAATAATAATATCAACTCTGGGCCAGTTAATCTGGAATAATTTACCAGCTTGGTTAAAAAACTCTGACTCTGTTGATTCTTTCTATAGACGCTGCATAAAATGGATAAAATGTCCATCAACTAGTAACGCTTGAACATCATATAAATAATCTTTATTTCCTCCTTTTTTTTTTATGTTAATTTATTTGTATATTTTTTCCATGTAAATATATATTGTTTTTGTTTTTCCTTTTTTATGTAAACTTATTTGTATACTTTTCCATGTAAATATATATATATATATATATATTTTTATTCAATTTCTGTATGTATATATTTGTAGTTAGTGAGGGCCTCATGGAAGATTAGGTGTTGCTCAATGTGTCTAGTTTTACTCTCTTTACGCCTTAAAATCTTCTTATAATGCAAGATAAATAGAAAACCATGTAAGTGTCTTTTGATATTAAGTTTATCAGGCTCGACCAGACACATGTCGGACTGGCTTGGCAAGCCTCGCCATTCCTACTCTGTTTGTGGTCTCGCCTGATAGACTTGATATCAAAAGACACTAACATGGTCTTCTCTATACCCTTGCGAAAATTAAACGCAGCTCTGTATAAAAGCTGCGCAAAAGCCGGCTTTTCTGCAGCTTTTCTGTGTATTTTTAAAAAGCTGTAGAAAAGCTGCGTTTCTTTTCAGACCTGCGGAAAAGCTGTAGATCTTTTCAAATAGCTGCGGAAAAGCTGTATTTTTTGTGTGAGCTGTGCAGAAGCTGGATATTTAATTTGGTTAATTTCAGAAAGCTGCGTCTTTAAGTCTAAAAGCTGTTGAAAAGCTGAATATTCTTTTTTATTCAACAAATAAATCATAAAGATAAAATCTGCAGCTCCTGAGAGCTGTAGAAAAGCTGCGTATTACTTAAATTTAAGTCCAAATCATCTTAAACATAAAGACGCAGCTATTCTACAGCTTTTAAAAGCTGCATATTTAAATTTTCAACAATTGCCTCACCTAAAACTGAGATTTGTTTTGCCATGTTGGACTACATACAATATCTAGGGTTGTGGCATGTCGGTTGGGTACGGTATATTTTTGTTAATTTTCTATCTTTAGTTTCTAATGATTTTGAGCACAAAAGGAAAATTTGTTCTACAAATTAGAATTGCATGAAGATCAACATTTTTGGTTTAAATTACGGAAAAATGAATATCTGAACATTAGCTTCACACATGGACACAGGGGCCTAGCTACATTTGTTTCGGAATAATTTGAATTGATTGGGTGCATATTTTATAAAGAATATAAAGAAACACAGTTTTGCGCAGCTCTGCAGAGCCGCGTAAATTCATCAACATTAATCTGGTATTATGTAATATTAAGCAATATTACCTCGTTGCTATGGCAATTTTCCCCTAGGGGGCCATGTGGCATAAAAATATTTCCAAAAAAACGTTTGAAGTCATCATTTATAAAGAGTCAAATAAAGAGAAAACAGTGACTTTAAGGCTAAACATGTGGAGATTATGTTTGTAACTTGTTCATTTTCACTGGATTTGATATTTCTAGAATTTCATTTTATTCTTAATCTTATAAATTTTGCATTATTTCAGACCATGGACAGATAGATAAACTGACATACAAGCAGACAGACAGGCAGGCATGCATGCAAGCACTCCCCCCCCAACTCCCCCCCCCCCCCACACACACACACAAAATGGGAAAGACTTGAATTTGAATTCCTTTTGATTGTTTTCCCCCTAAATTCATCATTATCTGTGAGTAAAAGTCAAGGGAATGGGATAAGCACTGAAATTTAATAGTTTTATGCTCAGTTTGTATTTTTGTCACTGCATGATTTCTAGTCAGCTATCTGATAATTTACCATCTCACTGTTGTTACCTATAAAAGGTTTTTGTATAGCACTGTTCTATCATATTAAATTCTATTTGTTTTTATTTTTGTCCTTTCTGTTTTTCTGGCCTCATCCAGAACTTTTAAAGACGCGGGTTTCTGACAGCTACGCAACTTTTACACATGTTTGCTTTTCACGAACTAGAAATGCAGCTTTGACGCAGCTTTGATCTAAAGCTGTGTTGAAGCTGCGGAAACACAGCTTTGGCGCGGCTTTGACCTAAAGCTGCACTGAAGCTGCGGAAATGCAGCTTTTGTCGCGGCTATAACGCAGCTTTGACATAAAGCTGCTTTTTAGCTACAGAAACGCAGCTTTAATACAGATCTGAATCAGAGCTGTAGAAAAGCTTTGTTAAAGCCGCAGAAAAGCCGGCGGTATTGGCACCTGCAGAAAATCTGCGTTTCTGCAGTTTAAACGCAGCTTTTGAGTTTAACGCAGCTTTTATGTGACTGCGTCAAAGCTGTGTTAGAGCTTCGTTAAAGCTGCGTTAAAGCCGGCTTTTCTGCAGGTTTGTATAAAGCTGCATTAAAGCCGGCATTTCTGCAGCTCTGCAGAAAAGCTAGCTTCGCTACAGCTCAAATACGCAGGTGCCAATACCGCCGGCTTTTGCGAAGCTTCTGTGCAGCTTTCAAAGCTGCACTACAGCTGTAGAAAAGCTGGGGTTTTTTTTGCAAGGGTATATAGTTCCAATGAATAACACATTAAGAAATCTCATCAGAATCACCTGGCCGAGGCCATTCTGAAAAGAGGCCACAATGTATACAGTTAGGGGTATAACTTGCAAAAGTTATTTTTCTATTACCTAGTATATGTAGTAATATTTTAATTAAAATGCTTATTTGAAAACTGCTGTATCATGATAACATTTTTGAAAAGATATGCCAAATACAGAAAACTAACAAGCTAATATTTATAACAGGAAAATACCAAAAGTGAAAAAAGTCACTGAATAACGTATACAAGTGATTTTATCTTGCACACATTATTTTCATCTATTTTCAAACTCAGTTTACACTTTGGTACATTTGATTCTTTATAAAAGGCAATTAACCTACTTCACTTTACAACTGTGTAACTGACCTTACTGCGCACCCCAAGAGATCCAAAGAACACAGTTTCTGAATTCTGACCTATTATATAACAAAACATGAATCTTTTTTGCTTACCAGGTTGTGCCATAACTGTCTGTGATAGTAAACTTTGACATATAGAATGAGCAAAAGCTGCAATAGTTTGTGATAATTAATCTAGATGGCACAAATAGCCTTAATTGAGGATATAAATGAACAAAATAACTGACCAGTAAAAGTTATTCATAGAAACGCGGACAAAGGGAAGCAACCAAGAAACAACTTCAAGAGCCATCAATAACCTGGGAAAGTTATTTAACAAGAGGTCCGCAAGCGGGGCAATATACGCCCGTTTCTGAATATTTTTTTTTGCACCGTTTCATCCTTGTCTACATTGCTATCAAGTTTATCAAGACATTCCTAACATTAAGGTTCTCAAAAGAAAAGCCTTAAAAAGTAATCAAAGGGATGTAACTAAAAAAAACATGAAAATCGGTGGAACCGACGGATGCTCCACGAAGGCTTGGAATAGGACAATGGGTTTCCTGGTGAAGGAGTGATTTTCTGTGTAAACTCAATGCAATTCAAAATGGAATAAAAGGGCCATTGGCCAAGTGTCACCCGACGTTTGAAATGTGTCACAAACTTCAGCCCTTTATTCTGTTTCAGAGTAAATGCATGGCCAAAAACAGAAAATATATATATTACAGAACCTGGTAAGCAAATGATAACTGAACATATGCAAAGACATATACCCAATTACTGGGCCTCTTTATAAAATACTTAAGTTCAGAACTGGGCATATATGTGTAAAATCAGGTTACTGAAACTATAGGCCCTTACAAAATGACCAAAACATCAAGACTGTATACCCAGTATCAAAAAAACAAGAGCCATAATCCTGCTTATATGAATCTGATGAAAAATGAAGAATGCATTTATGAAAATTCAGCCCATTAATATGAATAGTTCTGGAGTTATCCCTTTACCTTTAAGTGAATGTCTATTATCTATGAAAGGGGAATAACTCTGTCACTTATAATTTAGCACATCCTAACAATAATCAAAATAATCAATTTACCAAATGCTAATAGCATACCAAATTTCAACTCTCTCGGTCAAACGGTTCAAAAGTTGGAAAAATATCAAAAACCGACAAAGGGCCATAACTTTGTGAAAAATAGGACAATTGAAATTCCAAAATCACATGCACATCTTCAGATCATGATGAAACATTCTGCACAATTTCAAGTCAATCTGATACAAGATGTTGCAGGAGTTGCGGGGACAAGGTCTAAGTCAGCAAGGGCCGTAACTCCATTAAAAATGGCCGAAACATAAATAAAAAACCACATGCACAGCTTCATATCGTAAGAATACAATCTGTAAAATTTCAAATCAATCCGATGAAAGATGTATGAGGAGTTGCGGGGACAAGATTTCGGAAGGTCCGAGTCAGCAAGGGCTGTAACTCCATCAAAAATGGCCGAAACAAAAATCGAAAACCACATGCACATCTTCATATCATAAGAATACAATCTGTAAAATTTCAAAACTATCCGATGAAAGACGTAGGAGGAGTTGCGGGGACAAGATTTCGGACGGACGGACGGACGGTTGGAAGGACGGACGCACACACGGACGAACGAGGGTCATTTCTATAGTCCCCCTCCGCCTACGTCGGGTGACAAAAAGTAATTCTCTTCAATACTTTTAGAGCAATGCTCTAGACCTGCATACAATGGAGAAAAAATAAGAAGGGAAACAACTCCAAAATAACTTGGGATACAGCTATGGTTCTTCTGCTCTGCACTTCTTGTCATTGCCCTCTATTATCAATTTAAGAAGTTTTATTCATGTTCCCTTAAATATGTACAGAGATATACCCCAGACAAGCTAAATAACTGAAAAAATAGGAAGGGCACTAATTCCGTATTTACTAAAGGTAATGTTATAGTTCTTAAGCTCTGAACTTTCTTGCATTACCAACTATCAATGTGTAAAATTTCGTTTGGTTTCCTTCAATACTTCCTAAGATATGCTTCATACAAGCAAAATAAAGCACAAATTAAGAAGGGAGCTAACTCTGTAATTATTTATGACAGGGTTATGGTTCTTATGTTCTGCACTTTCACTCATTGCCCTCTATTAGTGTGTGAAGTTTCATTAAGTTCCCTTTTATACTTTCAGAGATATGTTCTGGAGATGCAAAATACTGAAAAATAGGAAGGGAGCTAACTTTGTAAATACTTAAGACAGGGTAATGGGTCTTGTGCTCTGCACTTTCTCTTATTGCCCTCTTTCAATGTATGAAGTTTCATTAAGTTCCCCTTAATACTTTTGGAGATATGCACCGGACAAGCTTAATATTGAAAAACAAGAGGGCCACGAGGCCCTGAACCGCTCACCTGAGTATGGTGGCCATGTAGGTCATGTGACCTAGACCGCTTGATAAATTTTCGTTCCATCTGCCCCTGGTGGCTGTGTATGATATTTGGTTACGATTGGCCCTGTGGCTTTTGAGAAGACGTCTTAAATTGTCAAAATATAAGAGACATTGGGTCAGAGGTCAAAGGATGACCTTGACCTCTTGTACCCGCAAATCTTCCATGTACTAACTAAGATGACTGTATATACCAATTTTTAGGCCAAAATCTTCTAAACTTGCCATGAACTCTTATGTTCTACAACTTTCCCATACTTGACCTTGCCTTGTAAAAGATCAAGTAAGCCCAAGGTCATCATTTGAATAATCTTGATAGTACTCAAGTACCTGATGCTATATACCAAGTTTCAAGGCCATCGATCACTTGGTTCTTGAGAAGGAGGTTTGTAAAGGTTCTTGCCATATATGGGCATGGCGGCCATGTTGGTCATGTAACCAAGACTGTTTGAACAAATTTTCTTTCCCTCAGTCCCTAGAGGCTCTGTATGAAATTTGGTTACAATTGGCCCAGTGGCTTTTGAGCAGATGTCACAATATGAGAGACCAGGGTCTAAGGTCAAAGAATGACCTTGACCTCTTGGACATATAAATTTTCATGTACTCATTTAGATGACTGTATATGCCAATTTTCAGGTTTAAATCTTCAACAGTTTCCAAGAATTCTTATGTTCTAGCATTTTCCCAAACCTGTCTTTGGGGCCACCTGTATTAAGCAAGCAACCTGTATTAAGCAAGCATGTATTCAGTCACCAAAACAGGCAAATACATTGACATGTACCTGTATTCAGAAAGCACATGTCTTCAGCAAGCAGATTTTTTTATCCCTTAGGTGCTTGCTTAATACAGGTTGGACTGTAAAAGCTAAAAAAGGAAATTTGATCTTACCGTAAAAACGGTCAAGGTCAACCCAAGGTCATAATTTGAACAATCTTGGTGGTACTCGCGTACCTGATGCTACATACCAAGTTTCAAGGCCATTGACCTATTGGTTCTGGAGAAGAAGATTTATCTAGGTTTCTACCATATGGGCATGGCGGCCATGTTGATCATGTGACTAGGACCCTTTGAACAACTTTTCGTTCCCTCAGCCTCCTGAGGCTCCATATGAAATTTGGTTACGATTGGCCCAGTGGCTTTTGAGGAGATGTGTGAAATTGTCAAAATATGAGAGACCAGGGTCAAAGGTCAAACAATGACCTTGACCTCTTGTACGCATTAATTTTCATGCATTCATTAAGGTGACTGTATATACCAATTTTCAGGTTTAAATCTTCAACAGTTTCCAAGAAATCTTATGTTCTGGCATTTTCCCATATAAAGGCTAAAGATAGCAAATTTGACATTACCGTAAAAAAGGTCAAGGTCAACCCAAGGTCATAATTTGAACAATCTTGGTAGTACTCGCGTTACTGATGCTACACACCAAGTTTCAAGGCCATCGGCCTATTGGTTCTGGAGAAGAAGATTTTTCTAGGTTTTTACCATATATTGGCGTGGCGGCCATGTTGGTCATGTAACCAGGACTGTTTGAACAACTTTTCGTTCCTAAGTCCCCTAGAGGCTACATATGAAATTTGGTTACAATTGGCCCAGCGGTTTCAGATGAGAAGTCGTTTGAAATTGTTGACGGACGGACGGACGCCGGACGCCGGAGCCTTACCATCCTATAAGCTCCCCCGGAGCCGCTGGCTCAGGTCAGCTAAAAAAAACAAGAGGACCATTGGTCCTGTAGCTCACCCGAGTCCATTCAGCCTCAGTACTCTAAGGTAAGTTACTCTATGGCCATCGGTCAACTGGTTCTGGTGAAAAAGATTTTTAAAGGTTTTAACCATATATGGGCATGGAGGACATGTTGGTCATGTGACCTGGACATTTGAAAAAAAATTCTTTCCCTCAACCCCCTGGAGGCACTATATGAAGTTTGGTTTCAAAACTGGCCCAGGGGCGTTTGAGGAGATGGTTTGATATTGTCAAAATGACAGAGTTCTGGGTCAAAGTCAAAGAATGACCTTGATCTCTTGTACTCATAAATCTTCATGTACTCATTAAGATGACTGTAGATATCAATTTTTAGGTATAAATCTTCAAAACTTTCCATGAAATCTTATGTTCTAGCATTTTCCCACATTTAACCTTGCCATAAAATAGTCATGGTCAACCCAAGGTCATCATTTTGAACATTGACCTTGCCATAAAATAGTCATGGTCAACCCAAGGTCATCATTTTGAACAATCTCGACAGTGCTGGAGATCCCAATGCTACATACCAAGCTTCAAGGCCATCGGTCAATTGGTTCTGGAGAAAAAGATTTTTAAAGGTTTTTACCATATATGGGCCTGGCGGCCATGTTGGTCATGTGACCTGGACCGGTTGAACTAATTTTCATTCCCTCAAACCCCTGGAGGCTCTATATGGAATTTGGTTACAATTGGCCCAGTTGTTTTTGAGGAGATTGTTTGATATTGTCAAAATATGAGAGTTCTGGGTCAAAGGTCTAAGAATGACCTTGACCTCTTGTACTCACAAATCTTCATGTACTCATAAAGATAACTGTATATACCAATTTTTAGGCATAAATCTTCAGGACTTTCCATGAAATCTTATGTTCTAGCATTCTCCCACATTTGACCTTGCCGTAAAAAAGATCAAGGTCAACCAAAGGTCATAATTTGAACAACCTTGATAGTACTTGAGTACCCAAAGCTACATACCAAGTTTCAAGGCCGTCGGTCAATTGGTTCTGGAGAAGAAGATTTTCAAAGGTTTTTACCATATATGGGCGTGGCAGCCATATTGGTCATGTGACCTGGACCGTATGAATAAGTTTTTGTTCCCTCAACTCCTGGAGGCTCTATATGAAATTTGGTTTCAATTGGCCCAAGGACTTTTGAGGAGATTGTTTGGAATTGTCAAAATATGAGAGTTCTGGGTCAAAGGTCAAAGAATGACCTTGACCTCTTGTACTCATAAATCTTCATGTACTAATTAAGATGACTATAGATACCAATTATTAGCCCAAAATTTTCAAGTTTCCAAGATATCTTATGTTCTAGCATTTTACCATAGAAAAGCACAAGGAAGAAAATTTGACCTTACGGTAAAAAAGGTCCAGGTCAACCTAAGGTCATAATTTGAACAATCTTGGTAGTACTCGCGTACCTGATGCTACATACCAAGTTTCAAGGCCATCGGCCTACTGGTTCTGGAGAAGAAGATTTTTTTAGGTTTTTACCATATATGGGCATGGCGGCCATGTTGGTCATGTGACCAGGACCGTTTGAACAATTTTTCGTTCCTGAGGTCCCAGGAGGCTACATATGAAATTTGGTTACAATTGGCCCAGTGGTTTCAGAGGAGAAGTTGTTTGAAAATGTTGACGGACGGACGACGGACGGACGGACGGACGGACGGACGACGACGGACGACGGAGCCTGACCATACTATAAGCTCCCCCGGAGCCTCTGGCTCAGGTGAGCTAAAAAAGGAAATTGAGCTAACTTCGTAAATACATGGACAGGGTTACGGTTCTTATGCACTGCACTTCCTCTAATTGTCCCCTATCAATGTGTGAAGTTTCATTTAGTTCCCCCATATACCTACAGAGATATGCTCCGTACAAGCAAAATATTGAAAAAAAACTGGAAAGGGAGCTAACTTCGTAAATACTTGTTATAGGGTTACAGTTTTTGTGCACTGCACTTCCTTTCATTGTCCTCTATCAATGTGTGAAGTTTCATTTAGTTCCCCCTTATACTTTCAGAGATATGCTCCGGACAAGCAAAATATGCAAAAAAAAAAAAAACTAGGAAGGGAGCAAACATCGTAAATACTTGTGACAGGGTTACGGTTCTTGTGCAATGCACTTCCTCTCATTGTCCTCTATTAATGTGTGAAGTTGCATTTAGTTCCCCCATATACCTACAGAGATATGCTCCGTACAAGCAAAATATTGAAAAAAAAACTGGAAAGGGAGCTAACTTCGTAAATACTTGTGACAGGGTTACAGTTTTTGTGCACTGCACTTTCTTTCATTGTCCTCTATCAATGTGTGAAGTTTCATTTAGTTCCCCCTTATACTTTCAGAGATATGCTCCGGACAAGCAAAATATGCAAAAAAAACTAGGAAGGGAGCTAACTTCGTAAAAGCGTGTGACAGGGTTACGGTTCTTGTGCAATGCACTTCCTCTCATTGACCTCTATTAATGAGTGAAGTTGCATTTAGTTCCCACTTATACTTTCAGAGATATGCTCAGGACAAGCAAAATATTGGAAAAACTGGAAAGGGAGCTAACTTCGTAAATACTTGCGACAGGGTTACGGTTTTGTGCACTGCACTTTCCCTCATTGTCCTCTATCTATGTGTGAAGTTTCATTTAGTTCCCCATTATACTTTCAGAGATATGCTCCGGACAAAAGTGTGATGGAAGGACGGACGGACAAAGCGGCAACTATATGCTCCCCGAAGTGCTCACCCTTCGGGGAGCATAATAAGGAAGGGGTAGCAATTTTTCTTTTATTAGCCAAACTGTCTCAACCTAATACAGATTGCTATACAGTTTCGTCTAGATATTCCATACAGTTACCTAGTAATGACTTGCCCAAGAATAGCCGTAGAAATTAATCAAAGGGATGTAACTCCATAAATAAGGAAGGGGGAGCAGTTATTCTTATATAAGACATACAGTCTCAACCTAATACACATTGCTATAAATTTTCATCAAGATATTCCATACGGTTGCCTACTTATCGCTTGCATAAGAATAGCCTTAGAAAATATTCAAAGGCAGGTTACTCCAAAAATAAGTACGGGGAGGCAATCGTTCGTATATGTGACATATTGTGTCAACCAAATATACATCACTATCAAGTTTCATCACAATAGTCCAAAGGGTTAGTTAGATATGAGGTGTACAAATATAGTCTGACAAAATAATCAAAGGGAGGTAACTCAAAATCTAAGTCAAGGGGAGTAACCATTCTTAATTTAGACACGCTGTCTTAACCTCATATACATTGTTATAAAGTTTCATCACGATATTCCAAAGAGTAACCAAGTTAATGAATGCTAAAGAATTGCCATACAACTGCCATAGACGCGTTTTTCCGAAGGGCTGTAACTCCGCTAAAAAATCATCGAAGCAAAATTTCCTTATAATATGCGCTACTCCACATCGTCATCTTACTGATTACAAAGTTTCAGCTTAATTGGATGAAAACTATAGCAGCAGTTATCCGGAAATGTACACCCCAAAAATTCTAAGTAAAGAGCTGTAACTCCGCTAAAAATCATTGGAGCGTAACCTCGAAAGAATATGCACTGGTCCACCTCATAGTCTTATTATATACCAAGTTTCAGCTCGATCGGATGTAAACTGTAGGAGGAGTTATCCGGAAACGAAAAATTTACGCCGGACAGATGGATGGACGGACAGACGGACGGACGCCAGCGCCATAACAATATATGTCCCGTTTTTCAAACGGGCGTATAAAAAGTACATGTACATAGTAATTTGTATAAGTAATACCCTCTTTTGAAATGTTAGAAAAATTATCCTTAACTATCTTCAAATACTCCTTGTTATATGGAGCCTGAAAAAGGCAACCCTTTTGATTACTGATTACAATGTATAATCAAAAGTTTGATGAAAGTGAAACATACAAATAGTTACCTTCCATACAGATTCTTAACTGCTACAAGTCATATGAAAGACCCCTTGATTACCAAGGAGTACCAATGTGAGCCAAACACCCATCCACCCACTCCCCAGAAAAGGGAGGGGGTATCAATAAGGTGGGTTTTCTGCATCCTACCAAAGTTTTATTTTTTTGACTGATGGTATACTCCAGTGTGTCTGGTTTATTGAACCATATGTGACTTTGGTCGGAAAGCCCTAGTTACTGAGCTAGGGGTCCACAGAAGTGGGTGGGGTAATTCAACATGGTTTTAGCTGGTCTTGTAAAAATGTTCTCATTTGGTAGAAGAGTACAACAGACAGACAGTGTTTGATAAAATGATTAACAGAACATCTAAAATGTATTTCCATATCATTTTATTTGGTTTAATTTGAACACATGTCGTCAAAAAAGACTTTCTTTGACATTCAGCATTTTTTGATATTTTTGTCCTCTATTTTTAATATTTCTTGGCATCAAAGCTAAATAAACTAGCCAGTAATCAACAAACTCATGTCTAGGAAGCTCCTTGACCAGTACCATTGGATGAGGTGACCAGAATTTCACGATGACCAAGTTTTCATGGTTGACTAAACACATAAACTTGCTTAGAAGATGGCTATAGTCAATTTTATGACCTAGAATTACGAAACTTTGGTCAAATTGATATCTTATCCGCTATATTATGCCCCACACCCCCGCCACTAAAGGTGAGAGAATACATACTGGCTTCAGGTCACATGATCAACATGGCCACAATGCCCAAATATGGTAAAAAAACTTTAAAAATCTTCTTCTTAAAACCAGTTGACCAATGGCCTTGATACTTGCTAAGTAGCATCAGGTACTCTAGTTCTTCCAAGATTGTTCAAATGATGACCTTGGATTGACCTTAACCTTTTTTACGACAAGGTCAAATATTGGAAAACGCTTGAACATAAAAGTTCATGGGAATTTTTTGACAATTTTGGCTTAAAACTATACAGCTGACTTAATGACATGGCCACAACATCGCAACAATGCCCATATATGGTGAAAACCTTTAAAAAATCTTCTTCTTAAGAACCATGAAATTATATGTTCTATCATTTTCCCATATTTGACAATGCCGCAAAAAAGGATGGATGGATGGATGGATGACTTGCGATTTGACGTCCTTTTCAACAGTATTTCAGTCATATCAGGACGATGGGAAGTTGATAATGAAAGGCTGTGTGCAATGGAACTCCGTTTACGGTAGGAAAGATTCTCGCCTCCAGCGGGATTCGAACCCGGTCCGCTAGATCAGTAGGCCAGCGCTTAACCCACTGAGCTACCGGGGCTCCCCGCAAAAAAGGTCAAGGTTAACCCAAGGTCATCATATGAATAGTATTGGTAGTATTCTAGTACTCCATCCTACTCACCAAGTTTCAAGGCCATAGGTGTATTGGTTCTGGAGAAGAAAATATTATAGGTTTATACCATAAATGGGTATGGCGGCCACGTTGGTCATTTGACCTGGACCGCCGGTTGAACAAATTTTTGTTCTATCAACCCCTGGAGGCTCTAAATGAAATGTGTTTACAATAGTTATTGGCCCTTTGGCTTTCGAGGAAATGTCTGAAAATGTCAAATATGTGATTTTGTTTTTGTTTGTTTGATTTGGTGCTTAACGTCCACGGTAAACAGCTATAGTCATGTCGGGACGGTCAGTTAACCTAACCACACTATTCCTGGGCAGGCTAAGACCTCCTCAGCGGTTAACCAGTACTAAGTGCACATACTTTCGCCAGTAGCTGACAACTGCCCTTCTTGAATCAGCGGAAGGAGAAACGAAGGTAAATGGCCAGACCTGGTTTCGAACCCAGGACCTCTGACTTATGAGTCAGGTGCCCTACCGATTGCGCTACGCGGCCCGGCCAAAATATGAGAAACATGGGTCAAAGGTCAAAGAATGACCTTGACCTCTTGTACTCATAATTCTTCATGAGCTCATTAAGACAACTGTATATGCCAATTTTTAAGCCAAAATCTTCAAAACTTCCCATAAAATCTTATGTTCTAGCATTTTTCAATATTTAACCTCGCCGTAAAAAAGGTCAAGGTCAAATCAAGGTCATCATTTGACCAATCTCGGAGGAACTTGAGTATCTGATGCTACTTACGAAGTCTCAAGGCCATTGGTCAACTAGTTCTTAAGAAGAAGATTTTAAAAGGTTTTTACCATATATGGGCATTGTGGCCATGTCATTAAGTCAACTGTATATACCAATTTTTAAGCCAAAATCTTCAAAACTTCCCATGAAATCTTATGTTCTAGCGTTTTCCAATATTTGACCTTGCCGTAAAAAATGGTCAAGGTCAATCCAAGGTCATCATTTGAACAATCTTGAAAGAACTTGAGTACCTGAAGCTACATAGCAAGTCTCAAGGCCATTGGTCAACTGTTTTTAAGAAGATTTTTAAAGGTTTGAATAGCCGAAACCGCGGTATGGCCCAACTTCTTACTTATGAATGTTTTCTTTGCTCTTAAAGGATCTAAACTTTTATCATTATTTACTATCACTGCAGCTGGATGTTGTGCCGTGTGGCGGCCGTAAAAAGTCTCCCCGCACTCATCTATAGTGCAGATTATATTTTCCTTTTGGTCCTTTGAGATCATGGAATATATTCTGAGAAGTCAGAAATGATCATACGTTTAGATTCATTTTCTAAACAAATTTGAAATATTTTGGTATTTTTCGACTTATATCAGTCTTTGAGACGACTGCCATGTTAAACCTGCAAATTTACTGTTTTTTTCCTCTGGCTCCTTGTGCCAGATTTAAAGGGTCACTGATGAGGCTTGAATAGCCGAAACCGCGGTATGGCCCAACTTCTTACTTATGAATGTTTTCTTTGCTCTTAAAGGATCTAAACTTTTATCATTATTTTCTACCATATATGGGCATTGTGGCCATGTTGATCATGTGACCTGAAGCCAGTATATATTCTCTCACCTTTAGTGGCGGGGGTGTGGGGCATAATATAGCAGTTAAGATATTAATTTGACCAAAATTTCGTAATTCAAGGTCATAAAATTTACTATAACCATCTTTTAAGCACGTTTGTGTTCAGTCAACCATGAAAACTAGGCCATTGTAAAATTCTGGTCACATCACCGAATGGTACTGGTCAAGGTGCTTCCTTGACATGAGTTTGATGATTACTGGTCAGTATATTTAGCAATGATGTAAAGAAATATTGAAAATAGAGGACAAAAACATCAAAACATGCTGAACGCCAAAGGAAGTCTTTTTTGACCAAATATATTCAAATTAAACAAAATAAAATGATATGGAAATACATTTTAGATGTTCTGTTTATCATTTTATCTAACACTGTCTGCTGTCTGTTGTACTTTTCTACCAAATGAGACTATTTTTACAAGACCAGGCAGCTAAAACCATGCTGAATTACCTTACCCACTTCTGTGGACCAATAGCTCAGTAACTAGGGCTTTTCGACCAAAGTCACATATGGTTCAATAAACTAGACACACTGGAGTATACCACCAGTCAAAAAAATAAAACTTTGGTAGGATGCAGAAAACACACCTTATTGATACCCCCCCCCCCCCCCTTTTGACTCTAGGGGCATGGTTGGCAGTGATTTCAGAGAAGAAGACATTTTACATTTTAGCTCTAAAGCGCAATATTAATAAATGACCCCGGGCTTAGCCAGTCTGCACCCCAGGGGCATGACTGGCAGGATTTATGCACAGTCTTACTAATCATTGCTACAAACTAAGGACATGTATATAAGCTCCAGGCCCCATGGTTTCAGAAAATAAGATCTTTTAAGTTTTCCCCATAGTTAGCCTACGGGAGCTAATGACCCCCAGGGCATGGCTAATTTAGACCCGAGGGGCATGGTTGGCAGGATTTATGTGACAGAGGCCACTAGACATTGCTACATTTTAAATATATGGGTTCTGGGCCTCATGGTTTCAAAGAAGAAGATTTCTTTAAGATTTTCCCATTGTAAGTCTATCGGGGCCAATTAACCCCTGGGCGTAGACAATTTAGACCCCAGGGGCATGGTTGGCAGTATTTATGTAGCAGGCCCCTAAACATTGCTACATACAGACTACTAATTACATAAGCTCTAGGCCTCATGGTTTCAGAGAAGAAGTTTTTTAAGATTTTCCCACTGTAAGGCTATGGGAGCTAATGGCACCAAAGGCATAGCCAATTTAGACCCGGGTGGCATGGTTGGCAGGATTAATGTAGCAGGCCCTTAAAGTTTCCTACATACTAACTATATAAGCTCTGGTTCTCATGGTTTCAGAGAAGAAGATTTTTTAAGTTTTTCCCGTTATAAGTCTATGAAAGCTAATGACCCCCAGAGCATGGCAAGTTTGGACCCCAGGGGCATGGTTAGCAGGATTAAAGTAGGAGACCACTAAACGTTGCTACATACTAAATACATAAGCTCCGGGCCTCATGGTTTCAAGGAAAATAGTTGTTTAAGAATTTCCCATTGTAAGTCTATGGGAGCATAGGCCCCCTGGGGGGATGGCCAGTGTGGACCCCAGGGACATGGTTGGCAGGATTGAAGTAGGGAACTACTTGACATTGCTACATGATATATACATAAGCTCTGAGCCTCATGGTTTCAGAGAAGGAAATTTTTCTAAGTTTTTCCCATTACAAGTCTATGGGAGCAAATGATCCCGGGGTGTGGCCAGTTTGAACCCCAGGGGCTTGATTTGCAGGATTTGTGTACAGGACCACTATACATTAATACATACTAAATACATAAGCTCTTGGCCTCATGGTTGCAGAGAAATAGATTTTGAAGTTTTTCTCATTAAAAGTCTTCGGGAGCTTTATGTTGCCATGGCAACCAGAGTTCCAATCCGAACATATTGCTACGCATAAAATTTGACCATGATTGGCAAGGCGGTTTAGGAAACACTGGCGTTTAAAAGTGTAGACGCCATTGACGCCAACTTACGACTGACCAAGCCTATAATTTAAGCTCACCTTGACATGTCATTATTCATGCAATTTGACAACAACACTTTGAACACCAAGTAGTTATGATTTTTAAGAATGTTATAAACAGAATATAACAGAACAATATGGACGGACGCTCGGCGCCCCGTTACTGCGGCTATGGATTCGTTCCGCTGAGGTGCGGGGGCAACGTCGATATGAGAATTCAAATACTACTACTACGATATCAAATCTATGTAGTTTGTTTTTATGGGATCTGCCTGTAAGGCAGAGGGATTATAGACATCCTATCAACCATTATAGATGGACACTCTTGGCATGAAATATAAATGACATGCATTGTGAACTAGATGTATGAATTCAGTTTGGTTGGATTGCTATAATTTATCACTACGTAAAATGTAAGGGAACATCATCCAGGGACTGAGTGGACATTCTCCCTGGACTCAGTGGACACTGTGCAGGTATCCTTGTTCCAATACTCCAGCCTGACATTGTCAAGGGAAAAAACATCCAGGGACTGAGTGGACATTGTCCACGGACTGAGTGGACATTGTCCAGGGACCCTTGTTCCAATATTCCAGCCGGACAATGTCTTCTGAGTACATGGACTTTCTACAGATGGGTAGCAAATAAACACCTTAACTTTCTAGATGTGACTTGCTAAAATCATCTATATTTACCCCTTCTGTGCCTAATTTACAGGGCCCAGTTGTTTGAAGCATTGTTAGCCTAATAGGCTTGTTAAGAGGTCAACCCATAAAGTGTTTTACAACTTTAGAGCCAGATACACTGATATTTTTGTTGAAAAAATGTGAGAAGCTTTTGCAGTGCAAAAGCTTCTCTCATTTTTTCAATAAAAAAATAATGGCGTATTTGAGATATTTACTTCTAAAATCTTAACGTCTCGTTAACTTAGGAGCCCCGGTAGCTCAGTGGGTTAAGCGCTGGCCTACTGATCTAGCGGTCGCGGGTTCGAGCCCCGCTGGAGGCGGAGTTCTTTCCATCGTAAACGGGGTTCCATTGCACACAGCCTTTCATTATCACAAGCCCATCGTCCTGATATGACTGAAATACTGTTGAAAAGGACGTAAAATCGCAAGTCATCCATCCATCCATCCATCTCGTTAACTTACGATGTTGTTAGTTTGAACAACCAGGCCCAGATTGGTAAATATGGATGTCAGCAAAAATACACCTTTCTAGAGTCTTTATTTGCTGTTGTCTACATTTAACCTGTCCAAATTTACCAAGACTGAATCTCTAATTCAATCTCACCTTCAAGGCAGCCTGTGATTCCATCTCTTTATCGCAGATTCGACATGTTTTTTTATGGACATTCTTAACATGTTTCTCTACCTGTCTCAGAAATTTAAACCCCTTTCCACACACTTCACAACTGTAAGGGCGGCCGTTGCTATGAATACCCCGTACATGCATTTCCAAGGCATGCCTGTCACGGCCGAAGAAAGTACAATTCTGAAATAAGATACATTCCTTGTATGGATCTGGCAAAGCATTCTTAATTGGTTTAAACAATATTTATTTGCTATAAACTACATGGTTACAATACAGTACAATATACACTATGGCACAGGATCTGACGGTAAGAGAAACGCTTTTATGAAAGTCATCTCCTTAATTCTTCTCCAGCAACTAACATTAGACACTACAGACCTGTGGGTATGCAAATAACTGTTAGTTATCACTGCCACTGAGAACAATTATGGCAGAATTTGGAATGAATGCAAAGATAGTAATTACAATTACTGTTCAGCGATACAAAACCTGAGGACCATGATGGTCATATATCGCTCCACTGAGACCAGAGTTGTTCCCTTTGCAACAAAGGCTAACAAGTAATCAGGGGTAACAACCCATGCCAAAGCGCGCGTGACAGAATTATTTATTCGACGGCCATTTTGAAGAAACTCTGACAGATTTTCCGTTTGTAACATATGAGAGACAGGATTTTAACACAAGATAAAACGGCGAGTTGGTGCCAACATATACATATGGTCCAGATACATAGGGCATGATTCTTCAAAGGGTGGGAAATTATAATACGCCTCACCAGAATTTTTTATATGGACAGCTGAGATAAACATGCATTAAGGCAGCGTCGATATAGATCACTGTGGTGAAGCGTTATTAGATTAAGCAAGTATTTTATGGTAAATTCTGGTAATATTGAGTCCAAAACATCTATAGGCACCAGATCGACTAGATAGTTGGTTGTTTCAGTGTTTGCCAAGCCTTCGTTATGCAAGCCAGTTACCTTATTAAGGCCGCTGATAAAACGATTATGACGTCAGCGCTATGACGTAGATTGTCACCCTTGAGTAATAATGCTGATAAAGAAAAAAATTTAAGGCGGACATTTGAGCCGTGACACAGCAAAACCAACAAAGTGGAATGTGCGCCACGTGACGAATCATTATATCAGCCTGTGCATGTGCTCAGTCTTACCTGCTTAACTGGTAGCTAAGGGACTAAGCTACCTCTAATGGGATAGAGAAGTCTCTGATCTGACCAGGCTAATAAATGGTCACATTCCTGCATCATCTTTTTCCTGATGCTACTTTTTCAGATGCAAGTGATATAAAATTAAGTTACATGTATAAGAATTGAATATTTACTGATTGTTTCTTCGAGGTAAGAAAGAAACTAGAAATGTGTCCAACATACACAGATGCCCCCACCATGGGTACCTCCATACAACTGTGCACAGGATTGCAGTAAGCATCAGTGGACCTCAACATATGGGTCATGAATCATGATAACATGATTCGTGTATATTTCTGTTATATTCATAGACAATATTATCCTTAAACAAAATTTCAAAATAATTTGAATCAATTGCTACAATAATAGGAACCCTAAAATCTACCTCTTACAAAAATCTTAACCTTGCAAAATCATCAGCTAGATTAAGTCCGAAGTCAGTGGACTGTGTGTGACATATGGATAATATACGTACTTGATCCAACAGTGACTCTTTAAGCCCTTTCGGCTTGTCTTCACCGCCAATATTAGTAAAACTTAGTGTGATCAATCACTTCAGGTTCATGCTCATATATGGAAATACTGTTGCTCATTTCTTAACAAAACAATTACTAGCCACTCGTTACGAGACCCTAATAAACTCCACTTACAGCGTAATATTGATGTTTCCAGGTTATATCCAGTTGATTTTTAAATTCCGTCGCTGTTTTGGAATTGACTACTTTTGAAGGCAAACTATTCCAAGGATCAATACATCTGATACAAAAAGAATGCTGTCGAAATCCTTTAATACATCTGATATGATCCTTGTCAATTCTTGTTATATCAATCCTCATACAAAATTTCAAGATGCTACAATAATAGGAACCATGAAATCTACCTCTTACAAAAATCTTAAGCTTGCACTATCAGCCTAAGTCCTGGGTCAGCTGACTGTGACATTGGATCATTATGCCCTGATTCTTATGTATTTCTGGTTTACTTACTGATAGAAATCCTCATACAAAATTTCAAGTTGCTACAATAATAAGAACCCTAATAAGAACCCTGAAATCTATCTCTTACAAAAATCTTAACCTTGCAAAATTGGCCTTAGTCCAAAGTCAGTGGACCATGACATACAGATCGTCATACCCTGACTTTTGTGAATTCCTGTAGTACTCATAGATATAAATCTTAATACGAAATTTCAGCTTGCTACAGTAATCATGGTATAGGCCATTTGTTGTCTATGAAATAGGTCATTTAGCTAAACAGCTCTAAAACTACCACAGCTATCACTGTGAAGTAAAGCACATCTTTAATGTCTATCTTATATATAACTAATCTATAATTTTCCTTAAAATTATATTTTGAAACTAAAAAGTTTCTTTTGAAAACTGTCCATTTTTGGAAGATATTTTAACTGTACTTTACAATGGGGTACGTATATTTATGTAACATAAGAAATTGTGGCTGCAAACTCCAATTTACTCAAGAATATAAATCCTGACCGCATGGGATATTAAACTATTTGACTGGTTTGTTTGTCATTCCCGCCACGCTCGGCTTGAATATGCAAACGGCGTCAATTATAAGTCTAAATAAAACCTAAATGTTTGTACATTGCAGTAGATAGGTAAATAAGCAATATTGCGAGCTACATGTGCCTACACATCACTGCTTTCGAGATGAAAACTGTCATCTGCAGTACCCGTATTGCATTCTTTACTCAGAGAAACATGTCACCACAATGAAAGTATTAAGCGTTTCTATCGGTTGAATTCTCGCGGTAAATTGGAGTGGAAATCAAGTTGGAAAAACGTAAGAAATTGTGGCTGCAAACTCCAATTTCTTCAAGAATATAGATCCTGACCGCATGGGATATTAAGCTATTTGACTGGATTGTTTGTTATTCCCACCAAGCTAGCCTTGAATATGCAAACGGCGTCAATTATAAGTCTAAATAAAACCTAAATGTTTGTACATTGCAGTGGATAGGTAAACAAGCAATATTGGGAGTTACATGTGCCATAAAACCTAAATGTTTGTACATTGCAGTGGATAGGTAAACAAGTAATACTGCGAGTTACATGTGCCTACACATCACTGCTTTCGAGATGAAAACCGTCATCTTCAGTACCCGTACTGCATGCACTCGGCCGTCGGTCGGCTTTCTAAATAAGAAAGATTATTCTTTCAAATGGGTGTACATGCAGACGAGCTACATGTTGACTGTCTTTATAACGCTGTATCACGTGACTGGCGCTGAGGAACCGGTGGGAACCCGGGGGGCCGGTCACGTGAATTACCGCAATATTGCCATTGTTACCTGACGAAATCACGTCCAAGTGTTGTCATGAGAACCAGCGACATATGCGTCGCCATTATTGTCCGCTTCAGAGTGAAACTCGTCGGCAGTAACTTGTAGCTTAGTTTTTGACAAAATTGTCATAAAAGTGAGCGATAGTAAAGTAACACCCTTTCAACTGTGGTTTCATGCAGACCTATTTTCGATCTGTCTTATCATGCCAATTTGCGATATTCACCTAAAAATGTAGGCATAGGACTTCTCAAGCTTCTTTACTCAGAGAAACATGTCACCACAATGAAAATATTAAGCGTTTCTATCGGTTGAATTCTCGCGGTAAATTGGAGTGGAAATCAAGTTGGAAAAACGTAAGAAATTGTGGCTGCAAACTCCAATTTCTTCAAAAATATAGATCCTGACCGCTGTTAAGCTATTTGACTGGATTGTTTGTCATTTCCACCAAGCTAGCCTTGAATATGCAAACGGCGTCAATTATAAGTCTAAATAAAACCTAAATGTTTGTGCATTGCAGTGGATAGGTAAACAAGCAATATTGCGAGTTACATGTGCCTACACATCACTGCTTTCGAGATGAAAACTGTCATCTTCAGTACCCGTATTGCATGCACTCAGCCGTCGGTCGGCTTTCTAAATAAGAAAAGTTATTCTTTCAAATGGGTGTACATGCAGACGAGCTACATTGTTGACTGTCTTATAACGCTTCTACCATAATCCCATTCTCTCACATATGTGTGTTATTTGAGAATAAGATGGTGGTGTGAGTGCTATCGGTATGACTGGTTGTCATTATTTTCTCCTCCTGTTAAGAGGGAATCGTTTGCAATCTCACAAGGTCATTGGATTCAAAAGTTGGACGGCATGGAACATCAGGAGCTAGGGGCCAAGGTAAAAGACTTATCAACAAGTGGGAAAGAATAGTTGCAACTTGGCCCGTACTCCTCATGTCCAGCTTATCGGCATTAAAAAGCGCAAATACTATTGGCAGCATACCTGACTAGTTTCGTCGAATAGTGTGGACTTCATCAGAGGATTTACAGCCTGCTTATGAGGCGATCTGCTCAGTATTTATAGCAAAAGGGCACCGGTGTACCGGCGCCAATTGTGACGTCACCTCCGGTCCCCGGGGCCGGTTTTGTTTGCTGTATCACGTGACCGGCGCTGAGGAACCGGTGGGAAGATCACCTCCGGTCCCCGGGGGCCGTAGACGTGAATTACCGCCATTTTGCCATTGTTATCTGACGAAATCTCGTCCAAGTGTTGTCATGAGAACCAGCGACATATGCGTCGCCATTATTGTCCGTTTCAGAGTGATACTCGTCGGTAGTAACTTGTGGCTTAGTTTTTGACCAAAGTGTCTTAATACTGAGCGGTAGTAAAGTAACACCCTTTCAACTGTAGTTTCATGCAGACCTATTTTCGATCTGTCTTATCATGCCAATTTGCGATATTCACCTAAAATGTAGGTATAGGACTTTAAGGTTTTTTACTCAGAGAAACATGTCACCACAATGAAAGTATTAAGCGTTCTATCGGTTGCATATTCTCGCGGCAAATTGGAGTGGAAATCAAGTTTGATAAGATTTCCTTTTAAAAGGAAGGCTTGCCCAGCTAAGACAGTGAAATTTTCATGAGCTGTTATTGAAGTGAACCCGATTGTTGGTGCACTTTCTGTTGCTAACTTTTATTTAGCAAAGTATTAAATTTCTAACTTATTGAATGGTGGCACTATCTACGGGTGTAATTAAAAACAAGAGTAGAATTTATTTGAAAAACAAATTGAAGAAATATTTAAACACACACACACACACACACACACACACACACACACACACACAACAACAACAACAAAACAAAAAAAAAACAGTTTTCCAATTTATATTTACTGAAGTTTATTTTTGGTTTAAGTGGCATCAGTGGCAGTGACTGGAACAAAATTTTGACACTCTGAGAAGAAAATGCATGCTGCTGTTGTTTGGGACAATAACTTGCTTTACACCATTTGGGAACAACAAAGCACGGAACCCATTGCGTTCGTATTTCCATGAACTCCCGACAAATGAAATTTATCTTTTATATGTATGCTATGTTTTTACATCAATTTTGTTACTCATTCGCGAGGTTCTGACTATTTTAACGCCAAGCAAAGGACGAAAAATAGTTATTAACCAACGTGTTTGGTAATGAAGTACAGCAGCCGTCAATATGACATGACATATATCAAACGTTACGTCGGCCAATCATCTAGCTGAATTATCCATGACGTTGCTTACGCGTAAGATTGCATGAATGTGTGTTGTTCTTGTTGTTCTTGGATGTATGAACAACGTCAGCCGAGTATAGGTTCATCTAAGGCAATCGTCGAAGAGTGTAAAAAATTCTCTGTATATTTGTATAGCTGAAGTAAGAAGGCAACATTAGAGAGTGTTATAAAAGCAAGAAAAGTGTCCATGCAACCACCACCCGCACCTACTATCATCCAAATCAGTAGAACGCCCCGGCACTGGAAGTTATACCCAGCATCAATGCACCATCCAACCAACCCCTCCATTGTCATAGAGCTGTCAATGAATCCCTAGCAGTTTCAGATTTTAACAATTCTGAATTGTCCCCCTTTTCTGTACCTGTGTCATTGTAAGAGGCTTCCAGTTCATGCTATTCATGAACACGTTGATGGCCAATAGGAAATTTATCAGATGCTAAAAATGTGTCCATAATATACTGACACAAACAAGAAACGTCCGCTTGACATTTGTGTATGTTAATTACTAAGACATGCAGGTATTTCATTCATGTGTTTTGTTTCAATAACGTCCATCATTTAGCTATGGTATGCACCAAACAACAAGTAGTCCAAAGGGCAACAATTGCTCACCTGAGAGACATTGTAAACCTATAGGAATATTTAAGATGCACAAGGGCAGCTAACTCCATCTAAGTTAGTTCTTCATGTTTTAACGATCGCAGCACATCCCAGCATCACTGAGCAGACACGCTGCTGAAATTCTATGAGTGCTAGATGAATTCCTCACTGTCATCGTCACTGGCATAAATCTGTAACGCTAAGTGACGTCACAAAACGTCGATCATGACTTGGCTTAGATACACACAGACAGTACCTTGTTGGTCCATTCGTTTGGAAGCCAATGGCATAGAACTACTACACATTTCATTTCTAGCCATCATCATTGGAACATGCATAACTCAGCTTGGGAAATGTTGGTTGCAAAATTACTTGATTACTGTTCTGTAAGAGATTGGGTGATAAAAACCGAACTTAGTGAACTCCGATTTTTTATTTCTGCCTTAATTTTGGTTTTCTGGTGCATGTTGCCATTGTCGTACACAAGAATAACCAATTAAAACAAAAACGGCCTCAAAATGATGAGCGGCTATGGAGATATGGAAGTTCTGAAATCGTTATTGATTTAATTTAAAGGGAGATAATTTCATTAATGAAAGACTTCGGGCTGCTTTATTGTTCATTTAATCAACTGCTTTTGATTTTTTAAAGTTGTTTTATGTTTAACGACATTTCTGACCGTCGTTTAACGTAAAACGTTTCATGTTTTAGTGAATAAAATGCTACTGAGGATGAAAAAAGCTGTTTTCACATGAGGTTCGATAGCCCTAGTGGTTATGGACAAACATTAAAACGGTCGCAGTTTTATGTGATTCAGACGTTCGGAAAACATTTTGTTTTATTCTTTTGGCTGACAACTTTATTGGTTCATAAGATACAGAAACTTATAAAACGGACATTTCTTTTTCGTGTCAGTATATATCGCTTTGTGCCATGGAAATGCCAGTTGCAATGCGTATGCGTTAATTACTCACCGACATTACCGACTTTTACATACATAACACGGTCCGTTGAACATATAAGCCACACACACAGATACATGGGATACATTTTTTTTCAGTAAATGTGATATGGGAAGAAAATCGTCAAAAGCGCTTGTTTTTAAATTTAAACAATAAATTTGAACTCTGCTCTTTCAAAGTTTACACTGATACACAGATCAGCCCACTCCGGCATAAGCGCAGTCTGATCAGTCTAGCCTCAGCATGAAAGATGAAGAATATACATATGCCGAAAAAGACTGATCAGATCCAATGAATGCATCGGCGCTGGACAGTATGCCGGCTGCTCTGACTAGTCAGATTATGCGATGCCCTAAGGCCTATGTTTCGCGACGCCGCTGCATGGTTTTTTTGGAAAAGCTAATGCTTTGCGCTAAGCTATATATAAACACTGTTTCTTACACAAGTTTTGGTATATTTCTTAGGATGCAAAGCCAACTAGAAAATTGTGTCTGTTAGACACTAATGATGCCCCCGTGCAGCACCTGTCACAGGACATGTGTACATCCCTAAAGCACCTTTCAAGCACAAATGCTATTTACAAAGAATCCACTGAAAACATTACAAAAACTTTATACCCTACAGTGCAAAATGCAGCCCAAAATGACTAAGTTTAAAAGTCCATGATTCCTTCAGAATTATTTTTACCTATCAAAACCAACATGCACATCTTCACTATGTCCAAAGCAAGTCTCCAATGTCTGAAAAACAGCCAATGAAAATTGTGGGAGGAGTTAATTACACAAAGTACTTACCCTACAATGCAAACATATGCCTAAATGGACTAAGTTCAAAAGGCTATAATTCTGTCAAAATTAATTTTAGCTCCAACAAAACCCCACATGCATATCTCCAATATGTCCATAACATGTATGCAAAGTTTGGAAAAGATCGATTGAAAACTGAGTGAGTAGTTGAATACACAAACTCCACACCATACAAATGTAAAAATTTGCCTAATATGACTAAGTTCAAAAGGCCATAATTCTGTCAAAATCAATTCTAGTTCCAGCAAAAACCAACATGCACATCTTCAATATGTCCACAACATGTATGCAAGGTTCGAAAAAGATCCTATGAAAACTGTGGGAGAAGTTGATTACACAAACTACATACCCTACAATGCAAAAGTATGCCTAAAATGACTAAGTTCAAAAGGCCATAATTCTGTCAAAATCATTTCTAGTTCCAACAAAAACCCACATGCACATCTTCAATATGTCCACAACATGTATGCAAGGTTTGAAAAAGATCCTATGAAAACTGTGGGAGGAATTGATTACACAAACTACATACCCTACAATGCAAAAATTTGCCTAAAATGACTAAGTTCAAAAGGCTATAATTCTGTCAAAATTAATTTTAGCTCCAACAAAAACCCACATACAATCTTCAATATGTCCATAACATGTATGCGAAGTTTGGAAAAGATCGATTGAAAACTGAGGGAGTAGTTGAATACACAAACTCCACACCATACAAATGTAAAAATTTGCCTAAAATGACTAAGTTCAAAAGGCCATAATTCTGTCAAAATCAATTCTAGTTCCAGCAAAAACCAACATGCACATCTTCAATATGTCCACAACATGTATGCAAGGTTTGAAAAAGATCCTATGAAAACTGTGGGAGAAGTTGATTACACAAACTACATAAACTACAATGCAAAAGTTTGCCTAAAATGACTAAGTTCAAAAATTCTAGTTCCAACAAAAACCCACATGCACATCTTCAATATGTCCACAACATGTATGCAAGGTTTGAAAAAGATCCTATGAAAACTGTGGGAGAAGTTGATTACACAAACTACATACCCTACAATGCAAAAATTTGCCTAAAATGACTAAGTTCAAAAGGCCGTAGTTCTGTCAAAATTAATTCTAGCTCCAACAAAAACCCACATGCAATCTTCAATATGTCCACAACATGAATGCGAAGTTTGAAAAAGATCCACTGAAAACTGTGGGAGGAATTGATTACATACACAAACTCTATACCGAAAAGTGTGACAAACGGACGGACGGACGGACAGACAGGGGCAAATCTAAATGCCCCCTGACTATCGTCACGGGGGCATAAATACTTTGCATTGTATTCAGAGTTTCATTTTTTTATGCAATCAGTTTATAAAAAAGCAAAAGAAATGTGGCCAAGTTCAAGGCACTAGTAAAAGAAATTAAAACGTGCTCTTAAACGGAAATATTAAAAAAAAAAAAAAAAGTACATGTACTATCAAAACTAGAATAAAGTTTCCATCTGTTATTGTTAGTCAATGAGGCAAATTGGATATGGATAAAAATAGACAATATCGGACGAGGTCTTTGTTTGTTATGTCTGTGAAGAAAATAATGAAGAAATGCTGTCTCAAACCGGAACAAACTTTCCGATCCCTTTGGCTTAATTGCGGCCCTAAAAAAAGTTTAGAACGAATCGTTGCAGTACACACTCTCCTGGTACTTTCCGACTAAGCGTCACTTATCGTTTCTTCCGAAAGTAACTAGGTATCACTAAACCACTTGAATACTGGCTTGCGCCCGAGAGCGCAAGCCAAAAAAACATAAGAAATTGTGGCTACAAACTCCAGTTCACTCAAGAATATAGATCCTGACCGCATGGGATATTAAGCTATTTGATTGGATTGTTTGTCATTCCCGCCATGCTCGGCTTGAATATGCAAACGGCGTCAATTATAAGTCTAAATAAAACCTAAATGTTTGTGCATTGCAGTGAATAGGTAAACAAGCAATATTGCGAGTTACATGTGCCTACATATCACTGCTTTCGAGATGAAAACTGTCATCTTCAGTACCCGTATTGCATGCACTCAGCCGTCGGTCGGCTTCCTATATAAGACAGGTTATTCTTTCAAATGTGTGTACATGCAGACGAGCTACATTGTTGACTGTCTTATAACGCTTCTCCCATAATCCCATTCTCTCACATATGTGTGTTATTTGAGAATAAGATGGTGGTGTGCGTGCTATCGGTATGACTGGTTGTCATTATTTTCTCCTCCTGTTAGGATTGAATCGTTTGCAATCTCACAAGGTCATTGGATTCCCCATTTGGACGGCATGGAACATCAGTAGCTAAGGGTCAAGGTGAAAGACTTATAATTGACGCCATTTGCATATTCAAGCCGAGCATGGCGGGAATGACAAACAATCCAGTCAAATAGCTTAATATCCCATGCTGTCAGGATCTATATTCTTGAGTAAATAGGAGTTTGCAGCCACAATTTCTTATGTTTTTTCAAACTTGATTTCCACTCCAATTTACCGCGAGAATATGCGACCGATAGAAAAGCTTAATACTTTCATTGTGGTGACGTGTTTTTCTGAGTAAAAAAGCTTGAGAAGTCGTATACCTACATTTATATGTGAATATCGCAAATTGCAAATTGACATGATAAGACAGATCGAAAATAGGTCTGCATGAAACCACAGCTGAAAGGGTGTTACTTTACTATCGCTCACTATTATTGCAATTTTGTCAAAAACTAAGCCACAAGTTACTGCTGACGAGTATCACTCTGTAACGGACAATAATGGCGACGCATATGTCGCTGGTTCTCATGACAACACTTGGACGTGATTTCGTCGGGTAACAATGGCAATATGGCGGTAATTCATGTCTACGGCCCCCGGGGGCCGGTGTGATCTTCCCACCAGTTCCTCAGCGCCAGTCACGTGATACACCAAACAAAACCGGCCACAGGGGCCGGAGATGACGTCACAATTGGCGCCGGTACACCGGCGCCCTGATGCTATAAATACTGAGCAGATCGCCTCATAAGCAGGCTGTAAATCCTCTGATGAAGTCCACACTATTGGACAAAACTAGTCAGGTATGCTGCCAATAGTATTTGCGCTTTCTAATGCCGATAACCTGAACATCAGGAGTACGGGCAAAGTTGCAGCCATTCTATCCCACTTATATTTATGTTACAGCCTTAGAATGGTCCATATTTATCTATGTCAATTGTATGTTTATTGTACAGAGTTACTAAATGGCACGTGTATACCTGTTAATCTTTTCATCTAAATAAAAATGAAGTTGACTTATTTTTCGGTTGCAAAGAGAATTGATTGGTGATGAATAGGATTAATTTATCTGTATAATATGGGCATTGCTTATATACATTAAATTATTGTTTGCCTTTAATTAAGCTGAAAATTTTGTAAATTTTTGTAAAGGATTTAATAGACAAAAGCAAATATCGACAAGATAAAATTCTGAAAGTCAGTTTCAAGTTATGTATTAGTTTGACAATACAAGTGGAGAACAAAAAGTTTTATCACCAGTAATAGAAGAGAAAATCTGCAAAATGACCTGTTTTATAGACAGCAAATAGCCTATAATAGGAACCCTGAAATCTACCTGTTGCAAAAAAATTTAACCTGAGTCTAACAGGATCACGGACGTATGGCCAGACATATGTAATAACTTCCACGCATGACCAGAAGTCTGGAACAATAGTCTATGAACACTCGGTCATGCTGATGGGGGGGGGGGAGCATAAAACCTTGTGAACTCTTTTGTATGAAGAACTACAATGTGCACTTTGGGGTTTCCTTCATACCTCAATAAAACAAAAAATAAACAATCAATTCGGATGCTGTGGGGTCACAGAGGGCTAGGAACACTGATACGCTATCATGACATGATCATCAATATTCTAAAAGTTATAAGGGTATTAAAATTGTGGGGCAGGCCCAGGTCATGCAGACATGGAGCAGAGACACAAACTGCAGCTTAAACTTCAAAAGGGAAATAACTCGAAATGTATGAATGCAAGAGCTGTCATTCCTGTATGAGACAAACTGTCATGACATAATCTGCATATCTGTAAAGTATCATGAAAATATTTCAAAGGGTATTTAAGTTATGGAGTGCACACCTAAAACCACAAAGGGGAAATAGCTCAAAAAGGAAGAAAGCAAGAATTGTCATTCTTGTTCTCGACACATTGTCATGACCTGTTCTACATATCTGTCAAGTATCATGAAAACATTTCAAAAGGTATTCAAGAAATAGAGCGGACATGATATCACAGCTAAAACCACCAAGGGGAGATAACTAAAAAAGTAACAAAGTAAGAGTTGTCATTCTTGTTTGCAACACAGCATCATGACCTGTTCTACATATCTGTGACGTATCAAGAAAAATATTTCAAAAGGTATTCAAGTTACAAAGCAGACCTGAAATCATACCTAAAACCATCAGGGGGAATAACTCAAAAAAAAGAAAGAAAGCAAAAGGTGTCAATCTTGTTCGCCACACATCGTCATGACCTGTTCTACATATCTGCAAGGGTATTCAAGTTATAGAACGGACATGAATCTGCCAGAAAATCACCAAAGGGGAAATAACTCAAAAAGGACAATGACAGCAGGAGTTGCCATTTTTTTATGTGACACATCGTCATGACCTGTGAAATATCATCAAAATATTCCACAGGGTATTCAAGATATATGACAAGAAAATATTTACAGACAGACAGTTAGACAGACAGATGGTCGGACAGACAAACAGATGCCAGGCTCATCACTATATCCCCCGAACCTTTCGGTAGGGGTATAATAAGTAGGACGCCCTGGCACTGGAAGTTATAACCAGCACCATGGCCCAACCACAACCCCAAACTTACCTCAAACGTACATGGGCATGTCATCACTTTTCTCTTCAGGCCGTGGTATTTCATTTGATGGAGTTTCAGTCTCTTACTTGACGACAAAACTTTCCCACATACAGAACACCGGAAAGCAACCTTCAGTCCATAGTTGTACTGAACACCATGTTTAACGTATTCATGCCGTAGCCGTCCTCGATAAGTACTTGACACATACTGACATGTTCGGCAAGTAACTTTCCTTGCAATCTTTGTATACTTGGTATCTGTTACTCCATGATCATTTATCATATGCTGAGCAAGCCGTTTCTGTGTTCTAAAAACTTTATAGCTGCATAAGTTGCATCTTAAGACCTGAAACTTATCTTTATCCTCATCTATCTCATGTATTCTAATCATATGTAGCCGTAGATTTCTTTCTGCAAGAAATCTTTTCTTACAAACAGTGCAAACAAGTCTTGTTTCCTCATCTGCTGCAGTGATCACTTTTTAGAACAGTAGAAGTCATAGAGGATATTTGATTTTTTTTTCAGTGAAAGATCAAATTTTATTTCACCAGATAAACACCAATAGCACTATTTTCACTAGTTGCATAGCCATAAGTAAAAATAGCACTCTGATCTAGTTTTATCATGAGTGAAATAAAATTCTATCTGATACTGAAAGAAAAAAAAATCAAATTTCCTGTTTCTTTTATGCTCACAACCACAACAATTTGGCTCTTTTCAATCAATAATTATCATCATAGAAAATCAGCTTTTCTCCTAGGTGCGCATTCGGTGGAGTGCAGATATTTATTAGGTAAAATATGCACTGTAAACAAGTATGAAAGCGCTATAAGTGACGTCGTGAATATCATCACAGCATGTGATCGAATGTCGAGCAATTTCTGACATTTCACTGGTTTCAGCCAATTATCAATAACTAAATCAGATGAATCTTACAAAAAAGAAAAAATAACAGTAAAAATCCACTGAGTGAATAAGAGAATTTTTGTCTTTTACTGTTTATCAAGATTTGTTTCATTGAGAAATCTCTATATTCGTCTGGAAAGCATAAAAGAAACCTGAATTTTCTCTCTACTCACCATCTCTTCCATTTACAGCTGGATTACCAACAATAATAATATGTTTTTTACCACCGGGTATTGCATAATTATGATCACATTCTGGATCAAACAGTCTAGGAGCTTTCTTTCTTTTATATTTTCTCTTACGCAAGCGTTTTCTGCCTTCTTTAGCACTGTTTGATTCTTTGGTCATTCTGTGGATTTTCCCTACCTCTTTTCCAAATATCGACTTTTCACATACTTTTTCACTCTCTCCACTACTACTATTTGAATCTTTGGTCATTCTATGTTTTTTCTCTGTCACTTTTCCATTATCACTATTTGATTCCATCAACTTTTTACATACTTTTTCACCCTCTCCACTACTACAGTTTGAATCTTCGGTCATTTTATGGATTTTCTCTGTCTCTTTTCCATTATCACTATTTGATTCAATTGGCTTTTTACGTACCTTTTCACTCTCTCCACTACTACTGTTTGAATCTTTTGACTTTTTATTGACTTCTCCTCTCTTTTCGCTATTATTACTTCCTGATCCTTTAAAGTTTTTATGTTTAAGTTCTTGTCTTTTGTCTTTACATGAAAGAGATGATGTGTTTACCCTCTTTAAATTATTGTGCATCCTTTTCTGAATATTTACATTTTGTTCATTAGATTTTGATTTTAAAATTAAACTTTTCAAGTGACTGTTAGTTTCTTTCTTCTCCACAAGGGATTGCGTTAGTCTGGCTGGCATTGGTTTGGATACCATAGAACTTTCAGTAACATTTCCTTTTTTTAAAACATTTGACTTATCACTTAGATTTTCTTCCTTGGCCGATTTATCTTTTCCCTCAATGATAGAAGCATTTACTGAATCCGATATCCATTCATCTTCCTTGCGACTATCTGAAGCTGCTCGTGGTTGCTCTGAATAGCTCATGAGTAATTCAAGAGCACTTCTGAGCTCTAAAGTTTCACAAAAAGTTTTCATTAGCGAAGCTTCAGACTTTTTCACTTTCAATTCACCTGTATACATAAAGTGTATCACGGCCTCAATGACTGACGGTACAACATTCATAACATATACAATATATTTGTTATTCATACTTGGCTGTTGTATATTCAATAATGATGGTGCAGTGGCCATTACTATTATTCTATGAAGAGGAAATATCTTCAAAGGAGTCACAAGGTGAACATCACAATATTTTTCCTCCTTTTGCATTGTATGAAATGCTTTCAACATCTGTGATGAATATGCTGAAGATTCCAAAAGTAACGTGTCACAGTCCTGTATACAAGAAAGGAAAAACAACAAATGAGGTTTCACTATATACAAGAAAGGAAAAACAACAAATTAGGGGATAACTGTATTCAAAATTGTAATTTGGGTAGGTAAATCGTCGGTTTTATGGTCGGAAATTTCGTTTTACTGCGACATAAAAGAGTGCTACTTTGCACCCATAGCAAGCGCTTTCAGCTGCATAAAACTATGCGCCAGCCAATGAGAAGCAAGGTTTCTAAATGACGTAGGGTTTGCAACAGTATATCACAGAATATACTGTCGCAAATTTTTTACGTTATCCAATCAGACGTCGCGTTATATTTGTAAGTGCATTAGAATGAGGTTTCACTGTATACAAGAAAGGAAAAACAACATATGAGTTTCAGACAAATTGGAGTGTCTAATGATAATCTGCGGTAAATTTCCATAGGTATTTGTTAATGCATTGTGCATCTCATTAGAATTGTCTTGGCAAAGCCATTTAAACACCATGCCACAATATACATTTTCATAATTTTGCAACAAAATGAAAACTGAAATAGGTGTTTGTAAGACACTATGCCTCCAACCATATGCCTGACCCTAAAAGGGAATGGTGGGTACTAAAAACTATTTACAAACATTGTTTAAAAGCTACTCAGTAAATTATCATCTCCAATCAGCAGGCCAAGTTTCAAGTCTCTAGCTCAAACACTTTTTGAGAAATATTGCTGACAAGTTTAAACTGCTGAAATTTTCAAAGGGCCATAACTACAAGAGAACGGAATTCATTCAAAAAATAATCACTTCATCTGCTCATCATCTCAAATCAGCTGACTAAGTTTCAAGCCTCCAGCTCGAACACTTTCGAGATACCTTGCTGACAAGTTTAAAATGACAAAATTTTCAAAGAACCATAAGTGATAGAATTGTGCAAAAGTTGATAAATTCATCAACTTGTCATCTCCAACCAGTTTACTAAGTTTCAAGTCCCTAGCTCAAATAATTTTCGAGATAGCTTGCTGACAAATTTAAAAAGCCGAAATTTTCAAAGGGCAATAACTCCGAAAAAAATGGATGCAATGAGTTCAAAACATAATCAGTTCATCTATTCATTATCTCCAATCAGTTGGCTAAGTTTCAAGTTCCTAGCTCAAATTCTTTTTGAGATATCTTGCTGACTAATTTAAAATGTAAAAATTTTCAAAGGACAATAACTCCGTAAAAAATGGACGGAATGTTTTCATAAGTTAATTAATTCATCTACTCATCATCTAAAATAAGCTGAGAAGGTTTCAAGCCCCTAGCTAAAATACTTTTCGAGATAACCTGTTGAAAGATTTCATTAGTGTTTTTCCTAGGACATAACTCCACAAAGGGAGACAACTCGGACAAAAAAATTAAGGTCAGCTATTTTTTTATGTTGAATCCATGTATGAAATTTCAAAACTCTAGCATGCAATGTTCCTACGACATGGTATGTGTGACACACACATGCATGCATGCACGGATGGACACACAACCCAGAAGCAATATGCCCCCTCAAGTTCTTCGAAGTTGGGGGCATGAAAATTATCACAGATTATCAAACCCTTAGGAGCCTTGTCAGAAAAATAGCAATGCCCCCCTTATTACATGACTTTAATCAACTGCCAACCTTAATGGTAAACAACCCTGGTCAGATACTATCAACTGAGTATCAAATAAACCTTTCCAAAACCACGCCTTCTTTAAACAGGTATACATCCCTCCATTCACTGTATGGTAAAATCTTGGACTTATTCTGGAACATTCACTACCTGCGATTTTGTTTGTGGGACTATGTCAAATGCTAAGTTGTTGGCGCATTGGCCAGTAGTCATACACTAAACAAAAGACTTTTGAGTGACATTCTGGGTGCAGCTCTGAAAGGTGAATTGGCAGTACGGTATAACCAATGCCATATCCATTGTCAGTTGTAATTTGCACACCAAGGCCAAGCATGAAAAATATTTTGTTTGCAGTTGTCGACCAAGGATAATTTCTTAGGGTTGGTACATGTAGGTCGGCTTTCTTTTTTTTTTATTCCTGCAAAACGTAAAAGCAGCCCAAATACTACATATCATGTTGAAGTATTTTATTAATAACCCATAAAACATACGAAGATTATAACAATCCATCATGAGTATCCATGTAGGATAGGGAAATCTCACCCGAGGGGTCGGAATTTCAACCAGGGACGAGGCTTGCCGAGTCCCTGGTTGAAATTCCGACCCCGAGGGTGAGATTTACCTATCCTACATGGACTGGCTCATGATGGATCATTTTTCTCCCACTCTTAGCGGATTTTAAACCTAAAGTCTAATTTGACTTCAGAACAGGAAAATTCTAACTTTTTAACCAATGATCTGAAGTAAATTTTGACCAGCCCAGTGTGTTTATCGGGTCCTAAAATGGGTGTTAACACAGTTTGCACCTCAAAATTAGATGGAAAACACGATATGTGGACTATTTTATCTTCCAGAGGGCAAAAACAAAATGCAACTTAGCCTCTCACGTCACGCGCGTCAAGTTTGCTAGCGACGTTTTAAACCTGTTTTAGTGACGTCATTAAAATTGAGTGACGTCACAAACCCATGATCTGCTATCAAACGTCATCCGACATGCTTGCGTGTCCATTTTGTTCATTTAATATTAAAATATTAGTCAAAAAATGAAAAAGTCTGGTTGCTAATATAAGAAATTGCCAGGTATAAGATAGAAATTTCTTATATGAGCTGAGAGCCTATCTTATATAGGCAAAGGTGGGGGAATATAAGTATCTATCATGGGTGTGAGGTGTGGATAGAAAAATCTGTCACGAGGGTCACTGTTCGGCATCACGAGGCTTGCCGAGTGATGCCGAACAGTGATCTCGAGTGACGGATTTTTCTATCCACACCTCACACCCATGAAAGATACTTTTTCTTGCACACCATGTTTTATTTTAATTTTAGAACTTGTTAAAATGCATAATTCTACTGCTTGAGAGGTTTCAATTTGATTTTGAAAGAAGTTGCCGCTTTCAACGAGCGCCATTCGGCTCTTTGCGTTAACGACTGGCGTGCATAAACTGACGTCATTTTTGCAGTCTTCGTGACGTCATCATCTAAAAAGCCAACGTCACTTGACGACGCTGGTACGTGAGCTCCTATACACCCAATGCATTGACAGCTCGTGATTTTTTCCGGTCCTGGGTCAGAACACCAGGGTAAGATAAGATTTTCTATCCCAGGTGAAAAGAATGGCATTTTCTATCGGGTGTGCAAGAAAACAGCATCCTACAAGATGAACAAACCTAATTTACCCACAAATGGAACACCCATGACGTGCTAGTGGAAAGGCAAAGTACAATATTAACCTAATAAATGCCCCTTGCTCTAAAAAGGCAGTGGGCATTTATTAGAGCAGGGGCATAATTTATTAGGATTGATATGGTATTTTCAGAGCCATTATATCTGATCAGGCTAAATTTACCATATTCAACTCTTTTAGCACACTGTACGCTTTTCATTTTCAAAATGGCATTAAATACTTGCAAGGCTTTCTTCCTAATAAGCACACATTTCAATGAGTTATTGTATACAGAAACAAACAGAATTTAATGTTTCTTCAGCATCAGAGAAAAGCTGCTTATAGTCATGTAAGATGGAGAAGCTTTGTACTTGAAAACTTGAAGATTTTATAGGTTTTTTTAGCACTGGCAAACAATCAATCAAAGAGATAAATCAGTAAAAATATGTGCGCTAATAATCATATGCCTCAGAAATTCCCATGATGTGCGATTGTTAGGGCATATCCTAATAAACACCCCTGCTCTAATAAATGTCCCCTGCCTTTTGAGAGCAGGGCCATTTGTTAGGATTAATACCATACTTTGTCAGAATATTGAACAACATGGCCCAGAGCGCTAGATAAGAAGGGTATTTGATGACAACTGAGGGATAATATTTTTATTTCTCATTGAAACCATAATGTTGTGACCCTTCATCTGAACCGTATAATCGAGATGGTTCAAATGAGGAGTCGAGACGGTTCAGATGAGGGGTTACAACATATGTTTTCATGCATGATTAATAAAACTTATCCCTAATTATCACCAAATACTACCTCTTGTCTAGAGCTCTGACATGCTTACCGAATCAAATGGTTGATACAGCTCCATGTGGTTCTCCCTGTCTGTCAGATTCATCATGTTGTTGTTTTTATCATCACTCTCTAATTAAAAACAAATAAAAAAATGTTAGTCACTTGCAGTGAACAAACATAAACTGAATTTTCTGTCTTCTATTATTATATATCTATAAACACAGTGTGACTGTACATGTTACAACTAGACATATGTTCTTAAGTACACAAAGGCCCCTGTGGTGGGGGCTTTTGTCTTTGCCTCTGAGGTCAAACACTATACCGAAATGATAGCTATGTGACTTTTTGCAGGTAATTCTGTCGGTAAGTAAGCCATGAGGCAAAATCATTGGACACTAAATATAGGTCACACTGACATACATACACTTTGAGGTCATGCTGCCTGCAAAGATTATAACTCTAAAACCGTAAGTCGTAGAAACTGGATTTTTTGTTCGCTAGTAAGTAATTTTCAACAAAGAATCCAAAAATAATGATAGCTAGAAGAAGTGTTTCTATAATACTATGCCCCTAACCATATTCCAGACCCTTAAGGGACATGTCACTTAAGGGCATGGTCTGTACTAAAAAATGAAGAAATTTGTTCAAATGTTCAAATGATAATCAGTTAATTATCCATCATTTCGAATCAGCTGACCTGATTTCAAGTCCCTAGCTCCAACACTTTTTGAGAAATCTTGCTGAAAAGTTTTTATATATATAAAAAGCTGAAATTTTCAAAGGGCTATAACTCTGAAAACAGGAACTGTCACAGGACAATAAAGCCGGAGTTTGACTTTACCAAGCTCAAGTTTAATATGGGCAATACCGGCCCAGTGAAATGACATCAACTGCAGTGTCAGAAAAAACAGTTCTCCTTAGAAAAATTCAAACCTCTAACATACCCCACAAAACCCACTGTTCATAATGACAATGAATGTATATAGTTTGTGATGGCTTGATGCAAGTCTCAGATACTAAAAGAAATATACAGTTATGCATGACTTGCTCTCAATTCCGGCAGAAATACAGACAGTGAAAGATTTTTGATCAAGCAAAATTTGACGTTTTTCGCTGACTGTAAGCCGGATGGACCAGAATTGTGATGGCATTGCACTTTAACAAGCAGAGTTTTTGGAAGAGTTGCATAGCAGAAAGAAACAAAACAAGAGCATGTGAGCAGTGGCTCACGTACACCCCCGGCCAGCGGCACTGCCTAATAAAAACACACTTCATACAAAACTTTAAAGCAAATGTCAAATAACAGACAAATAACAAACCCAGTGAAAGGCATACTCATACCAAAACATTCTATTAAAAATTTGCAATAAGCAAAATATTATACAAATTTAACACAAAACTTCAACAAAAATCTATATAAACTTCTATGTTTGTGACTTTGACCTACAGTCAGCAGCAACACCCAGATGATGTTAACTAATCAGTTTCAACCTTTACTTGAACCTAGTAATAAAGCAATCTGAGAAGTCTTCGACATAAATTTTCCCATTTATTACATTGGAGTGAGAGATGGAAAAAAGGAACCAGAGGGCCAATGGCCCTATATCGCTCACCTGAGCACTGAGGTTATGTTGGAAAAACTAAGTTGCCACAGCAACAAAACAACATACACAACAGCAATAAAACACACCATTTATGTAGAGGATAATATCACAAACATTTATGCAAAAAATAAGCTTTATCCCCCCCCCCCCCTTAATGGCTTCTGAGAAGAAGATCTTTGGCAAAAAAAAAAAAATGAAAAAAATGAAAATTTGGCCCTTCAATTGCAACGGCAACCAATCAAAAATCAGGTCTTTGGGCAAAATTCTTATAGCTGATAGAGGACTACTCTAGGAACATTTCTGTAAAGCTTTTGTCAAAATATCTGCCGTAACACAGAAATAAATACCAAATGTCCACTTTCCCCATTGTAAGTCTATGGAAACTTTAAGTTGCCATAGCAACCAGTTCACATGGGCAATGATAATTATGAAATATACTTTAGGTAGAGGCTAATGTTATTAATATGTATGCAAAGTATCAGCTTCATCCTCCTCATGGCTTCACTTTCCCCATTATAAGTCAATGGAAACTATAAGTTGACATAGCAACCAAAGTTCTTATTGGGTTGGAAGAAAAAACAAAATTCATGTAGAGGCTTCTGTCATCAACATGTTTGCACAATATCAGCTTCATCCCCCATATGGCTTCTGAGCAGAAGATTTTTTTTCATTTTTTTCTTTTTTTTTTCGAAAATTTACCCTATATTTTGCCATGGCAACCAATCAAATTCAGCGATTTGGAGAAAATTCATATGAAATATAAAGGACTATTCAAGAAACATTTCTGTAGAAAGAAAATCTAAATAAAAGCCGTGAGACAGCAAAAATTGCCAATTTCCATTTTCCCCATTATAAGTCAATGGAAACTCTTAGTTGCCATAGCAACCAAACTGCTGGAGTAATTGCCATGAAAAACAGTAATTCTATAGAGGCTAGTACTAAGATTCTTTCTGTAAAGTTTGAGCTTTATTGGCCACACTGTTTATGCAGAGATGATTTTTTAATATTTTTCCATTTTTAACTATTCGGTTGCAATGGCAACCAGAAAAATTGCCCAATTTGTATAAATTTAACAAGGCTGGTTAAAGACTACTCCAGGTACATTTCTATAAAAGTTTTGTCAAAATATCTGCAGTGGCATAGCAATAAATGCAAATTTTCTATTTTGCCATTATAAGTCAGTGGCAACTTTAAGTTCCCATAGCAACCAAACTGCTAGAGCAATTGCCAAGAAAAACAGTACTTTTATAGAGGGCAGTGCCAAGATCCTTTCTGTGAAGTTTAAGCTTTATTGGTTGCATAGTTTCTGAGGAGATGAATTTTGAATATTTTTTTTCTATTTCTAACCATTCGGTTGCCATGGCAACCAGCAAAATTGTGCAATAGACAAAAATTTCATGTGGTTGATGGAGGACTACTCAAGGAACATTTCTGCAAAAGTTTTGTCAAAATATCTGCAGTGACATAGCAATAAATGCAAATTTTCAATTTTTCCCGTACAAGTCAATGGACACTTTAAGTTGCCATAGCAACCAAAGTTCCGAAGCAATTTGGATAAAAAACAGTATTATTGGTTCCCCCTGCCTATAGATGCTATATATGAAACTTAGTTACAATGGGCCTTGTAGTTTCAGAGGAGATGTCGTTTGAAAATGTTGACGGACGACCTACGACGGACGCCTTCGGCTCAGGTGAGCTAAAAATGGAAAAAGGAGCCAAAATAAATCTCATCTCTTGTTTTTCTTTCCCACAATATACTTGTCCAGTTTCAACATGTATACACACTTTCTTACAGAAGCTGAGAAATATGTGACAAAAAATTAAATTGGAGAGAAAAAAAAAACTGGACATACAAAGAGAATGATAAGCAGAAGGCGGTTGATTCTCTCTTACACAATACAACTAAACTAGACATACCCTGTATTAATACTAAATTTCAAAATCCTTGCTGTAATGGTTCCTGAGAAATGAATTGGAGAGAAAGAAAAAAACTGAACAATGGGGGTATGATAAGCAGCAAGAAGCTGATTCTCTCTTATACAGTACAACCAGTCATACCCAATGTTTGTAGCAAACTTCAAAATCCTAGCTGTAGTGGTTGCTGAGAAATCTTTGACAGAAATTTAATTTGAGAGATATTGGAGGGAAAGAAAAACTGGACAAACAAAGGAACAGATAAGCTGGATCATGCTGATTCTCTCTTACACGGTGCAACTATTCATGTCTAGTGTTTGTACCAAATTTCAAAATCCTAGCTATAGTGGTTGCTGAGATATCTGTGACAGAAGTTTAATTTGACAGATATTGGAGATAAATAACAAGGGCTTCACAAGCGGCGCATAATACGCCCGTTTCAATGTCCTAAAGGAGTTACAGAATGAACAAAATTGTTTACAAAAGGATAGACAGGCAGACAAACAGATGCAACCACTCTATAATTAAGTAGAACTGTTGGCGAATCCGACTATACCCCCGCTTAACTGCTTAAATCAAATGGTGTTATTTTCGTAACAAACAGCATAGAGAGAGAGAGAGAAATCACTGTTACCATGTATACCAAATATGAATGGTTGCTGTGAAATCTGTTACAAAAAATTACGTTATTCAAAGTAAAGAGAGAAAGAAAATCGGACAAATACAGGGAAGAAAAAGAGGAGAAGGCTGGTTCTCAGTCCCACGATACAGTACGTAATTATTAACCTGCATACCAAATATGACTACTCTAGCTTGCAAGGTTTTGGAGAAATCTTTGACGAAAAAATTCATTATTCAAAGTATGGAAAGAAAGAATATTGGACAAATACAGGGAATAAGCAGGAGAAGGCTGGTTCTCAATCCCATGATACTACATGTCATCATCAACCTGCATACCAAATATGACTACTCTAGCTTGAATGGTTGAAGAGAAATCTTTGATGTAAAATTTCATTATTCAAAGCATGGAAAGAAAGAAAATTAAACAAATACAGGGAAGAATAAGCAGGAGAAGGCTGGTTCTCTATCCCCAAATACAACATGTCGTCATCAACCTTTATGCCAAATACAGTAGAACTTCATTGGCTCGAACAGGCTTGGGACCATGAAAATTAGTTCCAGCCAAGGGTAGTTCTAGCCATCCAGGGTAAGTTTCCATATAAAGTGACGTCTAGGGACCAAGAAAAGAGTTCTAGCCAGGCAGGGTGAATGAGCCATCAGGGTTCGAGCCATTGAAGTTCTACTGTATGACCAGTCTAGCTTGTATGGTTGTGAAGAAATCTTTGATGAAAAATTTGCATATGCATAGTAAGGTCATCCACCTGTGAATTTACCTGTCCACTTTGTATGACCAAATTCAATGACCCAAAACGTTAGTAATGGTTGAACAATGTCCTTCTCTTGAGGGAGAAAATTCCAGAAACACACTTATTAACGCGCTAAAAACGGGGAAATTAGAAAAATAGTTTCAACTTTCAAAACATACCTAACATGGGAAAGGGACATAATCCTATTTCCGGAACGGTCCGGAATCCTGGAACCCGGAAATTAGCACAGTTAAAATCACGAAATTATGTGTCATCGAATGTAGAACTTACCCAACACATAAACAGGCATACACTAACAAGATTTTTAGCGAAAATAATTACAGATCTTCAGATTAACAACCTGTTTTATACCTACTTTTGGTTTGAAAAAAATCTGCCAAGAAACGACTGGAGCTACCTACCTTGACGCAGTGTCCCCTGCGACTATTATTATCGCTACCCAACGTGCCATTCCATTCCCACCTAGAAATTGAGAAAGCTTAGAAATGCAAATAATGTGCATCCCTGAGATTCCTATTATTTGTCAGGTCCATAGAAATACTTGAGCACACCAAAACACCGGAATGCACCTGTAATTACCGGAACACACCATAAATATGGGGTTGTCCTTAACCTGTATTGTTTCTTGGTATTAAATGGATCCATGATAAATTAGGTTATCAAATACATATAAAATTAATTTTATTTTCATTATGATACAATTTTTTTCTTCGTATACTGCTACACCCTCTCTCGAGGATTATGAGCAGGTGTACGATGTACACTCCAGTTTTGCAGGATGAACCTCCTTGTAGCCATGTAACTATAGAAGGGATCTTTAACCTGCACAGGGGATGTCTCTCCCTGCACAGGGGGCCTCCAGTTAACGTCCCCATCCGAAGGACAGCACACTTTTTTAATGTCATCCCTGCAAATGACATTAAGGAAGCGTGTTTGGACACCGAAATTCAAACGCCGTTACCCGGGTTCGAACTTGGGACCTTTAGCATCAGAGGCAAGTGCGCTAACCACTGAGCTACCAATTTACTGGTATTCAGTTGGATGGAATATATTGTGCAATAGAATAACACACATGAATACTCAAGGGTACCATGTGTATCATTCTGGTACACAATGACATTTATAATAGAGTTCAAATAAGGCTTTTCACCAAATAAGCAAAATGCACATTTCATATTAAACCCAGATAACCATTATTTGTATGGGAAAATATATATTTCAAAGTGTGCTGAACTGTGTTCCGGTAATTACAGGTGCATTCAAGTGTTTTGGTGCATTCCAGTATTTCTACGGACTGTCATTTGTCTATCAAAGACAACTGGTTTACATGGTCCACTCCATTAAAAAAAACTTGCAGTGTAGTCTCAAATGGACTAATTTTAATTACAAATTAAAATGTTTAATTATTTTGATCATTGCAAAATTGACTTCTTGTAGATATTTAGTCCCAATCCTAAGATGTTAATGTATAATAATTTTCTGATTGGTCAAAATTCCTTGCGGGGGTATTTAAGGGAATTTTTCCCGCGCCTCCACACAGTTTGAGCTTTCTTTGTTGATGTGTTGACAGAAATTTTTGAAGATAAGAGGTTTGCTCTAAAATCTGAGACTTTTTGAGAAATGTGGTCTTAACTGTTGCTGCTTTCAGTCTCAATAATTTAAACTTTCAGAATATTTACATTCTTATCATTACAAAGTGGTCAGTATGACAGAATAACCGTTTCCTGTGATTGTAATAACTTTTCTTGACTTGTGCAACAATTGTTGCAATACGCAAACTCAAGGATTGCAAACGTGATTTCACTACAATTATTGCATTGTATTGCATTGCATTGTACTTTATAATGGCTACAGAAGATGGAAGTGGGGCAAAGCCCAAAGACCGGTCAGGTTCAGGGCGTACATTGAGAAATTTGCCAAGTATAGACTATAAGAAGTTTAGTGAGGGTGACTACAGTTGCTATGATGCCGGTTCGGGATCGGATACAGATAAACAACAAATCCCTCCGGGTACCTCGGAGGCTGAATTGCATCATCTTCAAGGGAAACAACCCATGCCTGTCATGACTGACCTCGCAGAATTACACAAACTGAGGCGAGAATTGGCAGCGCTTTCTAAAGAAGAAGAAAGTCTACATGCAAGAAAGGAAGCAGATGACTTACGGCGACAGGTGGCTAAGAAAAGAAAGTCGGTGGTTGCGCTGAGAGGTAAATTAACTAATCCTTCGAAAAACACTCGAAAGCGAAAAAAGAAAGAAGTAATGATGAAGTTAATATTTTGACTCTCAGGCATTCAAGAAGTTTAAGGCGTAAGGTTAACAGAGAAATGAAACAGTTGGGACTGGTAAATGCGGATGAAATGGAATGTGACCAATCAAGTCAGGAGAGTTTGTGTAGTGAGCGTGAGTCTAAAGGTGCTGAGAAGTTGTCTGAAGGTGCTACTGACTGTAAGAAAAAGAAGAAAAAGGCAGTGATTCTGAGTAGTGAACCTTCAGATTCTACTTCTCAGTATTCTTACAGTTCTTATGAGTCTGATAATTCAAAAGAGAGTAAGAAGAAGAAGAGTAGTAAGAAAAATGTGAATTCTAAAGTTGTTGAAAGTTCGTCTCAGTCTAAGAAGAAAAGTAAAGGTAAAAAAAATTCAGAGTCAGATTCAGATTCTCTGTATTCCTTTAGCTCATCAGATTCCGATGAGTCGGATGAGAAAAAGAAAAAGAAAAAAAGTAAGAAAAAAATCAAGTCTGGCATTAAAGCAAAGGCTTCTGATTCAGTACGGAAAAGTCAGAGATATCCTCAGGCTCACCTTCGTTTTGAATTTGTCAGTGCTAATGTTACCTTTGACAAATTAGATTTAAATTCATTTGTGGCAGGGGAGCTTGAGATTATTACTGACGTCCGTACTAAGGATAAAGAAAGAAATGGTAGATTAGATCTTCTTAAAAAATCATGTATTTAAGCACTTCCTATGACTTTAATACTTTAAAGTCATATTATGCAGCAGTTCTTAGAGAGATTGAACTAGGCAAGAAATCTTGGTCAGATGATTTTCAGTATATAGAGGCAGCCATATTGTCCAAACATACACCAAAAAACAAAAGTTCCTTCCATCCTAGGAAATCCTTTGCTGCAAAATATCAGAAAAAGAAGCAAAATGAAACTAACGACACAGAAGAAAAGGTATGGTTTTGCTCCCAATACCAAAGAAACAAATGTCATAGTAAAGGCAGTCATATTTTGGTTATTAAAGGTCAGGCCAGACATGCCTAACATATTTGTGCTTCTTGCTGGCAGAAAGATAGCAAGAAACTTGAACATCCAGAATGTTCATCTGCATGTCCTCATTATTCTCAGTGACTGGCAACTACTATTAGTACAGAGACTTTACATAATCCTGTAGCAGATAGTTTTTTGCCCAGTTATATTAACAGTAATAGCTCCAGTACAAAACAAAATCTAAAATGTGTCGCCATTCAAATTCTTGTAAAATTTGCAATTCAGTTAAAGGTTTATCTGTAAGTGATACCGAAAATAAAGTTTACATTCACGAATTGGTTAAAGAATCAGGACAATTTAATTTTCAACACTGTCGAATTCCAGTCAATAATAGGATCAATGTAAATTATATGAGAAAAATGCTAAGGGATTATAAGGACATTTTGGTATGTGATTTATTAGAATTTGGATTCCCCATAGGATTTTCAGGTAATGAAAATTCATTGCCAAAACATGATCATATTTGGCAATATAAAAATCATAAAGGAGCTTCTGAATTTTCAGATGAAATTAATCAATATTTAGAAAAAGAAAGCAAAACAAATTCTATTTTAGGTCCTTTTAAATCAAATCCTTTTTCTAATAACTTAATCTTGTCGCCATTAAATTCTGTTCCAAAGAAAGATTCATCAGAAAGAAGAGTCATTTTAGATTTAAGTTACCCCAAAACAGCTTCTATTAATGACAATATAAATAAGGACATTTATTTGAATGAGAAAGTTTCAGTCATATTTCCAAAAGTAGATGATTTAGTAGAACTGATTAAAACGAAAGGTGAAGGCTGTTTTCTTTTTAAAAAAGATTTAAGAAAGGCTTACAGACAAATTAGTATATGTCCATCTAACTACAATTTAGTATCTTTTATCTGGGGAAAACACATTTTTTGTGATACAGTTTTAAGTATGGGCTTACGGTCTGCGGCTCATATCTGTCAAAGAGTGACAAACGCTATTTCCTTTATGATGTTTCAGATAGGAATTTCAATTTTGAATTACTTAGATGATCTGGCAGGTGCTGAAACACAAAATAGGGCCTTTTTTGCATATCACTGTTTAGGTGCTGTTTTACAGAAATGTGGCATTGAGGAAACACTGGATAAATCTGTGCCTCCGTCACAAACTATGGTATTTCTGGGAGTGTTATTTAACACTATTACCATGACTATAGAGGTTACTCCTGATAGATTTGTGGAAATTAAAGACTTGGTGCATATGTGGTTAGGCAAGACTTCTGCCACTCTTAAGCAAATACAGTCTTTACTGGGTAAGCTGAATTTTGTTGCAGCTTGTGTCAAGCCTAGCAGAATATTTGTTTCAAGATTGTTGTGGTGGCTTAGGTCCATTCATGGTTCCAAATTACAGCAGCATGTTATTCCAGAGTTTGTGAAAAAAAGACCTGATTTGGTGGCATAGATTTTTGCCTTTGTACAATGGCATTTCCATGATGAAGGTTGAACAGTGGTCAGCTCCGGATTCTGTATTTTCTTCTGATGCTTGTTTGGAAGGTTGTGGGGGATTTTGGATGGGATCCTTTGTTCATGTTCAATTTCCATCTCAATTTAGAGACAAAGCTTTCCATATCACAGCATTAGAAGTCATAGCCATTATTATATGTCTAAAGCTTTGGGGCAAGAATTACAAAGGCAAGAGAATAGTAGTGTTTTGTGACAATATGGCTGCTTGTCAACTTATCAATTCTGGCAGATCAAGATGTACAATTCTGCAGGAATGTTTGAGAGAGATTTGTTTTATTGCTGCTCTGTATGAGTTTGAAATACGAGTTCAGCATTTAGATACATGTTCTAACCGTTTGGCAGATCATTTGTCAAGATGGCATCAAAGTCCAATACATGAGCAGTGCTTCTTAGAGCTGACAAAGGAACATGTTTTAAAAGAATATTTTGTTGATGAATCACATTTTCAGTTTATTAATTCCTGGTAATAGTATGCTATGAGGATGGTAATTGTTTTTTCAGAGAGTCAGCTACGAGCTCTGAGAGAAGATTTGCACCATTCAAATCAAGCTGCCTTTGCATTGGGGACGAGAAAGAATTTAAGAACACAATGGGAGTCTTTTCTATTATTCTGTTATTACTTTCAGTTTGTTAGTTTACCAGTTTCCACTCAGACGTTACAATTGTATGCTCAGTTTTTAAGTAGAACTTTTAAATCAGTGGAATCAATAAAAAATTACATTAATGGTGTTAAGACAATGCATTTAATCTTAGGGCATCCAGTAGAGCAAATAAATAAATTCATTTTAAATTTGTCATACAGAGGAATAGCTAGACTTAAACAGCATTGTGTTAAACAAGCTGAAGCGTTAACTCCGCGCATACTTGTTCAAATCGGTTTTGTTTTAAATTTATCTGACAAGTCTGATATAGTTTTCTGGTGTTTGTTTCTTTTTGCCTTTTTCTTATTAGCAAGAAAATCAAATTTGGTGCCAGCCTCAAAAAGTGACTTGTGTTTAAAACATTTCCTTCTTAGACGAGATGTTAAAGATTTTGGTAACTACTTAATAGTCACTTTCAGCTGGACAAAAACAATTCAAAAAGGTGAAAGAAAGCTTGAAATTCCCTTGGTTAAAATTAAAGACTCCATTTTATGCCCAGTTAAAGCGTATAGAAATATGTGTAAAGCAGTTCCAAGTTCTCAGGATAACGCTTTATTTTTATTACCAAATATGAGTATAGTTACATATACTCAGTTTCAGAATAAATTGAGACAGTGTGTTGAAAAAATTGGACTGAATCCCAGTCTTTATTCCACTCATTCCTTTAGGAGGGGTGGTGCAAGTCTTGCCTTTCGGGCTAAAATTCCAGCAGATAAAATTAAACTGTTAGGTGACTGGAAATCGGACTGTTATAGAAAATATTTGAATTTTGAATTTGAGGATAAATTACTTGTTGCCAAAGAAATGAGGCGATTCATTCAAAAACAGTCCTCTGTCAGCTCCTAATTAGTATGATCGTTCTTACACATTCTGCAGATAAGCTTCCACATCATGGAGGTAGCCTTTGCGGGTGTGGAATCAGCGGTTGCAATCGCTTCAGAACATTCCACAACTAAGCTTCTAACAAATGGAAGTAAAATTTAACCGCTTTAAATAGTGATTGCAATTTTCTGGCACACTCTGCAGATAAACTTCCATGAAGTGGAAGTAGGTTAATAGTCATAGATAATGGAAGTAAGCAAACTGAATTCAGAGCATCAGGGAATGTTTGTGTAAATATTACAGTTTCATAACAGAAGTAATGTGGATCATTTGACTGAACTTGATGATAGCTTAAAAGTTTTGAATTATCACAAAGATACATATTAACATCTGCATTGCTTCTGTGATGAAAAAATGATTTGTTTTGTAAATATTAGCAGAGATGTGAGCTGCTACCAGACAAGTGAAGTAGATAACTGTCAATTAAAAGTTTCCATTAATTGGGTTATCTGTTTAATAACATCTTCTGACATTATTTCAGTTATTTTCTCTTATGTAAATATTTGTTTCAGTAACTATTAGCAGAGATGTGAGCTTCTACCAGACAGGTGAAGTAGATAACTGTCAATTAAAAGTTTTCATTAATTGGGTTATCTGACTGGTAGCATCTTCTGACAATATTTCTCTTATATGAATATTTGTTTCAGTAAATAATAGCAGAGATGTGAGCTTCTACTAGACAGGTGAAGTAGATAACTGTCAATTAAAAGTTTTCATTAATTGGGTTATCTGACTAATAACATCTTCTGACATTATTTCAGTTATTTTCTCTTATGTAAATATTTGTTTCAGTAAATATTAGCAGAGATGTGAGCTTCTACTAGACAGGTGAAGTAGATAACTGTCAATTAAAAGTTTTCATTAATTGGGCTATCTGACGGGTAACATCTTCTGACAATATTTCATTTTCTCTTATATGAATATTTATTTCAGTAAATATTAGCAGAGATGTGAGCTTCTACTAGACAGGTGAAGTAGATAACTGTCAATTAAAAGTTTTCATTGATTGGGTTATCTGACTGATAACATCTTCTGACAATATTTATCATGTACCTTATGTAGTTTGGTATGTTGCAGCTGATAGTTGTTAGTTAAGTGTATTTATTAATTGGATGATCAGATGGCATCTAAGGAGAGGCATCTTTGTGAAAGGGAATTCATTCATGAAAATTTGTTTGTATTTAATGCGTACATTTATTTTTACATGGTTTTTATAAATCATAATTTCTATATTTTGCAGAATGCAGAAAAGTTGTGATTGTCGGAGATTCCATTATTAAGGATATTTCACACATTGATGGAGTCACTCTTAAGGCATTTCCAGGTGCCACAATTGGGAAATTAGCCATATTGATATCTAATGGCAGCATTGATTTGAAGGACTTTGATTACATGATAATTCATGTTGGTACAAATAATATTGGCAAACGTGACAGCTTTGATAATATAATATCTGATTATGCTAACCTTATAGCAATAATACGCCGTCAAAATCAAGATATCAGAATAATTCTTTCTTCCATTTTGCCTAGACCTATAGAACATAATATTACAGATCCGATGATTAAGAAAGTAAATAGTCATTTGGACACTGTTATGAGTCAAGATTTGAATTTTAAATTCATTTCCTCATACAAGGCTGTTGTGAAGTTTGGTACCTTCAGAAGATATTTATTTGCAAAACTTGACAAAGGTTTGCATTTGAACACTGAAGGGTCAAACAGGTTGCGCTATTTTTTCTTGAGGGTTATTTCTACTGTAGATTAAATATCATGTATACTATGTTGTTTCAGATTGATAACAGATTGAGATGGACTAAAACGTATTACAGAGAGTGATAATGGAATGAGGTGGTAAGAAATACAGCTTGAACTTGTCCTCATATGTTGGCATGTATTAAACAAGTAGCCCAAAGGGCAACAATTGCTCACCTGAGAGACATTGTAAACCTACAGGGATATTTAAGATGCTCAAGGGCAGCTAACTCCACAGTCAGTGGTCCAATCAGGCTGAAAATTAAACTCATCCAAAACATTATGTATGCCCTCATTTAATATATGCAAGTTTAAAAAGTATCTGATCAAGAGCACAATAGACAGAGCTGTCAAGGGCAGCTAACTTCGTAGTGGTTGGCCTGATCTGGCCAAAATTTGAACTTGTTTAAGATATTATGCATTTCCTTATTACCTGCAAGTTTGAAAAGGATCGGATCAGTAGAAACCAAGAAAAAGTGGCGACATTGATTTTTTGGATGCTCAGGGCAGGTACTCCATAGTCAGTGGTGGGATCTAGCCAAAATGCTAACTAATCCAAGCTTTTATGCATATCCTCATGACCTGTAAGTATGAAGAGGATCTGAAGAATTTGAAAATGTGATGACGTTGTTTTCTCCATTATAAGACTATGGGATTTTTTTCAAACGCTCAAGGACAGCTAACTCCGTAGTCTGTGCTCGAATACAGCCAAATTTCGAACTCATCCAAGCTCTTATGTATGTCATCATTACCTGCAAGTATGATAAGGATCTAATCAAAAACCTTGATTGCAGCACCCTAAAAGTCAAACTTGCTCGAGATATTGTCATCCCCTACATTTGTGTGAATTTATTTTAAAATCCGTTGAGAAATGTAGGTGCTAGAGCCATGACAAAGTTTTTCTAAAAATAGCAACAGTGACCTTGACCTTGGGCACAGCATCCTGAAAGTTGAAGTTGCTTGAGATATTGTCATACCCTACATTTGTGTCAAGTTATTTCAAAATCCATGGAGAAATGAAGGTGCTAGGGCGATGACAAAGTTTTTCTAAAAATAGCCACAGTGACCTTGACCTTGGGCACAGCACCCTTAAAGTCAAACTTGCTCGAGATATTGTCATGCCTTACATTTGTGTGAATTTATTTTAAAATCCATTGAGAAATGTAGGTGCTAGAGCGCTGACAAAGTTTTTCTAAAAATAGCCACAGTGACCTTGACCTTGGGCGCAGCACCCTGGAAGTCAAACTTGTTTGAGATATTGTCATGCCCTACATTTGTGTGAAGTTGATTTAAAATCCGTTGAGAAATGTAGGAGCTAGAGCGATGACCAAGTTTTTACTTAAAATAGCCACAGTGACCTTGACCTTGGGCACAGCACCCTGAAAGTCGAACTTGCTCGAGATATTGTCATGACCTACATTTGTGTGAATTTATTTTAAAATCTGCTAAAAAATGTAGGTGCTAGAGTGTTGACAAAGTTTTTCTAAAAATAGCCACAGTGACCTTGACCTTGGGCGCAGCATCCTGAAAGTCGAACTTGCTCGAGATATTGACATGCCCTGCATTTGTGTGAAGTTATTTTAAAATCCGCTGAGAAATGTAGGTGCTAGAGCGTTGACAAAGTTTTTCTAAAAATAGCCACAGTGACCTTGACCTTGGGCGCAGCATCCTGAAAGTCGAACTGGCTTGAGATATTGTCATACGCTTCATTTGTGTCAAATTATTGCAAAATCCATGGAGAAATGAAGGTGCTAGGGCGATGACAAAGTTTTTCTAAAAATAGCCACAGTGACCTTGACCTTGGGCACAGCACCCTGAAAGTCGAACTTGCTCGAGATATTGTCATGCCCTACATTTGTGTGAAGTTATTTTAAAATCTGCCGAGAAATGTATTTTAAAAGTTATTTGAAAATCTGCTGAGAAATGTAGGTGCTAGAGCGCTGACAAAGTTTTTCTAAAAATAGCAACAGTGACCTTGACCTTGGGCACAGCATCCTGAAAGTCGAACTTGCTCGAGATATTGTCATGCCCTACATTTGTGTGAAGTTATCTTAAAATCTGCAGAGAAATGTAGGTGCTAGAGCAGTGACAAAGTTTCTCTAAAAATAGCCACAGCGGCCTTGACCTTGGATGCAGCATCCTTAAAGTCGAACTTGCTCGAGATATCGTCATGCCCTACATTTGTGTGAAGTTATTTTAAAATCCATTGAGAAATGTAGGCAATAGAGCGATAACAAAGTTTTTCTAAAAATATGTGATGACGTTGTTTTCTCCATTATAACACTATGGGATTTTTTTCAAACGCTCAAGGGCAGCTAACTCCGTAGTCTGTGCTCAAATCCGGCCAAATTTCTAACTCATCCAAGCTCTTATGTATGTCATCATTACCTGCAAGTATGATAAGGATCTAAGCAAAAACAGTTGAGAAAACGTGATGACGCCATTTTCCCCATTATAACCCTATGGGATTTTTTTTCAAATGCTCAAGGGCAGCTAACTCTGAAGTCTGTGCTCCAATCCGGCCAAATTTCGAACTCATCCAAGCTCTTGTGTATGTCATCATTACCTGCAAGTATGATAAGGATCTAATCAAAAACAGTCGAGAAAACGTGATGACGCCATTTTTTCCCATTATAACCCTATGGGGGTTATCTGTTGCCATGGAAACCAGAGTTCTGAGCTGATTGGCACCAAAACCTAATGCAGCCTTTCCCCCACCCAAATAATGCTTCAGATAAAATTTGATTGCAATCGGCCCACTGGTTTCGGAGATATTTATGTTTGAAAGTGTTGACGCACCCACCCACCCACCCACGCACGGACGACGGCTCGACTCCCATCCTATAAGCTCACCTCTGAGCCTTCGGCTCAGGTGAGCTAAAAAGCCACAGTGACCTTGACCTTGGGCACAGCACCCTGAAAGTCGAACTTGCTCGAGATATTGTCATACCCTACATTTGTGTGAATGTATTTCAAAATACATGGAGAAATGTAGGTGCTAGAGCCATGACAAAGTTTTTCTAAAATTAGCCACAGTGACCTTGACCTTGGGTGCAGCACCCTGAAAGTTGAACTTGCTCGAGATATTGTCATGCCCTACATTTGTGTGAAGTTATTTTAAATCCATTGAGAAATGTAGGTGCTAGAGCACTGACAACGTTTTTCTAAAAATAGCCACAGTGACCTTGACCTTGGGCGCAGCATCCTGAAAGTCAAACTTGTTTGAGATATTGTCATGCCCTACATATAAGTAAAGTTGATTTAAAATCGGTTGAGAAATGTAGGCGCTAGAGTGATGATAAAGTTTTTCAGAAAATAGCCACAGTGACCTTGACCTTGGGTACCCTGAAAGTCGAACTTGCTCAAGATATTGTCATGCCCTACATTTGTGTAAAGTTATTTTAAAATCCATGGAGAAATGTAGGTGCTAGAGCAATGACAAAGATTTTCTAAAAATAGCCACAGTGACCTTGACCTTGGGCGCAGCACCCTGAAAGTCAAACTTGTTCAAGATATTGTTATGCCCTACATTTGAGTGAAGTTGATTTAAAATCTGTTGACAAATGTAGGCGCTAGAGGGATGACGAAGAAATAGCCACAGTGACCTTGACCTTGGGTGCAGCACCCTGAGAGTCAAACTTGCTCAAGATATTGTCATGCCCTACATTTGTGTGAAGTTATTTCAAAATACATGGAGAAATGTAGATGCTAGAGCGCTGACAAAGTTTTTCATAAAAAAGCCACAGTGACCTTGACCTTGGGCGCAGCATCCTGAAAGTCAAACTTGCTCGAGATATTGTCATACCCTACATTTGTGTGAAGTTATTTCAAAATCCATGGAGAAATATAGGTGCTAGAGCCATGACAAAGTTTTTCTAAAATTAGCCACAGTGACCTTGACCTTGGGTGCAGCACACTGAAAGTTGAACTTGCTCGAGATATTGTCATGCCCTACATTTGTGAGAAGTTATTTTAAAATCCATTGAGAAGTGTAGGTGCTAGAGCACTGACGTTTTTCTAAAAATAGCCACAGTGACCTTGACCTTGGGGGCAGCATCCTGAAAGTCAAACTTGTTTGAGATATTGTCATGCCCTACATTTAAGTGAAGTTGATTTAAAATATGTTGAGAAATGTAGGCGCTAGAGTGATGACAAAGTTTTTCTGAAAAAAGCCACAGTGACCTTGACCTTGGGTAAAGCACCCTGAAAGTCGAACTTGCTCGAGATATTGTCATGCCCTACATTTGTGTAAAGTTATTTTAAAATCCATGGAGAAATGTAGGTGCTACAGCGATGACAAAGATTTTCTAAAAATAGCCACAGTGACCTTGACCTTGGGCGCAGAACCCTGAAAGTCAAACTTGCTCGAGATATTGTCATGCCCTACATTTGTGTGAAGTTATTTTAAAATCCATTGCGAAATGTAGATGCTAGAGCGCTGACAAAGTTTTTCTAAAAATAGCCACAGTGACCTTGACCTTGGGCGCAGCATCCTGAAAATCGAACTTGCTCAAGATATTGTCATGCCCTACATTTGTGTGAAGTTATTTTAAAATCCATTGAGAAATGTAGGCGCTAGAGCGATGACAAAGTTTTTCTAAAAAAAATGTGATGACGTTGTTTTCCCCATTATAACACTATGGGATTTTTTTCAAACGCTCAAGGGCAGCTAACTCCGTAGTCTGTGCTCGAATCCGGCCAAATTTCGAACTTATCCAAGCTCTTGTGTGTATGTCATCATTACCTGCAAGTATGATAAGGATCTAATACAAGTAGCCCAAAGGGCAACAATTGCTCACCTGAGAGACATTGTAAACCTATAGGGATATTTAAGATGCTCAAGGGCAGCTAACTCCACAGTCAGTGGTCCAATCAGGCTGAAAATTAAACTCATCCAAAACATTATGTATGCCCTCATTTAATATATGCAAGTTTAAAAAGTATCCGATCAAGAGCACAATAGACAGAGCTGTCAAGGGCAGCTAACTTCGTAGTGGTTGGCCTGATCTGGCCAAAATTTGAACTTGTTTAAGATATCATGCATTTCCTCATTACCTGCAAGTTTGAAAAGGATCGGATCAGTAGAAACCAAGAAAAAGTGGCGACATTGATTTTTTGGATGCTCAGGGCAGGTACTCCATAGTCAGTGGTGGGATCTAGCCGAAATGCTAACTAATCCAAGCTTTTATGCATATCCTCATTACCTGCAAGTATGAAGAGGATCCGATGAAAAATGAAAATGTAATGACGTTGTTTTCTCCGTTATAAGACCATGGGATTTTTTTCAAACGCTCAAGGGCGGCAAACTCCGTAGTCTGTGCTCGAATCCGGCCAAATTTCGAACTCATCCAAGCTCTTATGTATGTCATCATTACCTGCAAGTATAATTAGGATCTAATCAAAAACCTTGATTGCAGCACCCTGAAAGTCAAACTTGCTTGAGATATTGTCATGCCCTACATTTGTGTGAATTTATTTTAAAATCCGTTGAGAAATGTAGGTGCTACAGGGCTGACAAAGTTTTTCTAAAAATAGCCACAGTCACCTTGACCTTGGGCACAGCATCCTGAAAGTCGAACTTGCTTGAGATATTGTCATAGCCTACATTTGTGTGAAGTTGATTAAAAATCCATGGAGAAATGAAGGTGCTAGGGCGATGACAAAGTTTTTCTAAAAATAGCCACAGTGACCTTGACCTTGGGCACAGCACCCTGAAAGTCGAACTTGCTCGAGATATTGTCATGCCCCACATTTGTGTGAAGTTATTGTAAAATCTGCTGAGAAATGTAAGTGCTAGAGCGCTGACAAAGTTTTTCTAAAAATAGCCACAGTGACCTTGACCTTGGGCGCAGCATCCTGAAAGTCAAACTTGCTCGAGATATTGTCATGCCCCACATTTGTGTGAAGTTATCTTAAAATCTGCTGAGAAATGTAGGTGCTAGAGCGCTGACAAAGTTTTTCTAAAAATAGCCACAGTGACCTTGACCTTGGGTGCAGCATCCTGAAAGTCGAACTTGCTCGAGATATTGTCATGCCCTACATTTGTGTGAAGTTATTTTAAAATCTGCTGAGAAATGTAGGTGCTAGAGCGTTGACAAAGTTTTTCTAAAAATAGCCACAGTGACCTTGACCTTGGGCGCAGCATCCTGAAAGTCGAACTTGCTCGAGATATTGTCACGCCCTACATTTGTGTAAAGTTATTTTAAAATCCGTTGAGAAATGTAGGCAATAGAGCGATGACAAAGTTTTTCTAAAAATATGTGATGACGTTGTTTTCTCCATTATAACACTATGGGATTTTTTTCAAACGCTCAAGGGCAGCTAACTCCGTAGTCGGTGCTCGAATCCGGCCAATTTCGAACTCATCCTAGCTCTTATGTATGTCATCATTACCTGCAAGTATGATAAGGATCTAAGCAAAAACAGTTGAGAAAACGTGATGACGCAATTTTCCCGTTTATAACCCTGCGGGATTTTTTTCAAACGCTCAAGGGCAGCTAACTCCGTAGTCTGTGCTCGAATCCGGCCAAATTTCGAACTCATCCAAGCTCTTGTGTATGTCATCATTACCTGCAAGTATGATAAGGATCTAATCAAAAACAGTCGAGAAAACGTGATGACGCCGTTTTCCCCATTATAACCCTATGGGGGCTATCTGTTGCCATGGAAACCAGAGTTCTGAGCTGATCGGCACCAAAACCTAATGCAGCCTTTCCCCCACCCAAATGATGCTTCAGATTAAATTTGATTGCGATCGGCCCACTGGTCTTTGAGATATTTATGTTTGAAAGTGTTGACGCACCCACGCACCCACGGACGGACGGACGACGGCTCGACTCCCATCCTATAAGCTCACCTCTGAGCCTTCGGCTCAGGTGAGCTAAAAAGCTTAAATTACATGAAGACAACTGTAAGTACAAATTTAATAATTTGGATTTATAGTTAAGCAGTATTTATCTGCCATTACATATGACAAGGCTAACTGATGCGGACGGTTCAATTTCTTGTTTTGTTGCCATTCTCTGTTTGGTTTCTTATGTTTGTTTTGTCTCATTTTTGGTTTGAATTTCATTTCCTTTTGCTATTTTTCGTTTTGTTTTCTACATATCTTTGCTTAATTTTGCTCAAGTTTAGTTTGTATTATGGATCAATGCATATTTACAACTACTCTGTCCAACAACTTCTTTTATTTTTGGCCTTTGGTTTGGCAGTTTAGTGAATATTAACCATTAATTATTACTTATGGACATATGATTATTCAACGTTTCTGTCAACACTATACTATATTATTTACATGTGAGTTATATTATACATGTAAAGTAAAGCAGGTCAAAATAAATATTAATAATTCACTAGAATTTATTTGCTTCAGATTTCCTGCTTATTCTAATTTAAATGAAGATAAATAATTGACTAATTTTAATTACAAATTAAAATGTTTAATTATTTTGATAATTGCAAAATTGACTTCTTGTAGATATTTAGTCCCAATCCTAAGATGTTAATGTATAATAATTTTCTGATTGGTCAAAATTCCTTGCGGGGGTATTTAAGGGAATTTTTCCTGCGCCTCGACACAGTTTGAGCTTTCTTTGTTGATGCGTTGACAGAAATTTTTTCCCACCCGCCTCCCTAAATGTGCATTGTTTCATTTCTTGTTTACTATATTTTTGCTTCCTAAAACCCTTTATTTGATTGTTTTTGCTATGTAACTTCATATGAGTTATATATGCTTATAGACACGGATATATTTGATATTGTTGTATTGATCAGACAATTATGATTATTACTATTGTCTAGAGAAATATTCAAGATTGAGTAGTAATACTTGATGGAAATGGAATATGCAGTTTATTCTGAATTATATGTTGCATTTCATTTCATGTAATGTAGACTATTGAAGTCGCTGATAGAGTCATTACATGGATTGGCAGTTTAGTGAATATTAACCATTAATTATTACTTATGGACATATGATTATTCAACGTTTCTGTCAACACTATACTATATTATTTACATGTGAGTTATATTATACATGTAAAGTAAAGCAGGTCAAAATAAATATTAATAATTTACTAGAATTTATTTGCTTCAGATTTCCTGCTTATTCTAATTTAAATGAAGATAAATAATTGCACTTGAACGAGGGCCAAGGTAAACAACACAAATGTATGAACACGGTCATGTACAAGCAAAATGCCCAATCGGAACACCGCTCGGCCAATTCCGTGAATCAACCTCGGATGTATGACGTGGGACTACTTACGTCACACGACTGTTGTTAGGAACAACGATATAAACAAAGATGGCCGCACTGTCGCACCGAGTAAATAATAAAATGAGAAGAAGCAAATGTATTTTCTATCTCGTCATTAATAATTGACTATTTTGTTTTAACAACAGCAAAGCATTAAATGAATGTCCGTGCAACAGCTGAAAAAGGTCGCAGGTCGAGAATTAATTCATTCGTAGACCTTGAGATCCAAGGCTTCGGCGTATACTTTTTGCCGAACAACAAAATGTTGGATTTTGCTGCATATTGCTCCGCCTTACATACGCCCGAGGTCTGATTCACTGAATTGGTCGAGGAGTTCCGAATGGCAAAACGCCAATGGTTGGGTACGAAATGACCAGAGTACGAAACGCCCAGGGTACGAATCGTCCTGCACCGCCACTGATGTTTTGCATTTTCTTCTTCGATTTCTTAAATGGCATAGAAAAGAGAACTGAGACTGCCTATAACCTTTAGGCTTATGGCCTATGATTTTTGTTTTTACCAGCTGATAAATAATCCGTTTAATTTGGCAATTTGGTAAGGAAATTAAGCTGTTGACACGATGGCCGGGTGAAAGTTAGCCGGGTATGAAACTCACCACCCGCACCCGTGCTCGAAACACACCACTGGAAATTTTAGTGACGGCCTTTAAAAAATAAACAAAAGTTTTATTCTAGATTTTTGTGGTTATATAAATGGGGGTTTGTATGAAATATTTATAGTATAAAATTCTTTTGCTATGGATTTAGTTCTAAGACAAAAATAAGCGAGTCCGGAGTTCCGCACTGCGCATGTGCACACTCAGATTTTGCTGTCAGAGGTCACAAATTAAACTGGGATACTGATAACTGGGATATAAGTAATATCAACCACTGGTTAAAGCTATAAAGTTTTTTAATGTTTGCCGGATCTTGGATTTTATTTACACTATGTACAAGAAACTTAATACAGATAACTTGTGTGACGGTTATTAAGCCTTCAATGTTTACAGGGTAAACAGGACAAAAAACCCGCCTTCAACTTATGCGATGAATTAACACCCAATATCAACTTGCACCTTATCAACCCAAATACTACCACTCCCAAGAAGCAGAAAGTCTGGTCTAATGAACCTTGGGGCGGCAGTGGGTGGGTGAATCAAAACAATAGCTAGTGGCAGATTCTTCTGAATTTGAAGATTAAAAACACTGGCTCGACTGAACAATGTCGAATAATAAAGATTGGCGCGAGAATGGATCAACCAATCGCACAACAGCTAAAATTAACATTGTGACGTAATGAAACGGAATTCCGTTCTAAATTAAGCCCCTCTCAGACTGGTTCTTCTGTTTAATTACTGGTTATGGAACATAACCCCCCAATTAAACTGGGATACTGATAACCGGGATATAAGTAATATCAACCACTGGTCAAAGCTATAAAAGTTTTTTTTAATGTTTGCCGGATCTTGGATTTTATTTACACTATGTACAAGAAACTTAATACAGATAACTTGTGTGACGGTTAAGCCTTAAATGTTTACAGGGTAAACAGGACAAAAAACCCGCCAAACCGAAGGTCCGCCAAACAGAAATAACAAAAGGACAGCCCGCAGGGGAAAAGAATGAGACCAGACTAAGGGGAGCTAATCACCACAACCCTGTGGTGAGCCACATCTCAATCAAACAAATCTCAGAATATAAATGAAATCCACTCAACCATGAACCACAGGCAAAACCTACCCGCGGTCGCGTCCATGACATAGCCTTCACAAATGGACTCGGTCTGCGGCAGGCAACTCGCCAGTCCTAGTCTCAACCCGAGTGCATTTCAATTATCAATTTTCAGTAACAAAACAAAACAACAAGAAAATTCAAAACATAAGAAAGCATCAAGAAAGCATCTGCATACCTGCAAACATGCGCTTGCTGAAAAGGCTGTTCGGGCTGGAAGTTCAAGGCAGAAATTGTACATGTACTTACAGAGGACTCCCTCGTTCCCAGAAGGACCTGCTGTGCACATTATACATTCTGGAGATCCCTATAGGAACACAGAAGGAAAAAACCTGTCGTGCCCGGCCTGCTAGTCTGTAGCTACCTGCTACCTATATTTAAACTAAAGCAAAGCAAAGCAAACAAGAAGGTATACAAGCGAGCTAAAGGCGCTATTAAATAATCAACTAAAATCAGCATGCAGGTACTTACATATTCCTGGGTTACACAGTAAAAACAGACACGATAAGGCTAATCACTGAAACAGTTAAAACAAACATATGTACATAAACAATTTAAGCCTCATCAAGTTCTGCACAGAATGACAGATCTTCGTAAACACTGAAGCTAGGGACATGCGAAAGCTTTGAGTCGCTCACAGCCACCGCTCCGACCCCCAACCACCCAGACGGCCCCACTGCAACCATGAGATACTGACAAAGTGCAACCATGAGATACTGACAACACTGCGCCTAACTCAAAGGGTTAGTGAAGCTGTTGTATTAAATAGTTATTATTATTTACACCGGCCAGTGGGAGTCCTGATGAGGCTGCTCCACGAGATCAGTCTGGTCCGGATTCTCATTGTCTGAACCAACGTGGCTGCTTGAAATGATAGTTAAGCTCTTGTATTGAAATCCTATCATTATTAACCCTGGTCAGTAGGAATCCGGACCAGCTTGCTCCACCAGATCAGTCGGTTTCTGATTCCCCTTGTCAGGACCAATGTTGCTGTCTGAAGGTTAGTTAAGTTGTTATATTGAGTTATTTTTCTTATTAACTCCGGTCAGTAGGAATCCGGAACGGACTGCTCCATGAGAGCAGTCCGGTTTGGATTCCAATTTTCAGAACCCATGTGGCCTTCTTAAAGGTTAGTTAAGCGGTTGTATTGACTTAATGTTATCTTTGACTCCGGTCAGTGGGAGTCCTGATCAGGCTGCTCCACGAGATCAGTACTAATGTGGCTGTCTGGAGGGTTAGTTCATCTGGTGTATTGAACAGGGGCGTAACTAGGGGCAATTTCATAATACGCACAGCCATGTTTTATTCACTACTTCTTGAAGGGAAAATACGAATTTCAGCCTCTTTGGGAGTTGGTTTTGAAATCTTGTCTAATTTATGAAATTTCAGCATGCAAATATGCAGGTGCGTTTTGAAATTTTGTCAATTTTGACAAAATTTCAATACGCACTTGCGTATTTGCCGTATACGTAGCTACGTCTTACTAATCAGAAAAAATATAGTAATAATTCAATTACTACTATAATTTTTCTGATTAGTGGGAATCCTGATGGTACAGCTCCACGGGAGCAGTCCGATCAGGATTCCCTCTGTCAGAACGAATGTGGCTGTCTGAAAGGTTGATTAACCTACCGTGCTGAATTGTTATAATCCTGATAAGACTGCTTCACGGGATCGCTCTAGTCTAGATTCCCATTGTCAGCGCCGTTGTGGCTGTCTAAAAGGTTAATTAAGCTGCTGTATTGAATTATTGTAATGATTTACTCCGGTCAGTGGGAATACTGATCAGGCTGCTCCACGGGAATCAGTCTAATTTTGATTCCCACTGTCAGAATCAATGTGGCTGCCTGAAAAGTTAGTTAAGCTGTTGTAATGAATTATCAATTTTTATTTACTCCGGACAATGGGAATACTGACCAGACTGCTCCACGAGATCAGTCTGGTTCGGATTCTCTTTTTCAGAACAAATATGGCTGTCTGAAAAGTTAGTTAAGCTGTTGTATTGAATTACTATTATTATTAACTCTGATCAGTAGGAATCCTTATCAGACTGCTCTTTGGGATCAGTCTGATCCGATTTCTCATTGTCATAACCAACAATGATAAAAGGTTAGTTTGAATTATTCCCCTATTTTGTTTGATATTACAGATTGATGTTTATATGTATTGTCACATTATTCACTATTGTGAGTTGTGCTGTGAATGATATTGTCCATTAATTTATTGTCTCCTTTTGCCTGTTGTGAGCGATCCTGTCAGTGATGGTGCAGCTGACAACTAGATGTATTGTCTCCCTTTAAATGTTGTGAGGCAGTCAGTTGACATTTAGCTACGTTGTTTCACTTTGACTATTGTAACTTGTTCGCTTTCGGTTTATGCTGAAAATAACATTATCTCAGCTTCATACATGCTTTTTTTATGTATTTACACACAGTATTCCATTTGTTTGCAACATACTTACCTCCATATCTTACATGCTTTTTATAATGACTTCAGTATTTTTTTTTTCATTTTTGTGGTCCTGAGGGATGGAGTGTGGGCGCAAGGGGTTGTCATTAAGGCAGTTTTTGTTTATTTTGTTCTTGGTGTGACAGGGCTTACTCTGTTCTTGCTTTCACTTACATCAGTTACACGACTTCCTCCCGAGGACGAGATCAGCAAGCCGTCATGCCAAAATACTGTCGCATGTGTAAATTTAGTATCTTGTTTCACTTAGTTATAACTTTTGCTTTACACAAGCATGTTACAATTACTTATTCAATACTATTATTACTGCAAGAAAGTGAGTTTTTGGCGCATAAAACCTATATGCCTGGTAAGTCTTTTATTCCTGGTAAGTCATTTCAAGCAAATACAAGGTTCACCTTCATAATTTTTACCTGCTTTTCTTGTGTAGTATTCGGAACCTGGCTTAATATAATTCTGCTTTGTTCCGGTGATGTCCACCTTAACCCAGGACCCTCTTCGACTTCTTCATCAGAGAGTGCTTCTAGTTTGTCAACTAGTATGTCTACATCTATATTCAGTTCTTTCAGCTCCGGTCATAACCTATCTTTCGTACACTACAATATTCAAAATATTTCATCTAAACTCGACGTATTGCATGCAGAATTATTTCATTTTGATATATTAGCCTTTACAGAAACCTGGCTCAGTGCCTCAGTTGATACAGATGATGTGTTGTTGGAATCATACAACAAACCTGAGCGCAAGGACCGTGTCGGCGATTACCATGGCGGCGTCATGTTATATATTAAAGAAACATTATTTTATAAGCGCCGAGATGACTTAGAAATCAGAGGAGTTGAAAACATTTGGATCGAATTAGCTAATAATCACAAACGTATTCTTTTCGGAGTTTTTTATCGACCACTAAGTTCTGCTGTTACCTACTTTTCAAATATTGAGGACTATATAGCTTTGGCAGTCGACACCGGTATAACTGACATAATCGTTACAGGTGATTTTAATTTGAATATGCTTAATGTTCGAAGTTCGAGGAAGATAGAATCTCTCTATGTTCAGTTTTCTTTTCATCAAGCTATTGATCAATCAACTCACTTTACTGAGAATACTTCTTCTTTGATTGACATTGTTCTTGTCAGTAACAAAGATCACTTACTACTTAGTGGTGTAGGTGATCCCTTTCTGAATCAGGAACTTAGGTACCACTGTCCTATATACGGTATCTTTAAATTTACTAACCCTAAGTTCAAATCGTTCTCAAGACGTGTTTGGTACTATGAACGGGGTAATTTCAATCTCTTGCGAGACAAAGCGTCAACGTTGGGTTGGGAATCTCTTCGAGACAATGATATAAACGTCTGTGCTGATAACATAAATACCGCAATTAACTCTATAGCAATTGAATGTGTTCCTAACAGGCATATAAAAGTCAAACCTTCAGATCCTCCTTGGTTAACTACTTTTCTTAAACGAAACATTCGAAAACGCAAACGTGCTTTTAGAAAGGCTGAGAGATCTAATATGGATTCACATTGGAAAACGTTTAAAAGATTACGAAATAAGGTTACCAAGAAATTTTATTATGATAAATTAGCAGATAAACTAAAATCTAGCACTATTTCGACTAAAGACTGGTGGTCAACTCTTAAGACTTGTATAACTCCAAACTCAAGTTCATCAAGTCCTCCCCTTGAATATAACAACAATATTTATACAGATGAAAATGACAAGGCAAACATCCTTAATAAATATTTTCAAAGTCAAACCATATTAAATGAGACAAACGCTGTTCCTCCGGATTTGACCCCTCTTATACTTAATTCAGAGTTGAGCTCTATTATTCTCACTCCACTCGAAGTAGAATCAGTTCTTAAAACCTTAACTGTTAGTAAGGCCTCGGGCCCAAATGGACTAAGTAACTGTATTCTTAAAGAACTCTCATTCCAGCTTTCCACTCCTTTTTGTTCTCTCTTTAATCAGTCTTTACAAACCGGTTATTTGCCAGATTTCTATAAGGAAACCAATGTTTGTCCTGTTCCTAAGAAACGTGATTTGTCTATTGTCTCTAATCACCGACCCATATCTTTGCTTAATGCCGAAGCCAAAGTTTTTGAGAGGCTTGTCTTCAAATACTTATATAATCACCTTCGTGATAATTTACTATCGTCTTTGCAATCTGGCTTTATTCCGGGTGATTCAACGGTTAATCAATTAACATTTCTCTATAATATTTTCTGTCAACATCTTGATTCCGATAAAGAAGCTCGGCTGTCTTCTGTGACATCAGCAAAGCATTTGATCGTGTATGGCATGTTGGTCTCTTGCATAAACTCAAAGCAGCTGGTGTCACAGGGAAAGTACTTGACTGGTTTAAACATTATCTTTCTGACAGAAAGCAACGCGTTGTTCTTCCTGGTGCTGTTTCTGATTGGGTTTTTATTAGAGCCGGAGTTCCTCACGGATTTATACTGGGACCTTCACTCTTCCTGTTATATATTAATGATATAGTAACTGATATTGGTTCAAACATTCGATTGTTTGCAGATGACACCTAGTCTTTATATAGTTGTAGACGACCCGAAAACTGCAGCGAATTGTCTAAACATGGGCCGCAACTTCACAGTATCCGAACTGACTGTACCCTCTTTTCCGGCTTTCATAGCGTTGAATCGAGGGTACAAAATTCGCTTGTAACCAGTAGTCGGAAATCATTATGTGTGAGATTCTATCCGGAGTCTGCTGCGTCATTTATAGTTATTCAACTTCGAAAATGCAAAGAGGTAAGTTTAATATAATTTGCTCTTCGGTCTTTTACTTTATTACCCTGTACAATGAAAACCTCATGGCCTCACAGAAATTTTATTCCGAGCTGCTTAATTTAACACGAGTTTGTGTCGTGCAAAACCTAGCTATCATCCTATTATTAAAACTAACAAACTGTAGATTGATAATGCCTTCCGTTTATTTTAAAGATTTTTTACAAAACATGTAAAAAAGGCTCAAAATGGTTTTAGAATCATGCCAAGGGCGATTTGAATACTGTACTAATTACTACCCACCCATACACGACATTGTACAGGGCAATAAAGTAAAAGACCGAATAGCAAATTGTATTAAACTTACCTCTTTACATTTTCAAAGCTGAATAACTATAAATGACGCAGCAGGTTCCGGATAATATCTCAAAACATAATGATTTCCGACTACTGGTTATAAGCGAATGTATGTACTCTCGATTCAACGCTATGAAAACCGGAAGAGATTGTACAGTCAGTTCGGATACTGTGAACTTGGTTAGTATCCTTCGATCCTGCTAAGACTGAATCACTTCTTAGTTCTCGTAAATTGAATAAGCCTTATCATCCTGCTCTCTCTATGCAAAATCACCAAATCATTGAAGTAGACTCTCATAAACACATTGGCATCTATCTTTAAAATGATTGTACCTGGCATCAACACATAAAATATATCAAAGAAATGGCTTGGTTTAGGATAAACGTAATGAGAAAATTAAAATTCAAGTTAGATAGAAAATCACTTGACGTAATTTATACACCATTTATAAGACCTCTTCTTGAATACGATGACGTCATATGGGATAATTGTGCTGAGTATGAAAAACATGAGTTAGAGAAAATACAGAATGAAGCCGCTCGAATTGCTACGGGAGCAACGAAGCTTGTCTCACTAAATAGTTTATCTAATGAAGTTTGTTGGGATTCACTTGAACGTAGACGGAAAAATCATAGACTTACTTTATTTTATAAAATGATGTACAATATTACTCTACTTTACTTGTCTAATCTAGCACCTCAGTCTGTTAGCAACCTTTCTCGTTATAACTTGCGTAACTCAAATGATCTTCAAACTGTAGATGCTAGATCTAGCCAATACTACCACTCTTTTTTGCCCTCAACAATTAGAGACTGGAACAGTTTACCAGTAGAGACTAAACAATCTGATTCTGTAAATTCCTTCAAACTTCTCCTCAACAAGGGCAAATCAACAGTGCCTAACCACTATCATATTGGTAACAGACAAGCCCAGATTCTTCATACTCGTATTCGTACTAATTGTAGCTCACTGAATCTAGATCTTTTTCTGAAGAACATCACTGAATCACCTTTGTGTCGTTGTGGGAGTATTGAGAATTCGCAACACTTTTTCTTTCACTGTAGATATTGTAGTGACCCAGTTTTCATCCGAAATGTGTTGTTGATTGTAACTGGCGAACATGTGTATTGGGTCAGCTGTTTATCGATGTTTTAGTTTGCAGCTGATATTGGTGGTATTTGAAGATATGCAATTACGACAGTATGTGAATTCATAAGCAATCTGCTTACCTCTCATTTTATGCCTGTGTTTTCTTTGGAAGTGCCATTATGAGAGTTATTTCTTGTAAAAACTGACTGTGAAGTGTGTGTTTCTGATCGATGACCTCCATTTTGTATGTTGTGTATTGGCTGTGTGAGTATTGTATTATGGGATATGTTGTTGTGTGCGGTCAAGTGGAACTGTCAAAACATTCGTCTGTCAAAAGTCCGTCAGCCTGACTTTGAGTGTATTTTCTTAGAAATCTGTGAGCAGAGAAATTTTATTGTTGTAAGGGTCATTTTGTATATTCATTGGGGAATTTTTTTATTATAATTTTATCGTCGGTGCCATTCAAGAATATTAAGTTTTCTTTGATTAAAGAGGTTGACCCCTCGTATTTTTTATGAAATTCAATATGGCCGACGTTAAACTTTGGTTGCGGGAACGTCTTCCTACGTTTCAGACGTCGTGGGATCACGTGACCCTGCAGCATCTTTGCTGCGGGTTGGGGAATCCCGCATCTGTATAGTAGTGGGATCGTGGGACGTGGGAATGCGGGATATATAAGTTGGGTTCCTGCAAGTGCAGGAGGACTTCAGTTTAACCTTCGTTGAGTGCAGATCGTTTTTAGGTTATCTTAATTTCTTTGGCTTCTTTTTTCTAAATTTACATAAGTTGCACTTAAGTTTTAAACATTTAAGGATGGGTAGATAAATTCTTAAGAATAAGGGGACCATTTTAATGTTTTCCAAGAAATATCAGCAAGAAATTACTTTATTTTTACATGAAAGCTCCAGTTTGCATAAGATAACATTTTCCTTTATAAAGCACAGGCTTACTATAAAAACTGTCCCAGCCTGTTGGCATGTCATGGCTTAATTAACTGATTAATTGTTTTACAGGTTTTTATACCGAATGACCCATTGACTAGTACATGCGAGTGATCACTGTCCGCGTGGTATGAGAGAGATTTGTATGTCAGTGTAAATGCAAACCTACAATGTAAACATGTCCACTAGGTCTTTGTCTGTACGTCTGTGTCTAGATACTTGTTGAAACCCGTACGTCTTAGTCTGATTGCTTGTTGAACATTAGAAATAAGAAAACACATGTAGTTTTTTTTAAACAGTTTATTTTTCAAATATAATTAATTCAGCGTGATTTCGTTTCTAGTCTTTATTTCATTTCCATTGTTACTTTAAAGTCTGCACGTTTACAAGTCACAGAGATTCCTTAGTTTCCTTCCCTGAAGTCCACATTTTTTATTTGCAAAGCCTGGTCATTCAACACTAGTGCTTTGATAACAGCGGGCCGAACTCTCACTGTTTGCCAGTGACTGTTTGCGTTTTGCTACTATACCTGGTCAGATCCTAACCAGCCTGAGAGAGTTCAAGGCTGCAGACTCGGCTCGTAACATAAGTGGTGGCAAAGCGGTGCGATTTGTTTCATCAGACTAACAGATCGTGAGATTCGAACCAATGAGCAGCGAGAACTCTGAGAGAGAAGAGACTGCAGGATGCAGTGAAGGCGCTCTTGGCCCGGTAGACGGTACCATACAGACGGAAGAGGTTTCCATGAGCGGTACAGGGTCAACACTGTCCAGAGACGGTGAAATGCAACAAGAAGCAGCCTCTACTCTTATGCAACTACATGGTAGAGTATATTCTGACCAGTCACAAGGTGATACAAACAATTTTGCGAGTGGAAGTGAACTCCGGAAAAGTTCGAGCGAGTACTACTATACAGCTCCTAATAGGGCGTCCTGTGGCAGACCATGGGAAAATACACATCCCGCTTTCAGCAGAAATGCTGTAAATCCTCAGGATCAAGATAACACCACAGTCATACATAACCCTGTTCTCTTTTCGCAAGCAAACATACAAAACACAATTTCGGGCCTTACTAACGCTATTAGCGGCATACAACAGCAACAGGCAAACATGCATGTGAGACAAGATAGCATAACCAGCACACTTGAGTGTGTCTTATCAGCGCTGCAAGAGCTGAAAGATTGCAACTCTGCATCAGTAAGAAACGGCCCTAGTGCGAGCAGTGCAGAAAAGGGGGCTACATGACATATGGAGGGACAGAATCTAGCAGTTATGAACAGGGGCATAGTACGTACGCCTGCAATGGGGTAATTCAAAACATAGCAGAAGTATCTCAAGGAAACGCAAATTCGCGGTCATTAAATGGGGGTTTAGAGAATACTCAGGTCAGTTGGGAAAATCAAGGGTCTCAGGGCAACGCGACCATAAATCCCTGCACTAATGACATTTCTGGTGAAGTCCGTGGCAGAAACCATGTATATGAAGGGAGACAACAACGGACAGTACAATTTGGAGATACTCGCGATTCCTTGGACGTAACCCGTGGGAGGAACATTCAAAGGACAGGGGTCGAAAGGAGACAAACTTCCCCAGTGTTCTATGGCTTGAAGCTACCACCTTTCAATGGCAAAGAAGACTGGAAAGTCTGGATCAATCGTTTCGAGGCCATAGCAGAAAGAAGAAACTGGAGTGAAGAAACCAAGCTTGACAATCTCTTACCGAAGTTACAAGGAAGAGCCGGTGACTTCGTATATACTCAGTTACCTAGAGCTACACTAGCCTGCTACACAGAACTAGTCAAGGAGCTCAATAGCAGATTTAGAGTTGTAGAAACGCAGAGAGCCTTTGCAGCAAAATTCAGCCAGAGAGCTCAAAGAGCAGACGAAACAGTAGAAGAATACGCAGCAGACCTAAAACGGCTGTATGCTAAAGCATACAAGTTCAGAGACAATAAGACCAGACAGGAAGATCTTGTCCGGAGATTTTTAGATGGAATGCGCGATAGCGAAGCCCGATTTGAAATCGAGTACCATAAGGAACCCGATGATATAGACGAGGCTGTATACCATGCCGTCAATTTCATTCAGACGAGGCGAAGAAGTTCACAGGTAACATCGGGAGATAAGAAATTTAAGAAGTATTTAAGAAGAACGAATCTCGAGTGCGACAGCCCGAGTGAAGGCGAAGAGCCGTTTGTGACAGATGATGAGCAGGACAGAGTATACAGGGTACCGGCAAGCTCAGAAAAGCCTCAGTCTAGAAAGCCATTAAGAACAGAACAATCTGTAGAGCAGGCAGAAGCAAAAGTTAATGCACCGACCGACTCCATGAAAGTCTTGACGGAAACTAGGGACTTAGTTCAGGCGTTAGTTACGCAAATCAAGGAACAATCCGTGGCAGGTAAAAAGGCCCAACAAGATAATACTCCACAAGCAGGGAAGAAAAGATTTGTGTGTTATGGTTGCCAGCAGCCTAACCACATTTTGAGAGACTGCCCCAACAGGGCAGGTAAGTCAGCCGCAAACGGGAGACCAGTAAGGACAAATGAGGCTCCGCAGCGCCGAAGCCAGCAGAATGGTAGAGAGCAGAGTCATTTAAACTAGAGCAGGCTGTCTCTGGCGGCCACAGGGAAGCCTGTTTCAATAATAATGGCCAAGTAAAACAAGAAATTCCAAAAAATGATAACGTTATCAAATCCATAAAAGTTACTAGAAAATTGCCTGATGGCATATATATACGCGGCGCTGTACAAGGTTACCCGTTGCTTTTCACAACTGACACCGGTGCATCAAAAACGATAATTTCGAACCGCGTCTATGAAGCCATGAAGCTAGAAGATAGACCAGAACTCCAGAAAACTTCAAAATTGGTAGGTGCCAGTGGTGTAGCAATAAAAGAGACAGGAAAAGGTAACTTTTTATTGAAGTTAGGACCAGTCCATCTAGAAGTCGAAGCCATTGTGGCTGAGATAGATGATGATGGGTTGTTAGGGATCGATGTCTTGCAGAATGGAACTGGTGGCCCATCAGATTTGTTAATGAGTAAAGGTGTCCTACTGATTAACAAACAAGAAGTGCCAATTATACAGGTTGGCGTCACCAATAGGGTGCGACGAGTCACCGCAGCCGACCATTCCGTGATACCTGCTCAGAGCGAGAGCGTAATAGACGTATATGTTGAGAGGCAGGAATACGACGATTTCTCTAGTGAACAAGAATATGTAATTGAGCCTACAGAACATTTTCAGGCAGAATACCCTTTACAGATGGCATCCACACTTGTGGATATTAATCAAGCATGTACTTGTAAAGTAAGACTATTGAACCCTTTCCCGACAGCCATGTCGATAAAGCAAGACGCTGTTATAGGAAAAGCAGAGCCTATAGAGGGTCATCCAATTGTAGTTGTTGATCAGGAAGACAAGAATGAAACAGAAAATTATGTCAGAGTAAGAAGAGTAGACCTGTCCAAAGGAGATGAGAGGCAGAACATTCCCGAAAATTATACCCAGGAAACTTGTGGCAGTAAGCTTAATGAAATTCCCAGTCATTTGAAAGATTTATATGAGAAATCTACTAGAGGGCTAGAGAGTCATCAGAAAGAAAGAGTTGCACAGCTCTTAGACAGGTTTCAAGACAGTTTCTCCAGGCATGAGTGGGACATAGGTCTGACTCACTTGACAGAGCATGCCATTAAAACTGGAGATGCACCACCTATCAAGCAAGCTCCGAGGCGAGTTCCGTTAGCTTATGCAGAAGATGAAAAGAAAGCGATAGAAGATCTGAAGGCTAAGGGCGTAATTAGAGACAGTGTGTCACCCTGGGCTAGCCCAATCGTTCTAGTGTCCAAAAAGGATGGTGGGGTAAGGCCTTGTGTTGACTACAGAAAGGTGAATGAATTGGTAAAGCCTGACGGATTTCCGTTACCACGAATACAAGACTGCCTGGATGCCGTGGCAGGCTCCAAGTTATTCAGCACTTTTGATCTTACAAGTGGCTACTTCCAAATCCCCCTAAAGAAGGAAGACATTCCTAAGAGTGCGTTTGTTTGCAAATACGGTCATTTCGAAATGACTCGTATGCCCTTCGGTTTGAATGATTCGGCGTCCACATTTCAGCGGACAATGGAAATGGCACTACAAGGCCTCCAATGGATGACATGCCTAATATATATAGACGACGTCATCGTCTTTGGAAAGAACTTTGAGGAACACATGAGCAGAGTTGAAGAGGTGTTCCAGAGGATTAAAGCAGCAGGCCTAAAGCTAAAACCTGAAAAGTGTACAATGCTACAAGAAGAAGTCATTTTCCTTGGTCACGTGGTATCAGGTGAGGGTGTGAAGCCCAGTCCTACCAACATATCAAAGATCATGAACTGGCCAAAACCGAAGACTGCAAGACAAGTTAAACAGCTGGTAGCAATGGGGTCTTATTATCGTCGCTACGTAAAAGATTTTGCTAGCATTGTAAGGCCTATGGTAGAACTAACAAAAAAAGGAAAGAAGTTTATTTGGACAGATGCTTGTGACAGGTCCTTTGACCTTTTGAAGAAGGCTCTAGTTAGTGCAGATGTCATGGGGTATCCCTTAAATGAAGCAGGCGATTTCATACTGGACGTAGACGCTTCTGATATAGGAATAGGAGGAATACTACACCAGGTGCAAGATGGGCGAGAAAAAGTGATAGCATATGCCAGCAGGGCTTTAAACAAGGCTGAGAAAAATTATTGCATTACAGAAAAAGAACTGCTTGCCGTCCGTTATTTTATTGAATATTTCAGGCAGTATTTGTTAGGAAGAAGGTTCTTGGTGAGAAGTGACCACCAAGCTTTAGTTTGGCTATTCAGATTGCGAGAGCCACGAGGGAAAATAGCCAGATGGTTAGAAATCTTATGTCAGTACGATTTTTCCATAGAATACAGACCAGGGCGGAAGCAAGGTCACTGTGACGCTCTTTCCAGGTGTGAGAATCCTAAGGACTGTGAATGTCCTGAGCAGGATACAAGCGAGCCTTTAAAATGTGGTCCTTGTCGCAAATGCGTAAAGAGGGCTGAAGAAATGATGCATAATGAGCTGTGTTCTGAAGTTTTACCTCTACATTCAGCACCAACAGAGGAAAAGCCCGAGGTTACAGGGTCAGCTCAACCCGAGACAAAAGCTGATACTGAGGTTAATGATATATCCCTTACCGAGGAGAGAGTCGAAGCTGAAGATTCTGCACCATCCAAAGCGGGAGCCGAGGTTCAAGAGTCTGCAGAAACTGAGACAAGAACCAAGTGCGGTGATTCTCCACGGACTGAGGTAAGATTTAATACAGTTGATGCTGAGCTGACCAATGCTAAAGTGGTAAGAGGGGTAAGTACTGGTAAGGCTAGTGAACCTTTACCAGGACCTTCGAATGAGGGTCAGTCAAGACCCACAGTTAAACTAGGCTGTGCCAATAGTGCAATTGCCTGGGCTGGAGATAAGTCAATCACCGACTTAAGTAAGCTCCAAAATGCAGATGAGGACATTGGGCCGATTTTACGAGCAAAGTTAGCCAACGACAGACCAACAGGTCGAGATTTGGTCACTGTGAGTCCCGGTTGCAGACATTACTGGATCTTATGGGATTCACTTGTACTTCAAGACGGACTTCTCTTCAAGAAATTTGTGAAGAAAGATGGCTCTGGTGAATATTTACAGTTTATAGTCCCTAAGGCCATGAAGCATGAGGTCCTGTACCAGATGCATGACTCCATCTTGTCAGGTCATCTTGGGTGTAAGAAGACAAAAGAGAAGACACTTCAAAGATTTTATTGGTTTGCTTTAAAAGAAGACATACACCTGCACATCCGGAAATGCGATATATGCGCAGCAGATAAAAAGCCTGTTAGAACTCCAAGAGCTCCATTGGGTTCACTTTCAGCGGGTGCTCCCGGAGACTGCATCGCCACAGATTATCTTGGTCCATTTCCCATCACAGACAGGGGAAACAGGTATATACTCCTACTAACCGACCATTTCTCCAAGTATGTCGAAATCCTTGCAGTTCCTGACATGTCAGCTGAGGTGTGTGCCGCCAAAATAGTCAATGAATTTATCGCTCGTTGGGGATGCCCTCTGGTTATACACAGCGACCAAGGCCGAACATACGAAAGCAAAATATTCAAAGAGATGTGCAGGATGTTAGAAATCAGAAAGAGTCGTACCAGTCCAAGAAATCCCAAAGGCAACGGCCAGTCCGAAAGATTTAATAGGACGTTACTGCGTATGGTCAAAGCTTATTTATGCGGGGAGCAACGTGATTGGGATTTACACCTAGGCTGCCTAGCAGGTGCCTATAGGGCAACACCAAATGAATCTACCAGGTTAACGCCCAACCTACTGACGATGGGAAAAGAGGTTCGGTTGCCAGCAGAGCTTGTCTTTGGAAGTACGACCTCATCACAAGAGGGAGAGATTACCTCCTATGGTGACTATGTAGATGAGCTGAGGTCCCGAATGCAACATGCACATGAAGTAGCAAGGAAACATCTATCCTCAGCGGCCAAGAGAAGCAAAGAGCTGTATGACACCAAGATTGCCCTGAACAGATATGACAAGGGAGATCTGGTTTGGTGCTTGGACGAGTCCAGAAAGGTTGGTGTCATGCCAAAGTTAGAGCCCACATATGGGGGACCGTTTTTGGTGAAGAAGAAGATAACAGAGATGAACTTCATATTGCAGGTAGACCCGTCTGGCAAGGAGAAGCTAGTACATCACAACAAGCTAAAGCCATATGAGGGTGATAGTCCGCCAAACTGGCTGAGAAAGGCCAAGAAGAAGCTTCTGAGGACTAAGGAGGGTCTAGGACAATAAGCAGAGTTGGAAGACTTTTTTTGATTTTTTTTTTCTCTTTTAATCCTCATGACATTAAACAACTTACATTCAACATAATCTTGTACTTTTTTTATTTTGACTGTCAATGTTTATCACAGTGTGCAAGAGCAATCGTTAGATAAGGTACATATATCCAGCTGAACAATATTCCCAGAGGGGGTTGGTTGTCAACTAAGTATCGTTGGATTTGGAAATGTGGCCATTCAGATCGGACAGCTATATCAATGTTTAGGATCCAGTATGGGGAAAAGGGATTGATGCGTTTGATTTAAGCCATTACTTCGGTGATTAGGGTGATTGTTGAACCAGAGGTCGCGAGTACGGAAAAGCTGTAAGCTGTGAGAGGTAAAGTTCGGTTGCATTTGCGTGGGCATACAAATGAGGGTATGCGTTCGGGTATTAATATGATGATCAGAGACCAGAGTATGATTGACGAAATTTTCACAAGGTAGAATCGAAAGACCACGACCGACAGTTACGAGTTACTGTAGGGTTCAGCAGACGAAGTACCCGGTAGATTTAGAATGGTTTATACGATGTCAAACTATCCTTTAGAATACCTGGATTAAACAAAAGTACATATGCGAGCGGCGCGATGGGGGCTTGAAGCCGACTGGCGGCATGATTATCAATTGTATGAAGTTAGTAGTGAGCTGTGTAAACATTTTACGAGTCGCTTATTCAACGAAACTAAGTCATAACCCGTCCAACCGTAAACAGTGATCACGAGCATGTCCAGTCTTTGGGGTCAAGATGCAGAGTCGATAGCTCACGGGGGGATGGTTATTATGTGCTTTCAGGTGAAAATGGAGAACAGCAGTCCTATGGTTGGTGGAGGTGATGTAGAGCTGGTGGAGAGAGCGAAGCATCGAGGGCGGGCGTATCAGTGTCTCCCGTGCTACCATAAAGAAGGCCGAGTGTTGATCAGTGAGAAGGGGAGGATAGAGGACCATATACTAAAAAACCATGTGAAGCTAGATGAAGTGCCTTTTTACTGTAGCTTATGCCTTTTCAGATGTCACAGTCAACAGCAACTCAACAGACATGTAACAGCATATGCCAGGCACAGGGAGATGGCAAGAAAGAGGGATGTAAAGGACCATCAGCTATATTTGATGAAAAGTTCTAACCCGTATCAGATTGGGGCTTTGGACTACATGCAACTTTCTGTGGAGGATAGCATAAAGCATTTTATGCAACAGGGAAGACAAGCGAGGGAAAGAGATGGGAGGAACCCGGTGACCCAGACCATGCAGCAAATCTTTTCTAGTGAACTGCCCGCAGACCTAACAGCTCTTCTGAATTTGGTGGAGAATTCTACAGCGGCGGTGACTGACATTGGATCAACCCTATCCCTCCAGGCGCCCAGCGCTCCAGAGACAAGTCTAGGCACCCTAGCAGATGCAGGGCCTTACCAGACTGCAGACCAGCAGACCAACCTGAACATGCCGGTGATGTCGCATTTGCAGCAGGTCCCACGTCAGGTGGTAGCTCCTAGGGCTGTCCAGGTCACCACCGCAGAAGAACAGAGTACAGTCCAGCATCCAGTCATGCGGACAACTCTGAACACTCCGGTGCTGCCACTACAAGGACATCTACAGGTTCCGGAAGCGCAGACCATTATGACTCCTTCAGGCCTACACAACCAGAATCCAGATCTGTTCGGAAGCCTGCACAACCAGATTCCAGGTCCGTCTTTTCAGACATCGCCACAAAACCTAAGCCAAACTTCAGTCGCCTCTGAGTTCAAGACTGCAGCAGTCCCAGCCCAACAACCGTTGGATTTACGACTGAGGAAAGAACCACAACAGCAGAGGATCTCCCAGAAGCCATCCAATCAGCCGCCGGACGTGCCACGACCGATGTCAGTTTGTCCCAGTGGAAGTAATCTTAGAGAACGAGTCCTGGCCCCAGGTTCCAGCCAGCTAGCCACTGAATCGATCATCAGACAAACTGTGCCCATTGTCCAGCAACACACGCCAGTACAGCCTGTTCAGGATCAAACACCACCCAGCGTTGAGTCAGATGAGATGGAGGACGTCGAGAACTCAGTACCAAGTACCCCAACTACATCACGTACATCAGTGGTAACTACGACTGGAAGAGAAATAACGTCAGCGAAGGAAGACAACTGCCATAGTAAAGAAGCCGGAGAGCAAACAGAGGACATAATGAATCAACTCCTACCTCCGGAAGATATGGATCTGCACATTACATCTGAAAAAAGAGCCTTAAGCGAGTCGGAGGAGCCCCTTCCCAAAAAGAAAAGGCAAGCAGAGACAACTTTTGATGTCAGCCTGGTAGCAGTTAATGGTCTAGTTGCCGCCATTCAAAGCCTGCGAGAGGACGTGGTTAAAAACGGCAGAACGATGGAGCGGATGGAGAGGACAATGGTAGAGAACAACGTTTTGGTGAGTAAGATGGTAGACACGATGACAAGGTTAAAGAACGTATTAGAGTCCAACGAGAAAGAGGAAAGGAGACGAGAGGAAAGGAGGCAGGAGGCAGACAGGAGGAGGGAAGAGGACAGAAGAAGGGAGCGAGAAGAGGAGAGGAGGCGAGAAGAGCGGCGAAGGGAGAGTGAGCGTAGAGACAGAGAGGAGAAGAGACGGATGGAGACGGGAGGCGGATGCGGACATAAGGAAGACCGAAGGAAGGAGGAGAGAAAGGAGGAAGCAGATAAGAGAAGGAAGCAAGATCAAGAAAATGAGCCAAGAGTTAAATCAGTGTTAGGAAGGAGTTATACAGAGAACGCAATAAACGACTATGGAAGGAAGAAATAAACATCAAGTTAATTTTGGAGATTTTAAAATAGTTAGGAAATTTAAATAAGGTTAAGGTTTAAGGAGAGAGAGAGAGAGAGAGAGAGAGAGAGAGAGAGAGAGAGAGAGAGAGAGAGGAGGTCAAATGTGTAGATGCGGAGATTGTGGGGAGAAAGGATGTTTACTAGGACTTGGGGGAAGTTGTAATATGAGGAAGAATTTAAGGGTTAAGGTCGGGATTATCTATATACTTATTGCTCTGCTGTGATTTTTTTTAGCATTAATTATTTCTGTTTTATTGATGCAGAGCTCGTGAATGGATTGTTTCCGGTGATTTTTTTTTGTAGTTGGTGCTTGGGGAAGCATATGTTGGATCTGTTGTGGAATGTACTTAATGCAAAGTGATCTTAATGTAAAATAGGTGGTTCATATAGTATGGCGGGTATTAATCACTTGTACATGGAATAAGCAAACAGTTAATTGATATGTGATTTGATTTATTTGAATCGGGTCATACCTTGTCATAGTGATTCTTATCTTGAGGTGCTTTGCATTACTTACATACTGTGAAAAGTGTAAATAGATGCAATGATATCTCTATTGTCTGAGGAGATGAAACAGTTGATTTGTATTATTCATACTAACAACTTTTCTGCATGTGCAGTCTGCTGTTATATTTAAAATTGCTAAATACGTCATGAAGTTATGCTTCGGCAGATTCCTGGATAAATGATAACGCTTGTACATATAGATACTTGTGTCTGGGTCTGATCGTTTTGTTTTTAAGAGGTCAGCATTTTCTATGTAAATTGTGTGTTGTTTTGGATTCTGTTATGCTCCGCGAGACCATGGTAGGCATAAAACTTGTTGGGCAACCCAGACTTTCCGTGGAACTCTCTGGTTTTGCAACCAGGGTGTGGTCTCACTGAAGGCCTGGGTACTTTTACTTTACTGTCTTTCTACTGATGTCTAAATGTCTGAATGCCTAACACGTCAAATGCTAATTTTGGTGCCGTTGGAAGGATTTTAAAGTTCCCCAGGTCACCGTTATAATGTAATTTACACTTGTTCTCCATTTAGAAAACTGGTTTACTGTCTTGCTTGGTCATGGTCGTTGGATGGAACTTTAACGACCATGGAGGGGGGTAATGTAGTGACCCAGTTTTCATCCGAAATGTGTTGTTGATTGTAACTGGCGAACATGTGTATTGGGTCAGCTGTTTATCGATGTTTTAGTTTGCAGCTGATATTGGTGGTATTTGAAGATATGCAATTACGACAGTATGTGAATTCATAAGCAATCTGCTTACCTCTCATTTTATGCCTGTGTTTTCTTTGGAAGTGCCATTATGAGAGTTATTTCTTGTAAAAACTGACTGTGAAGTGTGTGTTTCTGATCGATGACCTCCATTTTGTATGTTGTGTATTGGCTGTGTGAGTATTGTATTATGGGATATGTTGTTGTGTGCGGTCAAGTGGAACTGTTAAAACATTCGTCTGTCAAAAGTCCGTCAGCCTGACTTTGAGTGTATTTTCTTAGAAATCTGTGAGCAGAGAAATTTTATTGTTGTAAGGGTCATTTTGTATATTCATTGGGGAATTTTTTTATTATAATTTTATCGTCGGTGCCATTCAAGAATATTAAGTTTTCTTTGATTAAAGAGGTTGACCCCTCGTATTTTTTATGAAATTCAATATGGCCGACGTTAAACTTTGGTTGCGGGAACGTCTTCCTACGTTTCAGACGTCGTGGGATCACGTGACCCTGCAGCATCTTTGCTGCGGGTTGGGTATTCCCGCATCTGTATAGTAGTGGGATCGTGGGACGTGGGAATGCGGGATATATAAGTTGGGTTCCTGCAAGTGCAGGAGGACTTCAGTTTAACCTTCGTTGAGTGCAGATCGTTTTTAGGTTATCTTAATTTCTTTGGCTTCTTTTTTCTAAATTTACATAAGTTGCACTTAAGTTTTAAACATTTAAGGATGGGTAGATAAATTCTTAAGAATAAGGGGACCATTTTAATGTTTTCCAAGAAATATTAGCAAGAAATTACTTTATTTTTACAGGAAAGCTCCAGTTTGCATAAGATAACATTTTCCTTTATAAAGCACAGGCTTACTATAAAAACTGTCCCAGCCTGTTGGCATGTCATGGCTTAATTAACTGATTAATTGTTTTACAGGTTTTTATACCGAATGACCCATTGACTAGTACATGCGAGTGATCACTGTCCGCGTGGTATGAGAGAGATTTGTATGTCAGTGTAAATGCAAACCTACAATGTAAACATGTCCACTAGGTCTTTGTCTGTACGTCTGTGTCTAGATACTTGTTGAAACCCGTACGTCTTAGTCTGATTGCTTGTTGAACATTAGAAATAAGAAAACACATGTAGTTTTTTTTAAACAGTTTATTTTTCAAATATAATTAATTCAGCGTGATTTCGTTTCTAGTCTTTATTTCATTTCCATTGTTACTTTAAAGTCTGCACGTTTACAAGTCACAGAGATTCCTTAGTTTCCTTCCCTGAAGTCCACATTTTTTATTTGCAAAGCCTGGTCATTCAACACTAGTGCTTTGATAACAGCGGGCCGAACTCTCACTGTTTGCCAGTGACTGTTTGCGTTTTGCTACTATACCTGGTCAGATCCTAACCAGCCTGAGAGAGTTCAAGGCTGCAGACTCGGCTCGTAACAAAATTTTGAAGTGCAACGTAGAGCACTGATGACTGCAATTTCTCCATATGCTAACCCCTCTCTTAAACTGCTACTGACCGGTGAGTTAACCCTTTCACCAGAAATAAACAAAATAATTACTTTAAAGGTACACAAATACATTATAGACACGCATCGTTTTTGAAATTGTCATCATTATGTGCTTAAACACATGCGACTTGCTCTTAGTGATTGTCAATTGCCAAAACTCTGAGTGCCCCTTGCAGCCAGCGCCCCATCTCTCTTTCCCCACAGACAATGAGTTTTTTTTTCTTTCTTGTCTCCTTTTTTGTTTAATGGATGTGTCTTTTGTTTTCCTTTTCAAGTAGTCCTTTTCATTATTTTTGTCAAAGTGTTTGCAATGAATTAATGCTCGTGAACTTGATATTTACAAAGCCAGTACGCTTGAAGTTTTACTTAGACTTAAGGTGGTGATTTAAGGTAAATGTTCTTTACAGTTTAGAATACAAAATAGACATACATGCTGCTTAAAAAAGTGTTTTTATAAGGAAAGATCAAAGGGTAGTTTTCTGAGCAATAATAAAAAAAAATAACATCGGTATTGAAAATAAACGTAGTACTGAAGGTGCGTTATTGCATAATGAAGAGCGTACTAGCAATTATTTATTCCAACTCTTTCTCAAAGTTGAAATTGTAATGTAGACCAGATGAAAACGATAGCTTTTTCTCAAATGTTCAACCATGTACAAGGTAATGTACACTGGATGCATTTATTAAATATAGGGTAGGCAAGCATACCTATGTAACACCTACAGTATAAATAATACATTACTTACATGATCACTGGTGTGTAGATGAAATTGTTCAACCTTGTTAAAATAGTCTCACCTGTGTGTTTTGACAAAAAATTTGGACACAGACCGCATCTTTTTTCATCTGCTCAGCCTGATAATGTGTGAAGGAGTTTGAAAAAATAATTGCTAGCTCGCTCTCCATTATGCAACAAGGAACTCTCAGCACTAAGTATATTTTCAATAACAATATTATTTTTCAGATTATTGCGCACAAAATTACCCTTTGATCTTTCCTTATAAAAACACTTTTTAACATTAACAAATGCTGCATTTTGGGAGTCTGAATTGTCAGAATCAACATAAAGAAGGCATATGCTAAGTTTTGGAAAGATCAGTGGTATTTTGAGTGTTTTATGCAGATTTTTGTCTTTGCCCCAAATCAGTGATTATCACCACCTTAAGATACATTGTCGGTTGATGGGCCTTCTTCATTGCGAACACGATTCCATCTACAGACTTCTAAAGAATTTTCTCTCATGTTTCTTTTTTTCATGCTTTCTTTATAATATAAGTAGTATATAAAAATGTGTATTCATTTTGCACAGACCGTTTTACCTTCTTCCTGGTAGTGCACAGTTTATTCATGTTCAGGAGAAGAGCTATAAGCTATCAGCTTTCGTTCTGATCCTATTACTTTGTGTAACTGTCTTGTTTATATGTTGTTATGTGCAGTTTTGAAAATGAAATATGTTTAAACAAATAATTCTGTTTATTCAAGAGCGTCAGCCATCACAACAGAAACACAACATTTTTTTCTAGCCGTTTTGCGTCAAATTTGATGATGCTTGCGTGTTTATTGGGTAGGATATTGGTTACAAACTGAAAAATAGCTTTAAATATCATTTTGACGAACTGATCGCATAAAAATTGCCAAGAAAGAATGCCTACAGGAGACTTAGGCCGCCTGACGTCGCGTGCAGTAACAATGTTACGTTGGCGCCTTAAGGGACGTCATTAACGTCGTGTCGTAATGACGTGCAAACATGCGTGACGTAATTTTTGTCAAGCCAGATAAGATTTAGACAATTAATCAACAAAAAAATTGAGCCTATTTCACAAAAATCCTATTTCTGAAACAGTGAAATCGAAAGTGAAAATTTCACTGTTTGAAACAGTGAGATTATCAGTTTCGATTTCACCGAGAAATCTCTATAATTCATTAAAAAGTATAACAGAAAGGTATAGACAAGACGTATGAATTGGGAAAATAAAACGGATGACTGTTATGACCTCTTAGCCTAGTGCGGCTAAACTGGGAGAGAGTGAACATTCGTGTTTCAGTTTATCATTATTATTATTCGATTGATTGATTGATTGATTTGTTGCTTTACGTCCACGGTAAACAGCTGTGGTCATGTCGGGACGGTCAGTTAACCTAACCACACTATTCAAGGGCAGGCTTAGACCTCCTAAGCGGTTAACCAGTACTAAGTACACATATTTTCGCCAGTAACTGACAACCGTCCTTCTTGAATCAGCGGAAGGAGAAACAAAAGTATGTGGCCAGACCGTGTATCGAACCCATAACTTCTGACTTATAAGTCAGGTGCCCTACAGACTGCACTTCGCGGCCCGGCTTATTATTCCATAAGAATCGACAAAAGGACAGAGATGCCATGAGGTGACAGATTTTGTCAGAAAGGTTTTTGGTAAGTATTGCCCTCGTGAAGTGACCTGGCAGGGCGGAGCTAGCGTTATGGATCAATGCATTGTCAAACAGGTAATTCCTATTTTCGCCAACAATCGGAAAAATATCCGTACGACTTCGTTAATCCTCGCCTTTCTTGTTATAAGAAATAACAGTATTTTAACCAAATCATGTACAAAGTGCCGTGGTGTAGTGTATCTGTAGTCAGATTGCAAGGACACTCAGTGCTACGATCTAGAACACTCAGTGCTACAATCTAGGGTTCAAATCGAGCGTGAGAATAATTTTTTTTTCTCTCATTTTTTTTCTTTTTCAAACTTTATTTTCTTTTCATATTTATTTGTTTTAATCATTTCATTTTAGGAGAAAAGACATTTCCAGTAATTTCTTTCGCTCGAGATAATTCAAAGTGTTAGAGTTCGACATGTCTGCATTTATAGACACCCTGAAACGGAAAAGTGAATACCAAATCAGAAATTATTCATTCACCCATCGTTTGCTAGTGCATGCATATCACTTTTCTCGAGTATAAAATACCATAATCTACCAAATGCTCTCGTACATATTTCTGGGCATAATCAGACAAACAAAACCTCTGAAGATTTTCCTTTTTTATTATGAGCATAAAGTATATGGAGTAATCAAACCAAACGGAAATTTCTGTCAGGCAAAATAATCATTGTTACCTGAAAACTTAAAAAGAAAGAATAAAAAAACTTTATAATTTTAGGTATATTCGAACCTTGGACCCTTATAAGATACAAAAAAAACGTTAGCACGTCTAGCAGAGGTCCAATACACCAATAAGTCTTTACTCATTTGTGAGATATAGCTAACAGTTATAATTCATGCATGATACGCGATGATTAACGAATACTTACGAATATCTTTCCGATTGGTTACGAAAATGTTGCATTACCTATTTCATAATGCATTGAACCAAATCGATAGCTCCGCCCTGCCAGGTCACTTCACGTGGGCAATATACACTGCTCAAAAATATTTTACGAAACAATGTATACAATTTCAATTAGTATTTATACTCTGTAGGAGCCGCAACACGAAAAAAAACTAACAAAATGCCATGTGCGCCCAGCGAAGACTCAGATCAGCCTGGGCATCCGCCCAGTCTAATCAGAGTCTTTGCTGTCCGCAAGAAGCTATCTAAGATGCTTAGCTACCCTCTAGCACAAAGCTAAGACTGTAATCAAATTGGGCAACTTCCAGGCTGATCTGAGTCTGCGCTGGGTGCACATGCCACTTTGTTGGTTTTCTCATGTCGCAGCTCATTTGTAGTCTATGCTTAACAAAAATAGAAACTTGACGGTGTTTATTTTGCTGCTATTTCTTGGGTTTGGAGAAATTAGATATATGATATATTGCAGTATATTGCTGTTGAATTTGTGCATCATGTGCACTTATTTTCCACTCGACTGAGCTTGTAATATCCCATGTATGCTACATTTACATGTTTTTGCATGTTTTGCACGTGTGCAGTTATGCATTAGAAACTTTGCTAGCAGATTGCTACGTAGACACTCTACGCTGATAGCAAAAATAAATTCCTGCATAAACTTTAATTTCTGCATTACTTTCGAAATGTTATACGTCTTGTCCCACAATCCCCAGGAGGGATCTAATGAATAACAAGTGATCGTATAGTTTCTACATTTTTAATCATCTACTTCTCACAACACAGGTATCCCATTCAGCCAAGTTCCAACTACACAACCAAGTTCAAAATCCAAATCCAAATCCCAATCCACTCTTACGTAGTAGTATTTCAATTCTCATATCGACGTTGCCCCGGCACCCGTCAGCGGAACGAATCCATAGCCGCAGTAACGGGGCGCCGAGCGTCTGTCCAATCCACTTTTACTTGCCAGGGGAGGTCTTTTATACTTTCTCTGAGACTATTTCTTGGGATATTACTACGCTTCTAAAATATCTACGCAATTTCGAAAGGGGAGCAATTTGTCTATAATCTAGTTCAAAGGGTGAATGTTTACGAATATATTAACCTAATGAAATGACAACTACAGGTACACTCTGTGATAGTCTCTAATAATTAGACGAGTACTGAAATTGCGATTCTGTGCAATGACGTTAACGCTGCCGAATATGTAAGACTTTCGATTGCTGTTGCTAGATAACTTTTAATCTCAGAAGCCCTTCTTCGACAGCCAGAGACATTGAATAATTGCATGAAAACAACCAAACACGGATTACAGACCTTAGTCTTGCAATATATGTATTTAACGCTACGTCAAATCAGAGGTCAACGTCACAGTTGAAATAAATATTGTTATCATTTTGATTTGTTGTACTGCTTTTAAGATAAAAACTTTAAATTTCCTGTCAAATCGAAATTTGTGCACGTTTTTAATTTTGCCTTTTTCTGAAAATTGACTCCTGCCCTTTCTAGAACAAGTTTTAGCGTTTCCAATCATTCAAGTGCCCTAAATCTTCACCAGAATTGAAAGCAAAGAATACTTGATCAGCTTTCAAATCACATAATATTGGTGTGAGTCTGAGATTTCCAAAAAATATTGAAGTTCGAAAAGCATTGACAAGCTTTCAACCGTCAAGTTTCTATTTTGCTGAGTATATAATTGAGCCACGACACGAGAAAACAAACAATGTGGTTGTGCGCCCAGCGCAGACTCAGGGTCACTGAAGAGGCTTTATTAGCCGAAACTACGTAGTCTGGCCCATGTTCCTTCTTATGAATGTATTCTCTGCTCTTGAAGGAACTCTTTCAGATTTTTCATTTTACCTCACTGCAGCTGGTGTTGTGCCGTGTGGCGGCCGTAAAACGTCTCCCCGTACATCATCCATAGTGCAGATTATATTTTCTTTTCGTCCTTTGAGATCAGAGGATATATTCTGAGAAATCTGAAATTTTAGATTGGTTTACTCATATTCGAAGCCATCATTTTATATATTATTTGGACCTTTTTTGATACTAATCAGTCTTTGAATCGGCTGTCCAATTGAGATTATGAAATTACAGTATGCTCTTCTCTGGTTTCGTCACCAGATATTGTCAGGGTCACTGAAGAGGCTTTATTAGCCGAAACTACGTAGTCTGGCCCATGTTCCTTCTTATGAATGTATTCTCTGCTCTTGAAGGAACTCTTTCAGATTTTAATTCGCTGACCGCATGGAGGTAGCTTAGACCCTTAGCTATCCTTTAAGCGCTTAGGGAAGTCTCTGATCAGACTGGGCGGATGCCTAGGCTGATCTGAGTCTGCGCTGGGCGCACCACCACTTTGTTGGTTTTCTCGTGTCGCGGCTCAATTATATGAACCTCTTTCTCTTCAAAATTAATAAATACGTTAGGCATCAATATGTATTTGGAGACATTGATGCTTAACCTATTAGAGGTTTTAAAGATAAAGATCGAGATTATGTATAGCATAGAGGGTTATGGATCCTGCATTCGACAGGTAAAGTCGTTCCTTCGAGCGTGAAAGCTTTTCAACAACAAATCCACTAGCGTGCAGGCTGGCATGCCAAAATATCCATCTTGTTCGACTCAAAATTAATGTGTATGCATTGAGCTCTCGAAGCCCGCCCATGTTTAAGCCACGCCTATTATAATATTTATAGGTGCACTCAAGGGTCAAAAGTAATTCCACAGATTTTTTTTCCAATTTAGAATTCAGTGTATTTTCAAGTTTACTAGAAATAATATTTTGGCATTTCTGTTGAACGGATTACAAGTTGAATGCTAAACGAAAAATGCATGCAAATATAGGTTGAGCCGCGACACGAGTACACCAACATGTGTGCCCAGCGAAGACACAGATCAGCCTGGGCAGCCACCCTGTCTGTCCAGAGTCTTTGTTGTGCACTTAAAGGGCAGCTAAAGGTCCAAGCTGGCTCCATGCGGACAGTGAATGCTCTGATCAGGCTGGGCGGATGCATAGGCTGATCTGAGTCTTTGATAGGCGCATATGCCACTTTGTTGGCTTTGTTGTATCGCGGCTCATTTGTTTCAGTTCAGTCGTTTATCATACATAAATAGCACGACTTTTCCTTTTACGTTTGAGCGTCTGGGTTATTTTTCGCGGGGTCGCCATTAACTTCAATGGGAGCTTGTTGATTTCAACGTTTACACTGTATCTCAACACAGAGTGGGCAGGATTTAGTTCTGTAACCAGTTTTATTGCTTTGTTTATTTACTCTTTCAATCATAATAATTATTTTATGTTTGGCCAGGAAGAAGTGCCAAAATGAATTTTCTTGTAAACATGTTTATACACTATAGTCTACGAGAAAATGTTTTGATTGAATTACTTTTGACCCCTGACTGTAGCTAAAATTTTATCAGGCGTATTTAATAGATTTGAAAATAGAATGATAATGAACAGAGGGACCTGATCACAGACACTCGTTTCATGCAATGTGAGCCACTCATACCCTATACACTACTCGTTTCATGCAATGTGAGCCACTCATACCCTATACACTATAGTGTATAGGGTATGAGTGGCTCACATTGCATGAAACGAGTGCCTGTGGTATATTCCCATTGGGTACACAATGTTGAATTAACAATGAATCAACGTTGATTCAATGTCATGACGTTGAATCAACGTTAGTTCAATGTTGTTTCGGCGTTGTGTGTCTGCTGGGTTGTTTAATATGGTATTGCGTATTGCCGACCGACGGCGATATGGGTTTTTTTGACTATAGGTATTTGTTAGATGATTCCCTTATTTAGGGCAATTTAACACATAAAGCGCCAGTGATGAAAATGGGAGAATTTGCAAAACAGTGCAGATCCCAATGAGGTGGCTCATAATGAGCCGCCTCATCTAGATCTACACTGTTTGCCCTCTAGTTTTTGAATTTTCAATATGATATAGCTTGGATGTAACAAATTTTGAAATTTTTGCAGATGTAAATTTTGTCGTCTGCTTTTTGGGGCTTGAAGGGTTAAGACGCGTACGAACTTTCTCATCTTCTGTTTGAGGCACGACACGACAAAACGAACAAAGTGGCATGTACGCCACGCGAAGACTCAGAACAGCTTGGGCATCCGCCAAGCCAAATTAGAATATTCGCTGTCCGTATGGAGCTAGCTTAGACCTTTAGCTACTCTTTAAGTGCAGAGCGAGGACTCTGATTGGCTGCCAATGCTGATACGAGTCCTCGGTTGGCGCACATGCCACTTTATTGGTTTCATCGTGTTGCGGCTAGTTTATAATGCCCTCACCTACTATTTACAGATGTTCTCCACCAGTGTCATATTTTCCAAGGCGATACAGAAAGATGAGCAATCCGGGTTTGCTTCTTCTGAGCAAAACTAGCATGAGTGACACTGCGTATGTCGACTATCATCAAAAATCGAAAAAGTATACTGGAACATACGGCTATCTCAAAGCTCAGGTACATGGGGCGCCGTATTACTATAAAATCAGCATTTTTTTTGATATCATATATTCTATTTTTCGATATCACAAATTCGATTTTGTGATGTCAAAAAGCTTATTTTTTATATCAATAAATGCATTTTTGATATCACAAATTCTATTTTGTGATATCACAAAATCCATTTTGTGATATCACAAAATCAGGCTCATTTTATGATATCATAAAATGTATTTTGTGATATCACAAAATGCAATTTGTGACATCACAATATCATGTTTTTTTAATATAAAAAAATATTTTTTGTGATATCAATTAATGTGTATTCTTTTTTATTTTAGAAATGCGTAAACGATTTTGTGATATCACTGAATAGATTTAATGATATCACAAAATCACTAATAGTTTGTGATATCACATATTCTATTTTGTGATATCACAAATTTTAATATGTGATATCAATAAATACATCTGATTTTGAGATATCACAAAAACATTTTATTGATATCACAAAACTGATTTTGTGCTATCATAAAATTCCTATGATATCACAAAATCAAATTTGTGATATCACAAAATCGAATATATAGCATAAAAACTATTTTTTTGATATCAAAAACAGTGATTTTTGGATATCACAAATTCATTTTGCGATATCACAAATTCTACTTTGTGATATAAAATATTTTGTGATATCACAAAATAGAATTTGTGATATAACAAAATGGAATTTGTGACTTCACAATATATTTTGTGATATCACAAAATAGAATTTGTGATATCACAAAATAGGGATTTTATAGTAAAACGGCACCTCATACAGGTACATATATATGAAGATTACGTTGGACATTACTGAACATAAATTTTGTCACGACACGACAAAACCACCAGAGTGTCATGTGGTCCCAGCGATGACTCAGATGAGCCTGGGCATCCACCAGCTTAATCAGAGTCTTCGCTGTGGACTTAAAGGGTAGCTAAGGGTCAAAACGAGCTCAATGCGCCCAGCAAAGACTCTGACGAGACTGGGCGGATGCCCAGGCTGATTTGAGTATCAGTTTGAGTCTTCGCTGGCGCACATGACACTTTGTTGGTTTTGTCGTGTCGCGGCTCATTAGTTGTATGGATACACAGTCAGTTGTAGAAACTCTGTTTTTTTGTTGTTGTTGTTTTCGGAGGTGGGGCGAGGGTGTGGAGTAAGGAAATAGGTGAAAAAATCTTTTTTCTTGATGTAATGGGCCACACAAGCTAGTTTACGCTAGTAAGTGTGGTAAGGCTAGTTAAACCTCACCGATGACCCTCAGCGCTTGGCCCAGGTTCACAGTCGTTCTCAATGAGAAAGAAAAAAAACAAACAAGGAAATTTTGCTTTTGTAAGCATTTATATAGAAATGAAAGTTTGACCTTAAATTGAGGGTTTTCTTGAAGCTGAAGGAATGATTATGAGCCTGGGGCCTGATCTGGCAAGGAAAGTTATTATTTCGCTGACACAAGAAAGTCCCGTTTTATCTATTAACGTGATTGTCATGTCAATATATTTTATTTGGACCACATGATGTTTCCACATGATTTCGATTGCGGTCTGCAATTCTTAGAGAGTTGCCATATTTTTTGTTTTGTTTTAAATATATTCAACAGCAATTTTAATTGTAAATTTTAAACTAATGGATAACAGTCAGTTTGGACTATTTCAAAATAAATATTTCATCAGAAAATAATTTTTCGTTGTTTCGCAACTGAGTTAATCTTTAACCGCTATAAAATAGATGTATCTTATCCTTTTTATGTTTATTTTAGGTATCTGGTATTGGGCAAGTTGCCTGCACCCACGTGAGCATAGTTGCTGTGGATATATACCCGGAAGGTAGTGTTATTCATTGTCACTGGACTGGCTTGTGTCGAGGTCATGATTTAGCCGCGACAAGACAAAACCAACAATGTGGTTGTGCGCCCAGCGCAGACTCAGATCAGCCTGGGCATCCGACCAGTTTGACCAGACTCTTTGTTAGTGCTCAAAGAGTAGCTGAGAGTCTAAGCTACCTTCATGCGGACAGGGAAGACCATGATCAGGCTGGGCGGATGCCCAGGCTGATCTGAGTCTGCGCTGGGCGCACAACCATTATGTTGTGTTTTTTTTCGTGTCGCTTCTCATATTCATTAGTCGGGGGACTCACGGTTTCCATCACGCACATTCGTGCTGGTTAAACATGCACTTCAAATGAACTGAAATGATGGTTCATCACACCAAAGTTACTTAAATTTTGACCTGAAGATGTCACCTCATGTCCGAAGGATGAAGCGATCGGACGGACACACGGCGCCAAGTGTGTGCAACTATGGTTACGTACCGTTGAGCCGCTTGGGTAACGTCCATACGAGAATTGAACAGAACAGAACAGGATGAAGCGTGATGGAAAAACAAGAGGGCCATGAGGCCCTGAATCGCTCACCTGAACAATTGGCAAGGTGGCTTTTACTTATCATGTCTGAAATTGTCAAAATATGAGTTTTGGGTCAAAAGTCAAAGAATGACCATGACCACTTGTACTCATAAATCTTCATGTACTCATTAAGACAACCATATATACCATTTTTAGGCCAAAATCTTCAAAACTTTCCATGAAATCTTATGTTTTAGCATTTTCCCATATTTGACCATGCCGCAAAAAAGGTCAAGGTAAACCCAAGGTCACCATTTGAACACTCTTGGTGGTACTCTAGTACTCCATGCTATTTACCAAGTTTCAAGGCCATAGGTGTATTGGTTCTGGAGAAGAAAAATATTAAAGATTTATACCATAAGTGGTAATGGCGGCCAAGTCGGTCATGTGACCTGGACCGTTTGAACAAATTTTTCATTCAATCAACCCCTGGAGGCTCTATATGAAATGTGTTCACAATTGGCCCTTTGGCTTTTGAGGAAATGGTTGAAAATGTCAAAATATGAGCGATCTGGATCAAAGGTAATAAAATGACCTTGACCTCTTGTACTCATTATTCTTCATGAACTCATTAAGACAACTGTATATACCAATTTTTTAGGCCAAAATCTTCAAAACTTTCCATGAAATCTTATGTTCTACCATTTTCCCATATTTGACCTTGCTGTAAAAGGTCAAGGTCAACACAAGGTTATAATTTGAACAATCTTGATAGTACTCAAGTACCCAATGCTACATACAAAGTCTCAAGGCCATCGGTCAATTGGTTCTGGAAAAGAAGATTTATAAAGGTATTTACCATATATGGGCGTGGCGGCCATGTTGGTCATGTGTCCAGCAGCGTTAGAAAATTTTTTCATTCCCTCAACCCCTCGAGGCTCTATATGAAATTTGGTTTCAATTGGCCCAGTGGTTTTAGAGCAGATTCTTTGAAATAGTCAAAATTTGAGATTTCTGGGTCAAAGGTCAAAGAATGATCTTGACCTCTTGTACTCACATATCTTCATGTACTAATTAAGATGATCGTATATACCAATTTTTAGGCGAAAATCTTCAAAACTTACCATGAAATCTCATGTGCTAGCATTTTCCGATATTTGACCTTGCCGTAAAAAAAGGGCAAGGTCAACCCAGGGTCATAATTTGAACAATCTTGATAGTACTGGAGTACTCAATGCTACATACCGAGTTTCAAGGCCATCGGTCTACTGGTTCTGGAGAAGAAGATTTTTAAAGGTTTTTACCATATATGGCCATATTTGTTATGTGACCTGGACTGTATGAACAAATTTTCATTCCCTCAACCCCTGGAGGATCTATATGCAATTTAATTACAATTGGTCTAGTTGTTTTTGAGAAAATTGTTTGATATTGTCAAAATATAAGAGTTCTGGGTCATAGGTCAAAGAATGACCTTGACCTCTTGAACTCATAAATCTTCATGTAGTCATTAAGATGACTGTATGTACCAATTTTTAGGCCAAAATATTCAACAGTTTCCAAGATATCTTATGTTGCAGCATTTTGCCATATAAAAGCATAAGGAAGCAAATTTGACCTTACCGTAAAAAAGGTCAAGGTCAACCCAAGGTCATAATTTGAACAATCTTGGTAGTACTCGTGTACCCGATGCTACATACCAAGTTTCAAGGCCGTCGCCCTATTGGTTCTGGAGAAGAAGATTTTTTAAGGTTTTTACCATATATGGGCATGGCGGCCATGTTGGTCATGTGACCAGGACGGTTTGAACAACTTTTTGTTCCTAAGGTCCCAGGAGGCTGTATATGAAATTTGGTTACAATCGGCCCAGCGGTTTCAGAGGAGAAGTTGTTTGAAAGTGTGGACGGACGACGGACGACGGACGGACGGACGGACGACGGACGACGGACAACGGAGCCTTACCATCCTATAAGCTCCCCCCGGAGCCGCTGGCTCAGGTGAGCTAAAAACGTCCACATCACTGATGGTCGATAGATATGACGCACCTCGGTGCAGTGGAAGACTCGGTGCACTGTCGCGCTTGTCCTTGCGGCCTCGTGCGATGGTGTATAGAGACATCCGGAGAACTTCGGGGCGATGTCGTATTTGACTGTTGCCCATAAGGCCATAAAATAGTTGAATATTTAGTTGTATGTAATTAATCTGCTCATAGTAGGTTGGGTAATAAAACATCTTATTGGAATGCTGGTCTGCAATGGGGTCTAGCGTATCTCCATAAGAGATTTGCTCATCGTATTGCAGATTTACGACAAGGAGCAATCCTTTAGATGCTGGTTTAACGGTGTCTTAATGGCTTAGGGACGAGTCATTTATTATCAGGTGGGGGGCCGGGTACATTTTCATATGAGTCACCAAAATTTTTCCGCCTTCCCACCATCCCAGATCCCCAGCTATACCCTTCACACACACATTGTATTACCTTTTTTTATGTCAGACTGACTTCAAACTTGTATGAATATGAAACACAAAGAACATTTTCTTACTAGAACAGGTTGCTAAATCATGCAGATTAATGGTCTTTAAATTTTGTCAGCATATTTTTGCACTTTCTTCTGCTTATGGCCATCTAGAAATCTGTTTGTCGAATGTTCAATAAAACTGTTAAGAATAGTAATGTGGGTGGGGAGGGGGGAGGGGGCGCAGCCCCAAGAAGCCACAATAGCTTTGCTGATGACAAGGCAACCGGAGAGCTGATATCACAAACGCAGGCATAAAATTTAATTAAGAACTAGAAAATTGTGTCTGTTAGACACAGATGGTGTCCCTAGTGCCATGCCTGTTCCCCTAAGCCCCACCCGACAAACTGCATTCTCCCCTTTGCCCAAACCGATGGTCTTTTCTTCAAAAAGAAATTAGTACATCAAATGCATAACCAGACCCCGAAAAAATCTTCATTTATAAATGCCTAAATTTTGTCAAATTATAAAACAAGAGGGCCATGATGGCCCTGGATCGCTCACCTGAGTATACCGTGAACTTAACCTCAGAGACATCCATACGTACGAAACACAGAGTTTCACAAAGATTCAATGTTCAATGAACCCTTTATTGTGTACCTAAGGTTTTTATAAGATTTAACCTAATGACCTAGTTTTGACCCCACATGACCCAGTTTCAAATGGGTAGATTTCTTAGATATAAACATTCTGACAAAGTTTCATGAATATCGGATCAAACTGTGCCATCTAGATTGTACGCAATGTTTTTCTAAGGTTTGACCTAGTTTTTGACCCGACATGACCAAGTTGCACCCTTGGTCCAGATTTGTTGGAGATAAACATTTTGACAGTCTCATGAAGATTGGAACAAAACTGTCTCCTCAATAGCGTTCACATGCTTTTTCTAAGAACTGACCTAGTGACCTAGTTTTTGACCTGACATGGCCCAGTTTCAAATGTGGTCTGGATTTTATAAAAATAAACATTCTGACTTAGTTTCATGTATATTGGATCAAATCTGTGCCCTGTAAAGTGTACACAAGGTTTTTCTAAGATTTGATAAAGTGACCTAGTTTTTGACCCAATAAGACTCGGATTCGAACCTAGCCTAGATTTTATAAAGATAAACATTCTGACAAAGTTTCATGATGACTGGATCATAACTGTGCCCTCTAGAGTGTGCACAAGGTTTTTCTAAGATTTGACATTGTGACCCCGTTTTTGACCCCACATGACTCAGTTTCAAAGTTGGTCTAGACTTTATTAAGATAAACATTCTGACAAAGTTTCATGATGATTGAATCATAACTGTGCCCTCTGTGTCATTCTAAGATTTATTTCTACTTTCAGCTCTGGCGGCCATTTTGTTCAGCGGAGTGGAACCATTTGAACAATTTTTTTTCAGGGCCATGAGTCCAACATTTCTTTGGATTTTTTTTTAATCCAGCCATTGGCTTCAGAGGAGGTGTCGTTTAAAGGTTTTTCTATTTTTAGGTCTGGCGGATAATATTGTTCAGCGGAGCGGAACCGTTTGAGCAATTTTGGTAGAGGGTTCCCTAATGAGCATTTCTGTGAAATTATTTCAAAATCTGCCCAGCAGTTTTGGAGGAGAAGTCGTTTAAAGGTTTTTCTATTTTTACCCCTGGTGGCCATATTGTTCAGCGGAGCGGAACCGTTTGAGCAACTTTCGTACAGGGTCTCCTAAGAAACATTTCTGTGAAATTGTTTCAAAATCTGCCCAGCAGTTTTGGAGGAGAAGTCGTTTAAAGGTTTTTCTATTTTTACCATTGGCGGCCATTTTGTTCAGTGGAGCGAAACCATTTGAACAATTTTGGTAGACAGTCCCCCAAGGAACATTTCATTGAAAATATTTCATAATCTGCCAAGCAATTTTCGAGGAGAAGTCGTTTAAAGGTTTTTCTATTTTTTAGCTCTGGCGGCCATATTGTTCAGCGGAGCGGAACCGTTTGAGCATTTTTGGTAGAGGGTCTCCTAAGAAACATTTCTGTGAAATTAATATAAGATCTGCCCAGCAGTTTTGGAGGAGAAGTCGTTTAAAGGTTTTTCTATTTTTAGCTCTGGCAGCCATTTTGTTCAGTGGAGCGGAACCGTTTGAACAATTTTGGTAGACAGTCCCCCAAGGAACATTTATGTGAAATTATTTCAAAATCCGTCCAACAGTTTTGGAAAAGAAGTCGTTTAAAGCAAAAGTTGACGACGGACGCACGTCCGGACGACTGACGACGGACAAAGACCGATCACAAAAAAAACACATGCATATCTACAGTATGTCTACAGCGCTGATAAAAGTCTCAACTGCTTGCTCAAAAACTGTGGAAGAAGTTGATTATACAAGCTTGACATCATGTATCCTATTACTCTTTTCCCAAAATCATTCCAAGTTGAGAAAGGTATAATTTAGTGAAAACAGATTTAATCCTTCCCAAAACAGCAGGTGCACATCTACAGTTTGTCTTTAATACCTATACAAAGTTTCAAATTGGTTGTTAAAAACCTGTGGAAGAAATGGATTATACAAACTTGTCATCCTGTTGTAGCCATTTCTCGAAATTTTTCTGAGTTTGAAAAGGCTGTTATATTGTCAAAATACATTTTTCCTTTCCAAAACAACACATGCACATCTACAGTATCTCTGTAATATCTGTGACAAGCTTTAAACTGGCTCAAAAACTGTGGAAGAAGTTGATTATACAAACTTGACATCCTAAGTTTGACAAGGCTGTAATTTTGTCAAAACTTATTTTTTTCTTTTCCGAAATGGCAAGTGCACATCTACAGTATGTCTGTAACAGCTGTGACTAGTTTCAGATTGACTGGTCAAAAACTGTGGAAGGAGTATATTATACAAACTTGACATCCTTTAGTAGCCATTTCGAGAAAATTTTCTAAGTTTGAAAACGCTGTAATTTTGTCAAAAACATTCATTTTCTTTCCAAAAAGGGAGTTGAACATCTACAATATGCCTGCATAATCTGTGTGAAGTTTCAGCTTGATTGCTCAAAAACTGGGGAAGGAGTTGATTATGCAAACTTGAAATCCTGTTGAAGCCATTTCTCAAAAAAATCCTAAGTTCGAAAAGGCCGTAATTTTATCAAAAATGATTTTTTTCTTTCCAAAAAGAGAGGTGAGCATCTACAGTATGCTTGCATTATCTGTGTCAAGTTTCAGATTGATTGCTCCAAAACTGTGGGAGGAGTTAATTGTACAAACTTTTTTAGAGGGGACGGACAGACGGATGGACAAAGGTAAAACATAATGCCCCCCTCCTGACTATCGTCACGGGGGCATAACAAAATCATCTGCTCGACATGTTTTTATAGACAATTGTATACTATCCTACTTTGAAATATTTTTATTGATATGATATGGCCAAGTATAGTGTGTCAGTTTCATAAATGTTTTAAAGTTTGAGTTTGCAAGAACAGAAGTAATAGGGGGTCTGGGGGCAAAGCACCCCAGGAGCTGAGACATTTTTAAAAAATGAAGACTGATAGAAGAATTCTGATCCGCACCCTCCCCCCGCCCCCGCCACCCCAATATGCCAAATAAAATATATGATTCCCCCACCCTGCTCCAAGACTTTTTGACTCCCCCCCCTCCCCTAGTACATCATCCAAAGAAAAAAATCCGACCCCCCACCAACAGATAATAAATGACTCGTCCCTTATTCAAGAATTTGCATTATAGATCTGCGACTCATTTTTCTGCTCCTTCCTTGCAGTTCAACTACGGCTTAAAGAGGGCATCAGCAGCTATGTAGAACAAAACGCAGTAGAAATTGACCAGCTGGTGAAGGCCTTTGGCTCTATCTCACCTGTTATTATTCTGGGAGACTTCAACGCTGGCGATGCGGCGGGTCCAAACATAACTGCTTTAGAGCCAGGTAACATACTAATTTCACTATCACATCGTCTTATATTTGAGCCGCGTCACGACAAAACAAAGTGGCATGTTCGTCCAGCGAAGACTCGGATCAACCTGGGCATCCGCTTAGTCTCAACAGAATCTTCGCTGTCCGCATGGAGCTAGGTTAGGCCCTTACCTTCCCTTTAAGCACACAGCAAAGACTTTGATCAGGCTGGGAGGCTGGCTGCCAAGACTGATCTGAGTCTTCGCTGGGTGCATATGCCGTTTTGTTGGTTTCGTCATGTCGCGACTCAGGCATAGATATCTCCGCGCTGTTTATTTCGCATGAAAATGTCAAACATCACATTTTCATGACGTCACTGAAACCAAATCATCTGTCATATAGGAAGTGGATCTTTTCAGGAGAAGCAATTCAGCTGTTCGCCTTTTTGTTTTCCTTCCAAATGAGGTTCAACCCTAAAAGGAGAGTTTGCTCCCTTACGAGCAAATATTTCCTTTAAGAGAAGACTATATTTAAGATAGACTTCGTCTTCCTGGGAAAGGAAACAGAGTCACAAGAGTTGTTCCCCATTCACAAAATGGTAAAACTACAAGGAGATTTGCCAAAAGACCATGTAACTAAAATAAGAAAAAAAAAATATTGTGATTTTTAATAGGCTCACTTTTTATGCCCCCGCCACGAAGTGGGGAGGGGCATGTCCGTCCGTACGTCCGTCCGTCACACTTTTTAGTACTGTTCTTGTCTCCGCAACTCCTCCTACAGTATTTGATGCAGTGAGTTGAAACTTGCAACACAGTTCAGACATGCATTGAACATGTGCATAAAGGAAACAGAACTTTGATTAAGATTTTTATTGCAGAATTATGTCCCCTTGAATAATATACATATTATGACCATATTTCACATTTGAGTACTGTTCTTGTCTCCGCAACTCCTCCTACAGTATTTGATGTAGGAAGTTGAAACTTGCAACACAGTCAGGACTTGCATTGAACATGTGCATAAAGAAAACATAACTTTGATTAAGGTCTTTATTGAAGAATTATGTCCCCTTGAATAACGTAAATATTTTGGACCATATTTCACATTTGTAGAACTGTTTTTGTCTCCACAACTTAATGCAGGAAGTTGAAACTTGTAACGCAGTTCAGAACTTTGATCCAGGTCATTATGGCAGAATTACATCCCCTTGAATGACATACATATTTTGACCATATTTCACACGTTGTAGTACTGTTCTTGTCTCTGCAACTCCTCCAATAGTATTTGATGTAGGGATTTGAAACTTGCCATTCAGTTCAGACATGCATTGAACATGTGCATAAAGGAAACAGAACTTTTGAGTCAGGTCTTTATTGCAGAATTATCTCCCCTTGAATAACCTACATATTTTGACCATATATCCATAGCTTATATACAAGCTCACCTTTTATCGGCGCTCTAGCGGCCTCATTTATTAACCAATTTTGGTATTACATCACAGCTTTATTGGGTATGACAATACCTCGAACAACTTCACGTTTCAGATTGGTAGGATCAAGGTCAAGGTCACAGTTGCAATTTTCAGAAAAAACTAGGGCATCGCTCCAGCGCTTTTATTTATAGATCGATTTTGATGTAACTTCATATAAATGTTAAGTATAACAATATCTTGTATAAATTACCGTTTCAGCACCGCAGGTCCAAGGTCAAGGTCACAGTTTCTATTTCTAGAAAAAAACTTTATCATCCCTCTAGCTCCTTTATTCATTGACAATTTTGATGTAACTTCACCCAAATGTTTAGTGTGACAATATCTAGGACAAGTTCGTGATCCAGAATTTTAGGGTCAAGGTCAAGGTCACATTTGCTATTTTTAGACAATACGTTGTCATCCCTCTGGAATGATTTTGGCATAGCTTGACACAAATATTTAGCATGACAATAGCTGGGATAAATTTACATTTCAGCATTGTAGGTCCAAGGTCAAGGTCACAGATGCTATTATAGGTACATGTAAATCTTTGTCATGGTTCTAGCGCCTTTATTTATTAACTGATTTTGATATTAAACCTTTCAGGGTTTTAGTTCCAAGGTCAAGGTCACAGTTTCTATTTTTAGAAAAACTCAGTCATCCCTCTAGCACCTTTATTTTTTGACAGATTTTGATGTTACTTTAGTATTATTATCATATTAATTAATCATCAGTAGTATGTCTGTGTACATGTATTCGAATGTATGAGACTGATACAAAAATTTGCGTTTCTTTTTCAGCCAACTATCAGATGATGGCGTCAGTGTTCCAGACACAGTCACATGATGAGTGTACATTTTGTGACAACCCCGATAATGCTTATAACGGAGAGATACCAAAGATTACTATTGACCATGTATTTTACAAAGGTGTCACATATATTGAAGGGGTGAGATTTTCTCTCTTTTTTTCTTGCAGTTGAGGAATTTCTCATTTAAGCCATACAGACAAGATCAGAAAAGTGACATCTTTCTTATCCCTTAAAGCGCCAAAAATGAAAAAAAGTTAAATTTGCAAATAGTGTAGATCCAGATGAGGTGGCTCATAATGAGCCACCTCATTTGGATCTACACTGTTTGTCCTCTAGTCTTTGAATTCTCAATGTGATATAGCTTGGACAAATTTTTTTTGAAATTCTACAGACGTAAATTTTGTTGTCTGCTTTTTGGCGCATTAAGGGTTAAAGGGTTAAAGGAAAACACTCACTAAAATGTATGTTGGACTCAAATTAAAGATTTTAATAAAACAAGGTTAAAGGAAAAGACTCACTAAAATGCATGTTGGACTCAATTAAAGATTTTAATAAAACATAAACTTTGCCGAAAATTTCATGGAAATCGGACTTAAATTAAGAAAGATTTGACAGTTTATAGATATTAAAATGTTGAGTTGGGAACCAGCTAATCTGTGAGATAATGACGTCATAAACTCACAGTCAAAACTGAAAATCCCAAATAAGTTTAGTTTGAACAGTGACCTATAAATACAGTAACTCGCGTCTTCACCTTTCGGTCCAAAGAGGCGTGTCGCGCATGCGAGTGCAGCGCCTCCTACCGGATCGCCATTTTTATTACAAGCTGAAAAGGCTTGAATTTCTGTCAAAAGTTAACGGCGTGCGTCGCCCATTTTATCGGTGTTTTCATAGTGAACTTATTATGCAACGATAAGATAAGCTTTGAATTTTATAATGATGTATTAGAATATAAGTTTTGTGATGATTTTGCTTGGTTTTGGAGTTCATTTTTAACGATGTAAATTGAGAAACTTTGGTCACTCGAAACAAAATGGCGATGACGCTGTAAAAACCATCCCTTCTTTTACGATGTACTCCGTCGTTAATAAGGTTTGAGGTAATATTTTAGCATTAGAAAACAAAAGGGGAAGGACCAAAATGTTGTTTAATATCATTTTCATGACAATTATTTACTATTTTGATGGTCTTATGACGGTATAAAAAAAAAGGCTTATTTTGGAAAGTAGCGAAAACCGGCAAATCAGGATGTTCAAAACCCCACTCCCCCGTTTTTAAATAAGGCTCCCAAAATAACTATTTTTGAGCATCGCAATGATATTTTTCATAAAGTTGAATGCCTTACAAATTGTTTGAGTGCTATTTTATGCAATTTCGTGCCGATTTATTGGGTCAAAATAATCTTAAAATAAAACTTGTTTTTCACAGTTTTCGCCATACAACAATGAGTTCAGAGGGTTGGTTAGTTATGCATTGAAGAATTTGTCAGCGACCAAAGTTTCTTATTTCACATCGATACAAATTAACCCCAAAACCAAGCTTAATAATCACAAAACTTACTATTATAATACATCATCATAAAATTCAAAGCTTACCTGAACTTTGAATAATATTTTGATTACGTAAACATTAATGATTCACGTCTATAACTTCTGATAGAAATTCCAACCAACTCAGCTTAATTAAAACCTATGTCACTGACTTACTTCAATTTTCAATGCATGCATATTCTCCTAAGTAAGAGAGAGCCAAGATCAAAATCCTCATCCAAATGCAAAATAAAAAAGTTTCCCGTATCTATATTGAAAAGCCCTCCAGCCCGTTTTTTCGTATTTTTTTTTTAACTAGGTCAAGTAAAACGGTACTCGGACAAAACGGACCATGGACGAAACGGACCAGACAAAACGGACCACGGTTAGGACAAAACGGACCACGTTTCAGGACAAAACGGACCACTTTCAGGACCAGACGGACCATGCTAGAAGAGAAACCAGACCATTAATTGGTGCCAATTAAAAGATTAAGGAGTATATAATTACCAAAGACAATGTTAAATGGTCACAATTATTTGACTACTGTTCATGATCTCAACTATCTTTGGTTATCGCAAGTATCTAATTAATTTGATGGCCATATTTTTTATCTTTTAAGCATGCAAATTTCTTTTATAAGTGTTGCAACTAAAATAAAACATGCTTTCTCAAGGTTAACGGAAGGTCTGAACGTGGTCCGTTTTGACCTTAAACGTGGTCCGTTTTGTCCTGAACGTGGTCCGTTTTGTCCCAAGCGTGGTCCATTGTGTCCGTGGTCCGTTTGACCGTGGTCCGTTATGTCCCTAATTCAAGTAAAACTACCGTATAACAAGAGCTGTCGCCTGACAGCATAGCTCGCCTGAATAGGTGCTTGCCCATCACACAGTCGCTATGGTGGTGTGGACTGCTATGTATAAAACTTCAGGCAAGCATGTCCATAATGACAACACATTTATAAACAAAAGCTATCTCAGAAATGTCTTAAAATAAAAGAACCAGAGGACCATTGGTCCTGTAGCTCACCTGAGTCCATTCATCCTCAGCACTCAAGGGTAAGTAACTCTAAAGTAACTTGTACAATATGGCCTAATTTCAACTTTGACAGAGTTGTTATGCTTGTCCTAGTTAATATTAGCAAGTCTGATGAAGTTACAATAAAAAAACATGTTTATAAAACTTTTTGCCTAAATATTGCAGTAACACAGAAATAAATGCCAATTTGCACTTTTACCAATACAAGTCTATGGAAAATTTAAAATGCCATAGCAATGAAACCACGCGGGCAACAATAATAAAAAACAATATTTATGTAGTGGCTAATGTCATGAACAGGTATGCAAAGAATAAGCTTCACCCCCCTATATGGTTTTTGAGGAAAAGATTTTTGAAATTTTTTTGAAAATATTTCCTTTATGTTGCCATGGCAACAAATCAAATTCGGTGATTTGGATAAAATTAATACAAATCATAGGGGACTACTCAAGAAACATTTCTGCAGAAAAAAAATCCAAATAACTTCAGTGAGATAGCAAAAATTGCAGATTTCCAATTTTCGCATTATAAGTCAATGGAAACTATAAGTTGCCATGACAACCTAACTGCTGAAGAATTGCCATGAAAAACACTAATTCTATAGAGGCTAGTACTAAGATCCTTTCTTTGACCTTTCTCGACTACATAGTATCTGCAAAAATGATATTTTAATATTTTTTTATTTTTAACCATTCGGTTGCAATGGCAAATCAGCCAAATAGTGCAATTAGCATAAGTTTAATAAGGCTGGTTGAGGACTACTCAAGGAATATTTCAATAAAAGTTTTGTCAAAATATCTGCAGTGACATAGCAATAAATGCAAATTTTCCATTTTCCCAATATAAGTCAAAAGCAACTTTAAGTTGCCATAGCAACCAAACTGCTGGAGCAATTGCCAAGAAAAACAGTATTTTTATAGAGGGTAGTACTAAGATCCTTTCTGTGAAGTTTGAGCTTTATTGGTTGCATAGTTTCTGAGGATATGATTTTTTAATATTTTTTCTATTTTTTACCATTCGGTTGCCATGGCAACCAGCCAAATTGTGCAATTAACACAAATTTCATGCAGTTGATAGAGAGCCACTCAAGGAACATTTCTGTAAAAGATTTGTCATATTATCTGCAGAGAATTAGCAATAAATGCAAATTTTCATTTTTTCCCATACAAGTCAATGGAAACTTTAAGTTGCCATAGCAACCAAACTGCTCAAGCAACTGCCAAGAAAAACAGTATTTTTATAGAGGGTAGTATTAAGATTCTTTCTGTGAAGTTTGAGTTTTATTGGTTGCATAGTTTCTGAGGAGATGATTTTTGAATATTTTAACTGTTTGGTTGCCATGGCAACCAGCCAAATTGTGTAATTTATAGAAATTTCATGTGCTTGATAGAGGACTACTCAACAAACATTTCTGTTAAAGAAATGTCAAAATATCTGCAGAGAAATAGCAATAAATGCAAATTTTCAATTTTTCCCATACAAGTCAATGGAAACTTTAAGTTGCCATAGCAACCAAAGTTCCAAAGGGATTTGGATAAAAAACAGTATTATTGGTTCCCCCTGCCTATAGATGCTATGTATGAAATTTGGTAACAATGGGCCTTATAGTTTCAGAGGAGATGTCGTTTGAAAATATTGACAGACGGACGACGGACGACAGACGACGGACGACGGACGACGGATGCCTGCCTATACTATAAGCTCACCTGTGAGCCTTCGGCTCAGGTGAGCTAAAAATCCACATGAAATTTCAAAGTCCATGAGCTTGAGGTCAAAGAACTAAGGGGTAGGGGGGAGGAGGGCAGGGCTAGGATGTATCAAAGCCTTTAACCGTTATCTAACATCAGTCCAAGTATAAGTATCAACTGAGTCCATTGTCTATGTCTTCATTAATATAAAACTAATCAAAATCTTTGAGACAAAACTCAAAGTCCATGACCTTGACATCAAGGTCATCCAGTCGGGTAAGTATATAGTGTTTTGTAAAAACTCAAAAAAGTGTCTAACATCAGTTCAAGTGTAAACTAAATCTCTGCCAAGCATTATGAATCAATACGCAATTAGAAAACTTTAATAAAGACCAAACTTCCTAAGTCCCTGACCTTGACATCAAGGTCACCGTGCAGGGCTGGGGTAGTACTCTGTAAAACTTTGGACTAATATCTAACTACAGTGCAAATATAAAAAGAATTCATCTATGGGTTCAGGAGATATGTGTCATTAAAAAACTTTAACCAAAACATCCAATTAATAAAAAGACAATTTTCTAAGTCCATGACCTTGACATCAAGGTCACTGAGGGGGGTGGGGGTGGTACCTTGGAAAACTTCGGACCAATATCTAACTACAGTGCAAGTATCAAAGGAATCCATCCATGGGTTAAGGAGATACTGGGCTTTAGAAAACTTTAACTAAAACATCCAGTCCCAAAAAACTCCCAATTTTCTAAGTCCATGACCTTGACATCAAGGTCAAGGAATGGGGTGGGAGTGGTACCATGTTAAACTTTGGACCAATATCTAACTACAGTGCAAGTATCAAAAGAATCCATTTATGGGTTAGGGAGATATAGGTGTTTAAAAAACTTTAACCAAAACATCCAATCCGGACGCCGACGCGGACGCGGACGCCGACGCCGTGGTGACAACAATAGCTCTTCCTGAACTTTCGTTCAGGCGAGCTAAAAACTTGACAAGTTTGGTATCAAAATTTCGGAAATAAAGTACACAATTAAACGCAAACGTTTGTAAGAACACATTATTTATACAGATAAAATAAAACAATGATAATATGAAAATATTTCTAGATGCGAAATAAGCAGTCAACAGAATTATCGATTTTTCCAGCCACTCACCTGTCCAGCGGGGCGACAAGCCTCTATTGGAAAAATACCTGTATTTAACGGGAGATGCGAGTCACTATATATATAGGTCACTGGTTTGAAACAAGTCGTATGTGGATGAAATGCAAAAATCTATAGTTTACTTCATAAAGAAACGATTAAAACAAAATATTACTGTGAAAGTAAGGAACTTATGCACTTAATTTATCACGTGACAGGAACTTCCAAGATGGCGGCCTCCAGGACCGCCATTTTGATTTTTTTAAAAAATTCATAAGTTTCTTAATTTAAGTCCGATTTTCATGAAATTTTCACCAAATATAATTGCTTATCGAGAACTACAATTTAAAGTATGTTTATATGTAAGTGAGTGTTTTCCTATAAGATGAATGGGTGCACTTTAAAGACCTAGGTGGATTATAAAAGGTCGATTTTAGGTGGCTAATCTCAGTAATGGACGGGCGCATGGTGCCAGGAGTGTGGAACTATGGAGACATTCCGCTGAGTCTCCTGGGAAACATCGTTATGAAAACCGAAACAACAACTGATCTCAGTATTTCTGTAGACACCTAAGGAAAACCACTGCCAATACGTCAAAAGATTCCAATACTTGGTCTTACTGGTTGTGGCTGGTGAAGAAAAATTTACCTGTGAAATGTTTGACAGCTGATTCGGAATATTTTTTATCACTGATTGGGACTAATTATTTCTGTAAGACAGTAGCCTTGCCCCGGCGACTTATAGACTCAACAGTAGTTTAATGAATCCTATGCTGGTGGGAACAGAATCTATGCCTTTAATGGGAGGCAATAGACTGCTTTCAGTCAAAGATGTTAGAAACTCTTTTAGCCATATTATTAATGTTAATATTATTACTATTTTAATTCTCTCTTAATTATATGTCCGAGTCCAGACTCTAACATTTTCAAGATGCTGAGGGCAGATATAAAGGTATCAGAGGGGAAAGTGATATATAACAATGTGAATTTCTTAAGATTAGACTGACAAAATTCAAGGGAAGCAACTCTCTCATTTTCGCAATTGTTAATTTGTGCCAACTCTTTTAAGAAAAAATGCCCCTCTTGGAGCAAAGTTTTTCCTTTACAAGTAGACCCTAATTGTATAAACTACAGGAAAGCAAACAGAACAAACAGAAAGTTACAAAAGCTATTCCCCTCTGTAAAAACTGGCGACCCCCCCCCCCAAAAAAAAAAAAAAAACAGGAAAAAAACACGTAGGTATTAACAATACGCCTGAAATATCGAGCTTCATATTTTAGCAGCCAAACTACATACAATCATAATTTATGTTGCTTGTAATTTACTCTGACGCCGAAGCCAAATTAAGGTAAATGAATATACTTTCAGGGGAAGCAATTCAACCATTATCATTCTTGCATTCATTTTCTAGATAAGGTCACCTCTTGAAAGAATTTGTTCCTCTCGAAGCTGATTCTTTCCTTGAAGAATAAAATTGCCTCGTTGTTCAGGCAAGCAAAAAGGATGTCAAATTTTTAAAGCTTTCTTTTGTCGTCCAGGGAGTCAACCAGGAAATCACAAGTTGTCTTTTATTATTTGTTTTAATGAGAATTTACGAATATGAATACGGCTGATTAAGAAAATAAGAAAACGTGACATGGCTGTTCTATTGAAGGAAACAAAAACAATACATAAACAAGAGGGCCATGATGGCCCTGGATCGCTCACCTGAGTATCCTGTGAACTTAACCTAAGAAACATCCATACGTCCAACAGACAGAGTTTCACAAAGATTCAATGGAAAATGAACCCTTTATTGTGTACCTTAGGTTTTTATAAGATTTAACCTAATGACCCTGTGTTTGACCCAACATGACCCAGTTTCAAACCTGGTCTAGATTTCTTGGATATAAACATTCTGCAAAAGTTCATGAATATCGGATCAAAACTGTGCCCTCTAGAGCGTAAACAATGCTTTTCTAAGGTTTGACGTAGTTTTTGACCCGACATGACCAAGTTGCACCCTTGGTCCAGATTTGTAGGAGAAAAACATTTTGACTAAGTCTCGTGAAGATTAGAACAAAACTGTGTCCTCTAAAGCATTCACGTGGTTTTTCTAAGAACTGACCTAGTGACCTAGTTTTTGACCTGACATGGCCCAGTTTCAAATCAGGTCTAGATGTCATAAAATAAACATTCTGACAAAGTTTCATGTAGATTATATCATAACTGTGCCCTAAAGAGTGTACACAACGGTTTTCTAAGATTTGACATAGTGACCTAGTTTTTGACCCCACATGACCCAGTATCAAAGTTGGTCTAGATTTCATTCAGATAAACTTTCTGACCATGTTTCATGATGATTGGATCGTAACTGTGCCCTCTGATTCATTCTAAGATTTATTTCTACTTTTAGCTCTGGCGGCCATTTTGTACAGCAGAGTGGAACCGTTTCAGCAATTTTTGTTTAGAACCATGAGTCAAACACTTCTGTGAAATTATTTTGAAATCGAGCCATTGGCTTTAGAGGAGGTGTCGTTTAAAGGTTTTTCTATATTTAGCTCTGGTGGCCATTTTGTTCAGCAGAGCTGAACCATTTTAGCAATTTTGGTAGAGGGTCTCCTAAGGAACATTTCTGTGAAATTATTTCAAAATCTTCCCAGCAGTTTTGGAGGAGAAGTCGTTTAAAGGTTTTTCTATTTTTAGCTCTGGCGGCCATATTGTTCAGCCGAGCGGAACCGGTAGAGCAATTTTGGTAGCAGGACTCCTAGGGAACATTTCTGTGAAATTATTTCAAAATCTACCCAGCAGTTTTGGAGGTGAAGTCGTTTCAATGTTTTTTCTATTTTTAGCTCTGGCGGCCATTTTATTCAGCGGAGCGGAACCGTTTTAGGAATTTCGGTAGAGGGTGTCTTAAGGAACATTTCTGTGAAATTATTTCAAAATCTGCCCAGCAGTTTTGGAGGCAAAGTCGTTTAAAGGTTTTTCTATTTTTAGCTCTGGCGGCCATTTTGTTCAGTGAAGTGGAACCGTTTTAGCAATTTTGGTAGAGGGTGTCCTAAGAAACATTTCTGTGGAATTACTTTAAAATCTGCCCTGTAGTTTTGGAGGAGAAGTAGTTTAAAGGTTTTTCTATTTTTAGCTCTGGCGGCCATATTGTTCAGCGGAGCGTTACCGTTTGAGAAATTTCGGTTAAGGGCCTCCGTAGAAACATTTCTGTGAAAATATTTCAAAATCTGCCAATCAGTTTTGGAGGCAAAGTCGTTTAAAGGTTTTTCTAGCTCTGGCGGCCATATTGTTCAGCGGAGCGGAACCGTTTGAGCAATTTTGGTTAAGGGCCTCCTAAGGAACTTTTCTGTGAAATTATTTCAAAATCCGTCCAGCACTTTTGGAGGCGAAGTCGTTTAAAGGTTTTTCCATTTTTAGCTTCGGCGGCCATTTTGTTCAGCAGAGCGGAACCGTTTTAGCAAATTTGGTAGAGGGTCTCCTAAGAAACATTTCTGTGAAAATACATCAAAATCTGCCAAGCAGTTTTGGAGAAGTTGTTTAAAGGTTTTTCTATTTTTAGCTCTGGCGGCCATTTTGTTCAGCGGAGCGGAACCGTTTGAGCAATTTTGGTAAAAGGCCTCCTAAGGAACATTTCTGTGAAATTATTTCAAAATCTGCCCAGCAGTTTTGGAGGTGAAGTCGTTTAAAGGTTTTTCTATTTTTAGCTCTGGCGGCCATATTGTTCAGTGAAGCGGAACCGTTTTAGCAATTTTGGTAAAGAGTCCTAATAGGAACATTTCTGTGAAATTATTTCAAAATCCGTCCAGCAGTTTTGGAGAAGAAGTCGTTTAAAGCAAAAGTTGACGACGGACGGACGACGGACAAAGACCGATCACAATAGCTCACCTTGAGCACTTCGTGCTCAGGTGAGCTAAAACGAAAGAAAGGAAAAAGACAGAAATGCGACCAACCAACAGAATGCGAGATTCATGTACTGACATTTTTTACTTTAAGAGTAGCCAACGAATATTTGATGACGTCAACGTTGAAGGATATCCATTATCGGACCACTTCGGAGTGAAACACCCCTTTTATGTGTCTTCTTAGAGCCAACACTTCAAACTATACTGCATTCCTTGTTTTAAATATTAAACCATGAACATTGGAATGCAAAGAGAATATCAGCTGCGACATGACAACACTAACAAAGTGGCATGTTGGCCCGGCAAAGACTCGCATCATCCACTCCGTCTGATCAGACTTTTGGCTGACGGCATGGAACTAGCTTTGATCCTTAGTTACCCTTTATGCTGCAGTGAAGACTCTGATCAGACTGGGTGGATGCCCAGGCTGATCTATGTCTTCTCTTGCGCACATGCTATTTCTTGGTTTTATCATGTTGTGGCTGAATTATCATCCTCAGCAGTCATGAAATGAGTCGTATCTGTCAGTTGTATTCAGTTCATGATAGATCTATCATCAGAAGTCCGGTCTGTGTGACAACCTCTAGGGTCACGTCGGGTAACTTCGAAAAGCGGGTAAATTCGAACATACCATTGGAAACTGTGTAAATCCAGATGAGACGGCTCATTATGAGCCGACTCATCAGGATTTTCACTGTTTGCCAAGCTTTTTTTGTTTCAATTCCAAACAACTGACATATAAAAGAAACAATGTCACTGTCTGAATTTACCTGCTGTCCCAATTTACCCGACTCGACCCTTAGGTAACACAACGCAAAATGTAATAGAAGTTGCCACAGTCTTTGACACAGGATTTAGTGCTCCAGACTTACAAGAGGTCACGGGTTTGAGTAGGATCCATCTGTCTGATCAGCTCCCTGGCATGGCTGGTATGTATGGTTCTTCTGACAAACGAACTGGGATGAGTCTTATCATGACTGATGATGTTCAAGACTGTTTTTATTCAAATGTAGAGGGTGATTTGAAGGGCAAATATAAATCAAGATTTCAAACTGAAAGTTCTTTGCTTCTTATTTTTTCCCTGACTTTTTAGCCCACCTCACCTTTGCGTACGCTAACTGTGGGGAAGGGGGTGGGGGCCTTATACAATACCCTTTGCATGCATTAGTATGCACATGGATACAGAAATGTGTGTGTGTGTGTGTATGTGTTAATGCATGCCCATGATCAAAAGGTTCACCCAGTTATGGGCAGATGAGCTTAAAAGTATCTTGGAACCATCATCAGAATACTCCTTCTTAATTCCCCTCTTGACAGTCTAACTTTTATTTTTTATTATCATCTATATCAGACAAATCAGAAAAATTAAATATTGGCTCAGCCAGAAAATCAAACGTATTCAAATTCAATAATCCAGAAATAACTTCTTTCTCTTCTGACTGATTTGTCTGAAATTTCAGTAATTTGTTCGGACTTTGTTCACAGCTCTGACTGATAGCAGCTACATGTTCATTATCCTCTAATATTTCATTATTTGACTTCTGGCCCACTTCATTATCTTCAACAGGTTCTTTCCCGCCTGCTTTTCTACTCCGGCTTCTGATGGAAATATCAATATTACTTTTACGTCTCCTGCTTACTGTATTGTCTTCACTAAAGCTGTCAGAGTTTGGGCTTTGCACGTCACTTTCAATTTCAAATAAACTTTCGTTTCCACTTTCATCCGAATTCAACTCACACTCTTTTATATATTTATTAGGTCTCTTTTCTCTTAACTGGTATGGATGGCCATCCATTTGAGGTGAGTTACTGCTATTTGGTTCAGCTGATTGGCTGGCGCCTGTAACTGATTCTTCTCTGGTCTCTGCATGTATTGTTTCAATTTCTTCTTCTGACTGGATTTTTCTCTGAAAGCAGATGATTTCAATGATACACTGCTGATGAAAGTCAAATCATTACAAAGCTACACCACAGTGCTTATTTCATTAGGAACATTATAAAAAATCAGCAAAACGACTTGTCCAGGAGAAAATAAAGTGTGTATTTTGTGAGAATTATGGGGTAAGTTTTCTTGTATATCCATTAAAACATATGTTGTGGGTACTGACTGGAATCGTTTTGAAAAGATGATTCCAATGTGTAAATACACCATATGTTTTTTATGGACAATTTAAGAAAATTATCCTTCAATTATCAGTAAAGACCCACTTTTCCTATTCCTCTGCACAATGCATGTAAATACATAATGTATTTCATAGTGGAATGTCTTCTGTATATTACTGAATGATTAAGGAATGCATTATAAAATGGATATATAAAATTCAATGAAATAACAAAGCTGTAAGATTTTATGGTACAACAACTATATAATATATTTGATTAACAGAGATATAATCTGACTTAAAACAGTGGTTTTACCAATAACCACTTAAAGACAGGGATGGTACTATATAAGGAGGAATTACTTCCACAGTGTCACTCATGGCCAGACAACCTTCGCCCCGTTAGTGCGGCTACGGATCCATTCCGCTGAGGTGCAGGGGAATGTCAATATGAGAATTGAAATACACACACAAAGTGTCATTCTGTCTCTTGAACATAGTGTCAACACCTCCAGTCAGCCAATAAAATCATCATAACTGTTAATTCTGGTCCACTGACTGGTTGACTTAATTTTCACACCTTTACCTGTACAAGTAAGATAGCTTTATGCTGGGAACCCCCACCCCCCACCCCAGGGCAGAGAAGCTCTGAAAAGGGGGTTGTAAGAGTATCAGCTGTACTTTGGCATCACTAAAACAGCTGATATTTGCATGAAAAACCTTGTGGACTATGATGAGATAAACATACAACCATACATAAACTACTAATCTGAGGCTTCTATACCTGGAATTTTGCAATTCTGGCAAGTCAATTCAAGAGGGCAATGTGCAAGGTACCCATGTTGGATATATGACCCGGACCGTTTGAACAAATTTAAGATCCCTCAGCCCCTGGAGGCTCTAAATGAAATTTCGTTACAATTTGCCCAGTGGCTTCTGAGGAGACGTTTGAAACTGTCGAAATCTGGGTCCTGGGTAAAAGAGTGAACCTGACCTCTTGTACTCATAAATTTTCATGTACTCGTTAAAATGGTTATTGATACCAATTTATTGGCCAAAATCTCCAAATTTTTCCATGAATTATGTTCTAGCATTTTCGCATACTTGACTTTGCCGTAAAAAAGGTCAAGGTTCATCCAAAGGTCATCATTTGAACAATCTTGGTAGTACTCTAGTACCCAATACTACATACCAAGTTAGAAGGCCATTGGTCAATTGTTTCTGGAGAAGATTTTTGAAACTTTTGACAATATATGGGTGTGGTGGCCATTTTGGTGATGTGACCTGGACCAATTGAACAAATTTTTATTCCATGAACCCCTGGAGGCTTTATATGAAATTTGGGTACTATCGGTCCAGTGGCTTTTAAGAAGGCATTTTGAAATTGTCAAAATATGAGAGTCCTGGGTCAAAAAGCTTGAATGTACTCACATACTTGATGCTACATACAATGTTTCAAGGCCATCGGCCTATTGGTTCTGGATAAGAAGATTGTTAAGTTTTTTACCATATATGGACATAGTGGCCATGTCGATCATGTGACAATAATCATTTGAACAGCATTTTGTTCCATCTTTCCCTGGAGGCTACATATCAAATTTGGTTCTGATTGGCCCAGTGGTTTCAGAGGAGAAGCCGTTTGAAAGTGTGGATGGACAACAGACAACGATGGAGCCTGCCTATCCTATAAGCTCTCAATTGTTACAGTGGTTTCAGAGGAGTGCATATTAAACCTCAATGTCCGTTACAAAGTTCAAAAATGACCATGACCTTAGCTGGCCTTATGTCTTCATGTGTTCATATAGTTAACCATAATTTAGTCATCATATCTGGGCTAAAAAACTTTCCATGAAATCCACTGTTTAAGCATTTTCCCATATAAAAGGATAAGGAACAAAAGTTTACATCGCCATGAAATATGTCAAGGTTAATGCAGGGTCACCATTGGTAAAAATAAAATTGTAGGGCATAAGTCCCTAATGCTACACACAAAGTTTCAATGTCTTTGGCCTTTTTCACGCCTACCAATCGCTCTCATGCGAAACCACGGTTCAGAACGCCAATCCATGAGAGGAGTTTCCGGTTTTGCAGGAGGTGAGCCGAAATCGTAAACAAATTTGACATCGGCACAAGATTTGAGGTATGTATTTTCTCTGAAAACTATTTATGCAAAATATAAGAATGCTATTTTGTCACATATAGATTGTTTCTTCGGCACATGAAAGGATTAGGCACATGGTCTTGTATTTTTTCAGATATGCATTTAGTACGGCGGAGCATGTGTCCAAGGTCAATCTCGGCGATATATACATGTAGGGAAAAGTCGCATTCTCTTGCTTGATTTTGGGTCTCTAAGCTTGTCAGTCGCAAAGAAGTGAACAGAACTACTGTATGCGTGAATCCAAATGTTGAAAGTAAGCTTTCCGTGATGGACAGTTTAGAATTTAGAAAATATATGCAAAAACTTGGCATCGTCAGCCCGGTTCCGCATGAGATAATAGAAAATATTAGGAATTTTTATCAAACACAAAAAACAGCTTCTGAAATATAATTGGATCAAAACTAACATGAACTCTGTGATAAATCATTATTTTTTTACATTGCAGATGAGTTTCAAGCTGTTTTTATTCTTCGTTTGTCTTTTTAGGCCTTTTGCAAACCCTCTTTCAAACCTGCTTGCATGCCTCAACAAGCAAATTCGACGAATTTATGTCCCCCGCCTTGGAAACTAGGTCTCCACTGTATAAACACTAAAGTGTTTGAGCTGGAAAAGCGGCTAAGTTAAAAATGTGAAAAAAGTAATAAAAAAAATAATGTGAGGATTATATCCAAACCACATGCATATCTTCAGACCATGATCAAAACACCTGTGAAGTTTCAAAGGAATCGCCATAAAACTGTAGGAGGAGTTGCACACACAAGGTACCCACTATCTATTCACTTTGATAGTAAAAATGTATGAAAAATGGCTAAGTTCAATTTGCGAAAAAAGTAATAAAAAATAATGTGAGGATTATATCCAAACCACATGCGTATCTTAAGACCATGACCAAAACACCTGTGAAGTTTCAAAGGAATCGGCATAAAACTGTATGAGGAGTTGCGCACACAAGGTACCCATTAATAATCACTGTGATAGCAAAAACGCCTAAAAAATTACTAAGTTCAACTTGTGGAAAAAGTGACAAAAAATAATTTCAGGATTATATCCAAACCACATGCGTATCTTCAGACCATGACCAAAACACCTGTGAAGTTTCAAAGGCATCGGCATAAAACTGTAGGAGGAGTTGCGCACACAAGGTACCTACTACATTAGGGGGCCGGAAGGACGGAAATAAGGACGGAAGGACGGAAAGACGGACGGACGGAAGGACGGACGGACGGACAGACGGAAGGACGGAAGGACGGAATGCCGAAAACTATGTCCCTCCGCTTTTCTTCGAAAAGGCGGGGGACAAAAACAGCCAAACGGGGATTGAAACAGCCAGAAAGTCATCTGCAGTGTATAAAATAATGATTTATCACGGAGTTCATGTTAGTTTTGATCAAATTATTGTTCAGAAGCTGTTTTTGTGTTTGATAAAAATTCCTTATATTTTCTATTATCTCATGCGGAACCGGGCTGACGATGCCAAGTTTTTGCGTATATTTTCTAAATTCTAAACTGTCTATCACGGAAAGCTTACTTCCAACGCTTGGATTCACGCATACAGTAGTTCTGTTCACTTCTTTGTAACTGCAAAGGTTAGAGACTCAAAATCAAGCAAGAGAATGCGACTTTTCCCTACATGTATATATCGCCGAGATTGACTTTGAACACATGCTCCGCCGTACTAAATGCATATCTGGAAAAATGCAAGACCATGTACCTAATCCTTTCATGTGCCGAAGAAACAATCTATATGTGACAAAATAGCATTCTCATATTTTGCATTAATAGTTTTCAGAGAAAATAAATACCTCAAACCTTGTGCCGATGTCAAATTTGTTTACGATTTCGGCTCCTCTCCTGCAAAACCGGAAACTCCTCTCATGGATTGGCGTTCTGAACCGTGGTTTCGCATGAGAGCGATTGGTAGGCGTGTTTTTGCTCCAGAGAATAATGCTTTTAAAGGATTCTTTACTATATATGGGCATGGCGGCCATCTTGATCAGACCAAGACCATCTGAACAATCTTTTGTCCCCCTGACCAAGGGAGGCTCCATGTGAAATATGGTTTCAATCAGCCCAGAGGCTTAAGAGATGTTGTATGGAAGCAAAAAATTAAAAAGTCAGACGCAAATCCCTTGAGCAGAAACAAAATTACAACCCAAATACACAGTGTTTAATGTGGTGCTCAAGTGGACCCAGATGCTGAGGCAAATAGAACAGCTTTCCATGTCCTTTGAAATGAAGCCAAAACCACACTGAAGCTTATTATTGTACACTCTCGATAACCTCCACATTTCCCTATACAAGAGGGGTTTTCCGGAGTATATACTGCATAGACTTGTGAATGTAATTAGCTCACACTGCCAATTCATTCTTCATTAAAAGTGTATAGAAAAACTTTATATTTCTAAAATACTTCGAGTCAGATGTAGTGCAAGTAGTACAAGTTAATCATAAAGGCAAGAAAGACTTTGATGTGGCTTTTTACATTCAAAAGTGGATAAAGCACAGTAGTAAAAATTCAAAATCTTTACCTTTTTTGGCCTTCCTCTTCCTTGACTGGGCTTGTTTGGGTCTTTCTGTAAAGAAGTCAAAATAATTCATGTTTTTTTTTGTACATATACAAAATGGACAAAACTTTTTAGCATAAAAATGTAGCATATCTACATATTATTGCATAAATATCGGTGTCACATGCTATTAATAGGCACATTTTAACGAACATAAAACCATGTATTAACATGGGTTTTCAGGCACGGACAATGGCTACCTTAGGGACTTTTCATATACAAGTTGCCGGGCAATACTATGTCAGTACAGAAACGAGTGGCAAGACTGCAGCTGAAGATATCGATTAAAGACTATAATGGAAGAGTTATACAAATTCAAATATTGTAAAAATGAAAGTGCAAATGACATCGAGTGAAAACTTTGATGAACATGATTATGACATGTGAAATGCTGCTGAAGGTTGCACAAAAATTCACGGAGTTGCATAGAGATGCATAGTGCGCGTAGGAATCAGCAAGGTAAAGGCAATGAGGCCGAAAAATAGTACACCAACATTTCTGTTATTTTTGAAGCATTGTAGCTGTATTTATGCAATAATTGCGATCAAAAATTTTGTTCCAATGCATTAACATTTGCAAAGTCCCTTCGGCCTGTTTTCAACATCTCCCTTGGGATCTTGCAAATGTTAATGCATGAGAAATCTTGTTTGATCCCTATATGAGCCGCGACACGAGAAAACCAACAATGTGGTTGTGCGCCCAGGGCAGACTAAGATCAGCCTTGGCATCTACCCAGTTTGACTAGACTCTTCGTTTAGTGCTCAAAGGGTGGCTAAGGGTCTAATCTACCTCCATGCGAACAGCGAAGAGTCTGATCAGACTGAGCGGATGCCCAGGCTGATCTGAGTCTGCGCTGGGCGCACAACCACATTGTTGGTTTTGTCGTGTCGCGGCTCATATTATTAGCTTTCCTTCATCTTATATGGAGCAATGTCCAGAAGCAAAACATCATAGACAAAAATCTAACAACATGTATATGCAATGACAAGCCTATTTTTCTGGATGGATATGTGGGTGAAGAAATGCTGAAGTAACAATAATAGACACAGCTTTTCTTAAAACGAGATACCGATTTTACAATACAATTTTGTTGAGTGTAAGTAAAAACTTTCACAGCATACAGAGTCAGTGTGAACGACAAAATATAATAACAAGGGCTTAAATGGGCCCTACAGCAACAGAAAGTCCCTCTGGCCATACGACACCAGTGATGGGTTGGATAAGCTTATGCATCAGGAGTGCTAAATCCCAATCTTATCTGTACAGTCTGTGGACAGCCAAGGTAATGTGAAAAGTAGAGGCTCTGATCAGACTGTGTAGATGCACAGCTCATCTGAGTCGTCACTGGTTGCCCATGTCAGAAAGGACGCTTTGTCATAACACAGCCTATCCTACATGATTCAAGATACAAAGCCCTATATATGTACATATATTTAACTTTTGCTGTTATAATCAATGGCTGATAATTGTGCAGTGGTGCAGAATCCCATTTATAATCAAGTAGCAGTAAGTTAATGGGTACCCTGACAAGTGCAACAGAAAATGTTATCATGGAGCGGCTTGTCGGTTTTCTTCAACAAAATTATTTCTAACTTAACTCTAACACAGGAATTCATCACATTCACATGTATTTGCAAAATTTGATCCACTTAGTCGATGTCTTTCCACTTGATAAAGTTGGTAGCTTTGGCATATTTTCAAGTGGGAAATGGTGTAAAACGTATCACATGTATTTAATTAAGGTATACCGTATTCGACCTAATTAGCGCACATGCCCCTATAAGCGCACATCATGGTAATTGTTGAGACATATTACTATAAGCCCACATATGTTTACTCGTTTGTCCCTTTTCTGCTGATTCACAAGAGCTGACAAATGCTAAAGAATCTTTCATTTTTCATTGTAAAGCTTCTCTATCTTTCTATGACCATAAACAGCTTTTCTCTTATGATTAACCTTAAATTTGTTTCCTTGTGTCAATACATAATAATTCATTGAAATGTGCGCTTATAAGAAAGAAAACCTACTACAAGTAGTTTCCCCCATTTTGATAAAAATAAGCGCACAGGGTGCTAAAGGGTCGATTACGGTAGATATAATTCGGGCATGAAAACAATCTTCTCAAAATGTATATTCCTATATCCCAAGAATGTATGCCCACAAAGGGAGGCATCCTAAAATCGCTTTGTCTGTCCCTCCATCTGTCACAAATCATGTCACTTTGATTACTCATAATGTACCTTGTATTAGAGAAATAAGAAAACCTATCCATCAGTTTTCATCAAATACTTGATTAACCATGCCACTGTAAATGTCAACCATTCTCCTGCTAAATGAATTGATATTCCACACCCAGTTCTGATTTTCTGGGTATTTGATACTATTTGACCTGAGGTCATTCTAATGAATACCTACAATATATGATTGTATGCAGAACTTGAGAAAATTATCTGATTTTATGCAGAATCTGAAAAAAAAATCTAAGAATAATCAGATACACCTCCTTCATGATTCTCTTCATTTACCTCACTTTTCTTCTTCCTTTTCTTCGGTCGCATATTTTCCATTGTTTTCCCTTCAGAGAACTCTTCGTCAGTCTCTGAAAAAACAAACAAGCAAAATGTAGGCCAGGATGCAAGAAAATCTCCCTTCAGAAGTGTGCAATTGGAGCATACTCAGATCCATGCAAATCACAGCCTGTGCATTTGTGCAGTCTGATCAGCGCCTTCGTTGATTGAGAAAGTATCTTTTCGGCACAGACTTTCGATACAGCCTACAGTGAATATTTCTGTCAGATTGCACTGATGGGAAAGTAATTTGAATCATGACACGACAAAACCAACAAAGTGGTTGTGCGCCCAATGTTGACTCAGGTCAGCCTGGCATCCACCCAGTCTGATCAGAGTCTTCGCTGTCCACATGAAGGTAGGTTAGACCCTTTCAGCACTTAGCGAGGAGTCTGATTAACATAATATGCACCTTGTGGAAATTCCAACAAGGTGGCTTATGTGACCAGCAAAGGCTCAGACCAGCATGCACATCCGTGCAGTCTGATCACAGCCTTCACTGTTCACTGTTCTTTCAATTTGCTGAACTAAACATGGATTGATTGATTGATTTATTGCTTAACGTCCACGGTAAACAGCTGTGGTCATGTCGGGACGGCCAGTTAACATAACCACACTATTCCTGGGCAGGCTTAGACCTCCTAAGCGGTTAACCAGTACTAAGTGCACATACTTTCGCCAGTAACTGACAACTGCCCTTCTTGAATCAGCGGAAGGAGAAACGAAAGTATGTGGCCAGACCGGGTATCGAACCCAGGACCTCTGACTTATAAGTCAGGTGCCCTACCGATTGCGCTACGCAGCCCGGCGAACTAAACATGGACTTCTATAAACTGACTTGTATATTTTCCTGATATAACTGCACAGGGCCGCAATTTTGACCATTTTGGAAGGGGTTAAAGGTTATTCCAAGAACATCAGTTGAACAAACTTCAACTTGGTGGGACCAGAGTCCCTAATACTACATTTATAACAATGATTCAAGGTCACAGGTTTCTCAGTTCTGAAGAAGACCTTTAAAGGTTTTAGCCACATACAGGCATGATGGCCATCTTGGTTAAAGGATAGGGACCACAATAATAAACTGTTTACCCCAATTATGCCTTGATGTTCTGTATAAAATTTTGTATTGATCGGGCCAGTGGTTTTACCAGTACTCCAGATAAGAAAGGGTGACAGGGATAATTTAGGGATGATAATCCATATTTGTTTTTATGGAAAAATAATGAAAATTATCCCTAAATTATCCCTGTTACCCCTTCTTATCTGGAGCTCTGAAAATATAAAAGAAATTATATATAAATTGAAATACTTACCATGATGTATTCTTTCATGGCGTTTGAGATAAGACAATTTCTTGAATAGCTTTCCACAAGTCTGACAAATACAGGCCTCTTCCTCTGAAATAAGAAATGTTGGTTAGTTGGTTGGTATCGAGCCAGAACCTTGGTTTAAAGTCTCATCCGAAGGACTGGAGGAGTAGGGGTTTGAATCCGCCACGACCCCTGGATTATAAGTCCAGTGCTACTACTGCAATAAGAAATGTAGAACATGACTTTCTGCGCAATCGCAAGTGAGTTCCCAATTGGCAGCCATGATTTCCATGGCTTGCATCATACCTCGGCTGTTTGAGGTACGCCACAATTTTGTATATTGCCCAACCCCTTGACCTTTCTAAAATTTGTCGCATCTGGTAGTTCACCTATAGCAAAAACAAATGCAAAACATTAGCCCCCCCCCCCCAAAAAAAAAGCAATGCATTTAACATTGCCAAATATGGCAGGGCAGACCAGTTTCCTTCCCCAAAATTTACTGAAACATTTTTGACAAATTAGCTTCACTTTGCAACATTTATGATGGAAAAAGACATAAAAGCAAGAAAGGTGACAGAAAACATGGACTTTACACATCGAATATTGGAACATGCCACATCTCTCGCTTTGAAGAAAAATTCAGCCATCCTCCCTTCAGCACTTGATTAGCAGACAACAGTTTTTGCTTTAAGTCTATCTTTAGCAATTCAGCCATCTTGATTTATTTTCCTTTGCCTACACTGCAAAACAAAAACGGTAGATTTTACGGTAAAATGACTGGCAACCAGCTTCCAGTCCTTTTACCGTTTAATAGAGCTGGTGTCGTTTTGGTCATATAGCGCTTCAACAATACAAAGTTATTTTCGAGTGCGCCAAGTAAACATAAAACTTCCATATTGTGATTTCCGACAATGTCTTACAGGCAAACGCCCGTAAAAATACCGGGAAAAGGACTGGCAGCCGGTTTCCAGTTATTCTACCGTAAAATCTACAATTATTTTTACAGTGTACATGCTAAATACGAAAAGAGCCACAACACAAGAAAACCAACAAAGTGGTTGTGTGCCCAGTGCAGACTTGGATCAGCCTAGGCATCCTCCCAGTCTGACCAGAGTCTTCTCTGTCTGCATGGAGCTAGCTTAGACCCATAGCTATCCTTCAAGCGCAAAGAAGAGACTCTGATCAGACTGGGCAGATGCCCAGGCTGATCTGAGTCTGCGCTGGGCGCACAAGCCACTTTGATGGTTTTGTCGTGTTACGGCTCAAATGGTGTCAGAGATGTTGCTTAAAAGTGTGATTTTTTTCACGTGATCTCAAGCAAGGGGCATGCATGCCCTCAGGCACAAGGTTTTCATGTTTCATTTGATTATTTCTCACATCTTCCAAACCTTTAAGATTTTCGAAACCAGAATGTGTCCATAGGACATGACTGCCCCAGTCCAGTGCCTTAAGTTAGATGGCGCCTTGTTTAAGGTACTGGCACTTGTATGATAACTAGGCTCACAGAGGCAGACTTGTGTGCTACAGGTTTTATTGTTTCCCTAAGGCGGATTTATTGTGCTTCCTGGATCTAGAGAAGGGTCGGTGGGTGGGTGGGGGCGGTGTGGAAGGTTTGAGGGGGCGGGCTCATGACTGTTATATAACATTCTGTATCTTACCATAGAAAAGGGTGAAATGCAACTTTCAGGCCGTACCTACAGACAGGACGTAAGGGAGAGACGAACGGACGGAAGTACGTACGGACAGCAGTGATACTATCTGCTCCCCATTAAAAATGGCGGGGACATAAAAAATAAATTTTCACCAATGCTCCAAAGTTTTACATGAGTCTGTAGCCTGCAGCCTCCAAAATATAAAGACAAAATATGATCATCATGGTTCACACAAGCTTTGTCGAATTTGATTCAAATCCCTTCAGTCATTTCATGTGAAGATAATTTTGCTTAATGTCTAATTTAAGCAATGGCAGCAATCTTGATTAACAGATTTGCATAAAAAAGCATAAACGTTGTACGCCATGCTCCTCTGGAATTATAAGTGAGATGATATCATAGATCTGTAGCAACTATGAAATTACCAACTATTGTGCTTTGTACCTTCACAGAATGATATCTCGGTGACGTCACTTAGACATCAACATGAACTCTTAGGTGCTATAATGGCAACAGGTATATGACGTCATTGGTTCCGGAGCATGGCAAACAATGTATGTCATGCTCCGCCATTTTTTCGATGACATTACAAACTGAAATTCTTTCAACAGAAACCTCACATTTTCTCAAACATATAGTCATTCTGAGGTCATTTAATTGCACAACCCGCAGATTTGCACTATAATCACTGTGTGAGTCCGTCCGTCCGTCCATTATTAGTTAGCGAAAACGCTTATAGCTCTTGAACCGCAGTCTATATTTTGATAAAATTTTGCATACTTATATATGTCAACGACTCGCATGCATAACCATCTTTTTTGATGGCAAGGCTTTGCTGAGCACAAGTTGAAAATTTATGGTCAAGTAGTGAAAATGCTCATAACTCTTGAACCCCGTGGTATATATGGTTCAAATTTTGTATACTTATGTATTTTAACATTGTCCAGCCACCGGCATGCAAAACGGTGAGAAGGCTTCACCGAGCATCATTTTGGCCGGTTGAGTTATTTTGTCCGTCCGTCCGTTATCAGTTAGCGAAAACGCTTATAACTCTTGAACCGCATGGGATATTTTGACAACATTTTGCATACTTATACATGTCAACATTGTCTAACCACTCGCATGCATATCAACCTTATTTGATGGACGAGGCTTTGCTGAACACAAGTTGAAAATTTACGGCCAACTACTGAAAATGCTCATAACTCTTGAACACCGTGGTAAATATGGATCAAATTTGGTATGCTTATGTATTTTAACATAGTTCAGCCACCGGCATGCAAAACGGTGACGAGGCTTCACCGAGCATCAATTTGGCCGGTCGAGCTCTTTTATTGAAAATGCTCATAACTCTTGGACCGCTTGGTATATTTGCTTCAAATTTTGTATACTTATGTAATTTAACATTGCCCAGCCACTGGTATGCAAAACTTCTTATTGCACAACCCGCAGGTTTGCACTATAATCACTGTGTGAGTCCGTCCATCCGTCCATTATCAGTTAGCGAAAACGCTTATAACTCGTGAACCGCATTCTATATTTTGATAAAATTTTGCATACTTATACATGTCAACATTATCTAACGACTCGCATGCCTAACCGTCTTTTTTATGGACGAGGCTTTGCTGAGCATAAGTTGAAAATTAATGGTCAAGTAGTGAAAATGCTCATAACTCTTGAACCCCGTGGTATATATGGTTCAAATTTTGTATACTTATGTATTTTAACATTGTCCAGCCACCGGCATGCAAAACGGTGAGAAGGCTTCACCGAGCATCATTTTGGCCGGTTGAGTTATTTTGTCCGTCCGTCCGTTATCAGTTAGCGAAAACGCTTATAACTCTTGAACCGCATGGGATATTTTGACAACATTTTGCATACTTATACATGTCAACATTGTCTAACCACTCGCATGCATATCAACCTTATTTGATGGACGAGGCTTTGCTGAACACAAGTTGAAAATTTACGGCCAACTACTGAAAATGCTCATAACTCTTGAACACCGTGGTAAATATGGATCAAATTTGGTATGCTTATGTATTTTAACATAGTTCAGCCACCGGCATGCAAAACGGTGACGAGGCTTCACCGAGCATCAATTTGGCCGGTCGAGCTCTTTTATTGAAAATGCTCATAACTCTTGGACCGCTTGGTATATTTGCTTCAAATTTTGTATACTTATGTAATTTAACATTGCCCAGCCACTGGTATGCAAAACTTCTTATTGCACAACCCGCAGGTTTGCACTATAATCACTGTGTGAGTCCGTCCATCCGTCCATTATCAGTTAGCGAAAACGCTTATAACTCGTGAACCGCATTCTATATTTTGATAAAATTTTGCATACTTATACATGTCAACATTATCTAACGACTCGCATGCCTAACCGTCTTTTTTATGGACGAGGCTTTGCTGAGCATAAGTTGAAAATTAATGGTCAAGTAGTGAAAATGCTCATAACTCTTGAACCCCGTGGTATATATGGTTCAAATTTTGTATACTTACGTATTTTAACATTGTCCAGCCACCGGCATGCAAAACGGTGACGAAAGTCTAAACAGTATTGCACGACCCACAGGTGTGCACTTTAATCGCTGTGCAAGTCCATCAGTCTGTTTGTCCTTCCGCTGTAGTCAGTGAGTGAAATTGGTCATAACTCTTAACCACATGGTGTAGTTTGATAAAAAAATATGCACCATTCTACAAGAAATGACCAATTTCATTTCCATACATTCCTTCTGGAACCAGAAACTGATTATTCTACATTCACCACGAGTTGTGCACATTACCATCAGTTGATTCTGGGTATTAGTTATCTTATTCACAAGGTATAATCCATTCCGCCAATTTTCTCTTCCTGCAGAGACTGTCCGTCATATTTGGCTTCCGCCGAGACTGTCCGCGAACTCTTGCTTCCTGCGAGACTACTGTCCTCGAAAAATGGCTTCCTGCCGAGACCGTCCGCGTGATTCTGCTTCCTGCCGAGAGCCTCGGCAGGAAGCAGAATCATGTGGACAGTCTCTGCAGGAAACCATTTATCATGTACAGAAGTCTCGGCAGGAAGCAAGAGTTCGCGGACAGTCTCGGCGGAAGCCATATATGATGTACAGTCTCTGCAGGCAGCGAAAATTAGCGGAATCGATTATACCCTGTGTTATTTATTATTTTACAGTTTTCTTCAACATCTGATCTGGCACCAATATCACATTGTGCTGAGTGATAGAAACTTACAGTAATCGGTTTCAGCGTTCGGGATAAGAAGGGGTAACAGGGATAATTTAGGGATAATTTTCCATATTTCTCCGTATAAAACATATAGTAGAACTTCAATGGCTTGAACAGGCTTGGGACCACCAAAAGTAGTTCCAGCCAAGGTAGTAGAATCCAGCAATCCAGGGCTAGTTTCTATATAAATTGACCTCTAGGGACTCAAGAATGAGTTCAAGCCAGGCAGGGTGAATGAGCCATCAGTGTCCGAGCCATTGAAGTTCTATTGTATGTTTTTACCCCTCATTAGAACCGTCTTGTCAAGACGGTTCTAATGAGGGGTCACAGAATATGATTTTGTTTAACAAGGGCTTCGCAAGCGGCGCATAATACGCCCGTTTTAATGTCATAAAAGAATGAAAGAATGAACAAGATTGTTTACAAAAGGACAGACAGGCAGACAAACAGGGGAAACCACACTTTAATTAATGACGGCAACATTATTTAAATATTTAACACATCAAATACTATTAGTATACCAAAAATCAGTTTCGAGTGTGAAGTGGCTCCTAAGTTGAGTAATGCCAAAGTCAAACAAGGGAGATAATTCATATACTAGATATACCATTCTTGGTTCTAATACATTCCCTTGACAATATACACATCTCCATAAAATTGTGTTAAAATATTTCAAACGGTTAAGGAGTTACAGAGTAAACAGGAAATTTATGCAAGGGCAGATAATCCAGTAAGCAAGCCAGAGTCATGGTTCTTGCTCAGGATTCATTGCCCCATTTTACACACATTCCTACAAAGTTTCATTCTAATATTTCAAAGGGTTAAGGAGATATGGAGTGGGATCAAAGGGAGGTTACTCCAAAATTAAGAAAGGGGGAGCAACCATTCTTATATGTGACACATCGTCTTGTGATCATGCACATTGCTATAAAGTTTCATCATGATATTCCAAACAGTTACTGAGTTAATGTATGCAAAACATAAGTATACACAAAAATAGCCGAAAAGAACTAATAAAAGGGATGTTACCCAGTAACGAAGAAAGGGAGAGCTACCATTGTTGTACGCGACACATTGTTGGGACTTCATACACATTTCTATGAAGTTTCATGAAGATATCCCAAACAGTTATCTAGTTATGGCACCCACAAGACCTGCAGGGAAAATAAAACAATCAAAGGGGCATAACTCGGAAAAAACTAAGGGAGGGGGAGCAACCATTCTTGTATGCAATACATCCCCCCTACCTACTACATATGCCTATAAAATTTCATGAAGATATCCCAAATGGTTACTGAGTTATGGCGCACACAAGAATGTTTATGGACGGAGGAAAGGGAGTTTACTCCAAAATTAAGAAAGGGGGAGCAACCATTCTTATATGTGACATATTATCTTGTGATCATGCACATTGCTATAAAGTTTCATCTTGATATTCCAAACAGTTACTGAGTTAATGTATGCACAACATAAATATACACAAAAACAGCCGAAAAAAAACTAATAAAAGGGATGTTACTCAGAAACGAAGAAAGGGAGAGCAATCATTGTTGTACGCGACACATCGTTGGGACTTTATACACATTGCTATGAAGGTTCATGAAGATATCTCAAACAGTTATCTAGTTCTGGCGCGCATAAGACCTGTAGGGTAAAAAACAATCAAAGGGGCATAACTTTGAAACCAAGGAAGGGGGAGCAACCATTTTTGTACGCGACACGTTCCCCCTACCTAAACATATGTCTATAAAATTTCATGAAGATATCCCAAAAGGTTACTGAGTTATGGAGCGCACAAGAATGTTTACGGAAGGACGGACGGACAGCGCCATGACATAATACGTCCGTTTTTTCAAAACGGGCGTATAAAAGTAACAAGAGC